>JAJHJA010000216.1:0-634531 GCA_021202915.1 Heliconius himera
TTAACAAGTAAGCATTTTTTTAAAAAATAATAGTATAATAACCGATGAAACGATGCAACTGACAACGAATTGATTCAATAAATAATTGAATGTATAAAAACTGAATATAAAAAAAAATATCGTTAATATCGAATACGTGCATACATATAGACAGCTTACGGGAAATGTCAAAAAAGGGGGCACGTTACTATTAGAATTACAATGAGTTAAAAGAGAAATCCAGTTCCATATTATCATACGCGCTATAAATTATGCAATATAAATATTATATGTTAAATGACTGAAATACACCGTCGTGGCGCAGCGTCAGACTGGAAAACGTGACAGTTGTGGAGTCAAATCTCAATTCGGAGGAATGAATTATTTTTCATTTCCCTGTTCTGGCAAGATTAAAGCGCGGCGTTGAATTCCGCATCGACGCTAAATACGCAATGTTATATATAAGCAGTTAACTCTAGGTTCTATATGTGGAAATTATTAAAGTTAAATGTTCATTTCTACGTCTTTGTTACAATAAATATCGGGGTTTTTACATTTATTTTCATATATAACAAAAAATAAATTTAAGTTAAATTAACCTTTTTCCGGTTCAAATATAATTCCAACAGATTACTGTATTAGTCAAGCGTTGGGTTACACACACGCTTTATCTTTGTGCTCAAAGAAATTAGGAAAGAATCAGAGAACGAAATTCTCTAATAAAATTCAGAAAAAAAAAATTAAAAAATTGGACAATTTATGTTTTTTTTATCCTGCTCCAACTAAAAACCTACTCTGGTGTAATTAGAACCCATATGTGATGCGAGAATGTTTTTCCTGATTTGGTCAGATAGATACGAAATAGACACGAACTGTTTTTTAAATATTATACAATAAACTTAAACTATAAATCTGACAAAAAAATTACATAATACTATTAAATCAGGTAAAATTTTATTTCAGATTCGTGTAATATCGAAACGACTGAGTTTCAATGTAAGTTTCTATACAAATGTTATTTGAGTATTGGAACAGAACAGAAGTCTTATTCTATACAAATGTTATTGAGTATTGGAACAGAACAGAAGTCTTAATGGGAATGGACTGCCTTAACACAAGGTTCCCAGATTCCCTCTGCCCACCTTGGTATATAGCGGGAATACAGCGGGATACACCGTGAAACTAAAAAAAATACATAAAGTTCAGAAGGAAGTAAAACACATTGACATACCTTCTCTTTACAGCTACTAAGCATGGACACTATAGACAGACAGACGGACTGGACGGAGAGAGCGGGCGACCAGTCGTCCGTCAGTATTGAGAGGCAGATGTGGCCGTTGGAGTATACGTGCGGGTGCACCGGTATGTTGTTACCTATGAACGTCACCTGGGTGCAAGGAGAAAATATATATATTTTAATATAATTTAAATAAATAATGTAGTAGCGAAGCAGCATAGTATTGTAAACGTGACGGTTAAGTAAGTAAATAAGGTCGATTCCCACACAGGAGTATACAATGTTTTAATTTATCGGCCTGATAACTAGACAAAGATCGCCGTTGAATTTCGAATAGTGGGAAACTTCACAGTAGGTTCTCTTTGCCTGATAATTGTTATGTGCTAAAATAACTATGAAGCTATAAAAAAAAAGTAACAAATACATTGTGTTATATTATGTGATGAGATATTGCTAGACGTAACTAGGGAAACAGAGTGTCTTAACCTTAGGTTCCCTCTGCTTACCCTGCAGTGTGCGGGATACAGCGTGAAGCTGACGTAACAAGAATCCGAAAAAAGAAAAGACGATTTTTTTGCGAATTTCTTTGTTTTGTCCACACGCGCTGTGTAAGATTAGTTAAACTTCAATCTGTGTGCGTGAATTTCAAAGTTCCTCAGCTTAACTCTAAGGGACACGTTTTAACCGTTTACTCAAAAATTACAATTATCACTTGCAAAATTTCAGAGCTGTAGGTTTAACGGTCTAGGAGGAGTAGCATTACAACGAAACACACTTTTTACCAATTAATAAGTTATTTATAGACTTAACAATGTCTATAAATAACGTAAAGTTTTCGAGAAAACAGTCGTGTTTGTTACTCATAGGTATTAAATTATGAACAGTCACGAGTGCATGTTGTTTGAGTAATAAAAAAAATATCAAGTAACTCTCAAAGTAGTTAAATTTAATTTGTATAACAATACTTTTATTTTGTATAATTAAATTACAAATTATCATAACGTAGAGGCCAGCCGTGACGCAAGCATGTAGTTGTGGGTTCGATTCCCACTTGAAGAATTTAAATATTTAATATTTCCATTTCTTCGCTCAGGAAAGGCAGAGTTTCGCCACTCAACGTGCAATGACTGAACATGTTTTAATGCGAACAAATTCTCTCAACACTAGGTTCCAAGGTTCCTTCAGTCTATCCTGCTATGAACGGGTTACAGAGTGAAGGTATATAATAACAATAAAAAAATTGCATCCAACGTTACTAGTCAATCTAATATTCTATCTTTTCGAAACTTAGGTGCAAGGTGGCGAAAGCTAAGGTTACATTCTACAAAGTAGTAGTAGGACTGGGATCTCTTTGGTTACCAAGATAAAGCCAAAACAACACAAAAAACAACTGAAATTTAGGATGCTGGTGTTTTGATAGTGTAAGCGAGCACTAAAACAAGGTTAAGGGAAGATCCACACTATAGCGCCTAGTCACGGTTTGTTCTCTGTCTGACCTTAGTGTTAAAAATATTCTTATATGAGAAACAATGATTGCACTCATACTATCGCTTCGATCAAGTTCCGGTCCATTCACGCATATAACAATATGATCGGCACCGTGACACAATTCTCCCTTATCGACATACCTAAGGGAACGAGAGATATTCTATAAACCCTTCATCACAACACTATGCAGAGGGAACCTAGTGTAAAGGCACTGAGTTCCCCATATTCCGCCAAATATTCGAGATATTACGAGCTGAATGGTGGAAAGCCAGGCTTTTCACTTGTTGCCAGAACAAGGAAATTAAAATTCTACTTGACCTACTAATATTATAAATATGAATGTCTGTGAGGATGCTTGTTTGTTTCATTTTCGTGGAAAAACTACTGAACGGATTTAGATGAAATTTTACATTAATATACCTTTTACATCAGAATAGCATATAGATAATTATGCAAAGATTTTGAATGTTTAATTTGACTTTAATATGACAATAACTTTAAGCGGGCGAAGCCGCGTATGTATCCCTAGTATTAAATAATTAATTCCCCGATTGGAAGTCGAACCCACAACCGTCGATTTTACAGTCACACTGTGCTACTGTTAAAAATACTTCTATATAATTATCTTTTGAAAATAATTTTCAAAGTGTAATATAGGTACTTATATATGAATCTATAATTTAAATATAATTTAAGTCAAGTAAGTAATGTAATTATATATCCAAGAAGCCTTGACGCTTACGTTTCCTAAGGTCTCTTCTTATCTAACACAATGAAAAAATAATAAATTTAATAATATAAATATATTTGTTTGAATCTACGCTCTGCCACATATAGGGTATATACAAGATAGGCCTTTGCCTATAAGATAAGCCTTTCGTTACAAGGCAAAGCGCGAAGTGGGGACGGAGTGTCTTAGCATTAGAATTCGCGCACTTCGCGCTTTGCCTTGTAAGAGAGAAAAAAAACAATCAATGCCCCTGAGTGTGAATTGAACCCACAAACGGCGTGTTTATAATAATACGACGGTGTGTTGCTGCGCTACGATGGCCTCGATTATAAATTAATTAGTTGTAAATTACATTGTTTACTATTTTATTAATTGAATTCAATTTAAGTAGACATGACAGACATAACCTTGTTTATTGTTGAGGCCAGTCGAGACGTAGGAGCACAAGCGTGCGACTATTATTCAAAGGTTCGATTCCTATTCGAGTAAATTAAATATTTAATATTTTTATTAAATCGCTCAGGTAAGGAGGTCAAGCGCTGTTTTTGAGTTGCGGCAAAGTGTAGAACGGACTTAACGCCAGGTTCTTTTTGCTTACCCTGCTACGTGCGGCACAAAAATTTTAACAACTTTTTAATCTCACTTTTACCAAACCTCTAATAACTCAGCTCTCAAGTTGCAAAAACTGACAGAATTTTCAGGCATTGAATGCATTGTACCTGAATCTATTAAATCATATCATCTTCATATCTTTACATTCTGGGCCCAAGAATGTATGCTATCGTTTCAGTCTCCTTTAGTAGCATTTGCTAGATGTCGCACTAAGGCTTGAATAGATGGACTTGTATTAAGATCGTTATCACAGCACTTGAATAATAGAACAACTGTCAGATATAATATCAGTACTATCTGAGATAACTATCGATTACCTAAAACAGTAACCAAAATTATGTATATTTATAGCCAGAAAATACATATGTATATCTAGTGAGTAAAGTACTATCAAAAAACCGGTTGTAAATCAAACTGGCGCACAAAGGGTTCCGTATCCTTTATCACGTTTATAAAAACGGCGAAAAAAAGTCACGTTCGTTGTATGTGAGTTAAATATTTATTTTATTTAACTGAAATATAACAAACACGTTTTTTAGTATTTTTTGTTATAGTGGTAACACAAATAGTAGCCTAACTTTAATGGTTCGTAAGATACAGCCTGGTGACAGACGGACAAACAGACAGCGAAGTCTTAGTAATAGGGTCCCGCTTCACTATTTTTGTAAGAAACCCTAAAAACAAAAAAATGTCGAATAATAGTGTAAAAAAGTCGAATAATTCAAATTCAAACGAAGATACGAACGATAGCAAGACATCAGATACCCTATTTTATATTAAAATATACTATTATTGCTTCTGTCAACAGCACTAAAAAATTTACTTTCGGTCGCATTTTCGTGTATGGAGTAAATGTATAATAAAAAAATCCCTTTTAGTAATGGTTATAATAAAATTAAATTATATTCTGTTACTTGTCTTATTATTAAAACAATCTTTTCGCGAAAATAAAAAGCGTTCTGGATGAAAAAATATTAGTGACCAAAATTAATGGATGTTACATAAGATTGTTTAACTTTTTCAATATGTCTAACTATTTGATAAAATAAAACAAATAAAACAACTAAAAAAAATCGGCTTCACATTGTTTCCGCACATAGAGGGGACCTAGAGTTAAAAAACTCCTTTCCCCACTTTCCGTCGAATTTAAAGGCGTGTTGAGTAGTGGAACTCGTTGCCGGAAAAGCAACTAAATATTAAAAAAAAAAGAAAATTCAGAAATCGACTTATTAACGCTTGGTACAACTATGTAGGTATCAGTACCTAAAGGATATCTACAAAACTAGTAATACTGAGTTATTAAAATAGTACGATGAGGGTTGTGGATTCGATCCCCACTCGAGGAGATGAAATATTTACTTAAATTTATATTTCCATTTCTTCGCTCTGGTGTCGAGGGTAAGCGCGGCGTTTAGTTCTGCCACTCAACACGCAATGCCTCTAGAATTCGGCAGAAAGTGGGGAACGCAGTGTCTCAACACTAAGTTTCCTCTGCCTACCCTGCTGTGTGCGGGATACAGCGCGAAGCTGATTTAATTTTTTTTACTTAATATCCAAATGTTATACTACATATATATAAAAATATGTAACAGTTACTAACATAAATATTCTCCTGAAGCCTTGAAATCGTTTAGCGCACGAGCGTTAATTGCACTTATGTATGTGCGACTTATCACACATATCGTTGGTTATTAAGAACACCATATAAAATACCATAACGTAATCTATCTAGTTTTAAGCATTATTAAAATAATAGGAGCGCAGTTGTAGCCTAACTGTGCACGCCATGGTTCTGAGTTAAATTTTCGATGGGGCAGAAATTTTCGAAGCGTTGCGTGTTGAGTAGCAGAACTCAACGCCGGGCAGAAGCCACTACACAACAAATATTAAGATTAATTCTCTCGAGTGGGGATCGAACCTACAACTGTCGGTTTACAGTCAGTCACACACTTGTACCCTGGGCCACTATGGCCACAGTTAAAAATGTTGCTTTTAATAATAATTTCCTTACAAAACGATTATCTTCTAATTTCCACAAACAATTTCAAAAAATATCACACTTACTTAACTCTTATAACTTTGTGACAGAGTAGTTATTAAAAATATTTTTACCAATTAAAAAAAAATCTATCAAAGATCAGGTTTCTAAGCGGATGTACATAATATATAAAAGTAAAATTTAATAAAACTCATTTAGTAACAAGAATAAAGTAGGTATTAAAAATTTACATTGTTATTTTATAACGCTTATCGTATTAAACGGTGACTCGGTCACGGTCACGAATGAATTAGAATAACTAAAAAGGTGTTTTAATTATTTTTTTACTACTATCGTTGAATACTTCTGTGGCACAGTGGGACCGACGCTTCACCTTAAATGTGATGGTTGTGGGTTCGATGCCCATTTACAAGGTGTCAACAGTAAAGGAGTAACGGAGTTTCATAACACTAGGTTCTCATTGCCTATACAGCTATGAAGGATAAAAGATGAAGCTCAAAAAAAAAATTAATCGTTCAAATCGTGTAAGGCAAATATTACACACTTTCCGACTCATTTTGTGTTATTTGTTGGAACATAGATAATTTATTTTTAAAAATTTTTAAAGTGTTATTCCACACTTAGAAAAGAATATTAAGAAAACGTATAGTTTTTTTATACGTTTTCTAAATAAGCATTTAAATATAATTTAAGTGCTTTTTATATCGTTTATATATAAGTAAAAATTTGTCACAATTTTACGTAATGTACAAAAATTTTATATCTTAACTGACAAGATTTTTTTTCATCTTGTTCACCATACTATAAAATAAGAAAAACAAGATAAACAAGAGATAATACTTCAGTTGAAATTTTGATAGAACTATATAAAGATAAAACCTAGTACGTTTAATCTTCCCGAAGCTAATCTCGATATCGCTATTACACGTAATTTCGAAAGGTTAATGAGGTGAGGGCGTCTATTAGGTCGATATGGTACTCACGACTGTGGTCAGGCGTAATTCCTTTACAGGCATATAGAAAATTTATTAATAGGAAATTATGTAATATATCTTTAGTTTATAAGTTAAGTACTTTGGGAAAGTACTTTACGTAGGTACTTTGTGAAAATTATAAAAATATACAAAAGTGGAGAATTAAATATTTATTTTTTTGTTCTGCTCCGTTCTGGTAAATCAGTGCCAATCAATACACGATGTTGTGAATTCAGGTGGAAAGCGGAGAAAGGAATGTATTGTTCACTGTATAATGTGTATGCATTAGGCTGTCTTTACCTGTCCTGATATGAGATTTTAAGCGTTATGCTGAAATAATATTTTGTAGTTTATTTTCGCGAAAAGCAAGAGTGAAGGTCGTGGCTAACGCGTCTGACTTTAAACGTAGCGATAGCTGGGTTAATTCCCACCAATTAATTATATTTGGGCCAATAAATTATTTTCATTTCCTTGCTCTCGTTATAAGACAATGCAGCCAAGGCAGTCGTGAGTTCCGATACTGAAAACGAACGTCTCAAAAAAGGGCGGAAAATAAATCCTGACTAATATTTGTCCGATATTTGTTTGTGGGCATACGGGTACACAACTCCGGATCCTCGAACCGCCACTGTTATACCCTCAACCAGCCTGATATCACCGACGCAAGATATCGCAAAATCCTCTGTGAAGGAGAGGTAGAGTAGCTGCTTCCAGGAGTTTTGTGAACACTGAGTATCCATGCAGTATTCACCACGACTCAGCGCCTAACCTTACTAACGGGACTTGCCTCAATAACCTTTGACGAAACTCATAATTGTCTTCGTCACACGAAGAACGGAAAAGCGGTGGGACCTGACGACATTCCAATCGAAGCGTGTAAATCGTTGTGCTCTCTTGGTGTGCTCATGCTTACTGTCCTTTTTAACCATATCTTGAACACTGGAAAGATGCCACACCAGTGGCGGGTCAGCTTCATTACCCCTATTTACAAGGGAAGGGGCAGTGTTTAAGATTGTGGTAGTTATAGGGGCATTAAGCTTATGAGTCATACCATGAAGCTCTTCGAGCGCATGATCGACCTCAGGCTCCGCCGCGAGTGTACTATTTCTGAGTCTCAATATGGATTTCAGCCAGGATCGGGCACTATGGGCCCCTTTTTCACACTCAGAACATTGTAACACTCTATGTAGACCTTAGATATTCCTTTGGATCGCAATATCCACCGGATGCACTGACAAGGCACATAGTCAAAGGCCTTCTGCAGATCTAAAAAGGTCACATGCAGAGTTCTCCTTTTTTCCCTGTATGCCTCCATCAATGTTCTGAGAGTGAAAAAGGGGTCCATAGTGCCCGATCCTGGCTGAAATCCATATTGAGACTCAGAAATAGTACACTCGCGAGATAGATCTCTACCTTCCTAAGTCTATTTCTTCTAATTTGGATCTTTGTTTACCAACATCATACAGAAATAGATAGATGAATAAAAAATAAATAAAATTGTCTATTGTCAATAAATTAACTATAAGGATCTAAGTAGATATTCAATAAATCCCTACATAATGAAGTGCTTTAAATACTAAATAAGGTTAATCAGTGAAGGTAATCCTATTATTATATAATGACAATTACAAACATGCAAATTTCAATGACAAGTTGAAAAATCTTTTATCGTAACAGTAATTGCGGGCTTAATTCCTACTCTAGAGAATATTTACTTTTAAATTATTTTAATTTTATGGGCTGGTTAAATAAAACGCGGCTGGGCTGTTAATTTAGTAAAAATATACGGACCATGTCTCGGTAGTAAATGAAATAAATCAAATAATAACAACAATATTCTAACAATAATATGAAGAAAGCATTAGTTTCAGTGTGTTTTGTACCTGATATATTACCTTAATTATTAGAGAGATTATAACCGAATAATTCGGGCGATTTCGATATTGGCCGAATACGGCAGGACGATAATGAAAAAGACATATATATATACCGAATAAAAGCCGAATATTCGGCGCATCTCTATTAATTATTATTATATTTAAGTAAATTATGAAACTCCGTAACCCTAATCGAATTCGAGTTTTTGGTTTTGTAAGGCCGAGTAGACACTAGCGAACAAAGTAACGATGAGAACGAAGATCAAAAGATCTTCGTTCTCATCGTTATCATGATTAATCTTTTTCTAGTAACCAAAAGGTTACTAGAAAAAGATTAATCAAAACATAACTAAACAGCTGACGACAGCGTTACAAAAAAATATAAAAAGAAGAAGTGTCAATAATAGATTCTTTAGAAAATAAATTTGTCAACAATCCGTAACGGATAATCCAAAATAATTTTATATTCGTAACCGAAACCGATATTTTATTTTTCTTATATCCGCATGTATATTCAAATATTTCCTGTAAGAGATCACTAATAGTGATAAGGTCGCCTTTGCACACTACTTCTGTGCCCAAAATGTTTTTTTTTATTTTATTTTTTTCTGTAATTTTATATTGGTATTCTTATTTCTCTTGTAAAATGTTATATATCCTCTATGTATGCAATAAAGAGTTTTATCTATCTATCTATCTATCTATCTATTTTATCCGTAATTTTCTTATGACTGGAGAGATGTAGTATCTTCTCGTAAGTTTATATTTAAAAATAATTCTGTCAACGTTGCATTAAACAATATAAGTGGATTGTGAAATGACGTAATAAACAATTATGTGAGGACAACTACATTATTCATACATTTTGTTACGCTTCTCGTTGTTACTTAACATTCGTAAGTCTAACATTTGACAAACTGTACAGCTAGCTGTTTAATATTTTCTAATAAATTATAAAAAACTGTTTTTATTTATCATATTTAGAGTTTAATAATAAATGTAATGATTTTTTACATAGGTCTCAGAGTAGCGGTCAGTTGTTTTTGACAAAATATATTTTATAAAAAATAAACCGACTTGAAATACCTGTTAATTATTACCTAGGTACATTATACAAGTACATGACCATTCCAGAAATTTGTGGACACTCATATGATTTGCCTTTGTTAAAACTTTCCTAAATTGGAGTATAGTTCGTATAAATAAAAAACGATCATCTCAAAATGAATTTTAGTTTCCGAGAAAGTTGTGGACATACATCTAAGTATAGTTCATACACTTAATAAATTGACATGACACATGCTTGGTAGTCTAATAAGATCCCTATAATATCTCATACAACCAGGTCAAATCGGTAAACCCCTTTTTTTGAAGTCGGTTGAAAGTGATGAAAACTATGGAGCATGGAAGATCATCTATTATAACAACTGACTGACATTACATCTAAATTTTAATAGTTCTTAACTTTCTTTAACTAAGTATTCTTATATTTTAAATTAAATAATCTTTGTTCTCAGCAGGTATCAAATATCATTATCACATCGGTTAAGTCAATAAATTAAGTTAATAAAATAAATCTCAATAATACCTAAAGACATTAATTTACATTTCCAATTATAATAAAAGCGTAACTAAACGCTGGCTGCGTTATCTTTAGCAAGTTGTCAATCTGAATACACCATATCGCTTCTTAACGCTTGTTGAGTGCAAAACGGCGTTAACAGGATAAAAGTGTGACGTAAACTAGTGCAGCGTAATTAGTTTCATATAACCACGTTAGGTAACAAATTTAAAATTGTGTACCTATACACAAATTAATCTTTTACAGATCTTTTACTTTCACAATTTCAAATTAAACTATTTTAACGGTTATCTGTTATCTTTACATATGTATATATAATAAAATTATGATAAATTGCTGTCTGTACAAGGAAGATATGCGAGGAAATCAATTAATAGAGCCATTTACCAATGTAATAGAACCCATTTGATTTTTAATTTTTGTCCCTGTTTGATTTTTTGGTATATCTGTTTGTCTGTGCACGCTAATCTCAGAAATGGTTTAAATGCAGTTTTCACTATTGTATTGCCATTAGAATTTTTTCTTAACATTTAATGCTAGTTTTATTAACTGTTTTATTGAATTGGAACTGTGAAAACTTTACTTTTCAATGAATAGTTTTTAAAAAGGATAATGCTACTATAACACAAAGGAAGTCAGATATGTAAGTAAATAATGATTCGGTTGAAATGAGAGACGCCGCGAGCGTCGCTAGTATATTATACAACTCTTTCATTACTATGCGCCTGACTGACAATACAAAACTACGCAGCGCAGAACTTTGAAATTTGGTTTAGAGAATAGGAGAGCCCTAAGAGAGAAAAATGTTTGAAACTCCTATAAGCTGATTGATGATTGATTTACTGTATGGCGGTAGTTTGGCATTGCCCTGGATTTTTGCAAAATGAGCTGACTGTATCTATCTTGTCCACTGGTTTAATGGATTTGTAGACACTATCTTTTTCAAGATCACTGTGAAGATATCAAATATTCAAACTTTTTTTTTCTTTTTTTTTTTATTTCTTAACACTACAGACACTTGGTCCGTACCCTTTTTAAATGTATTTATTTCCTTATCATATATATTAATTACATTATCGTTTACATACAATTAATACCTATAATAGGAAAATTATATTTTTTACTTTACATTATTTTACAAAATTTTACTTAGATCTAAGGTTAAGCGAATGTCTATATATGTATATTTAACAATTTTTCACATTACAATATATATTAAATTACATAACTATAAATAAGTACATGCTAAAATTTTATAATAATTGATAATTGATTTGATGTGAGATGTGAGGAATTTTGCACTAGGATAAGGGTTATGGCATGACCGCTATGGTGGAAGAGGTGACCGCTGCGTTCCTATCTTTCAAATAGGCGGCGGGGGTCCGCCGCCTTGAGGGAAGCCAGTTAGCAAGCTGGTCTGAGTTGCTTTAACCGTTCAGATGAAACTTTAACGCATCCAATATAAGTATATTCAGTACTGATATTCAAACTTTAACAATATTTGTTTTATTTAATTAATAAGTAAATAACGAAGAACTTTGTAGGACAAGCTGTGTGTTACAAATGTCTTGTTTGTGTGAAAAATACACAATCCATAATTAGCTTCATGTAAATAACAATCGCATGTCTTCCTTACTCATTAACTTTAATTATGTACATACACATTATATCGATGTAACCTTAGCACTAAATAAATCTCGGGTCTTATGATAATGTAAAGACGTATATATACATAATTTAAAGAAGTGTATTGGCACTTCACGGTTGTGGATTCGATTCTTATTCGAAGCAATTAATTCTTTAATATTTTTATTTCTTTGCTCTATAACAATTCAAAGAGCGACGTTAACTTCCGCCATTCTACACTCAAAGTCTGAAAAATTAGGCGGAAACGGATTATCGTACGACTAGCTTTCCTCCGCCTACCCTGCTATATACGGGATACAGCGTGAAATAAAAATAAACAAATAAATCAGCTTCAGCACACAGCAGGGTAGGCAGAGGGAACCTAGTGTTAAGACACTCGTTCGTGAAGCTAAATAAAAATATTTTTAAATGAGTCACGCGAATTCGAAACTATAAAGAGACCTATACTATCATTTAAAATAAATCACCATTTTAAAGTTACTTTCAACACTAACTCTCTATGAGAGTGCATGTTATGTTTAACATGTATGAAAGTTTACAAGCACTCAGTTCAAGTAACCGCACCTGCGCCTAAACTGCGAGGCGCAATACATGACATAACTGTAACATCGTGCAATATACGAGGCTTATATGACATTAAAACTTTATTTCAAGATTATACTAGATTTCATGAAGGATAGTTGAAATAATTTAAGCTGTATCCCTCATATTAAGACAGGTTGTTACGCCCCATAACACGCAATGCTATGCAGGGGTAACCTAGTGTTAAAACACTCCGTTCCCCACGCTTTGCCTCGACACCAGAGCAAAGAAAGGAAAATATTAAAGTGTGAGTGGAAATTGAATCCACAACCTGTCAGCACGCTTGTGGCCCTGCGTCACGCTAGCCTCAGAGATAAAATTCCCTCTAATTTTTCATTCCGTTTCTGGCTTAATTTAGGGCAAGTTAGTTTATTCTCGAATGTAACGTAGTATCTTGCGTAGGCATGTATTAGATCAGTCCAGGACAATCCAGTTTGGTCTAAATATTTCAGAACCAACTATCTTGGCCTAGTCTAAATTAACAGAATAATTGCAAGTAACATAAATTAGTAAAATTATAAATATAGTGGGTTGTGGCTTTGATCCCTAGTCAGAGGAATTATTTTTTTAGTTTCATACTGTCCCCGCACATAGTAAGGTAGGCAGAGGGAACCTCGGCAAAGAGAACGGTGTTAAGATACTATACTCCCACTAAGACATCATCGCCACACAACACCAGTAAATTTTAAAGAAACTCGGGAACGAAGTATCCTCCTTTTAGAGTACCCTATTATGTTAGGAAAACCGAGAAACATTTTTTTTCGTTATTATAGTTAGTAAAAGTGATTACGTAGCACATGAATATGGGTTCACATTCAATTTAAATGAATATTTATATCTATACTTATTATAAAATCGTAAAGGATTAGTGTCTGTACATGAAATGTATAAGAAGTTATACTATTTTAAACAATATTATTCGACAAAATTGCTATAAATAGCGGTTTCATTGAATTAGCTGAAACTTTATCTTTGGTACGATCCCCATGGAAATGAATTATTATTTATTTATATTTTCAGTTCTTCCTCTGGCACCAAGGCAAAAGTCCGGCGTTCAGATCCGCCATTCAACGCCTCGAAAAATTTGGCAGAAAGTGGGGAAAGTACTTTCTTAACACTAGGTTCTTTCTGCCTATCATACTATACACGTGTGCGGGATACAGCGTGAAGCTGATTTAGATTTCATTTTAAAAATAAACTCACAGATAAATAATTCAAATATTTATATACAATTAATTTGTTAAATTACAGGTAACGGTTTTTCTTCAGTTGTTTTAAGCTTTGTAATTTGATTTAGCGATCGATATAGACTATCGATGCATACTATTGAGTATTACATTAGTTTGACCTTAATTAGATATCGATAACAATAAAAAATCGGTTAATCGTTATATTCGTTTCTTTCTCAATTATTAAGGGGCCGTTCAAGTATTACGTAAGCAGTTTTTTTGCAATTATTGACCCCCCCTCCCCTATGTCATCAAAAATAAGCAATCCTCTTACCCCCTCCCCCAATGCTTACGTAAACATTGGCATAAAAAAAAATTAAGGTATTTTTTATTGATATTTAATTTGTATCTACATTTATATAAAAGGATATGTTCCCACTGACTGAGGGAAGACGCTCGCACAGCCGTAACCGCTGATAGTAGAAACGTGAAATATGGACAGATTTGTATTTTCGAATTCTGGAAATCCACTAAGGAGGGAATTTGAAAAATTTTAACCCTAAAGGGATGAAATAGGAGTTGAAAGTTTGTATCGAAAAAAAATTAAATCAGCACTAATTTTTATAAAATTTTCAATTCAGACTCTTAAAAATATTTCATTGAACACGTGTTTCGTGGTTTATTTTAATTCACCCCATAAGGGTGCAAATAAGCATTCCCGCTAAGTAGATATAATATATTATTATATTATAAAACTAATGGGTATATCGTCTACCAAATATAGCCATAATATATATGAAAAAATAAATTACTTCTGCTTACGTAATTACTAGCTAGACCCCCCACCCCCCACGTCATCAAAAATAAGCAAATCCAAGACCCCCCCGCCCCCCTACAGTGCTTACGTAATACTTGAACGGCCCCTAATCACAGATTTAACACATATTCCAATATTTATAAGTACAGAGGGTCTTACAAAAATGGGTAAACCTGCTATCTTAATTATCCACCCCATCGTATTTGCCGTCAAAGTTACCTTCCGCACTTAGAAAGTGTCATACTCATACACGACCCTTAGTTCCAAAATTCAATTCAAATTGACCACGAGGACAAAGCAGCGGGAAAAAGCTAGTTGTTTATATAATTAAAAAAAAAAAAGAAAGTTTATATAATAAAAAGTAAAATCATACATATACAATAAAACTTACCTCAGGCGAGTCGAAGGGGTATTTATTAGTAAATTTAAACTGCAACACAAACTTTTCACCTTCGTAAAGAGTGCCTGGCACTCCTTCCATGTGTACTGTCCATCTGTAAAAAATATATATTATTATGATTTTTATACTTAAAATACGTACACCAAGGTACGTTATTTTATTTTTAATTAGCGTTTAAGTAATATACTATTATTAGCATCAACGTACGTTTGTATATTATGTTTTCTGAAAAAGTTTTTTTCTATTCAATTGTGTGTAATTAAAGATGTAAAAAATATTTAATAAATAGCATTCTCTTTTGCCAAAATGATAATTTTAAGCAATTATCTTTGGGTAGCGGAAATTGTCTAAAGTAGCCCCACAGATATGTGAATAACATAAATAAGTTTTAAGTGCAAGTATAAGAATTTCAACGTAGCTTGATGAGAACTTATGGCTTATTTGTCAGAACTCTAGGTCTCGAACACGAGGCGCCGGTTTATTTTTTTTTAATTTTATACATATTTTTCTTGCATAAGTGTGCAATAGCATAAAATTTTAAAAATAATTATTATACACACACTGCTTTATTAATAGTAAAAATACATTGACGTGTTGGTCGTCAAACAAATAAATATGGATTGACATTAAATGTAATTTCTATATATGAAAAATTATTAATTTATTAAGGTTTTCTGCTTCAAAGAGTGAGGAGTGAGGCGAAAACCGATCAGTGGCTTTAATTTATGTGACAACAAGAGACTTATCGGGGTCAAAAAGCTTCGAGAGATTTATTAGGTGATTGAAGATTGGCTAAAGTTTAATATTAAAGATTAAAGTTAAAAGACGCCCTTAGTGGGTTAAAGAAATATATAATTGGACAGTTGATTGTTTATTAAATAAAAAAAATGGTAAGGAACCCAGTGTGAAGACATTCTGTTTCTCACTTTCCGTCCAATTTTCGAGATATTGGGTCTTGAATGGCGAAACACAACAACGCGCTTTGTCTCGTTATCAGAGTGAGGAAATATTAAATTTAAATATTAAAGAAAAATATTAAGCATTTCTTTCCGTCGTCTAGACACGCTGTGCCACTAGGCTACAACGCCTTTGATAGGGCAGTGTAATTTGCCCTTAGAGGTGTTGTAATAACGCGGAAATCATGTACTGCTTTCCCCAATTATTCAATAAACACACGCGACCTTATATTTATTTCCTAATCATAAAGTCCACACTGATTTTTAAATATGAAAAATAAAGTATCCTGTAATCCAAATTCCATTTTGTCCTAAGGACCATCATATTAATTTAAAGATATAAATTTTAGATAACTTCTCAAATTTGGATGAAAAGCAGAGAACAAAGTAACTCTGTCTACTATGTAGAATAAAATCTAAAATAAAAAAAAATATCTAATATATTTGTTTTAGTATTATTTTTATATTATATTTGTATAAATCACATTATAATAAATTTCGAGCATTCTACAATGCATTCAAAATAATCTATTTACTATTAAGTAGCCAAAAATAAAGTGTAGGTATATTTACCCTGAGCCAATATTAGCTTTGCTAATTCAACACCCATAGTAAACATTGTTTTATTTATATACCATTAAAAATATTTATGATTATTTAGAGCTGCTGTTATGTACTCATGTTCCTGTTACAATTTATAACACAATTCTTTGATAACAATAAAAATAAAATTGGATGTTTTTTAAAATTACTATTGATAAAAGCAAATTGTAAAGACATCTTTTATCTTAATGCATCTCCATTGTCAAGCCAATTTCAAAGTCATTTTGAGCTGAGTGACAGATCCCTTAAATATTTGTGATTAGTCAAACATTTTAAATAATGTCAAAATAAAATAGAAGTTCAATTAAATAACAAAACTGGACTTTTTTTATTTATTCTATTTTTACTTTGTTGTATTAGTTTGCAACAGTTGCAATGGACCATTTGTTAGTCATAAAAAAAAACAAAATACCATTATAGTGTATAGTCCGAGTTTGAACAATACATGCTAATAAGTAACAAAAAATTAAGTGATAAACATCTATGGTCTCTATACTAAAATATTTTATAAAAATTAAGTTTTTTATAATCATATTTAGTTTACATAAACTGAAGCCAATTGTTTCTTTATCCATGTTAATAGTTGTTGTTCAAATATTAATTATATTTACACCATATATATCTTTAACAATGTAAAATTGCCCAGCTGGCACTATAAAAAATAAAATTACAGCAGGGTAGACATAGGACCTAGTCTTAAGACACTCCAATCTCTACTTTTCCTCAGAATGCCATGGTGGCTTGTAAAACTTTACAGTGCTCTCTCTTTTTAGAGCAGGGAAATGATAATTATTCAATCCCCCAAGTGAAGTTTCTATTAAGGCATTCCTCTATATATTAAAGTTTATTATATAAGCTATATTATATATAAAAAGATGCAGTGTGAAGGTAAAAAAACTAAAGGATTCAACCCACAAGCATTTTATTATCAGTCAGACATCACACCACAGTGCCAGTATGGCCTCACTAAAAAAATATATAATCTTCAATATAAAATGATGAATTTTTTATTATCATTTCAATAAAAGTAATATTGTTTTGTTGTACTAAACAAGCTTATATTGTAATATGCACCATATTAATAAGTATACATTTATTATACTATACATATTTTTAAATATGCTGTGATAATTATATTTTATTTCATGTTATTGAAGTTTATAGTTTAATAAATTTTGTTCTAGCTTTTTTGTTCTGTTCAGGAAGTAAAAACTTATATATTCTAAGAATAACATTATTAAACAGTTGTAAGAAACATTGACTGAGTATAAAGATGTAATTAAAAACTAATAAAATCGTATCATTATGATGATATATTCAAAGTACTTTGAATAGCGTATTAACGTAAATAATTAATATGTTTTTGTGTCATTTAAATAATCATTTAAAGGAGGCAAAAGCTCTATGTTATTAGATAAATACAGAATGTATATACAATTTTAATGACGGGACAATTTAAATAGTTAGTAATTCTTGAAATAACGAAGGCATTAAATATATAGGTCACTTACAGTGTCAAATTTTGGCTAGCCTGGTCTCCGTCCACGGTAACACCCGGTGGAGGTTCTTTCATTAAAGACATAAGTTCCTTTTGCAAACGTCTCTGTAACAAATAAATAAATATTTTGTCCATTAATATTTTGTCCTCGTCCAAGTCCTTTCCAAAACAAAAATATCTTACGACAACACAACAATAGAAAACCTGACAAGAAACCTACTAGGGAAACTGTCACAACAGTTACGTATAACTAATTAAATTTATTATTGCATTTTTATAGTTTCAAAGTTATTTTAAAAATATATAACGAAAATATATATTTTTTAGATGTATTATAGATATACAACACTAAATATTACATTTAATTTAACTTTACAAACCTCCGACGGGGACATAGCCGCCATTGTACAAATTACGACGTGTAATGTTGCCATTAAAATTTTATACGAAAGTCACACATGTACGACTTGATTTATTTTATAAATTATCATGATTTTATAATTTCTTTTTTCTTATCATTTGAAATATCATTTTATTAAAAATATTGACATGTGTTTCGCTATGAATAAAGTAATAAAAAATACGTATTATTGTAAAAAAAATTAAACAAGTTCTTTGTGCAAAATAATCATTTATTATAAACCAAATCAGTTATCGTTAAAAAACATATTTTTTATAAGTACTATTATAAAACAAGAGAATTATAGAATTTTAAAAACAAACTTATAAAAGTGACATTTCAAGTCATGGTAATTATTTAATACCGGCTTTACCGGCATATGTCAATGTAAATGTCAACAGGTTTTATATTTGGTTGTCATCGTGACGTTTGGTCATCTGAGTTATATTTGCACTAGGATCAATGTTTATAATCTTTAATTAAAATGTTTCTTAATTAAAACAACCTTTATTTCTAGATTATATCATACTCAGATATTAAATGCTGTTATTGCATTCAATGTATAACACTTGTAATTGTTAAATTAACATTTATAAGTACAGTGAAGCTACCATAATAATGGGTTCTTATCCTAAGAAAAGTTCAGCTGAATGGTTTATTGATCAATTAAACGTGGAGAATGCTAAACTTTTAGCTTTCGTTCTAGTAATTGGATTTATTGGTTATCATGGCATATTGCATTTAAGATATGGTCAGTTTTCTACCATATAAACAACAATAAAAGATTTTTTTGACTGAAGTAAATACATTTTTTACTGATTTATAAAAAATTAAGCCATTTTTTTGTAATTTAAATCTTCAGGCCCTGATTCTTGCACCTGGCTGTTATCCTCTGGTAGGTATAAAGGTGATCATGAATGGCAACCATATGGGTGTATGCTACACAAATACTCAAAAACGTAAGCCCAAATTTTTAAATTTTAGTGTTCATTTTATTATCAAGAATTAATTAATGTAATTTTTTTATTATTAATAAAAAAAATTGTATATTTTTCGGGGGTGTCTAAAGGCTGCACTTTGTCTTGCTATATTAAGTAAAAATAGTGAATGCCTATATTATTAATTTCTTTTCCAGTGATGCAAGAAGATGTTTACGATATTTAGCATTTTGGGGCAAGTACAATAGTTTTGCATTTATAGGAGACTCAAGGCTAGAACAATTATATGAATATTTCATTGGTAAGTCTAATCATGAATCAATAAATCCTTTTTTATTTTTTTCATACCCTTAAACCAAAATTAACAAACATAAATATGCTACCTAAAATGTGGAGTCAAAGTTATGCTCTTTTTTCATCTTTATCCTTCAACCTTAAAAGTTGACACATACAAAAATCTTGAGGTAACTCTGAATAAGGGTTTCTTGGTAAAACTATCCAACATAACAATATTTTTTAAAGAAGATTTCAATTGGAACTAGTTCCTGAGATTAGTATCTTTATATTATTGGTATATTTAGTAACTTAGTTAGTATAATTTATTTTTCTTTATACATTACTAATTGTATTTCTTTATATTTTTGTGTAAGGTGTCATAAAAACAAGATTAGATATGGATTCATCATATTCAACAATAGACCACAGAATGCCAAACTACACATATGTGGATAATAAATTAAAACTTTCTGTCACATTTATATGGAGCGATGATATTTCTAAAACAATGGTGGAACAGTTTAGAACATGGTAAGATTTAAAATAGCTTTGTTATATATAGAAAAACTTAACTGATGATAGAAACCATTATGGCACATTGGAACATTACTTATTTAGAAAACCTATAAAAAATTTAATGTAGCGGGATTTGAACCTGCACCTCTTAGAAACCGTCCAAGCGCCATGAGCACTAAGCCAGACATTCTCATCAAGCTACATCGAAATTCTTATACGCTTGTTACAACTTCTTATTTGTGTTCTTAGCATCTCTGTATGGTGATTTTTTACAAATTTCTGTTACCCAAAGATAAATCAAAACATTAAATTTTTTACGTTGCAGGATTTGAACCTGCTCGTTTTCTAAATAAGTACTTTTCTTTCCTAAGTGTGTAATAATACTTTAAAAAATGTTAAAAATAGTGGAACACTGTTTGACTGTAAAAGCAACAAATCATCCAATCACATTTAGTAGGTAATTGACATAAGTCAGATACATCAATATTGTTAGTATGTGACAAAAAATATTATATAATATTATTCCTAATATTGTTTTTAATATTCAATCTTTATATTATAGAAATAATAGTAGCCGTAACAAAAGCCATGTAAGTTAAATTTGTGTAAGTCGAGGTCCAACTTTGCATATAAATACAAATAAAGTTTGTGTAACCTGAATCTAAAGAAAACAATAATTTAGAAGAAACTTTTGTTACATAATGAGAAAAATAAAAAAAATACATAATGAAAAAAATTACATTACTATGACTAAAATAACGTAAACCAAAGTTGATTTGATGTTGAGGGCTTCATATATTCTAACAAAGTCGCGTGACTAGTGAAGTTTTTCATCCTCTCACGTAAAATTCCTCGTAGTATTGTAACAGTATGTACCTTGAGTATAAGTTAAAAATAAATAAATAGATAAAATAAAATATGCATGGCAACACACATAAATAACATAGTTAATTATGAATAATACAAACTATATATTTTTAATACCATATTAATCGAGACGAGTTCGTGTATTGTCGTCCCGAGTGTCGCGACTGGATCTAACGAATCAGGTTGTTCAATATCTTGATCATGCTCATGTATTTCTATAAGCTCGTCAATTGTTAGCTCTTGATTGTGTGAATCCAGCAATTCTTGGACGTCATCAGCATCCACCTCTAAATTTAATCATTTGGCAATATTGATCACTTCTTCTATTATACCATCGATTTATTAAGTATCTGAGGCTGATCCTCCCGAAAGGACACAGCTTTATCAGGAGGCCATTCAAAGTTTTTTGTGAAATGTCATTCCAAGATTGTCTAATAATTCTACAGCATCTAAAACATTGAATTGCTTCCAAAAGTCTTTGACAGAAAGCTGGCTATTTTGTTTCATAGCTTCATTTAGATGTGGAAATCGCCTTATGTAAGCTTTAAATATTTTAATGACTCCCTGGTCTATTGGTTGAAGCAAGCTGGTAGTGTTTGGTGGGTAAAATACAACCGTGGACCGAAATTAATTAGAGTTGGTAAGATAACCTGGTGCATTGTCAATTAGTAGCATCACTTTAAATGGAATGTCAATTTGCAATAACGACTTCGGGAATAAAATTATGACCAAACCAGTCTTCAAAAAGAGAAACTGTCACCTATACTTTCTATAATTACTTATTTAGAAAAATACTTATTTAGAAAATGTATAAAAATTTGAAAGTAGCGGGATTCGAACCCGCCGGACACCGACCAGGCGCTCTGACCACTGAGCCATACGTTCTTAAGTGTGGAATAACACTTTAAAAATGTTTAAAATTTCTATAATTAATCTTATGCTGATTTTCAAATGACGGGCAAACTAGCTTTAGATTTGTTTTTTAGGGTTCTTGGATTTTCTGAACGATAAACTAAGAGAGATTTCAATTTACAATAACCAGCTGTTAAAGCCTAATACCATTTTTTCCCTCCAAAAATTAAAAAGTGATTTTTTCAAACAAATTAAATAATAAATAATAAAATAATTAAAATTTGTAAAATAAAACGCCATTTGTCGCACGCATGCACGCACGCAACGATACACGCAGACGTAAATCTATCTAAGGGAAACAGCCGCATACGCCTCATTCCGAAATCGAGTCGTAGGTATTAGCGACAAAGTTCAAAGTTGTTTAACCTTTAGTAGTATTTTTGAAGTAGTAGGTGTTTAAGTTATTTGTATCT
Organism: Heliconius himera; assembly: GCA_021202915.1. Classification (NCBI taxonomy): domain Eukaryota; kingdom Metazoa; phylum Arthropoda; class Insecta; order Lepidoptera; family Nymphalidae; genus Heliconius; species Heliconius himera. The sequence goes on from JAJHJA010000216.1 coordinate 22,473, forward strand.
ATGCGTAACTGCGTCACACGAAATACAGATATGGATAAACATCGTGAAATGAAAAAAAAAAACTCCTACGTCTAAACTGTTAAGTTATCTTGATTAATTTCTTTAGATATGGGTTTAAAATATTTTACCTTTTATGTTGTTCCCGTAAAGCAAGCGCTGATGCTTCCACCCTGTAAATTACTCTCCCTGGGCCTGGGGCATTGCAATATTATATTCATCAGCTTCACGCTGTATCGCCTCAATCATTTATAATAATAATATTATATTATTTATAATATTATATGATTAAAATTATATTCTATGCAAAATAATAACATATATTTTTTATTTTACCAGGCAATATTCAGAAAGACCACCATCAGTCATAGTAGCAAGTATAGGTTTACAGCTAATAAGAAACAGAAACACAACAGAACAAGCATTAGAAGAGTATAAACGTAATTTAACACAGCTCGTTCAACCAGTAGATGCTTTAGCCGAAAGAGGCACTCATGTATTATGGAAGATTCTAGAATCAATTGACAGTACGAAAATAAATAGTGATTTTAAAATAAGTAATAATGACATTGATGCATATAATAGGGCTGCTGTTGAGGTAAAATATTGTGTTTTATTTTCTATTTTGATTTTTTAAGTTTGTAGATTCATTAATATTCTGTATGATATTATGTTGAATTTAATGGAGTAATATATTCTTTTTGAGGTGTCTCAATTCGATTGTAAGGTTAGGGACCTTAGGGACCTTAGGATCAAATTGTGTTCTTCACTTTAAAAATATGTATATTTTATATTTAATCGATAAACGTTATAAAGAAGAATTAAATATTACATTCAGAAATTTGCTTTTCTGGTTTTGACAGAAGCACTGGATACCATGTTCCTCTGCTGTGACGTTAGTCCTGTAAACATAATCACTAATATTTTTGATTTTTGATGACATTTTTGATGTATGTAATATAAAAAAAATAAATAAGCCTCCATTGTTAAAACTTAATTTAGACCTTGACGTTTGACTTTGAGAAAGACCTCTTTAAAGCTTCCTATTTTTATCCTGTGCTTATCCTTTAAATTTATAAAAATAACATTCTCAGATATTACAACACAGTGCAATAAAACTATGGAATTCCCCGCGTCTCGCAGCAGCTGCTTCTTCATCTATAGACGGACTAACAATAAGTCCAACGGCTCTCCGCCATTCTGCCCAAATATTACTAAATATGTTCTGTAATGATCATATGAACTTTAATGATGGCACTTGTTGTGCCCAGCCTGAACCCTGTACACAGTTGCAAGTGTTGACGTTTGGTCTTTTTTTGTTGTGGTGAGTTTTTATTTCTTTAAAAAAAGTAAAATAAGTAAGTATATAAATATAAAAGACCAGACCATATGAGTCTATAGTGTAAAAAAATATGATAGTATAAAAAAAATATGAGAAAAAATATAAAAAAGGCCCAGCCATCCACCAACAGCCAAACATCAACCATCTATTCACGTATGTTTCACAAAAATAAAAAAAAAGCTAAAAAAAAAGATTAACAGTGAAAAAAAATCTATGAGAGTTCTTTTCTCATCAGACGCTGGTATATTTTTATGCTATGAAAGAAAGAAAGAAAACAAAATATGTTTTTTCCAGCGCAGTGTTATCCGGCATACGTTATCTATGGAAATGGTCACAGAACATAAAGCAACGTATGGAAGGGTATTCCCTAGTTACCCCAAAGGTCATTGAACCCCCGTCAGCTATAACGGCTCTGGCCAAACTTGGCATGATTATGGCATATTTCTATCTGTGCGACAGAACAAATTTTTTTATGAAAGAAAATAAATATTACTCGGAGTGGAGTTTTTGGTTGCCAGTCGGTTATGTGTTTGCGCTTGGATTATTTTTTACAGATGAATCTAGGTCTAGTAGGTGAGATATTTTTTTTACTAAGTTAACAATTTTTTTTGTTACTTTTCGTTTTTTTGCTTAAACGTAAGTTTTAAGATGATTGAAGTGGTTAAATAAAAAAAAATATCTTTAGAGTTTGGATAAATAATATTTACTGGCCTAACATGTAATGCTTTTAAATCGTGTATTTTGTTTGTAAAACATAAGTCATTATGTCGTATATAATTTTGTTAAATGTATTTAATATTTATCTTCATTTTTTCTATGAGGCCGGTTATGGCGCAGCGGCACGAGGTGTGACTGCAAAACCGACTGGTTGTGGGTTCGATCCCCACTCGAGGAGATGAAATATTTAGTTAAATTTATATTTCCATTTCTTCGCTCTGGTGTCGAGGTTAAGCGCGGCGTTGAGTTCTGCCACTCAACACGCAATGCCTCCAGAATTCGGCAGAAAGTGGGGAACGGAGTGTCTTAACACTAGCTTCCCTCTGCCTACCCAGCTGTGTGCGGGATACAGCGTGAAGCTAATTTAATTTAATTTAATTTTTTCTATAATCTTTATCTATTTTTGAAAACAATATTTGTAAAATATTATATGTTTATGCTAGATTGTTTCTTTAATTGAACAAAAAAACAACAAATTTTCTTATTAAACTACTTTTCTTTATTTCAAAATCAAATCCATTGCTACAGGCTACTCTTAAAATCAAACTTTTAAGGAGTAATTTGTGGACGGAACGGATTCAATTTAAAAATAAAAAAGGAGTTAATTATTTAATGCATAAATTCAGTTATAAACACATTAATTTTATATGTTTTGAACTAATTATACAATTTTTTTCAGCCATTCAAGACTTCTACACAGAGAACAAACAAACGAATGGAAGGGTTGGATGCAACTAGTAATTTTAGTTTACCAAGTGACAGGTGCCAGCAAAGTACTACCAATATACATGCTAGTTAAAGCACTCGTCTCTGCTTACCTTTTCCTTACTGGGTATGGCCATTTCTATTACACATGGAAAACTGGGGACACCAGTCTAGTCAGATATTTCCGAGTAATATTCCGACTGAACTTTCTGACTATAGTTCTTTGTTTGACTATGAACAGACCATATCAGTTCTACAGTTTCATACCGTTGGTCTCGTTTTGGTATACTTTGGTAAGTTGTGTTTTTTTTTTCAATTTTTTTGGTAAAAGTATATAGTAATTAAGCTTATATTTATATTGCCAAAATTTTAATAACTAAAAGTTATATAATATCAGAAAAATATCGGCAGTTTTTATTATCGTTTCGGCATACGCTGTTGACTGCCCTCTGACTGACTTAACTAATTTCATTTAAATAGAATAATTTTTCACCTTTTACCCAAATCATTATGGCGCAGTGACATATATGCGATGCGGACAGCGTCTGCCCGTAAAAGACGTTAGTAGGTTTCTTACCCACTCAGGGGAAATATTATATTTAAACTATTTTTAGTTCCCTTCTTTGGCAGACAAATGGCAACGTTGGGCTCCATCATGTAACACGCAATGACTTCAAAATTTGGTTGAAAATAGAGAATGGGATATCTTAACTCTACATTCCCTCTGCCTATCTTCCTAGACAGACTTCCTAGATAGACAAATATAAATAAATAATATTTTTTTCCTCAAACAGAAACCCTCAACCTACACGTGTACATGTATTTTTTTAAAATATTTTGATTATTTCCAGATATTCGTAATCTTCGCTCTACCACCTCACATAACACAATCATCGAGCCACACATTAGAATCTAAACCGTACCAATATCTATACATAGCGGTCAAAGTTCTAGGCCTTCTATGCATAGTGACAGTGTTATATATGAGCGAAGTGTTCTTCCAAAAGATATTCGTGATGAGACCGTGGAAAGCATTATTTGTAAATGCCGATGATGATATACACCAGTGGTGGTTGGATTGGAAGCAAGATAGGTAAGTTTTTCAAAAGATTTTTCATGTTTGGATACTTAATGTGGCTTTTTTTACTTCCTTTTAGGTATACTGCGCTAATGTATTTTTGTAATTTCTTAGAAGAAGAAGAAATCCGAAAGCGGATTTATTATTCTTTATTATTTTCAAAGTAATTAAATATAAAGAATATTTTTTCTAAAAAAACTTATTTGGACAGACAATGACACATAACCCTCATAGACTACATAAATCGATAAATATGAAAGTAAATTCATCATGATATATTTTTTCTCTTTATTAACTTAAAACTTATATACCTATGCTAATAATATTTTTAAATTCCATTGCCAACAGATATTCAATGGCCTACGGCATAATATTCGCGACTGCGTACCTCCTAGCACAGCGGTACAATCTCGTCGACGACAACAATCACAGCAATCTATTCACCCCCGGACTCTCCCTCACAGCTACCCTCTTAGCCTTCATAGCTCTAGGCAGCTACGTCACATTTACCTTTTTATGCTCGAATTCGGCAAATTGCAACGAAATACACAGTTACGTTGCTTTTTTGCCTATAATTTCGTATATTATTCTAAGAAATGTCTCGGGGGCGTTAAGAACTAAGCATTCTAGTTTTTTCGCGTGGTTCGGAACGATTACTTTAGAATTGTTCGCAAGTCAATCTCATATATGGTTGGCGGCTGACACTCATGGCGTCTTAGTTCTAATACCCAGTGCTCCCATATTAAATCTGATTTTAACATCGTATATATTTATTTTTACTGCTCACGAAATTCATAAGTTAACATCTATTATATTGCCGTACGCTGTTCCTGATGATTGGAAGCTAGTTTTGCGGAATTTCGCCATATTTTTGGCCATTTTAGTACCGATCGGTATTCATGATGGGATGTTTTGAGATTTTTTTATAGTATGGCACAGATTTTTAGAGCTAAAAAAACTAATAAAAATGATTATTAAATACTGCCTACCCTGCTGTGTGCAGGTGACAGCGTCAAGCTGATTTTTTTTATTTTTTTATAAAGAAGTTGTTCGAATGCAATGTAAGTATTATGGTATGGTATTTCTTCTTCTTTGTAAATTTTTGTTCTTTTTTCTGCGTGATCACAACATTTTTTTATTATTTTTTTATTATTGTACAGTGATAATGTCAGTTTTATTTTTCAAAATAAAATGTTAACAATATATGACGCTGCTGCCAGTACAGTCAAATACCGACTGAAAAAACTGATAGGAAAACAAGTTAGACGTTACATCTACACTATATATTACACTCATACAAATTTAAAATCTGACCTTAGACCTTGCGGACTGTAATAATAAATAAAGAAATAATTGGAATTTAATGTAGTATTTAAGTTTTTTTTTCGTATTTATTTCTTCTTGCTTTTGTATATACGAGTGATGTTTATAATATGTGAAATAATTTATAAAGAAGAGCATAGCATTGAATTTAAGTATATTGTAGCCTATTGAATACAAACTGAAAAATGATTGAAACAAACTAGGGGATGTTTATACATATCTTAAAATAAATTTATTCAGAAATGTTATAAATTTCGCTGTACCAATTGAAAGAATATTATTGTATTTTTTATTTATACTGATACACATGTATCTATATATAGTTTACAAGATGAGAAATGAGATCTCGGGCGATGATAGAACGTTATCAACATTTATATTTTGCGTTAATATCAATAACTATGAATGTTTCTAGTACAAAAAATATTTTAGTCAATCGTCATACATTATTGTGTATGTTTTTATTATATTTAATTTTAATGCCAACATCAGCTTCACGCTGTATCCCGTACACAGCAGGGTAGGCAGAGGGAATCTAGTGTTAAGACACTCCGTTCCCCACTTTCTGCCGAATTCTGGAGGCATTGCGTGTTGAGTGGCAGCAACTCAACGCCGCGCTTTGCCTCTACCCCAGAGCGAAGAAATGGAAATTTAAATAAATATTTCATCTCCTCGAGTGGGGATCGAACCCACAACCAATCGGTTTTACAGTCACACTTAGTGCCCCTGCGCCACGACTGGCCTTTAACGGTATTTTGTACTCAAACTATAAGACAATATATTTAATTTATTTGTATATAAATAATATAGTAATATACCTACTTATAAATAATTTTTTGTTACTTTTTCTATTTGTTCTTAGTTTGCGTAGACTTTATGATACTCACCATGGTCCTTTTAGTTACCATTATCTGTAGCTATAGCTGTATAATAAAAAAAGTTTCATCCAAATCCGTCCAATAACTCCGAAGATATGCGTGTACAAACAGACAGACGAAAATTTTAAAATCGTAGATTCAATATGCTATTAGTCTTTTTAAATGTCCTTATATTTTATCTCAAATATATTCATTACATAGACTCAATTGTTTTACTATTCTATTATAGCATAGATTATGTTAAGTAATTTTCACTTCTACCACACAGTAATTGCAGGTTCGATTCCCATTATTTTTATTTAACTTTTGTACAATTTATAATGCACAGTATTATTATAAGATTTTTGATTTGTTCTGTCGTATTTTTATGGAACCTATGTACATACACAATGTGATATTTAGCATAAGCTTTGTATGATATAATTATTTAAATAAAGATTGAATTGCTTATAAAATTTGTTTTGTTTTATTTAATTCAAATTTGTACTTCATAGACGAATATTAAAGTATAGAGACCCGCTCGCGGCTTCGCCCGCTTAAACTACATTACGATTAATTTACTAATACTATGGAAATTCTTAAAAGTTACGTGAGAAAAAAAAACTGTTGTCAAAGCAAGCGAGCAGAGGACGAAGAGAGAGAGAGAGAGAGAGAGAGAGTTTATTGAAATGTTATTTACCACATTTTCTTAATTAATAAAAAAAAATATCCGCAATGATTGTCACCCTTCATTATATTAAGGAAAAATGATGTATATAGTGGCTGGATATTTGTAAACATTTATTTAATTAGATAGTTTAGTCGTTCTAAAATGATAATTTAAATGAGTATAAGTATTTAGGAAACCGATTTAGTAAAGACTCAATATCATGGATTCATTATTTCACTTGAAAAATATGATGATTTCATATTTAAATAGTTTACTGTACGCACTTCATATGACCATCATTTAACAGGTGAACAGTTAGAATAAATATTGATTTTAAGATTGATCTTCTATTATATAATATTTTACTTTAAAACATAAGGCAGACTGCGCATTTCATCGTCTATTCTCATAGTCAAACGGAACCAGAATAAAATATTTCCAATTATGGCAACCTTTGCTTGCGGCAGTTATGAGAAAAACATAAGCTTTATGCTCATGAGTGCAATTATTAATATTTAGTGACCTTTTTCAACCAGGCAACCCTGGTCTTGCGGCAGACTGAGAACTGGCAACCATTATTATTATTTTCCAATTCCTTATGCGATTTCCTTTCAAATGATGTGCGATTCACATAAAAAACACATGAGTGCAATTTTCTCCAAAAATGAGTTACGAAAAAATTTAATTAAAGGTGATTGCGGCAGGATTCTTTTAGGCAACCCTAGTGTTATCTATTCTACTATCATGTATCATTCTTAAATATAAGTTTCATTAGAAAAACAGATCCCCACAGATTTAAGCAATGGGATTTCGACCTAGTAGAGATCGAATCTATAACCATCGTGCTTTTAGATTAATACTGTCCCTTTGCGCTACGACAAAAAATGATGTAGTAGGTACGAATCAGATCACAAATAAAAGGCAGAAGATAAATAACAAGCAAAATTTTATTTACTTTGTTCTTACATTGTGAATAAGATGGTAATTATGGTTATACATCTTAACAAATATGCATATAGTGTAAAACCGCACATATTTACATAGTATTGCATTCAAACAATCAATCAACCTAAAAAATTGCACAAATATAAAAAAAAAAAAGTTAATAAATACACCAAAACTTAATATTTTATTCTTTGAATTTGAAGACACACGCCTTTTTTCTAAATTTTAACAGATAAACAATATAAATGTCAAATTCCATTAATACTAGTGAATGAGTGAGTTTAAGATTATTTAATTAATATTAGCGATTTCTTAACCTACAAAGGTGCACTTTATTCTTATTATAAGTGAATTATTCTTATTAATGGTCCTACATCATGACTATTATCCGTAATCCCATAAATTCGAGGATAGCGTTTAAAAAATTGCTTGAAAGAAACTTTTTTAAATTTATAGATAAAAAATATAGAACAAACAACATTTTTTTAAGGACAGGGATAGATAAAAAATCTAAACATCAATATTCCTTGTCATAGACTACATCTACGCGAATCCATCACAGCGTTTTACATTAAGAATATTATGAATATTTTAGATATACTTAATTTATATATTGCTTATAAGAATTGGGTTAAAAGTGTTTTTTTTGAGTGTATAAAGATTTATAAAATAAATTAAAATAGACAAGTAAATAAAATAGGAAAAATATGAGAGGAAAATCGATAATAATATCAAAAAATTCGATATACCATATATGAAAGGATTATTTTTGCACAATAATTTCTACTAGCGCTATAAAAAGGATACACTAGATGATTTAAGGAAAAATGGTAGTATTAGTATTGAAAAATTATTAAAATTGTTAAAAATATTGGTAGGTTTAAGTTACAAAAGAAATGGATATTGTAGAAAATTTACACAGGATAAAAATAATATTTAAAAATATGTTTTAGAAAATCAGTCTCAACAAACAGGCCATTATTTAAAAGTTTATAGTAAAACTCATTCGAAATCTTAAGCCATGATAACATGTAAATAATTAAAAAAAAGCTTTATAGCTTATAAGCAATCAACGTAAATGTGTTGATTATGAAGATTTTTTTAAAATTATAACTTTACACATTTCAAGAAAACAGTTGTCCGTGATATAGAAAATTAAATTACAGCTGTGAAAAGATAATTTATATTTAATTAAATATATCCTAATAAGCTGACACACACTTACGTCAGTCTTAGGACATTTCAATCACAAGTTATTATTGCTGGGTGGAGGTTTACATTAAGTCCTTTATCAATAATTTAAAAAAAACTGATATTTTTGATGAAAACAGACTGAAGAAAAACGTTATAAAGTATTTAATGAATAAGAAAAACTGTAGTGTTGTGATATTCACTTTGAAGACCTACTAGCGTACATGTGCTTACTTTACACATTATAGTATAAGAGTAAATAGTAATTGTGCATTTGGTATACCAATTTTTTTGGGCCTTTCGATTTGTTTTTGATCTTATGAACTAACAACTTACAAGTCTTTTATATATAGCATAATTACTTATAAAGAAAGGAAAGTTCTCTCGTATCCGGTATGTACATTGTACATATCAAACAATATATGTATGTATGTATTATATACATTAGCAAATAGTGCACAAAAGACAACTCACAAAATATCCATTTTGAGCAATACGTTTAAAAATATTTACAAAAAACATCTTTATACAATTATTTATTTATAACAAGAAATAATAGTGAAGTGCCTCTAAAGTAATACACACATTATGCGTAAGATTCGTTTCGTGTTTGCTAAATGAACATAACTAGGTTTATTCATAAGATATTATTATGCTGATCACACACTCTCGCGATCCATATTGCTGTGCAATTCATATGATGTAATTAATATATTCAATATACAAAAATAATAAAATGGAAAAGACTTTTTAGAAAAGCTAATTTCAAAACATAAAAGACTATGATTATTTTGTGTCATTTGAAAAACAATATTTGACAGTAATTTAATGTACTTTATTGTAAAATAAGATATGAAAATTTTCTCTCAGTCTCAAAACAATCAATTCCGTAACTAAACTGTGCGAAAACTCAATTGCTCCCAAAAAAAGCATTACTATTTATTTTTAATATCATTAAACATAATATAAAATACTTAAAACATTTTTTTTTATTTGAAAAGCGATAGTGAGCAATCAGCCTTATCCACTAATTCTAATAAAACACTTAAATAAGTTATTGCTATCGGAAATTTATTTACAAAACTTACCATAATGAAAATCGAAGACATCAAAACGAAACTAAATTTAAACGCAAGAATAATTAATTAATTAATCTACAGTAACAATGGCTCTACGTACATTATATTATATCACATTAGATTAGAATCTTGTATTAAACGTGTTAGATATAACTTGTCCCGTATATTAGTTAGTAAAATTCCTGATATCCCCTCCCGTTCTTGTTTTAAGTCGAACCGATTTTATCCGTTGTCACGGAAATTTCATTAATGAAATAAAAATAATATAAAATGTCACTTTAATTTTGATTGACATTAGATGACATTTCTGTACGTGGAAAAAAATATAATTTTATTTCTCCATTCAACGATTTCAACGTGACGTGAAGTAGGTGGAGTTTATTTTTTCTTTAACAAAAACAATTTACTTTATTTGTAGGTGTATACGTATAACGTCCGTAAAAAAGGAGTCAATATTTCTAAAGACATATAATATTATTTCTTTTATGGAGGTATGGATCTATTATAAAAAATATATAAAAAAAATAAACTAAAATTCAATCTGAATTATCCTGTCCCGGCGCAGCACTAAATGTTCTTACTTCATCATTAATCAACGACTTATCATATCGCCTCTGCCTCACAATCTTAGGTCTGGACAGCAATGGCGCGGATATAGCATGTCCTGTTCTTATTCTATTGAGATCCTTTCTCCCCTGCAGCAGCGGTGACGTCACACTGGACGATTCGTCGCCTTCGTCGTCGGATATCGCGGGGTAGTTTTCTTTCATTTTTAAACTTCGCTCTAAACGACGCAGAAACCTGGGGATATACACGTTGTTTTAAGAAAATGATTACGTACTTCAGTTCCACGTATTTTCCCGCATAAAGCAGCGTAGACAGAGGGAACCTAGTGTTGACATACAGTGATTACCATTTTCCACCCTATTTTCGAAACATTGCATGTTGAGTGGCTTAATTAAAGTAAGCAAGTAAATGAAGTTAATTCTTTTCATTTACGGTTTTTAATGTTGTTTTTTAAATAAAAAATGTCGTGGAAATATTTTATGACCTAAGTGATATTCATTTTTATAAGACATTGTTAGGTTAGTTAGGTATATGTTTAATTAAACATAAGAATAAGCAATGACTGATTTGAAGTTTCATTTGGCCTAAACCAAAGAATTAAATATTTCACACCCACTTGTGTCTCTGCGCTATGACTGGCCTCAAAATATTAAAAGTATTTAAAGAAGAAGAAAAGTCATACATGAAAGAAGGATAGATCTTGCGAGCAGAACAGCGCCATAACTAGTTTAATACCTCAATATTAATTTTTACCTTAGGGTAAATTCTAGAGAATTATAGAACTTTACGGCACTAGTATCTATAAATTTCTAATATATTCTCCAAAGTTAATATTATAAAACATGCGCTTAAAATAAAGATAAAATCTAATAAATATAAAATAAATGTTTAAACCTTATTTGGTTTCCAATAGTCCGTAGTTTATTCACTTTCGGCGGTTTCCGGGAGTCCTCCGTGAGGTCGAGGCTTGAGGAGATCTTCGACGAAGTGTCCTGTAATATTAATATTTGTCTCTTGGCTCTTTATTTTTGATAAAAAAGAAGTTTATTTTACCTGGTTTATTAATTAACTGAAGATATACTTTTAGCAAAGTGAAAGATGGATATTTTTCTAGAATATGTTTACGGAATTTTTAAGTGTTCGGTGTATATTTTATTAAGATAGCATTTTAAGGCGTTTAATCAAGTAAGTATATTTATGGATAGGTTTGGTACTAAAAAAATATATGATCAAAAACAAAACATTGAGAAGTTCAGGCTGGCAGGGGCACACAATTCTGCGACTGTGAAAATGATGGGTGTGGATTCGATTCCCATTCGAGGAATAAAAATATTCGTTATTATCATTTCATCGCTTTGGTTACGAGTCAAAGCCCGGCGTTGAGCTAGGCCGCTCAACACGTAATGCCTAAATAATTCGGCTAATAGTGACAAACGAAAGTCTCTTAATGGGAACGGAATCTTGACACCCAGCACACAGGTTGACTTTGCCTACTCTGCCATGTGCAGGATACAACGTTAAGATAAAAAATACATACATATTACAAAAGACTAATTTTAAATAAAACTCCTCAATCGGATTAATCGTGTATTTTCGCGCAGATTACCGCGGGTTTCCAAAAATGTATAATATACGCAATCAATCCGGTAAAAGCTTCATTTTTTGAATATCGCAAAAATTAAAGATTGAGACTCATTATATTGATAACTAAAATAAAAAACCGTTTTTTACGAAACCGTTTCATTCTCAATCAAAACTTTCTGTGAAAAATATCCAAAACATAAATTCTCATAAACTCGAGGCCGTCATAGTGAGACACCGTCTGATTGACCTTTAGTTACAATCAGACGCTGGTGGGTGATGATTGTGGGTTCGATACACACTTGGGGGCATGATTGTCTTAATTTACCCGTTCTGGTAGGCGGAGTGTGGCGTTGAGTTTTATCACTTATCTCGCAATGTCTAGTAAATTGGAGAATGCGCTGTCTTAGGGCACATTTTCATTGGTTGTGCGAGAGATTTCCTTTTCCTTGGTCGTGCAACAGGAGTCACTTGCGGGGTATTGTTGATTCCCGTTTATGCACCAACCGATACACTCATAGGTGGGGAATACCCGCATGCATCATGCCATATATAGACAGTCTACTTTCATTAGTACACAGCTCGTATTCGGGGATTCCCGGATAAGGACCGAGTAAACGATCAATGAAAATGAGCCCTTAAAACTATCCTACCCTACTCTACTATGCGAGAAAAATCGTAAGGCTTTTCGGTTGTTTTTTTTAATGTAAATTCATATATTTTTTATAAAGATATCAATATAATGGTCAATAGAGGCATTCACCTCAGAGCTCCTGCACTTCTGTCGGCGTAGCGGTTTCTTGAGGCGCGTGGTTTCCGGCTGTGAACACACTACACGTGGCCAACTGAACGTAACAAGCCCAAACAATATTTAAATATCGCTTATTCAATATAAAGTACATAATTACAAAAAGGTTCTCGACATACTGACAAATAGACAGATGGAGATCAAAGGTTCCGTTATTTTTGAGGTATGGAACTCTAAAAATTGGGTTCACATCGCATCAAAAAAAGTATAACTTAACAGTATTGAAATACTTTGTACTAAAAGAAAGAAATTCTTATTTCTTTTCTTTTGTTTGGGGAGAATTACTACAAAGCGATATTGTAATTATGTCATCATTTTATTGAATGCACGATATTGGAAAAGAATGGCAAGGCTCAGTACTTTTGTGTCAAAAGTTTAAGCATGACATTTTTTTATTACCAAAACTAAAATATATGTTTTCTTTATTTAAATCAAATTTTCTTTAAGTCCAAATATTCTAGACCACCATAGGTAAAATGTAAAAGTTGATATGTTATATTATTTTTTAGCATCTCTTAAAGAATGATTAAAAAATTACTCACGCTATTTAAAGACATGGCAAAAATAAAATAAACTTCAATGTTTTTAACGTTTTATGTGATCCTTACAAATTTTGTCCAATTAAGAAAAAAATGCTTGAAAGCATCAACTATATAATTAACAATTCTGATTGAATTAATATTTAAAAATAATAATCAATCAATATCAATAAAGAATTCATCTATAAGCTTTGCCACTATTTCCCATAAAATAAAGAAGTGCAGGCTATAACAGTTATAGTGAAAACAACATCAACGATCATTTTGTGCTTTAGTCAGACATTTCAGATTTCTTTTATATATATTTTAAGATAAAGCTAAGCTTTAAAGCGAAAGTTATATTGGGAATACAGATTTTTTTACTAATAACAAAATAATTTCAAATTTTATTATGAAATTAATATTTATATCCTTTGGTAGACAAAGAGTTTCAAAAGGGTCTTATGTCTATTTGAATATAGTAATTAAGACGGAAGTAATCATTTTCTTTATTTTTGGATATCATTTCCATAATATTCCAGAAAAACAACGTGTTATCATTGAAATAATCTATATTCTCATAGTAAATAATTAACAAAATAAAAATAACGCTTTTTTTAAATTCCATGAAATTATTTCAAAATATATTATTATTATTATTTAATTTCAAACGTGTCATTAAATAAAAAAATATTTTAGTGCGTAGTACAATAAACTATACAAGTCATAAAATATTAAAAGATTTACCAAAAGTGTTAATAAACACGGTTGCATATAGAAAAAATGAGAAACCAAATGTACTTCCAAATACCTGCATGTCCAAGTCGGGTAATCTCAATTCCCGGGCTGACGCTACTGATGCGACTGACGCGTTTGATACCGACTCCTCTGAAGAAGAAGACGTCGCTAGCGCAGGTGCTTGTGATCTTGATCTACGTCTGCCGCTTTTCCTTCCACGATTTGCGCAACAGGGCACCTAAAAGGACAAAGGACACAACTTTAAAACTTAACTTTAAAACTTTAATTGGTGAGTTAATTCATTGATTGATCAATTTTTTTTGTTAAAGAGTATTTTAGTAAGAATCATATATTTTACATAGTCTGGTACACGAATATATGAATTGTATACGTGATTATGTAAAATTTTAAAGTAAAAAAATATTCCTCATCTATTATTATTTACTAACAATGTCGAAAACTTTTATTAAACGTTTATTTATGCTAAAAATATTTACTTCTAATAAATTGTGCATCGAATGTGGCATATGAGGTAACGTTGACTTTGCGGTTCCCGCCACTTCATGTGACGTTGTTCTTGGTGTCCTTCTATCTCTTCTTCGCCCAGCTTTTCTATGAGCTGTGCTACTTCCCTTACAGCTACCTCCTTTAACGCATTCAGAACTAGGAAAATCGTAAAGACCATCTGAATCCGTAAAAGGAAGCTGACGACCATAGAATTGTGGCGAGAATCTGCCCAAACCAGTTTTATCACTTAAAGGGCTTTCACTTCTAGAACTCACTGGGCTTAAAGGGCGGCTACAGTCCGAAAACAAAATTGGAGGTTTCAAACTAGCTTTTTCATCCAAACCTCGTTCTACACTGATGCACTTTACGATCGTACATTTAGTAACTCCACTTGGTGAACACAAAATAGGAAGTTCTAATGTTTCTTTTAAAGCTGTTAAATTCTCCATTTCTTTAGCACTAGATGGGACATCGTCGACTCTTTCATCAGTACCTATTCCTTCATCATTTGATTCTAATAAGGGATCGTCGGATAGTGTCTCTGAATCAGAACGACCTCTTCTTCTTTCATTTCCATTTTCATTGGAAGTAGCTGGACTTGAATTAGTTTTCATTAACGGCCTCCTTCGGGTCTGAAAACACGATGGGCCTCCACCAGACCCCGGATCTTCCATTTCAGAAGGACACAAAGGATTACTGGAACCACACCTAGATGGACCTGGACTGGCCATAGAGCTATACCCTGATGAAGATAAGTTAGATTCCGATGGAGCTCTTTCCCCCCTGGCTGACATTGAAAATGGGCTTAAATAGCACATATTAGCCGTTGGTGGAGGAGGCCGAGGCGACATTGGTTCGTCTGATTCTTCACTAGCGTTATATGTTACAGTTATTAAAGGCGGTGGTTGGAAGTCTAAATGTGGAGGTGTTCGTCGTGGGGGTGGAGAACCTGGAGATGGTCGTTCTATTGTCAAAACTGGCACTCTAAGCGAAGGTGGTACTGGAGACGGAGATGATAACTCTCTTTCAGAATCTTGACTATGAGTGAAACTAGGACTAGGTGAGTCAGTCACTTGAGTGGACGGTGTCGGCGAATCTGTACATGAGACTGGATGGCGCAGCTGTAAATAAAATAATTTCGAAATTATATTACAGAAGTTAATATATATACAGTACGTAGCAAATTATATACCGACCTTTAACCGTAATCCGGCTGTTGGGCGATCCTTTTCATCTAGTTCATCTTCACTTGGCGATATACACGTATTTGTAGAATCACTTTTTATATCAGATTCCATTTTTGCGCGAGGCATTCTCGGTGAAGGTAAAGGTGTTGGTAGAGGGGTTGGTAAGGGTGTTGGCAGAGGAGTAGGAAGTTCACGGATAGGAGAAAGACATTTATTAATACTACTAGGTACTTCAAGGAGAATAGAAGGCGGATGTAGGAGGGTACCTGACGATGAAGGCTTGTTGGAGCTAAGAGGGTCCACAACCTGTGAATAATAATATTTTGAATAATATACAACAAACATATTTAATATATATGCTTCTACAGCACATTACATTGTAATATCATGTAGTGAAACAAAGATAATATATAATTAGTAAGATTTTTAGCCAAATTAAAAAAATGTGACGAGCTAAGATTAAAAACATACAAAAAAGATACTTACTTGTATTTCAATAGTATTATTAGGTCTAATTGGTGAATCTGGAGCAAGAGAGGGAATGTGGGAGGAGGCCAGGGATAAATCGTCTGCATCCGCGGTATCGTCCTGCGGCGAGGACGCAGTGGGAGTACTCGAGGCCGATATACCTCCGGAGGAGGCTCGTGCGAGAGCAGATGATGAGAAGTTACGAAACATTGCTAATATTGAATCAGCGCTTGATATTTTTGGTGTTCTAAAATATAAAGTATAGAATTAGTTAGCTAGTTATATAAACAGAAACGTGTTAATTTAGCAAGTATTAGTGTTTAGTCCATAACATAACTTACCTAGAATACTTTTTTAACGGTGCGTTCGCTAGCGTCAAATCGAGGCTAGACATTGAATCACTACCTTGATTACTGGAAGTACTATGGGGAGACCTAATTTCAACACCAGGTGACGGTGGAGTGCTGGAAGCTTTAGCTTTAATGGTTCTATCTGCTATGACCGCCATCGGTATTGCTATTGTATTCACCATATCAACATCAGAGCTAGAACTCATTTCCGCTGAAACTTTATTGAGTAAGCGGGCAAATGTAACTTTCTTTTCTAATTTTGGATCTGATATTTGTCTCATTGAGGGTGATGTTGATGGTGATGATCCTTCGCTAGCGAATGATGTATCTTTATTATCTACACCATATTCTACAAAGGCTGGTGCACTCTCTACAGTACTTAATGTTCTTTTTTCCGACATCTGTATCAGTTCACCCATTGTTATTTTCTTGTTGTGCTCGTTTGCAGGCGCCGGACTTATAAGCTGCTGTAAGATTTGTTTCTTTTCTGCAGCATTTTTCTTAGTTGGCGTCGAATTATTACGTTTTTTGCGAGGTGACGGAGACCCTGTATGAAATACTAACAATGTCATATATATTCTGTGATCCGAAGTCGCTACAAATCTACAACATGTTAGTGATCATAGCTACAAGTAAATAATATTAATTGATTTACAAAGGATTTTTTATTAGTAAAGAATAATTCGACAAGGACTTACTATTATCATTCATTGAAACACTATTATTATATGTGCATCTAGTGGAAGCCAATTCTTTAGGGTTAGTGCATTTAAAATCAAGAAATTTTAAATTTAACGTGCGTATTGAATGTTTTATAATATCTTTGTAAGTGTCAAGTTTTGTAATATGTTAATTTATTAAAAATGATAGTGATGAAGTAATTGTATAGATATTGAAAATATTGAAGTAAATTGTTTTGGATTTGGTATAAGTTCTGAATAGTATATGAATAGAATAAAAAATATTTGACAATAAAATAACTATACAATCTTAAGGACAACGTTTTGTGATATGTACAGGAACATATTGACAATAAATATTGATATTAAATAGATATGTATACTTATCTTTTGTAACTACAAAAGTAAACGATATAAAGAAAAAAGATAACATCGAGAACAGAAGTAGCACAGAACAATGTCCAGAGCATGCTTAAGCGACATTCAGTATAGATACATACCCAAGTTTTATATCGTCAATTATTTTAATTGAAAATTATGAAAATTTAAATATAACACTATTTTTTAGTAAAGATTTAAGAAATATTATTGACGATAGATAACTTGGTGAAAAATTTGGACGATCTAAAAAGGTGCTAACGAAGGAAGGAGCGTCTACACAAGAGCCTTTAAGTGTAAATGCAATATTAAGAGTGCATACAACGATGTTTCGGTATCGTTAGGGAGAGCATTCCACACCAAGTCATTCAGATAGCGAACATCCAACAATTAGCTAAAATACGCCGCGCGCTCCGCTGCGGTTCATCTGTGATTGATATGTTGATGAAGATATCTGGTTGAATATGATTGCTAGATTGATAAGATAAATTGAAATGTTGATGAAAGGGTTAAATATTTACGATATTATACTTATAAAAATGTATTAATTCTTCTATGTATTATAAGAATTAACAACAAGAGACGAAACTGCGCTACGATATAAAATATATACATACATAGATATTACATACAATAAGGAACAATCAAGAACAATATTAGATAGTAGACTGTTTGTTACAGAAACAAAAGTTTGAAAAAGACTTGTATAATGATAACGACATAAAAACGCTAATGGCAAACCAAATATAAAACATGACATTGAAGCGGTTTTAAGGGATAAACCCATCCTTATTCCACACAAGCCAAATGAACCCAACTTAAAAAAATAAAAACAGAAAATGCATCCAAACCAAACAAAAAAAACCACAAAAACATGAACAAATGATCCGATCGCGGAGTGCACGGGTTATAGCGCTCCACTCCTTACGTCCTGTCGTCTTTAACAGATCGTCCAAACTAAACGTGCGCGCGGTCCGCGGGTGTGCGAGCCCCGTCACCGACGCCTTGCGGATACCCAGCCGCGTGAGCAGCGTGCGGTGCTCCGCCCTCGCTGTGGACAAACGCGACGTGAGCGCCGTGGGGCTCCGCGAGCGGCACCGCCGTGTACCGCGGCCGCCCGAGGCCGACCGCGCCCGCTACCATATTAGCACCGTGCAATAGCACGAGCGGCCAGAAGTAAACACATTTTATATTTTAGAAAACATATAAACATAACAACATAGCGGGATTCGAAACTGCACTTCTTGGAAATCGTCCAAAAGATTTAACCATTGAGCCATACGTTCTTATAAAATGATCATTCTCGGCAATAATTATTGGGAGGTGTGAAAATGTTTCAACAGAAATGCTACCAACATAAATAAGTTGCAAAAATTGTATAAGAAATTCGATGTACCCTTGATGAGAACGTAAGGCTTAGTGATCAGTGCACTTGCACAGGACGGTTTTGAAGAGGTACGGGTTCGAGACCCGCTAAGTTAAAATTTTTAAACATCTTCTAAAATACTTTACTACCCTTAGTGTGGAATAATACTTTAAATCTGTTAAAAATATACATAAAATTTAGAAACATAAAGTTATTTTGTTTTTGCTTCATTAGTTATCACGAGAAGCTAGATTGCAATAGAAATTTACTTTAGAAAGTTGAAAACAAGTTTCTCGTTTAAATCAGGGAAGGTACGGGGAGAGAAGTATAATTTAACGTCGCGCTTTGTCTTATTGTTAGACCGAAGTAAAAAATTCATCCCTGGAGTGGGAACTGAACCCATAAACAAAATGATTATAACATGTCCACATCTAGCTTCCTACGATAAACATAGCTTTGCATTATGCATGTGCCAAAATACACTGAATTATATCAAGATTATTTTGTAAAAGTATTAGAGCTATTCATAACAAGGAGCTATATGATATTCTTCATACAACATACATACAATAATGAAGTCTTTCCTGCCATTGATAAAGCTATGTTAAAACTACGACACACAATTGTTTTACCTTGAAGTAATATTTACTATAACTTCAAACATTTTTAATAGTATCTAAGTGTTAAAAATCCAATAATTCCTCTGAAATAAAAAAAAAACTCTACAAATTTAATATGTAACTGTCATTTTAAGTTATTATCTATGATTCCATGTAAACATAATATTTTTGTAAAAGTTTATTATTTCTAAAATTATATTAAAAGCAAGCTAAAATAATTGTGTACTTCGCGAATGCCAGAAACTCCATTATCACAAAACAAAGAATATTAATGATGATGTATTTATTATTTATTAACTTTTATATATATCTATTTTTATTCATTCTTATATAGATATGTTAGCTTGGCTAAACAATCTTTTTTTTCTCCTACTTCGTCTTCGTCTAAATGCCCTCGCGATTTGGTACGAGCGACAGATAGATTGAGATAATTGGTTTACACTTGAGTTATTTAATTGTAATATTTTTGTTATTTGTAATACGATATTTAGTTACCTGTATTTTAATTTATAATTTATTGGATTATAATTCAGTTATTCAATTGTTATATTTATATTTTTTGTAATATCTAAATAGTAAGTCGGACAAAAGAAGAAATCGAGGCTTTCCTCGGTTGCTAATAGTCAAATGAGTCCGAGTTGAACTGAACGTGAACCTTGGCTTTGTGATAAATGAAGAGAAAACAATCAGAAATATAAAGAATTGGAAAATATTTAGAACCTGTGGATGTAATCTCTTACACGATTATAATAAAGATAATATTTTCTAGTATGACACACCGCCGACATTATTTCATTCTACGTTTTTAACCGGCTACTAACAAATTTGAAAGGAAGAAAAACTTACACGATTTTACCGTTTGATTGACCAAGAGACAGGTTGTAACATCAAACGAGATAGTAAGAAGAGTCAAATTTAGTTTTTTAAATCTAATCGCGTAATTCAAGACGACATAAATAGCGTGTTAAAGTTAAAAACATTTAAAAGAGTTTCTGCCACCGCCATACAACATAGAAAGAAATGAGACAAGAAGTGACAAAACGCGCCTTACCCCAGACAGTGCGAAAACAATCTCAAAGCGATGTACGTATACGAATACTGTGATGATATATATCGATAAAAATCCATCGTGTATTACGTGAAACAAGCTGTTAATAGTGTGCTTTATTTTAATCGAAATTTCTAATTTCTTTCCGTGTTTGTTTCAAGCCTAAAGATTTGTCCTCCATGTTTTGTTCGTTGGAATGACAACTTACGTCTCGCGCATCGGTCCGCTTCTTCGGCGAGGAGTTTTTCTATTTTCTCCGGGAAATGTCTTTTCGCACACCAAATTAGACCGATCATGCCCAATACTACGAACACGGCGAACAGTCCAAGCCAGAAAGGTTCTTGTATCATTCGTGTTCCTAAGCCGACGATATTTGGTGTCGGATTTGGGACTTCGCATCTGGAATTATTTAGTGCTATATAAAGTGAAATTATGAAATTAGACTATTGACGATAGGATAAATAAAAATAGTTTGACGTATAATAAATAACAATTTGTTTATTTTCATATTTCTAATAGATTACTATTCTAATAGATTAGATTGTGTTGTGTGTGTTGTGTTTACGTACAAACCATTATTGCGCCATTTCGAGTGGGATGGATAAGCATCTTAAATATTAACATAGACATTTAAGCTTTTTATTGTTAATGAGTGACTAACAAAATGAGTCATAATTTATGTTACTTGATATAAATGAAAATAAATAAATAAAACAAGCCCTTCTACATTAACTCGGTTACAATGACTCAAAAACCGGTATCTCCACCCACATATGCTCCTCCATTTTTACAGGGTCGTGACGTTCACTTAACCAATTTTATTGTACCGTGTTTACTCCTAAGATAACATTTACAAAAGATGCGTATTATAAAAGTAAAAGCAACCTCTTTCCTTTCCAGGAGGGGTTACATTGACACAAGAAGCCGCCATCTCTCTCGACGCACGCGCCCCTGTTGTTGCAGGGCCGCGCCGCGCACGGGCGCACCCTCTCCGCGCAGCGCCGGCCGCGCCAGCCGCGAGCGCACGCGCACGTGAACCCGCCCGCGCCCCCCAGCGAGCAGTTGCCGAACACGCAAGGGGACCGCTCGCAAGCGGTTAGTAGGCAGAATGCTCCTGAAATTTTGTTAAGGATAATTTTATTAAGATTTAAATTTTGTGTCTTTGTTCGTTTCGTGCTGTATGCAATTCACTATTCCGCGAAGGACTATTGATTTTTTCTTATTTTTGTATGATATTAAGAATCATCGAATGGAAATTGGGACAGGATCTAAATAATGAGTGGTTAGTTAGAAGATTGGTAAATTATAAAAAATAAAAATACCAAAAAAAATAATTAAGTTGCTAACGTCACAGCGATACATTAGTCAGTTTATATTTTTTCTTGTATTTAAGGACATATTATTTCTTCGAAAAAAAAATAAATACAAGCAAAATTAGGAATGGAATCCACTATTACCATATATTGACGCATTTCTAAACTAGCTTAGAATTGTAAATATGTAGTATATCTCACCAGTATAATATCCCGAACATTGACAGTAATTTCTAGAATCATCTGTGGTGCATTTACCGCCGTGCAAGCACGGGTCCGGGTAACACGACTCCAGGTTGGTTTCATCTGGTAGAAGTAACACTTTGCTGCGGTAGTCTGTATCTGGAATTTGCCATTATAACAATTAAATTATTGTGTATTGTTTACGCCACGTTGTCTCTTCTGGCCTGAGTGAAGTAATACGACAATTTAGTCTCCTCCAGTGGAATTTGTAGTCAAACGTTATTACGCTGCGACACGACCTTCTCATAAATCAGCTAATCTCTGAATTATTATTTTTTTTAATTATGATCTCGAAAAAAAGTATAGAACGGGTGTCGTAATCTAAAATTTCCTTGCCTATCCAGGGAAAGAGAATTAGCACTTACCAATATTAACAACTAAAGCGACATCAAGTCGTGGAGCTCGAGCACCGGCACGTTGGGTCACCAACAATGAATGTAGATACGATCTTACTACGAGAGGAGCTCCTATACCGTTAGGATTCGTATTTGCACTATCCTCATCTCGATCTGACACATCACAAAGGGTCCACTGAGTACCGTTGTTGTCTGTATAGCTGTCTCTGACCTGTGAAAATCGGGTTAATGGCGTATTTAATAAAAAACACTTTTATATGCTACATAAATTATTAATTATATGTATGTATGGCACAATAATAAGTAATATTAATCTTATAATGATCCCTCGTGTAAAAGGGCAAGCGCGTTCTTGAGTTGAGAACACGCAATGTGTGTGTATCTGAACATTAGGTTGCCTCTGCCTATCCAACATAAAAAAATATTGACGGTTAAGTACAAATACCTTTTAGAATAGATATTCTATCTACAATATTTATTATTTAGAATAAAATATTCAAATTCCTTCGATTTTTACAATAACTTACACTTATTTTGTTTACAATTTTCGATGTATTTATTACACATTTTTTTATGTTACGGGTTATTTATGTTTTTTTGTTTGTTTGAATATATAATAAACGTAATATGGAATAAACGTAACTAATCTTGACCTTACATTTTCAAACCCTTTGACTTTGAATTTTCAACGACTCACCTCAATCCATCCATTTCCATCACCACAAGGGTATTCCTGATTAGGCACTAACATGGTGCGCTCGAACGCCGCAGACAAGGTATGTCCGTGCGGCGCTAAAACCCGCGTCACTAGTGTCGTATGAAGTGGCGGTGAGCCGGGAAAGTTGGCTGGTGTTATCTTGCCACGAGTTGTTGTATGAAGCTCGATAGTGTGGGTGATGTTGATATGCCATTCTGGAATAATTTATCATTAATATTAGAGTTAGAAGGCGTAGTGGCGCAACTGTACTGCTTTTGACCGTAAATGCGATGGTTGTGGGTTCGATTTCTACTCGAGGGAATTATATTAAATTTCATGTTGTTGTAACAAGGAAAAGCGCGGCGTTGTATTCCACCACAGAAATGCAGATTCTCAAAAATTAGGCGAAAGATGAGGAACGAAGTGTTCTAACATTAAGTTCCTTCTGCTTATCATGCTTTACAGATACAGAGTAAAACTAAAAAAAAACTTTATTTACCAGTTTGAAAGTGAGCATAAAATCCCAATCCTGTAACATTTTCACCAGTTTTAACTCTTAGCCTCATTACATCAGATTTAGACACAAAAAGGCTGTTTGTCAAGATTTTTGAACTCAAAAATGGGCGAATCGGTTCACTTTCAGTGTCGACTTGTATTTCTATAAAATTATCGTCTGATAATGATTCTGACACGTTGATTGGGACGCCATTTTGAAACATTCCGTAGCCGAAGTCGAAAACACTAATGTTTAGAAATACTCGTTTTCCTGTTGGAATATAGAAAATATATTGCATTAATTTATTTGAAACTCTTAATTTAATCATAAGTGATCATTTCCATAGGGAATTTGAAGAACGGTATCCAAAATTAGTTCGTAGTACTAATGGTCCATATTAAATTATTTGTAAACTAGCGGCTCGCCCACGGCTTCGCCCGCTTAAAATACATGATTATTGATTTAATAAGCACAATTGATTGACAACTATAATGACTTCTAATATGATTTTTTTACGACATTATCATCAAAGATATTTTGATTGTTTTAAATAAAAAAATACGACTATTGTTGATATTTGATATTTATAAAATATACATAATTATTTATTACACGTATATATTTTTGTAACTTTATGTTCTTTTTACCTATATAATATACTCTGTTAAATGATGTCAGTGAATAATTTAATTTACTCATTCAGAAACAGCTTTAAATGTTAAATTATTGATTTGAAGGATTCATAATATTCTTTGTAAAATAACTGTAATAATTGCATATTAACTCCTGTACAGTTTTTAAATTAGTTACATATATTATATGAACTAAACAACCAAAAAATTTTTGTATTTACTTGATATTTCTTTCAAGATCGTTCTTTATCTCTGTGTTGATTTAATTACGACTTAAACTTAACTGTTATGATTTATGAAGGTAATCTCCACTAACAATTCAATTTTGTTTACTTTATTGTATAAAATATTATATAATAGTGCTTCAAAAATATATATTTTTATCAACAGTCATATAATCAAGACGTTTCGAATGTCATTCTTTAGCCAGGAATCTTACTAGCGCGATTGCTATATTGCTATTGCGAACGTTACGTCGCAGGCAAACTAATGCCTTGAGTTCATTCAAATGCAGATAACTTTTTTTTTAATAAACCGATTTTGATGAACTAAACTTTAGTACTTAAGTTGAGTTAAAAGAAAGCAATTGGTGAAATTTTCAAGTAAATCGGTTCAGGACTTTCAGAGAAAAACGCGGACAAAAATATGTCGACAGACAGACAGACAGACAGACAAGAAATTCAAAAAAAATATTTTTGCTTTCTATTATTCTTTTTAAGTGTCCCTCTATCCATTTCAGTCAAAATTACTAAATGTACAGACAAAATATTTTTACTGTCTTATTATATATAGAGATTATAGTAAAAATGACATGTAATATTTATTGCATAGTGTCAAGATACTTTATATCCGAATTTCAGATGTGGTGTGATGAGAGGCCGAACTTAACGAAGAGGGAAAATAAAGTTATGAATTCATCAAAATGGGGATCAAATCTACAATCATCATGCTTTCTACAATTAAGCACTGCGCTGCAATGTGCATGCTTCTGTACAGTACGGTCAATGACTCGAAGCCACACTGAAGTTAGCTGCGCAGATATCTTTTATACTTACCTCTGATTATTTTATTTTTGAGTAATCAATGCGCAAAAATTCAGAAAACCTAATACATTAAGACGGCCACGACTCGTCAACATACCAGTAGGTGCAAAAATGTCGATGGTACAATCCAAATCGGGTAGAAGAAAGTGTGGGTAGTTCGGGCTGTGTAGTACTCCCTCCTTTGATGTGAACGTTTGTGACGGACATCCGGATAGCTCAACCGCCTTCCAGTTCACTAGGAACCCCGAGCCTTGAGCGCTGAAAAAAGTTATTTCTTATTTAATATTTACATATTGTCTTCTTCCTTGTTCAATTTTATCGTTCTCTACAAATATATCGCCAAGTCCTCCCGGTTTTATACGTTTTTATATATGAGTTTTATATTATTGATAAAATATTCTCGAAGGTCAACCGAGGTCTTCCTCTGTTT
This sequence comes from Heliconius himera, assembly GCA_021202915.1. Taxonomy (NCBI): domain Eukaryota; kingdom Metazoa; phylum Arthropoda; class Insecta; order Lepidoptera; family Nymphalidae; genus Heliconius; species Heliconius himera. The sequence continues at coordinate 48,403 of JAJHJA010000216.1, forward strand.
TTCTTACCACTCACTTATATTTCATGAACTTTTTTTGCCATTCCAAACTATCTGAGAATGTTCTTCTTAATTATTATAGTGACATCTATCTAGCTCTCTTTTTATATTACTAATCTAAGCTATATCTATATATATAAAAGGACTTGTGCTGACTGACTGAGGTAAGACGCACGCAGAGCCGTAACGGCTGATGGTAGAAACGTTAAATTTGGGCAGATGTTTAATTTCATATTCTGGACATCCACTAAGAAGGGAATTTGAAAAATTTTAACCTTAAAGGGATGAAATAGGGGTTGAAAGTTTGTATGGAAAAAAAAAAATATCTGTACCGATTTTTATAAAATTTGAAATTCAGACTCTTAAAAATATTTCATTGAACACGTGTTTCATGGTTTTTAAGAATTCACCCCCTAAGGGTTCAAATAAGGGGTTGAAAGTGTATATGGAAAAATCTTTAAATTGCCACCGATTTTTATAAAAATTTAAATTCAGACTGTTAAAAATATTTTATTGAACACGTGTTTCGTGGTTTTTTTAGAATTCACTCCTAATAAGCGGGCGAAGCCGCGCGCGCCCTCTAGTATAAAATATAATATTTATGGACATGTTATATAATTTTTCTTAACTTTGCTTCAACAAATATTAACGTCCAAAAGTAACGTAAGTAACATTACTTTTGGACTTTTTGGCATTTTGCCTTGGGAATTGCTTATAGATTATAATATAGTTTTCATAACTGCGCTTAAGATTTTTCTGGAGGCATTGTGTGTTGAGTGGGAGAATTTAACGCCGCGCTTGTCCTCGACACCAGAGCGAAGAAATGTAAAAAAAAATTAAGTAAATATGTCATCTCCTCGAGTTATTATTACAAATATTTTATATACATACTTATAATCAGAGTGAAAATGCAGAATAGCCTCGTCCCCCGTCGCAACCCATCTCGTCTCTCCGACTGATCCACAATATCTTGACGATTTTGCACTTGTTTTGCGATCCCGCAACTGCAAAGTAGTGATAATTAAAAAATAAAATATAAAGCCTTTATATATCTTATAGTATACAGTTTTTTTTTACATTCACGCTGTATCGCGCATATAGCATGGAAGGCAGACGGAACCTTGTTTTATAATACGGCGTTCTTCATTTTCCTTGCTCTGGGGACAAGACAAAAGGTATGTTACGCCACTGAACAGGCAATGGCTTGTAACTTTTAGGCAAATTGGGGGACGAAGTGTTTTAACTAATCAGGTTCCCTCTGCCAATCTTGCAACGTACGGGATAATGCGTGCAACTATTAAAAATCACTCTTCTCATCTACCTCACTTCACACAAAAAATAACAATAGTAATTGTACTTTAAAGATTATTTTTTTATACCAACTTCAAACAAGAGAAGGTTTTTAATTGGATTGTATCTGTTTTTGTATATCTATTATTTACGCAATATTTCCTTAGTTATAAATTGATAATAAAAACATTTAACGATTTAAATAAATTTTAACATTTTTATTAATTTTAAAAATTACATTTCTTTTATGTTTGCGCAACATTGTGGCAATTACATTAAAATATTTAGCAAAATCATTTTGTAACAGTACCTATGCTATAAAACAAATATATTTATACATTAACTTAATAAATATTCAATTGTAGATGAAAAATTCAAAACTTGGATGAATTTTAAGAGCAAAAAAACAAATTTTATTGAAGTTTGAAGTTAAAAAATACGAATTTGAGGTCTAAAACGGCGAATTTGGTGCGTCGGTGGATGGTGGGTGAAGAATTTGAAATATTAAGTTATGAATTTGATGCATAAAATAGGGATTTGGAGTAGAAAACATATATTTGAAATGATTGCACCTACCTCGATAAAATCATAAAGACAATCGTTTTGATATTCCAAATCAATGGTTTGGAATACAAATACAAGCCTGGTATCTGATGGACCTTTCACATGCACCCAGTAGTCCAGGTCGTTGTCATATATACCGGGATAATTTGGACTTTTTAGCACACCTAAAAAGGAACAGTGTGTATTGCAATTTTGTAAACAAAATTAAGTAAACATATTAACGACAAATGAACACATAGTACATACATACATGTTTCAACAAGTCATTTTTACTGAAAAAAATGTTTCTTAAAAATTTATAATATAGAGTGTTTATACACTGATCTATAGTATAGTGTCTATTTTTATCAGCACCACTTTAAATAAAACCAGAATCAGTTTTAAATACTCTATAAAAGCCTAATACAATAAAAAAAAATATGTTTTTTCCCAAAAGTGAAAAAGTGATTTTTTCAAACCAAATAATAAAATTATTGCTGTAAAATAAAACTCTATTTATAAGACATCAAAAGGAAACCGCCGCATACGCCTCATTACGAAATCGAGTCGTAGATATTGGCGGTATATGCACTTTGCCGCCAATATCACTTTTAGTAGTATTTTAGTAGTAGTAGGTGTTAACGTTTTTGGTAACTGCGTAACTGCGTCACACGAAATACGGATATGGATAAACATCGTGAAATAAAAAAAATCCTACGTCTAAACTTCTTCAAAGGTATCTTGATTAATTTCTTTAGGTATGAGTATAAAATATTTTGCCCTATATGCTGTTCCCGTAAAAGGAGCGCTGACGCTTCCACCCTGTATAAAGGTGATGATTCATATACTGCTTATTTCACCATACAAATACAATATCTCAATACATTTATTCTGATACTTATGATATTTTCCATACTTTCTACTATTACGGAGATACATATTCTCACCTGAGTTCCCTTCAACAGTTGTATTCCTCAGAACGTGTTCTGAAACAAGACGCCGTTTGCACACGTAGCCGCCGGTGGCTGAACATTTGTGCATCGTCCAGTACAAGCCGCTTGGTTGAGATGGTACTGGTGATGTTTTCCACTGCAAGAAACATGTTTTAAGTGTTATATTACTAAGTAAAGGCTTGTGGGGAACGGAGAGTTTCAATATTAAATTCTCTCTGCCTATTTTGCCATATGCGGGATACAGCGTGAAGATGAAGAATTATTAAGTGGTTTCATATTTATTATGCGCAGTTACCAACTATGTAAATGTTAGATTGAATTGAATAGGTTTTTTTATAAATTTAGACCAAGATTAAGGCACCTTGATAGGGTTACTTAGTCTTATTAAACCGAATAATCCTTTAATAGGAGCTTAGTTATAAAAAAAGTAATTGTTTGCTTAACTGACTGATCATAAAATTTCTAAATGATATTTTTACTAACATAAAGTCCAACATCTCACATATTAACAGCATAAATTAGATTTATTTAAATAGAATTAAAGCTTACCTGAACACCTAAGCAACTATCATCGTTTTCCTCAGTATCATTATAGGGCGGCCACGCGTGGTAGTCCATGGTGGTACCATCAACCCAACTGAGCTCAGCGCTGTCGTCCATTCTACCACCCAACCAATATATAGAGCCAGCACTATAGTCGCTGCTCTGCCGGATACCAGTCACTACAAAGCGTTCTTCTTCTGGTGTGTGGACGGACGACAGATGCATGTTGAGGCCTTCGCAAACCTGGAGTTTTTGGTTTTTTATCTTTATATTTACCTTTATAGTTTAAGATAGGCGAAATAAGGTATAGGTGACATTTTCGTTTCTTTATTACTTATTGAAAAAAATCACATGGAGGAAGATATATTTTTCTTAGCTTCACGCTGTATCACGCATTTAGCAGTGTAGGCAGAAGGAATATAGTGTCAAGAGACAGAAGAAACGGAAGTGTTTTTATGTAAACGGAACCTCTCAACATTAGGTTCCCTCTGCCTACCGAATATGTGAGGGATACAGCGTAAAGTTAAAAAAAATATCAATAAATCATTTCTCGTATACGATAAAAACATTACGAGGAGTTAATATAACTTAAGTATTTGAAATCAATATCAAGGCATTACAAAAGATATAGAATCATAAATAAGGCATCGTTTCATCATAAGCCGGCGTTTTCCATTTACATTGAAATTCTTCGGAATATAGCAGCACATTTCTATCACAGGTAGAATAATGTTGGAGCTTATTCGTTTTGCAATTCATTTTGAATATTATAATTTGTATACAGTGCTGCGCGTGTAAATTTATAGTTAAATTGTTTGTACTATGATATTCATTTAACCGCTTTGGTAGATAAAGCGCGGCGTTAAGTTCCGTTGCTCAACACTCAATGTTTCGAGTTTTAGGGGGGGCTTAATTTGGGGAACGGAGTACCATAGCATTAGGTTCCGTCTGCCTACGCTGATGTTTGGGAAAAATATAAAATCAAATCAAAATCAGCTTCACGCTGTATCCCGCACATAACAGGGTACGCAGAGAGAACTTAGTGTTAAGACACTTCGTTCCTCACTATCAGCCGAATTCTGGAGGCATTGCGAGTTGAGTGGCGGAACTCAACGCCACGAGTTGTCTCGACGCCAGAGCGAATAAATGGAAATCTAAATTTAAATAAATATTTCATATCCTCGAGTAGGGATCGAATCCACAACCAGTCGGTTTACAGTCACACTTCGCCAAGATTGGCCTCTGCTGGACTGGAACAGTATAAAGTTAATTTATTTTCCTTTTTAATTGTATTATGTCTGAAAAAGGATTTTATTCCATTTTTCCTAACACTAATGATGAATTTCTAAAACTATATAAATTACTTTGATAATTTTTGTTCAAGTAGAAAAAAATAGAATACAATAAATACATAAAGGGGCTCTAAATTCTCTGCTGCTTTATTAAACACATAGTGCGCCAGTTTGATACTCCGTTAGCTGATTATTTAGCTTACGAAGCTAGGCAAGGAAGACCTAACGTCAATACAACACGTCGTTTCTTACGTTCCGCCCAGATTTCGCAATATTGCGTGATAAATTGCCTCTTCTCTGAGTGGGAATCAAATTTACAATAATAGCGAACACAAGGAGACATTAGCCCACTGCACCACAACGGCTTCAATATGAGACAAATTTCTCGATTACAATATACTGGAGAAATAAGCTAAAGTAGACTAGAATATCAAAATAACAAAACTACTCGGTCCCCAGCATCCCGATGACAACATCTCGTGGAAGTACACTCCCGCGAGATAAAACTCCGTAGGCAACTGTCTCTTACAAGCGTATTGTATACGATTCTCTTTATTCGGATAAAAACGACACACTTAAATCTCTTTTGTATGGAAAACTTTTTGGTTTCTCTTTGAAAGATGTTCTAGTTATAAAGAATGAACATGATTTATATAGTTAGTGCTACTGATTAGCAATAATATATGAGTTTATTCTTTTCTTTTTCGGTTTCACGCTGTATTCCGCACATAGCAGGATAGGCAATGGTAATCTGGGAACCTAAAGATAAACACTCCGTTCTCATTAACGTACTTCCGTTTCCTACTTTCCGCCGAATTCTAGAGGCATTGTGTGTAGAGTGGCGAAACACAATGCCGCGCTTCGTTTTATTATCAGAGCGAAGAAATGAAACTATTAAATAATTTAATCTCAAAAGTGGGATTTGAACCGCCGCGTTTACAGCCCACACTGGGCCACTGCGTTACGAGTCACGATGGCTTTAGGTTTTAATATTTTTATTCTTTTAGAACGTGAAGTGTTAACTTAACAAAATGTTAAAATATCATGAATAATATAAATGTATGTAACGAGAAACACTAACTTTTCTCTTATGTATTTCATGAAACATTTCTAATATTCTGAGAAAATATATTGTGACTTTCAACTGGCTAAAAGTAAAATGTTTTAAAATTATGCTATGGATAAGTCTTTTATTTTTCATCTCAAATATTTATTTAGTATAGGAAATATAGCTAAATAATGTGAAAATACTTTATTAAAAAAAATCAGCTTCAAGCTGTATCCCGCACACAGCAGGGTAGGCAGAGGGAACCTAGTGTTCAGACACTCCGTTCCCCACTTTCTGCCGGCTACTTTATTACAAAATATGTCCAAATATGTACTACAGTTGTTACGAATTATCAACAACTAGATATTTGAGAAATATTAAAACGCGAAAGGTTATGGGTTCGATTTCCACTCGAGGAAATGTCATATTTACAATTTTCATTTTCGGTTGAGTTCCGCTACTAACGCAATGTCTCCAGAATACGGCGGAAGTGGGGAGTGGAGTGTCTTAGCACTGAGCTCCCTCTGCGTACTCTGCTATATGCGGGATATACTACGTGAAGCTGAAAAAGAAACGATCAGCTTCACGCTGTGTCCCGCACACTGCCGGGTAGGCAGAGGGAACCTAGTGTTAAGACACTCTATTCGCCACTTTCTGCCGAATTCTGGAGGCATTGCATGTTGAGTAGCAGAACTCAACGCCGCGCCTGTCCTCGACACCAGAGCGAAGATACAGTCATACTTTTTTTGCAAGAAACGATGTAAGTCATATGAAAAAAATGTGCGGAAACATTTAAATTTTATCTAGAAAATAGAAATTTAACGCATTTTATAGTTTGGTAGATAATATATAAGAATGTGAATTTAAACTCTCAATTACTTAACTTTATGACACAAGTAATAGGTATACCTATTAATAAATTCCGTTTCCGTTTATAGTGATGTGCTCAACCAGATCGGAGAATTTAATTATAAATATGGATATTTTTTTTAGCTTTACGTTTTTATGTCTGCGTGGGAAAATAAATTGACAATTTTTTTTATTTATGGACCGAATGAAAACTAACAATCACTATAAATAAACTACAAACAATCACTATATGTTCAGGGAAGCTTACCAGAGTACTATAGTGAAAACTGCATTTATATTGATTATGCTGTTTGTGAGATTAACTTGCAAAAACGCACAAACAAACGGACAGAGACAAAAAGACAGTTTTTTAGGTCCCATTTCTTTAATGAACGCCCCTTATAAAATTTTTTTTATGTATATTTATATATACTAAAAATAGTGATGTATCACTATACTCGTTCCTTTCAAAATGAAAGCGGAGAAGCAGATATATTAAAATAAAGCTTATACAGTGTTTGGCAGTCAGAAATTTCGGAAACAACGTCAAAAGTAATCGAATTACGCTCGTTACATTAATGGACTATATTTCGGAAGTAATTGGATCATATTTATCGCTTAACTCTAAATCGAAAAATAATTTTAATATATGCTGTATTCATACGAGTATGTTCTACACGGAATTTAAAAAGGGTTTCAGTAAATAAATAAAAATAAAATGTTACAGCTAACCTGCTTTGCGGTGGTCCACGACGCCTGAGGATATCCCGAGAACAGATAGCAGTAGCCGTTGAACAAAATTTGCTTCACGTCCATACACGACTGCGCTGTTGAAAAAACATATGAAAATACAATTAAAAACATTTTTTAAAAATCTAGGGACCATGGTGTTAAAATGCTTCGACTTCACATTCGGCCCCATATTAGAGATATTTCACGTTTTGTAGTAGAACTCAACGCCGCGCTTTGTCTTGTTACCAGAGCAAGGTAGTGAAAAAAGTTCTGTCTCCCGCACAAGCGTCGCGTTTTCAGCTTCAGCTTCACGCTGTATCCCGCACACAGCAGGGTAGGCAGAGGGAACCTAGTGTTAAGACACTCCGTTCCCTACTTTCTGCCGAATACTGGAGGCATTGCGTGTTGAGTGGCAGAACTCAACGCCGCGTTTAACCTCGATAACGGAGTGAAGAAATGGAAATATAAATTTAAGTAAATATTTCATCTCCTCGAGTGGGGATCGAACCCACAACCAGTCAGTTTTACAGTCACACTTCGTGTCGCTGCGCCACGACTGGCCTCCATTTCGCGTTTTCATTATTAAAATATATGTAAATAGTTTTAAATAATATTAATTATGTTTTTTAAATAGTCTAGTTTATAGTTTAAAATTAAAATTAGTCATATTAGCACAGCTGGAACATTCCTGAGTAATTTCTACTCGACGAAATAATTGTATTAAAAGTTTTCTCTTCTTCGTTATGGTTTAGACACAGCGTGGTGATATTAATTTCTCGCTTTATTTCGCATATATAGCTTATATTATTAATGAAATGTCTTAATACTAGGTAAAGATTTTTGTGTCTTTGTTTTTCACCCAAATCAAATTTACACTTTGGAAACAGAGAAGTGAAATATTACTCGAGTGGGCATCGAATCCATAACTATCGCGGTTACAATGAGATGCTTTCCCACTGCGCCTTGACAGCCTCAATTATTAATTATCCACCACCGAGATGTCTGAAAATATGTAATACAGTATATACACATATAGAAAAAAAGAAACAAATTTCATTTAGATTTCCTTTACCCTAATAAAAAGATAACATTATGTTCACCGACGAAATATGCTTTTCATTATGATTGAGAGTCCTACGACAAAATACCGAATCCATTTTATCATTTAAGACAACATTAAAACCAAATGTTGATTCTTGAAGCCCGCTCCCATTCGAGAGCACTAAAAACGTCTCCTCATGAATAATGTGACCACGCTTTGTGCTTCAAAGGGATATTGGAATGGGGAATTTTATTTTTACGACAATTAAAAGTGAGAGTATGTATAGATAGAGTTGAGTTTTTTAGCTTTTCGATTTATGCTTCTTATGACATTCCGCTCTATAATTTTTAACTAATTTTAGACATTATGTTTTGGGTGGCGAAAATGTTTTGTCTAGTTACCAGAACGGGAAAATGAAATTTATTCTACTGAGTAGAAATCGAATCTACAATGCAATAATTATATGCTGCACATAGGGGTACTTGATACAAAAGCTGGCTAATTAGACATAAATTTAAATAGTTAACTTTTAAATACCTCGAAAATTCGCCGGAAAGTGGAAAACGGAATGTCTATCTTAACGAACTTAAAGATTCACTCTGCCTCTCCTACTATATGCGTAACATAGCCTTAAGCCGAAGAATATTTATAATATAATAACTGATTACAAAACTACTAAAGTACCAAGAAAGATTGCATTTGAATGTAGCAAACTTCTATTTTACAATAAATATTTAATAAAAAATTGAAAAGAATTTTTGACCAGATTTTAGCTTAATATACCCGTACATGTGTACGCGCTGACGCTAAACGATATAACGTTGGAAAATAAAAGCCTATATAATAATTTATAATCAAAAGTGAAAAACAGATACCACTTAGTTTTTTGAGCTTGTTCCACAAAATGCAGTATACTCATATATGCAAAAATACAAGATTTGTAAAATATTGTGAACATGTAGTCAATCTTAGTTAAAGAAATATATACTCTGATTGCTTAACTGTTGCGCAATCGGTATTGTATAGTATACTAAGGCGAAATATAAAATAAATAAAATTCTATACTATAAAATACAATACAGATTGCCGATAACATATACATTAAAATGTCCTAACTAGAATTGGATAGATTCCACAATACTGTGTTTATACTGTTTTTGTTTAATTAGATGCAAAGTGCAATAGTTGCACTAAGCGTATAAATCACATAGTTCGAAGGAAAAGTTAATTATAGAGTTCAAAGTTTCAACATCGATCGTGCCAACACTTTGTCTTTGTCGATCTCGTGTGTATGCTTCGATTTAGAAATCTAATTTACTTGCCATTATTAAACTGAAGCCTTGTGTGATTTAATGGATATATATAATTTAATATAACCTAGGTTAATTATGAAACATACATATGATCAAATGCGTTATGTATTTGAAAATTTATATAATTAACAAGGAGAGGAGTGGACAGGTAGGGGGAGACCTCGGTTGACCTTTGAAAACACAGTATCAAAGATACTGGAGGAAGGTCACGTAAAAAGCATGAGGACCCCCGGAGAGCATGTACGAAGAGGTTGATGACAGTGGACGAGGCGAAAGAGATGTGTAGAGACCGTAGCGTTTGGCGCTCCGTTCTCTCTGACTACGCTAGGGATAGGAGTGGGTAGAGGCGCAGGGACTCGAGCGTCTTGATGGTTTTTTTAGCTTCACTCTTTTTTAAGCTTATGCGTAAGATAAAGGTGTAAATATGAAGACACACGCATCACCGATCTTTGAAATATTGCGTGTAGAATGGCGGGCCAACGAACTCAATCGCTGGACTGGGAATCGAACCCACAACCGTCGCGTTAAAAGTCAAACGCCATGCCAATGCGCCACAATGGGCTATTGAAATATTAGAGTAATCAATATTTAGTCTCAAATAAATTTAGAATCATGGTTACATTACTTATGAATAAAGCGTTCTGCGGACGAGCCGCTTTTCATACGTCTTTCAAACAGGCACATCCAAGCATTAACTCAACGTAACTTACTATGGCTATAAGATGCTTATGAAAGCTGATGTTTTAGAAATATGCCAAGATGATGGCAATAGCTAACAAAGAAAATTTAAAAATATCTTATCTCTTTTTTACATTAAATTTGTTTAAGTCGTTTGTTATTTTGCGATTTTTTTATTTAAAGGCCAGTCGGGGCGCAGCGCCACGAAGTGTGACTGTAAAACCGACTGGTTGTGGGTTCGATCCCCACTCGAGGAGATGAAATATTTACTTAAATTTATATTTCCATTTCTTCGCTCTGGTGTCGAGGTTAAGCGCGGCGTTGAGTTCTGCCACTCAACACGCAATGCCTTCAGAATTCGGCAGAAAGTAGGGAACGGAGTGTCTTAACACTAGGTTCCCTCTGCCTACCCTGCTGTGTGCGAGATACAGCGTGAAGTTGATTTTTTTTTTATTTAAACAAAAAATTGTCTGCAAAGTTGCCTTACGGACGACAATTTTACGTGATAACGTCATAAGGTAGTATTGATGAAAAATTGCAAGTTTTTATGAATTATATTGAGATATTATCACTGAATCATTATAATTATGTATAATACAAAGAAAGAGTTAACTGATATAAATCAAAATAAATCAGCTTCACGCTGTATCCCGCACATAGCGGGGTAGGCAGAGGGAACCTAGTGTTAAGACACTTCATTCCCACTTTCTGCTGAATTCTGGAGGCATTGCGTGTTGAGTGGCAGAATTCAACGCTGCGCTTTGCCTCTGTTAACTGATATGTTTTCGATAAATTAACATTTATTTACACTCTTTAATTCAGTCTCTCGAGTTGTATAGAACCCTCAATCATCCCGTTTACTGTCAGATAGACTGAACGTACTCTTTGTGTACGACAAATTGCACGAAGGAGATAAAAATCGATAGTGAAACAACTACAACAAACAATCCAAATAAAGCGGAAAGTACCAACATAATAAACCAACCACATTTGTTCCTCATACAGTCCATATATATCACATGCCGTATAAAACACATTGAGCACTTCTCATGCAACTTGCGAAACTTATTACTATATACGATATTGCATCGGAGAAGATAAACATAAGACAGCCAGTCTATAATATAAATATGGAAATGATATTCAGTTGTTTTTGTTCGAGGCCTGGTGTAAGTAAATAAGGATATTGCTGTCGATGCCAACAAATGATTTTTGGGTGTATTATTTGGGGTAAGTATTGATTATTCTCGTTAAACTGAGAATGGGGGTGTATTGTAGAGGTTTTGTGTTTCGGAAATGGTACCTGATTTGATTAGTACCTTTTAGTTGTTGAAGGATGATCTGTGCTAAAGATATTTGTTATTTTTCACATGGCTTATCTAATATGACCTTTTACTTTCAACCGTGAACATAGTCTCCTAAGTTTTATTTTTGTTTTCCATAATTGCGCAGTGGCACAAGCATGTTACTGTAAGCGCGACGCTTATGGGTTCGATTTCCACTCGGGGAATTATTTGGTTGAGTTCCGCCACTTAACACGCAATGCCTCGAAATTTCGCCGGAAAATGGGAAATGGAGTATCTTAATACTAGATTCCCTCTGCCTAGCCTGCCTATATTCGGGATCCAGCGTGAAACTGAAAAAAAAAGGTTTATTTACTCTATATTAAAAATGAACATAGAGTAAAATGAGCGAAGTAAAGAGTAAAAATCGTAAAATTCAAAGATAAAAATATATAAAAAAATGAAGAAAAATCGAAAGTTTGCCAAAATATGGTTCAGCCCTATTTATGAATTCAGCATCATCTGTCAAATACAAATGAAAGGTTATGATCAGAAAAATCTTGAATCACAAAGCTATATAATATGAAGCGGGTCGCGGCTAATGGCGCGTAGATGTGTACTGATCTGTCGACGACGCGTTTTAGGTGATATTTCAATAAAAAAAATGTGATGTCGCATGGAAAATAAGGCAATACTAATCGATAATGGGAAAAGATTTGGAAGTCATATTTTTAAGATAAAATGATACTTATAGTTATATTAATATTATAATTGGGAACTTTTTGAACGAAAACTATTAGGAACGGTTGGAATTGAAAAAATATATTTGTACTTAGTACATTTATCGAGGAAGGCTTCTATCGGCTATATAATATAGCTATATATAACATAACGTAAACTGTATGACATGACGTAACTCGTCTCAGTACTGGCGCTTAGAGTTAAATTTGGCACTATGGCTGGGTAGTATGGTGACCTTGTGTGTCACTTAGATATTTTTTACCAAAAAAATGTCTAAGGCTCCCTACTCAAAAAATACTATTCCTCTTCACCGTCTTAGCAAAGTATTTGTATCTCTTAGGCTGCTAATCCGATTTTCATGATACCTAAGAACCACTTGTAATGAAAAAAAATCGATAAAAAATCGCTCTTGAGTCGGTTCATTAATTCAGGAGCTACAGTGCCACAGACAGGCAGATAGGTCAAACTTATGATAACTCTCTTTCTGCATCGTGGGGTTAAAAGGCTTGATAAAATTCACAAACCATATCAACATCACACAGCATTATAAACATTTGCCGTAAATTTTTCACTTTCCAATTTACTAATGTATAAAAATATACTAAAATTTCCACCATAAAAGAAAATATCTGTACAGTACACCATTCTTATCTTGTTTTAAATTATAATTCCTTAAATTTGACTCAATGTTTCGTTTGAATCAAGATAAAAGCCAAAAACGTTTGAAATAGATCAAGGACAGACCTTCCCCCGTAACTGTTCAGCTTATTTATCTACAAAGCAAAAAGAGGTCAAATGCTAGTATGAAAAATGACGGTTTGTCATTGCGGTTAGGTTATGAATGGAGACGCAATCGATTTGTAATGTTAGAAAGGAAATATTTAAGAAAATATATAGTAAAATATAGCTACGCACAGTTTAAAACAAATGACATTTTTTTTTTTTGCGAAGATTTAGTCTGCTTTATTGTTTTTATGCTGATCTATAAAAAACTATAATAGCTATTTTGATCTTAGAAATTTATAATATTAAATAATTTTTATAAATTTTTAGTTTAAAGGTAAGTAGTAGGTTAAAAAAACCATCTTTAAAAAATAATCTAAAAAGTAAAAAATCATTTTAACATTTTTAAAGTGTTATTCCACACTTAAATTTCTTAATGAGCAGTAAAAAATAAATTTAATTAATATAAAGTAAAACATACTTTGATTTTGTTAAAGATAAATAAATTAAAGAAAGATTTTATTATTTTGAAGTCGATACGAAGTAAAGCAAACAGGCTTAGTAATTTCATATTGTAGTAAGCTTGTTGTAGCATTACGGTACCAGTTTTATTAATATTTTCCTTGTAACTATTAGGTATTACAACAACGTCGGCTATATATGGTCTTCATCATCAGTTCCACGTCATCAAATCGTACTTTTCGAAAGCAAACACACGAGTTATTATAAAAATACCCAAATCTTTTTCAGTGTGCATATGAAATTTAGAGAGTTCTTTCGATTTCTCCAGGTGACATGATCACCATGGGACCACGTGTGAGGTATACTCTTTCAAATAAAAAAAAGAGTTATCCAAATCGATTCAGGCGTCTTCGAAAATCCGTGAACATACATAAAAATAAAGATAAATAATATTTTATTAAAGCAACTATTTAAAATTAAGACTCTACATTCTCCACTTTCCGCTTAGTTCTACAGACATTGTGTTTTGGGTGGCATCATATTTACAGTCAGACACTGCGTTAATAAGACCTCGAACTAAATTAAACAATGATTTTTAAAAAAACTATTTATTTTGACATTTGATTTAAGAAAAAAATAAGATCTTTTTCGACTACATATTAAAAAAAATATTAGTTTGTAATATTGTTTTCTATGAAATTATTTTGGATTTTTTTGCAATTTTCTCATTTGGTGCCAAATTCTATAATTGTAGGTCCGCGGTAAATGCCCCATAGGTTTTGATTACGGCGAATTTTATACAAAATGCAGCAAAATCGATGCATAAGTATCTTTTGATTACGTTGAGTTGATTTTTTTCTGTGCTTCAACAGACTATAGACCTGAATATTTGATATTAATTTCGGCTTAATACTTCCACGTGATCTCTAGATAAATGGTATTACAGACGGACAGACGGGCAATAAAGTGACCCTATAAGAATTCCATATTTACCTTATGTGGTACGGAAGACTAAAAATTAAAACAGTTTCAATATTTTCAAAGGAAATACCATGAACACGACAAGCCACAGTCTTATAATAACGAGAATGAAAATAATCTTGTTCTGAAAACTCCAGAGTTGTTGGATTACAGGATTTAAACGAAGACAGGTTTTTACATGATGAGTAGCTATTTTTGTATATTCAGATTAAACGCTTATTTGAAAGAATTACATTTACCACAGAAGTACCCACAGAAGTATCTAAATGGGAACGGAGTATCTTAACGCTAGATTCCCAGGTTCCGTCGATATAGTTTGAGGCTAAAAAAACGCGCGGATAAAAGAAGGTAGAATGAACCTTGTGAACATATTATCTTAATGGCGGTACCAAACGTGGCGCTCTGTATTAGAAGCCTGGAGGAAAATAATGTAAGTTAATTTAACAACTTAAGAGTTGCCACTCAGACCGTAGCAATTTTTATTTGCTCAGTTTCAAAAAGCCGATCAAAATTATTTTTCTCTACCTTTTTTATATACTATCATATTCATGCGTAGGATAAAAGAATTCCTTAAGGGTTTTTCTATGTAAAGACAAACAACAACAAACTTTGAGTCGATAAAACAAATGATAACTTAAGAACCACTTGTGATAAGATTGAGTGTCACCGAGGACTGTAGAGCTCTCCGTTTGTCATATTGTCGTAGCACTTAAATAAAATATGTTTATGTAGGTATTTGATAGTACCTATATATGGATTCAGAAGTAGGGCGGCAAGGTGATGTAAGTGGAATTGATATGGAAAGATTTAGTTCCATCACACGTCAGTTGTGGGTTCAAATATAGGAGAAGAATTTGTATATGTACAATAATATATAAATGTAAGTTTGGTTACAACTATATCGGTTAAGCGAATGGCACTATTATGCTTTTTCGCTTTACCAACAGTTTCATCCGCTTGATCAAATAGAAATAACTAAGAGTTCGTCATTCTCTTGGAAACTCTAAGGTTATCCCATTTTTTTACATTTTATCCACCACACTCTACTTGCCATAGCGTGATAAATTATAATCTTTAACCTTCCTCCGTAATTGGGCTATCTAACATAAAAAATCTTTTTTGATTCGAACTAGTGGTTCCTGAGAGACGCGTTATGTTGTTCAACCAAAGATTTTGAATTAATTATTAGATATACATTGATACAAATTTCTTATACTAAATATTATATATACTAAATTTAAGGGTCTTAATTAGATACATTAGATGTAAAATCAAAAAAAGACTGCTTCCAAAAGTTTCAATTTCCTGAAATATAAAAAATAAAAAAAAAAACAATAAAAACGAATGCCAGCGGCCTTTGCCTAGATTATCTCATTAAAAATGTTAAAAAATGTTATAACCGTTCAATGTCAAGCATTACAGCAATCTAGAACTATTCATACAGCGCTTCTTGAGTTATTTAATATCTGATTCAGATTTAAAGCTAAATTGGAGTACACGGTGAAATTCATTTGATGCGAATTCTTTCGATCTCATTTCTGAATAGAGGTAATGAGAACGTAGGATTTGCTTTTTGATATATTTTTTTGAATCACGCGAAGAGAAATTCTTGTAAATTACACGTATATTTTTACTGGATTGTGCGACGCAAAGGCGGCTATATATGAGTGTGTGTGTGTGTGTGTGTGTGTATGTGTATGTTTGTATGTGAATACACGTTTTTTACATCAGGAATTGAGAGAGAGAGATAGAGAGAAATAGAGAAACATAGAGAGAAAGAGAGAGAGAGAGAAAGAGAGAGAGAAAGAGAGAAAGAGAGAGAGAGAGAGAGAGAAAGAAAGAGAGAGATAGAGAAAGAGAGGTAGAGGAAGAGAAAGAGAGAGAGAAAGAGACAGAGTCCTCATTACTTTTGAAAGTAACGAAATTTCAAATAGTGATATCCGATATTTTTTTCAATAATATTTTTACGAATTAATAGGCGTATTATTTTTATAAAATAATTTTTTTCCTAGCGGTGTTCAAGTACCTCTTAGAAACGCTCCAATAACTATCCAATTGTTTTTTCACTAACATGTCTGATGAATTAGTCATCTATATCTAACCATTTTTAAATAGGTCTATAATAGGAAAAGATACATAAAATAAATATATTTTTTGTTGAACGTTACAACGTAACATAATTAAAACGCTCCGTTTCCCAATCACAATGCCATTATTGAGATTTTGCTTGTTAATTAGCGGAACCCAACGTCGCGCTTACCAGAAAGAATCAAAGTAATTATTTCATCCGAATGGGAACCGAACCCACGACTACAGTCAGACGCTGTCCCACTTATCCTTAATAAGTAATGATTTTCTGATATAGAATTTGAAACCATAATCATCGCGTGCAGTCTTTGCGACAGTGTCACTCACAAAAGTATTTTTTTCAACAATCGGTACCGTACGTACACTGATTTCTACTAAAACTAGTATGCAATTACTTGAAACGTTAAAAAAGAAATAAGAGTTAGCTTTATTTGTCGTAAGCTGGTTGATGTAATTGAGGTTGCTGTATTGATATACATATTAATAACGAATACAAAAAAAAAAGAAAATTCACGCTGAGCACAGCGGGAACCTAGTGTTCCGCATGCCCCCTACGCTTGATCCGTTCCCTATGCTTCATGATATTGACATGTCATGTCAAAAGTAGGACTCAGCGCTTTATTCCTATTACCAAAGTGAGGAAATGAAAATAATTCATTGCTACAAGTGGAAATGGAACCAACAAACATCGCTTTTACAGCGAGTTGTGTTGCTGCGCTACGTAGGTGTCAAATTTGAATAATAAAAAAAAAGCCTTACGCGTTATAAAACAGTAGCATTATATGATGTGTAGCTCAAATTTGCTTTATCTACTTCTTATTTTATATAATAAACTCAGAGAAACGAACACAACGAAGAGAAACGAACTTATAATGATAATTTTACAAGGATACATTAGGCTAGGGAAATTTAATGGTTATTCTCGCATTGTACTGTAGATAGAGACAGAGAGAGAGAGAGAGTCCAATATTAAGACATTACTCTCTGCTTTCTGCTTGATTTCGGAACAATGCGTGTTGGGTGGCGCAGCTCAACGCTGCGCTTTATCTGAAGTAAGTTTTCAAGTTACCTTTGCTATCTTAACGAGATTAGAACAAAATCAAAGTTACTGATTTATATAATGTTATTTAAATAGTTAAATTCAATCTATATTTTAGTGAACAGTCTAGACATAATAATTAAAGTCATTAATAGTCTATTAAGTTGTGCGATAATTTGTATTGCAAAGTGATGTTGCATAATTGGGATAATTATCGATATATTTTAGCTAGTCGTTTGTATTTGCAATTCTGTACGTGTGGTCAAATGTAAATAATTATTATTTAAAAATAAAAATAAATAAATTAGCTTCACGCTGTATCCCGCACACAGCAGGGTAGGCCACTTTCTGCCGAATTCTGGAGGCAGTGCATGTTGAATGGCAGAACTCAACGCCGCGCTTAACCTCGACACCAGAGCGAAGAAACGGAAATATAAATTTAAGTAAATATTTCATCTCCTCGAGTGGGGATCGAACCAACAACTAGTCGGTTTTGCAGTCACACCTCGTGCCGCTGCGCCACGACCGGCCTCAATATAATATAATATATATATAATTATTATTATTTGTGTATGAGAATGACCAATTTTAATTCCGGAAGCGATTAAATAGAACATTTTATAATAATGAGGAACGGAGTGTCTTAACACCTAGTGTTACTTTCTTCTGCCTACCCTGCTGTACCCACCCACAAAAATATTTATTCAATTCGAAACTGTAGTTTTTGAGATTATTTCGTTCAACCAAACCAACTTTTCAGTCAGGCTTTCTTTTAGGCAGAAGATGACAACATTCTATGCTCCACATTACATGTTCTTGTCGTATTTACTAGTTGTATGTCCCTCTTTTACGCGTGAACAAATGTTATTTTTCATCTTAATGATTAGCTGCCTTATGAATAAAAAGAAAGAGAGCGATAGTTTTTGTTAACAAATATGCATGAATGAAAAAATATATATTCAAAGAGTATATAAAACTATAAAAATGCTATTAAAACTCACTGTCCAAGCGCATTTAAATCGAATGTAAATTAAACAAATCGAGCGGTAATTCCCCTATAATAGAGCGTCATTAAAAATTAAAAGAAATGGAAATAAAAAAGTTAATTAAAAGTCTTTATGCATCGATCGGGCGACTGCGTTATTCCACTTTATTCCACAGTGGGTAGTTTGAATTACTTGTTGAAACTGTGCCTATAGTTTGAGTGCAAAATGGCGTGATTTCATTTACTTTATCAAAAAATGGCCTGTAACGTTTGAAACCCAAATCTATGGATTTTAAAAAATAAATTTTAAACAGCACAACGTCCAATTATTAAGACGACGGTGGTTCGTTCGACTCCCACTCGAGGGAACGAATTATTTAAAATAAGCGAGTCGTTTCATTCCGTAATTCTATATAATTTAATGTATCAAACATTGGGCAGAAAGAGATTATCTCAACACTGGGTTTTCTATGTCTACCTTGCTATACACGTATATATAAAACTTAAGTTTCTGAATAGATGACGGCCATTATCCTCATGTAATTAGGATGCCGGGTCGCTTTGTTAATCGCCACTCATTACGATGTGTTAGCGGAAAGTAGGAAACTGAAGTGTTTTAATGACAAACGGAGTGTCTTGACACTAGGTTGCCTCTGTCTACCCTGCTATGTGTGGGATAGGGCGTGAAGCTAAAAAAATGTACTTTTGATAGATTACCGAGTAATTGACCTAAACCTGTAAAGACAACCTGAATCTCCGCGTTTGGCTGAAATGATTGTTTTGTGAGATTTCCATATCATAAATATCAAGAGCAAAAATGCCGTCTACACTTAAAAATGCAAAAATAAAAAACTAATGACAGGTCTTCACTTCTTTTTCAGATTCATGCTCTATTTGGTGGTTAGCCAGACTGAACAGAATGCGCAACGATACAATCTCTGCATATCTTTACTGTCATCAACCTCTTCATACATGCCCTAGGGGTGGACCTCATGCTTCTTAGGTCACCTTTCCAATTATCCTAATTTAATGCATTAACTAAATTTAATTATTTATTTAGTAGAATAATTATATCGTTAGATATATATTTCTAGACATAAATCAGCTTCACGTTGTATCCCGCATACAGCACGCGTAGGCAGAGGGAACCTAGTGTTAAGACACTCCGTTCCCCACTTTTCGCCAAGTTCTGGAGGCATTGCGTGTTGAGTGGTTGAACTCAACACCGTGCCTCGACGGAAAAGAAATGTAAATATAAATGTCAGTAACTTAGAAACTAGAAATATTTCATTTCCTCAAGTGGGGATCTAACCCACAACTAGTCGATTTTACAGTCACACTCTGAGCCCTTGCGCGGCTGGCCTCATATATCGTATAGACGTATCGATTTCAAGTTTTTGACTAAAATAACCAAATCCAAAAGTTTTGTTATCGTCATAGCATATAATGATTAGTCTTCGCTAACGCTTATCGAGTCTATAGTATAGAAGTAGTAGTAGTTTATTCGAAGTAGAATAACAAAGTTTATGAGAGAAGCAAATTAAAGCCGCATTGTAAGGTGCAGTTTCCAGTTTGTATGTAGTGGACGCGACTTCCGCTGTTCCATTGAAAAGTTGACGGAAACAGAACTACGGGCAACTTGGGATTGAAAAACATTGTTCTTCGCGATACTTTGATGTTAAATGATTTTTTGTTATACCGATGATTCTTGAAATTAGTGGATAAAAGTAAAAAAAACGAACAATTTAAAATGTCATGTGTAAATGGTCGTACCATTATGAACCGTTTGACTGTAAACGCGACGGTAGTGGGTTCGATTCTCATTGAGGGAAATAATATATGTTCATTTATCAGTGCAGATAAAGTGCGGTATGAGATCTGTCACTCAATACACAGCGTTTCGAAAATTAGGCGGAAAGCGAAGATTAGAGTACTTTAACCCTACGTCTTTAAAAATACCATGGTAGGCAAAGGGAACCTAGTGAAGTGTGAAGCTCATAAAAATATGGTTTTTTTTTTTAACAGACACAATTGCGAAATTGAGATCTACCATTTATAGAAGGTGTCATCATCAGTGAATTCTCTCGTTAAATTCGTTTATCAAACGATTGAAAATTTAGCTTATAATACAAACCGATTTCAATTTGTTCGAAGCCTCTAATAACAATATTACTGCTAAAACCGTTTGGTTGAATAATCCGATAAAATGGTTTCATATTTAACTAACTTATTACACTACATGAATAAAGCTACCTATTGAGTATTTTAGGTTCTGAATTGATTATTAGGTATTGATTCTGTCGAAGCCCAGTGGCCAACATCTGGTTGTAAGCGTGAGTTGTGAGTTCCATTTTCACTCGGAGGAATAAATTATTTTTATATTTTTAATCTAGGAAAAAGACAAAATGCGAAAACAGTTTAGACACTCAACTCACAGTGTCTCGAAAATTGGGCGGAAAGTGGGGAACGGAATGTCTTAATATTAGCGAAATGTCTTAATATTAGTTTCCACTGTATGTCTACCTAGTGGGATATAATAAGAAATGTAGCATAAAACTAAAAAAGTATTTTTTTTTCAAGAAAACTGTATAAACATGTCTACAGATTGGGATTTGAATTCACAACTGAGATGGTAATATTCAGAAAACGTTACTATCTAAAATATTATACTCTGGTCCAAATAAATATTTCAATTAACAAAATTTATCAATTGAAGTACGCCCAATAAATAAGTTGTACTAATTCTGAATTAACATATTCACCATTCCAAATAATTGTTTATTTCGTCATGGCTGTACCTCTATAATAAAGAATTCCTCATCATTTAGAATTAGGCCAGTCGTGGGGCAGCGGCACAAAGTGTGACTGTAAAACCGACTGGTTGTGGGTTCGATCCCCACTAGAGGAGATGAAATATTTACTTAAATTTATATTTCCATTTCTTCGCTCTGGTGTCGAGACAAAGCGTGGCGTTGAGTTCTGCCACTCAATACGCAATGCCTCCAGAATTCGGCAGAAAGTGGGGAACGGAGTGTCTTAACACTAGCTTCCTTCTCCCTACCCTGCTCTGTGCAGGATACAGCGTGAAGCTGATTTATTTGATTTACTTGTCATTTATAATGTCTGTATAAATTAAAAAAGTACACTGACAATTTTTGTACATATATATTTTTGTTAAACTTTGTCTACCTATTTTTTTTGGTATAGTTTATAGTTTGTAAGAATAAACCAAGAAGCCGAGTATTTTCACTTTTGCCATTTTAAACCTTTTTTTATAGCATACATTGGATCAATAAGGATGTTTGATATTTTATTTGTATGAGCACTCTATATAAAAAAAAAAACTTTAGTTACGAACCACTATTTTTTATAGCTAATTTAACTTAACCAATTAATAAACTAAATAAAATATAAAAAAAACTACTTACTGTCAGTCAAAGTCAATTTAGCTCTATAACCAGCGAAATGTCTGGAATGATCAGACCGGAAGCGCAGTTTAAGAGTGTTTCCTCTCGATTGGTACCGCAATAGCTTGAGCTTCCCGCTCCAATCGCCGCAGAGACGCCTCGCGCGTGTGGAGTGCGTGTCGCGCGACCAGCCCGCGCTGATCGTGTCCGACTCCGGGAGGAGAGTTTCTAGTTCCTCCCATACCTGTTGAGAAAAGTTGTGTAAATTATATTTTTTTTAGCTTGACGTTGTTTCCCGCATCTACCAGGGTAGGCAAAGGGAACCTAGGGAAATAGCACTGCGGTTCAATCAATATATTTCTCGTTTCCCATTTTCTGTCGAATTCTAAAGATATTGAGCGTTGAACGGCGAAATTAAAGCCGCGCTTTGCGTCGTTACGTTCGTTAGAAATGAAAGTATTAAATATTTGATTATTGAAGTGGGAATCGAACCTTGAATCTGTCGCGATTACAGTCGTACATTTGTGCCCCTGTGCCACGACAGGCTTCAGTTATCTAGTTATAGTTCTATTAGCTTCACGCTGTATCCCGCACACAGCAGGGTAGGCAGAGGGAACCTAGTGTTAAGACACTCCGTTCCCCACTTTCTGCCGAATGCCGAAGATATGAAATTATAAATATAAATAAATATTTCATTTCTTTGAGTGGGGATCAACAACCAGTCGATTTTACCGTCACACTTTGCGCCACAACTGGCCTCAATATTTTATTTTAAGTAATATATTTACTATTTTACCTCGTTTTCTGAAGTGAATCCATGATGATCGTGTGCGACCCAGTCCTCTGCGTATTCTGTTATATTTTCTAGACCTGATTCTACGATCTCTAGGAAGTCGTAGCTGCAACTGTTTAAGAAAATTAAAAGTTTAAATACAAATTTGGTTACACGATCCTCTTAACAACTGTACGTACATATTTATTTCTTTTTTCTTTTACCCGGTGGTACAAAGCAGTAAGTAAGAATAACTAGTTTCTTTTAAATAAGTATTTCGCAAAATTAAATTAAGTTCTCAGTTCTAAAATACAACTAGCAACTGCAAAATACGGAAATTTCATTTAAATTGTTATGCATGAGAGGTAAAGATTTTAATACAAGAGAAGACAGCACCGTCGCGACGCGCTCACATCGCATTCGCAAAGAATTTTAAAATTTTATATACAAAATTTTATTATTGATATTAATACTGCATTTTTTTTAAACTTTAAGCTGTATCCCGCATTTAACAAGGTATGTAGAGGGAAGGGTAGGTAGGTGGAGGGATACTCGCAGAACTCTAGGCCCGAAGTGGGAATCAAACCCACAACCATTACATTTACAGTCCTCTCTTGGGCCACGACGACCTCAATAAAATACGAGCACCTCTGAATAGATTTCAAAATATATAATTATATCGTAAATTTTTGTCAGTCCTATGACAAGCTACCATCGGCTCAGAAGATAATTTTGCTGGAGATAAATTAGCTTCACGCTGATCCCGTACATTGCAGGGTAGGCAGCCTAGTGTTAGGACATTCCGTTCTGTCACAGTAATATATTTTAAACGTTTTAAATATGAGTGAAGTGAAAATATATATATTGATATTTTTAACATTTTTAATTAAAGTTCTAATCCACAGGCCCGCAAACTTAAGCTTGGTACAGAAGCTTCGGTGGGCCAGTCCAATTCGTACTTAACCAATTTTTATAAATGTTATTCGACACTTAGGAAATACAATTTTTTTTTAGAAACGTATAAAATTTTATTTGAACGTAGCGGGATTCGTACCTGCGCCTCTTGGAAATCATCAAATCGCTCTGACCACTAAGTAATACGTAGAATTTTTTATATGTTTTTTAAAAAGCCTTTCTTTATATGTTCCTAATATTTTACGAACATTTATCTCCTCGCTGTTTTGGAGTTCAAACAGTTTAACGCAACTAAATTCATATTTACGACGTAATAAATAAAATTATATCGAACTTGGGCAAGAAGTATTTTCAAACAAAACAAAGTAATTTTCTACTTCATAAGCAATAAAAACTTTTTTATCTAACTATATTGTATAGTTAATTTTTTTAGCTTAATGTTGTATTCCGCATGTAGCATATAGGCAGAAGGGAACCTAGTGTTAATACATTCGTTCTCCTCTTTCTGCTGAATTTACGTCGCATTGCGTGTTGAGTGTTGGAATTCAACGCTTGCCAGCCTTGTAACTAGAGTTAATGAAAATATTTATTTTATTTAATAATTATTTTTTCCGAGTTAAAATCAAATTCATAACCGTAGCGTTTACAATAACACGTTTGTACTACTGCGCCACGACGGGTTCATAATTTGTCGTCAAAATAATGATAATTACTACTTTTCGCTTGTATTATAAGTTGATGTATTTCGTTAGGTAAATTGAAATTAAAAATGGCGTAAGGTGCATTCTAATGCCAGACATCTTAGGACATCTACTAGTTAATGGTCGAAAATACCCGATTTAAGAGTAAGCCGAATGCCTTAGATAGTATTTTTAACGAATTTTTAACTTGACTTTTACTTTTGATTTATTGAAATAAATAGATAGGCTCTGGCACCAAGGCAAAAGTCTGGCGTTGAGTTCTGAGGCAAGTGGGGAATGGAGTGTCTTAGGTTTCCTCTGCCCATCTTGCTGTGTGCGGGATATAGCGTGAAGTAATGCAAGCAAGCAAGAATTTATTTATTTTTTTTTTATGGAAAAGACAAGGCAAACGAGCGTGCGGGTCACCTAATTTTCATTAAAAATCACCTATTAATATATAGATATCATATTTTCCATCAAAATTTAAATTTTAAACTTGTTAAAAAATTTCATATTCCACAGTATTACCCTGCTGATAAGATATTTTTGTTAAAGGATAGTTACTACCTATATGTATGTATTTAGTAAAGTCTGTCAATATTGGAACCAATATCGGTTCCACTTACGCTTGGTTTGTCGCACCTGTATACAGTATACACTGCCTTTGTAAAGATTGATTATATAATAGTATGTAGGTATGTAAGTATCTGTTAGGTATTTAGAGTCTTTTACGGTACAGTAGAAATGTGTTGACAGTAGTTCAAATCGATTTTTTTTTCTATCTGTTAAGTCGCCTAATGAGTTCTAGGTTCCCTAAAATACCTATTATGAAAGATGATTGAAAAAAATATTCAAATAATCTGTATAAATAAGGTCGGGTCAAAAGTATTTTCATATTGTTCATACAAAGGAAAATATTTTTTTAGGTATAATTTTTTATTTTCTTTTGATCAATGACTTGTTACCATCTAAAGGGCAGTGCCGTGATCCTGTAGAAATTTTGAGATTTTTGATAAAAAAAATGACAGGTAATGTTCACAGTGTTTTTTTGAGGTTTGCTTTATGCTTTCTAAAGAGTTCTGCAATGACCGAAACAGGTGGAAATCTGATGGAACAAGGTCAGGGCTACACGGAGGATGCATCAGCACATCTCAGCCAAAATCTCTCAATTTTTGCTGCGTGGCTATGGACGAGTGCGGTCTGGCGTTGTCATGGTGGAACACCACGCCCTTCCTATTCACCAGCCCCGGCCGGTTTTTCTCAATATCTTTTTTTAACCTCATCAGTTGCTGACAGTAGAGGTCAGAATTGATAGTTTTACCCGGTGGTAAAAGCTCACAGTAGACGATTCCTTTCTAATCCCACCATACACATAGCATCACTTCGTTCCGAGTCTGGCCGGGCTTTGCCACGGTCTGTGGGGCTTGTCTGTTTGATGATGAATGATTTTCTTCGCACATTCTTATCGTAAGTCACCCATTCTTCATCACCCGAAATCAACTGTTTAAGAATTGTTGTGATTCGGAATTGTTCGTTTCAACAAAGAATCGCAAATGGAAACACATTGCATTAGGTTTCTCTCAGTGAGATCATGTGGTACCCAAATGTCAAGTTTTTTCTTATACCCTGACTTTCGTAAATGACGTAAAATTGTTCCACGATCAACATCCAGCCAGTTATATTCAGTACAGCCAAAGAGGTTTGATTACTAATAACACATTTGAATGTATATACGAAAATACTTTTGCCCCGACCTATTATATAAAACTCTTTCCGTACTGAGTGACTGACATATAACGTTTTTGTCATGCAAAGGCAAGAACTAATTCCCTAAAATTCCTACAGGAACAGGAAAAAAAGAAATTTTATATTTTAAGGGCTTAAAATCACTATCTGGAACTACTCTGATTACGCTGATTTATATATACGAATCTAATAAAGATAAATAAACAAAAACTAAGTATTCCAAAAAACAATCAAAATCAATAACACAACACAAATAATACAAAATTGTACAATTATAATATATACCAGGAACAGATGTATACTAATACAAAGAGAATATTACTTATCACTAGGTTCCCAGGTTCCCTATGCCTATCCAGCTATGCGCGGAACACAGCGTGAAATTAAATACAAAATATATTACAAATATATTATGAACAAGATGTTCATTCCAAGAAACACTGTAACAGAACTGACTTAGAAAGGATCTTACGTAACACCGCTTGATGGATAACGAGAATATTTTATAACGTATGCAACAACGCTACTCACACTGAAACTGCTCTCTCTAGTTCCATAAAATCTGTACTGAAATTTGGATTATGCAGTTTGTGTGAGATTTTGTTTTGTATGAAACATGATGTTTCAATTTGTTAAAGATAACAATAATTTAGAGTATCGAGGAATAAATGGAGGGAATTAAGTGTTTTAATATTGGTTTCTTTTTCATATTTCGTCCAATACAATTTTAGGATAATAGTAGTCGCTTCCAGAACTCGGCGGAAAGTGGGGAACGGAGTGTCTTAACTCTAGGTTTCCTCTGCCTACTCTGCTGTGTGCGTGATACAGTGTGAAGCTGATTTAATTTTTAAATTTTAATTTTAGTAGTCTTAAAGCGTAACGTTGTATTCCGTCAATCAACACATAATGTCTCGAAAATTTGGCGGGAAACGGAGAACGGAGTCTCTTGACACTAAATTTTCTCTGCCTGTCCTATATTCGGGACTATATGCGGGGCTATATTCGGGATATAGCGTGAAGCTAAAAATGCAGTCTTTAATACAATAAATAGTGGTCCTCTCAGGTTCGAATTTCCGAAATAGTATGAAAAAAAGAAAAAATTCTCAAAGTAGATAAAGTAAATCTAACTTAGCACACAAACATATATAAAAGAAACTAACAATATTTCATATGAAAAATATTAAGAAAGAAAAAGTCTTAGTAATATATCAAAAAAATCAGGTTTGTTCAGTGTAAATTAGAATAAAGTTCGTTCAGTGTAACGTATATGTGCGCTTGCCTCTCTTTGTTTACTCCGCATTCAATAAAGGAATTTCTAGAGAATGTAGACATCCATTTACATTTTTCACTTGCAATTCGCCGAGTTTTAGCTGAATTTTGTGAGATTTTGGTGCCTTTTTTTTGGATAATTAGAATGTTTTTTTTAGTTTTATGCTGTATCCCGCATATAGCAGGATAGGCAGAGGAAATCTGGGAACTTAGTGATAAGACACTTCGTTCTCACTAAGACACTTCGGTACCCCGTTTGTCGAATTCTTGAGGCATTGCGTTAGCGGAACTCAACGCTGCACTTTACCTTGTTACTAAAGCAAAAAAGAATAATAATAAGATATTTGAGTATTGCTATTTTTATACATTTTTAAAGGAACTATTTCAACGGCATAAATAAATTAAAAAGGTAATCGAAAATCATATATTGGCAATTAAGAAAAGGATGACCGTAGCTTGATATCATCATTGTATTAACTAATAGACGTATGCCGTTGCCTTGCTGTGGCTAGACAAAATGCGGCATTAAACTCCGGTACTTAACACGCAATGTCTAGAATTTGAAGAACGAGATGGAAAGTGAAGAACGAGTGAACAAACGTTGTCTATATGTATAGTACGACATTTATAAGGGGCACTTAATATAACACGTCTTCAATTACAAGATTAAATTTAAAAAAATCGAATATCAACAATTATAATTATACTTTTCAGAAAACTATAAAATTAAATATTAAAACTATGAATACTATTTTCACTATTTTTACCATTTTTAAAGTGTTATTCCTCACTTAGGAATTCTAAATAATTACTATTTTTACTATTTCATTTTTCATATATTTTATCACTTACATATTTCATCTTCCATATACAATTAAAACTAAAACCAAGATTTGAAAGAATCCAAAAGTCATAAAAATATAAATTTTAACTTTGACAATACTAAAGTTCACCAAGTTTTTTAGGGAAGTAGCATAAAAAATTCTTCAATTGCAACCGTTTAAAGCGTGACGTTGAAAAAAAGGGGATTCGGAAGCAAGCTTTAAAGATAAAATGTTTCTACGGTAAAGATTCCTAGTGGGATGTAATGGTAGCCATTTTTCGTAGACATCTGTGCCCTCGCTGTCTAATGGACGGTGTATCCTGTGCTGTGGTGAAATGCAAGAAGTGTTGTAAATATATTTTTTATTATGTTTTATATTTGTTATATTGGTACTATTGTATTGTTTAGTTCAAATAAAAAAAGTGTAAAAAATATTATATCTATCTCTCCGCTTGTATATAAAGGGCTGTTAAAACATATGATATTTCAAATAATTGTAGCCCGCATTTTTGTAAACGTGTCCTCTAGTAAGATGTAAAAAGGAAATTCCACCTTTTCCTGTTCCTGTTGGATTTTAGGGCAATCCCATTTCAGTGTATCCCAACTAATTCCCAACTTATCTATATATATGCCACATTTTAACCTTCTAGATCCAGTAGTTCCTTTTGTGTGTTGTCTGTAAATCCATTAGTAACGAAAGAGTTTATTTATTTATTTTATAGTACATCCTTTCACGCATTGAGAAAAGTATACATGTATGTATAAGAAACCGGTTCTAATTATTCTGTTTTATGAATATATATGGTTTTATGACAAAAATTGTAGGGATGTAAATATATTTTCTAAAACAATAAGTAATCTGAGAATATGTGTAAATAAACCAACCGACGTCAGACGAGATGTTTAGTGAGAAAATACATAATTTAAGCCTTGTCATGATATCAATTCCTATAGTTCATCTATATTTTGAAATTTGTTGCATTTGTGTTTAGATTCCTTGTGAAGTGAACTAAGGGTGAATTTGCAAACAGTTATTTTAGCTTCACGCTGTATCCTGTACATAGCAGAGAGGTTCTGGGAACCTATTTCCGTTCCGTTCCCGTTAAGACACTTCACACGTCCGCCGAATTCTGTAGGCATTGCATGTTGAGCGGTGAATGAGTTCCAGAGCCACCGCGCTTTGTCTCGTTACCAAAGAGCAAAGAAAAAAAAACAATATTAGAAAATATTTCATTACCCCAAGTGAGAATAGAACCGAAGATCGTCGGGCTTACAGTCACACGTTAGCATGCACTACCTCACTCTACACCCAGGCATAACTTTCTTATAAACTTCTTCTTCTTCTTCTTACATTACACAAAAACATAGGTGTCTCTTCCAGTAAATGTGTCTATATGATTTGCGATTTCTGTCGAGTCACCGATACGTAACGTGATACAGCATTACTATTACTCAACGTTCCTACCGTCGCACATAGGTGAAATTTACTTAAAAGTTGGTCAATATTATAATTATGTTTAAATATTGCTCTAATTGATCGGAAATAATATTTTTCATGAATGTATTCTATTTTAATGGGTAAAGAATAAAGATTTATTTAATTACCATATCCATACAAAAAAATCATATAATTTTAAATCTGCTTCAATATTTATGTATTCAATATATAATCTTGAGGATAAGACTTTACGTGTTTTTGAAGTAGTCGAGTTCTGTGGTCATTACATTCATTCATCAGTAAAAACTTCCCAATTTTCCAATATTATTGGTACACTACTAGTATAATAGGAATCGTCTGAAAATGGTTATTAATATTTTTATAATTTCATTTTGTACAGTTGTCGCAAGTAGACGCAGCTAAATTTAGTACCATATAAAAGGTACTGGAATTTACTATTAAAATATTAAAAAAATACGGGTAAAGCGCGTTAAAGTATAAACATTTTTACTATAAGTATAAAAATCATTTAATGAAATATGGCCTTAACTTTAAAACGACGTATCTCCGCAATCCTAATGAATGTTAACTATTTTATTGTATTTTTGTAAATACGTTTACCTGGAGGTATAGAATCTATAATGGTTTAGTTCTAATATCAACTAAATAAATATTAAACGTGATTTAAAAATAATGCAAAATAATACTAAATCATTCCTTCAAGCAATGACTGTATTGTTGATCTATGTAAGTAATAAAATAAAAAGCTTCAAGCTTTTTACTAGCAACCAATGGATAGATAAAGAAGTCTGGTAGGTAATTAAGTTTACTATTTTTTAATTAGAGAAACTTTATTTTTTGAATTTTGGCCATCAATCGTGTAAATTTCACCTGTGTGCGTCGCGCTCCGTCTGCCAAGAATCGCGGCCAAGTACCTACGAAATTGTGATGACTACTTTGTAAAAGTTTGTTTTTTGGCTTTGTGCCTTTTAAGTTTTAGTTTTTTTTTAATAGTTATTGTTAAGGAATAGAAACTGTTTTTTTTTTCTATATTAAAGCAAGGTATGTAGAATCTGGTTACTTTGATAGAATAATATATATGTATGTAAGAGTTTGATTTGATTTGAGGTCATCCTAGGATAGTATATTCGATCCCCGTCCGAGAGAACGACTTATTTTAATTTATTTCCCTGCTTTTGAAAAGACAACAGTAGAAAGTAGAGAAAAAAGTATTTGAAGTCAAGCCATTCCTTTCTCTACTCAACACGCAATACCCCCAGGATTCGACTGAAAATGGGGAATGAAAGTGTCTTAATGAGAACGGAGTATCTACACACTAGGTCTACTATATATTGTATAATCTAGTGTTTATCTCTATCTGCCCTGTTATATACGAGTATGTATATAATGTAAATCTGAACGTATATAAAGTGTTCGATTGCCCTGAAATTAGAATTAATTAAATTATATTAATTAAATTACATTAAACATTATTTTTGTTAATCCAAAATGGTCGCAGCAACAAAATGGCGCGCTTCGCCTTGTTGTTAAATGCATAAAAAAAATCTGTATTTTAGTAAATTTTGAGTAAAAAAGCTCAACTGGAAACGTAGCACCGTTGTTCGCTACAAGTTACCAACTCGCAAAACTCTATGTAAGTGAACACGCGTCGGATGAATGCTACAATATTTTACTGGAGGTAGAGTAACTCGCGGTGTGGCTTTAATATTTCAAAAGCGATTTCGACGTTCTGTTCATTTTTGTACTCATTTATAATGTGTAATATACGTGAAACTTGCGTATAAATTATTAATATTTAAAACTAGCTTTTGCTTGCGACTTCTTCCGTATCAAAAATTGGGCGGTGTGTGGGGAACAGTTTTAACTTTAACTTCCTGTACTTACCCAGCTATAACATATTTTTTTAGCTTCACCCTGTATCCCGCGCATAGCAGGGTAGGCAAAGAGAACCTGGGAACCTAGTGTTAGGGCCCACCGTTCTTATTAAGACACTTTCGTTCCCCTCTTTTCTGCTGTATCCTGGATGTATTGCGTATAGGGTGGTGGAGCTCAACGCTATAATTTAAATTTATTTTAAATCTCTCTCTACGTTTTCTTATACTATAGAATAATAAGTACAAATATAAAATCGTGCTACCCACGCACGTACGCTTTAAAGGTTAAATAGAATAATTTATAACTGGAATTGCCTTTATGCCTTTGTTTATAATTACAAATGTATTCTATGTTATATATATGAAGAGACAATCAATTTGCAGTTAAAATGGGAAATATACCTATAATTTCAATATATAAATAAATTATAAATTTAAATAAATATTTCATTTCATCGAGTGGGGATCGAACCCACAACCAGTCGCGTTTACAGTCACACTTTGTGGCCCTGCACCACGACTGGTCTCTAAGGAAGTAAAAATATATAACAACAATTCTTAAATTATATTATAATAAGAAAAAAAACATAGCAAATAAAGTAAACCCATCACAGCACCCCGATAAGCCCGTCCAGTTGCGGACGCGGCGATAGGAGATTTATTACCGCCGGCTCGTATTAACGTAATCTCTTTAAGAATCGATGGCTCTATCGCTGAGATGTTGTCTGGCTAGTTCCAAGTTTTGATTGATTTTGTAATGAGCTGGCTGAGTTGGATTTAACCTACTTTTAAGATGGAAGTTTTTAATCTGTCTGTATATTGGAATTGTATATTATATTGATTTCTTTAGTTACTACTTGGAAATATTTTGTTGGTCGAAGAATGTTAATCTTTATTAGTAACAACTATATTATTTTGAGAAAGTACGCAGCAGGGTAGGTAGAGGGAACCTAGTGTTAAGACACTCTGTTCCCCACTTTCTGCCGAATTCTGGAGGCATTGCGTGATGAGTGGCAGAACTCAACGCCGCGCTTAACCTCGACACCAGAGCGAAGAAATGGAAATATAAATTTAAGTAAATATTTCATCTCCTCGAGTGGGGATAGAACCCACAACCAGTCGGTTTTACAGTCACACTTCATGCCGCTACGCCACGACTGGCCTTATGATCAACATAGCGCAGTCAGATAATAGACTAAACGCAACAATTGTGATTCTGATTCATACTCATTTGACCGTTTTGATAGGTACACAGTTAAAGTACAGGGTTGAATTCTGACACTTATACGCAGCACGAATTCGGGCGAAAAGCGAAGAATGAAGTGTCTTGACACTAGGTTCTAAATACTTCCTCTGCTATATGCGGAAAAAAGAGTAAAGCTGCAGTGTGTTATTTTTACTTAGATTAGCTTATTTGATCCAATAACAAACTGACACTTAAAGTTTGTTTACATACATAAATTGATGGTTCAAACCGCGTTTTGACTAGCAGAACGTAATAAGGATAAATGAATTAGGCGAGAGCGTGCCGGCTTACTGCCAGTCAAAGCTAAATCCCTATTTAATAATAAGCAAGCGAACGTTTATAGATAGATGGATTTACTTAGGCTTCATTGAATTTATAAAATAAAATATAAGTTTTATTATGTATTTGTGTAATTTTTTTACGGTTCATGGGGCATTTCTGATATGAAATTGATAAAAAATAATAACTAAATCAGCTGCAGCAGCGCACACAACTGGGTAGGCAGAGGAAACCTAGTGCTAAGACACTCCGTTGCCCATTTTCCGCCGAATTGCTGCTTCGTTGGTCTTCAAGAACATAGTACAGGACACCCTCAGAGGGCTATGCTGTCATCATAGCAAAGCGAAAGGAATAAAATTAAACTATAATAACTTTTTCACTATTTTGCAATGAAGAAGAAATTTTTGGCAACGTGATTACTTTTGACACAATATTTACAATACATTTTAGTAAAGCTTTGTTCCAATTTTAACAATATGCAAATTTTATTTACGGCATCCTTTATCCAATGTTTGGTTTTAAGCTAAAAGCAGAGTGTAGTTAAGCGTTATTTGATAACACAAAAAGTTTGTTAGTAACAGTAATTGGAAAATTAAGATAATACTTAAAAAAATATTCATTATACAATTAAGACATTTTAACACCTTTGTATTGCACTTTGGTATGGAACTTTGCTTTACACATTTTTGCATCATCAAGTTGGATAAACATGTCAGTCTTGCCCAATCCTTCAATCTATCAACGGCTGTATTTCTCATTCGGGCACATGAAAATAACCAAATACACTCCGTTCTCCGCTTTAAGTCAGTCAACCATAGCTATAGCTATAGAGATGAAAACATGTGTATTTGTGTAACATATCATAGTAGTTTACCTTCTTGATGGCAAAAAAGTTAATTTAATAAAAAAATATTTTAAGAATCATTATTTAGTTACTACCAAGTAAAGATTTTACGGCGAAAAACGTTGAAAAGTCAGGATCAAAAGTGTCTTAATGGGAACGGAGTATCTTAGCACTAGGTTCCCAGGTTCTCTCTGCCTACCCTGCTCTGGCGGCATACAGCGTGAAGATAAATGAAAATTATTTAGATAATTAATACAATTTGTTAGGGAGCAAAATATATTTCATTCTATTTTGCTCCTTGAGGATGAGAAATTGTATTTAAACTGGCAGTCCGTAGCGCTACGAGCTACGTCAGTCTGACGTGCTACGCTAATGCTACGTAAATGTTACGTAGACATCATATTGCTATGTTGAATGGACAGTGGAATTTACTTTATATACGTTAATTACGTTCTTGTTTTAAAATACGGGGTGGAAGTGTCAGCACTACTTTAAATGAAACCACAGTTTTAATTACTCTATAAAAGCCTACTACAATAATTCTTTTTTTTTTTTCAAAAATGAAAAAGTGATTTTTTCAAACAAAAAAAATTATTGTTGTAATATTAAACGCAATTTGTCAAAAACGACGCACGCACACATAACCTATCACAGGGAAACCGCCGCAAACGCCTCATTCCGAAATCTATTCGTAAGTATTGGCGACAAAGTTCAAAGTTGATCAACCTTTAGTAGTATTTTTGTAGTAGTATGAGTTTACGTTATTGGTATCTATTCATAACTGCGTCACACGAAATACAGGTATGGATAAAAAAAATCCTATGTCTAAATTGTTGAGATATCTTGATGATTTTTTTTAGGTATGGGCTTAAAATATTTTACCATATATGCTGTTTCCGCAAAAGGAGCGCTGACACTTCCATCCTGTATAACGTATGTTTGCAAAGCTCTTAAGATTTTTGATGTAAAAATTATTAAAACCTTGGTTGCCTTTTTGTAATTCCCATAAGTATATTTAGTTGTATTGAAAAAGAGAGAGAGAAAGATTAGCGTGAACAAACGCAAAGACAAACAGACAAACTGAACAAGTTCTATTACATTGTTAAATGCCCGTAATATTTTTTTTTCTAATATGTCTTCCATGAAATTATAAAAATTCAATTGAATATTCTTATGGGAATTACCAAAATGTGACCTAAGGTTTTAATAATTTTCACATTAGAAATCTTAAGTGCGTTGCAAACCTACATTATAGATATTATATTAAAACACGAACGTAATTCAATGCATTAAGAAAATAATTCAATAATTTAAGCGGGCGAAGCCGGTAGCGGGTCGCTAGTATTCAATATAATATGTACCTTATATGAAATATAAAAAAAGTACATATTATATTAAATATTAATAAAATATTAATATTACAGCTGAATAAATTAATAAACGCTACACGTAAAGTCATAAACTTAAGCGAGAAGTGGCGTGGGGAAACTCTACTACATAAAATAAAAAAAAACATATCTTAGGATGTTTTTAACTTTTAAAAAGTGTTATTTTACACTCAGGAAAGGATTTTTTTGAAAAACGTACCTATATAAAAATTTACGTAGGGGATTTGAACCTCTTGGACACATTTTAATGATCCATTAGGAGGATATGAGCTTCACTTTGTAGGGGTATTGCACAAGCATTAATATTGTTCATAAACAACATTTGTAATCGCACTAAATCAGCGTCCTAAATTAATTCGCTACAAATACAATTGTGTAATTATTTTCCACTATTGTTTTGTAGCGTATAAATACCAAATGAAATATATCATAAAAGAGTTGAATATCAAGTCGCGTCACATTAACACCGCCACGCTGCCATATCCCACAACTTCATAACCAACAACTCTATTGAAGTAACCTACATTTCATAAAAAATGATTATATAAGAAGAACAGAACAGACAGAAACTTATAATTTTTCCAGAATCTAAATAAATTATGATAGTACTTATATTATTTATTCCTAAATTACTTTTCTTCAGTTTTACGAATTATTTATTACCCTCAAGCGATTTGTTTGTAACAGAATCCCGCGACAAGCGTCTTGACGTACTGATAAACGAGACTGTCTTTATCTTAGGAGCTTTTAACATCACAAAGCGAATTTCTAGAGGAATTGACGTTGGATGAATGTAAAAATAAAATGTCTTTTAGAAGGCGTTACTTACTATTGTACTGTATCTATTCTATACGTGGCCAGTCGTAGCGCAGAGGTACAAGTGTGTATCTTTAAACGTGACAGGTTGTAGATTCGACTCCCAATCGAAGAAATAAAATAATATATATTTTCATTTCTTCCCACTGGTGTCGAGGCGTAAGTTCAGCCACTTAACATGCAATGCCTCCAAAATTCGGCGGAAAGTGGGAAGCAGAGTAACTTAACATAAGGCTCCCTCTGCCTATCCTGCTGCAGGATGAGAGATATACAGGAGCGAAGAGATGAAAATATTAAATATTTCATTTGCCCGAGTGAGGATCGAACTCACAATCTGTCTAGTTTACAGTCACATTCTTGTGCCTCTGCGCCACGACTGTCCACAATTTGCAATAAATATATATGTAAATATAAATTGAGCTTTATAAAAGATTTGCTGCGGCTGTGCGTGAGCTTCCCTAATAAAACATGAAATAATGGCTTTTACTAATAATTAAACAAAAATATTCAAAATCCATAATAAACAACAGTACAATAACTTGAATACAACGTAAATAAAATATGTCAGACTAATGTATCGCGGTACACCAGTCACGTCCGCGGTTATAATCCATTTGTCCTAATGCCATCAAATCGCGTAATTTGTACTTCAATTATTACATCAACAAGTTATAGGAGGCAGCGATTTTGATTTAGATTTTATGTTTTTTTATTGTTATTTAGATTAAGCCGTCGTAGTGCAGTTGAACAGGATTTGAAAAAAAATGGGAAATGCTTTTTTTATTGTTGACATTTTGCGAAGTTAAGTTCCGCCATGCGAGCGCAGTCTAGAAAATTATACGTAATTTTTAACAAATATTACATGTGATAGCTTGATTAAAATGCTGAACATAATTTTGTGTAAGGAAAAAGCGAAATAATTGGAGCAAGTTAGTAAGTAATTATAACAATTTTCTCCCAGCATATTCGTTTCACGCTCCTTTCCGTAGTATCTTAGGTTCTCTCTGGAACCTAGTGTTAAATTTAATTTAAAAAATTAAAATTTGAAAAAATCTAGTTTTTATTATAGATAACATGGCATAAGATTGCATATCTTGTAAACAAATCTCCACGATAGACGGAATGGTAAAAACGTAGAGAATTCTATATGTTCTCCTCTCTAAATTATGTTTAATTGTTAAATACGAAAAAACAGTAAAAAAAGACAAACTTATATATTATCAAAACTCGCTAGCACATTGCAAAATGGAGCTCATTTAACAAATGAATAATATGTTAAATTCTAAAACGTTATACTCGTAAAACAAACCATAATAGCATCTATTATAATAGAATAGAGTACAAAATTGCTTGTAATCGTTTATTTGTATTGCCAGTGCATCCGAATTACTTCATTAGTCGGTACGCTTGAAAATATTTGAAATCCAGATGTCGATCGATGGGTATCGTAGCCGATTTCGTTCAATACTATTTCTAACGTCGATCGTTACGGCATATGTAATTGACAGGCTGTGGATTCAATTTACAATTGTATTTTGTTTGTGAATCAACATTTAGATTAATTTTAGATGAAAACCGAAGCTATTGTAGGGGAGCCGAAGCGGGGAATTGGGGATTTACTAAAGCGCGACATATTAATATTGAGTTTATAAGGAATGAGGAATGAGGTGTCGTCACAGCTCCGTCTCTATATGGCATGTTAGCGGCGGAACTCAACACATAATCCCAGGATTCCAACCCGCAATCATTACATATATAATATAGACACTGCGCCACGATCGCCTTCTCGATCTTTTTATTTTTTACTCTATCGATCGATCTTTTTATTTTTTACTCTATTCTTTGCACGTTTCTTTTAACGTCTTTATTTCTAGTCGAAGATGGAACAAATGCAATAACGCCTTTATTCTTAGTGCAAAATTCTTTTTAGTTTATATTGATCATACTAGTACTCGTATGTATCTACATTATATTGCCATACGTTGTTTAAGGTCATTGAAATAATTAAAACTATCAAAAATATCTTTACCTCATCTTGGCAAAGTGCTAGTAGGTCTTAAATAACTTATCCGATTTTCATAAAATATAGCTAAGGACCACCGCAATGAACAAGGCTTTCGATTATAAAAAACCGCACCCAAATCGGTCGATTAACTCAGGACATATGGTGCCACAGGCACACAGACACGTCACACTTATACATTATACATCCCATTTAAAAAGAGAAATCGTACGAAAATTTAAACAACATCAAATGACAGATTATAAAAAACAAACAAAAACTAATAATAAATGTACACATACGAGTACAATATGGTCACGCAATTTCCTTGTGCATTTTAATATATCTACACTTGCTCCATGTAGTATGAGATTAGCATAATGTTATGCTGCATTATACGTTACAATGTTATGAAAGATTTAGAGTTAGCCAGTCAGCTTTATGAAAATCGATGCTTTAATAACGCTTTTGTAGGTAACGCTTTTGTAAGATATTTTAGTAAATGTCAAAATTGTTTTAAGTTATGTTTTAAGCCTTTGTAGGTTCGATTTCTGCTCGAGGGAATGAATATTTAAAAGTGGCGTTGAGTTCTCCCATTCTAAATGCGATGTATCGAATGCGGGTCAAATAAGATTCTTAGCCTACCTTACTCTACGGATAAATTGATTGAAGATTATTTCATTTTTTTATTATAAAATGTAAAATGCCTTAATGGGATCGAACATAAAAAAATATTGTTACCCATTAAAGATGCCCCTATAGTAGTACAGTACAATTAAATATTCTTCTTGTATTATAATATTATTTTCTCTTAATTTCTTTTCGACTTTCTGCCCGAATTCGAGACATTGTTCAGTGATTGCGAAACTGAACGCCGCGCTTTGTTATGGTACTAAAACTACGCTAAAATGTATTTTTAAATTTTACATATTTTAACCATACAAAATATCCAGCACTTAGCTAAGGAGGTCTTATAAGAAAAAAGAAGAAGAATTAATGCTACATTAATAAATAATAATGAATTCCCTTCCCCTAAATGTTGTTTTGAATAAACTCATTTATAACGTCGTTTCTACTTGAAATCTTTGTAATATAATGGCTGTATTTAAATTGTAAATTGTTTCGTTTACGAGGGAAAAGTATTGTTAGGATAATTTCATTTGAAAACTTTATACTTTAATAGGGTAATAGATTAATGTCATATGTTTGTAGAGTTTAATACTTATTTAGAAAACGTATAAAAATTTAAACGTAGCGGGACTCGAACCCGCGCCTTCTGGAAACCGACCAGGCTGGAGTAGGTTTGTAGAGTTTTTTTTACATATAACAAAATTGTAAAGGACTGCGGTCCTTCTGTATATGAGAAGATCTATATATGATAATCTTTATTGGGGTCTCCACTACGACTTCACCAGTTTAAATGCAGTTTTCACTGTTGTATTACGTCAAATTTATCTGAACATTTTAGTGTTCGGTTAATTAAATCTGTAGTGAATATTATCTTTTAACAAAATTAATTAATAATAATAATAATAATAATACATGTAAACTTCTATTTCATTCGATATTAATATTATATACTTACACTACATTCTATTTTCAAATTTACTTAAAACTAAATTGTTAATATTTATATTTAATATTCATCCGCACGCAGCGCATTCGCATGACAAACTTGTTTCGAGTTTTTTTGCTGTGCGTGACGTAGCCTGCTTGCTAGCTACGAGTAAAGAGTCGGCTACTATCGCTTGCGACGTTCACTTGTTTTAATATTGTACTCCTTGCTTGTATTCAATTTTAAGCCTTATCTTCTTGCTAATACGTATCTGTTTCGCTTATCTATTTCTTTTAGTATTTCTTTAAATTTCTTTATTTCCTTCTGTGATTGTGTAAAATTATTTTCTTTGTATATCTTATTAAGAGTTAAATAAATTTGGACTATTTTTCCACAATATTCTGGAACTTTAATTTCATTCCATAATTAAAAATATAAAATATTATTAAATAGCGTATTTCACAAAAACCGCTATAAATCAGTTCATAAATAATATTAATACAAAGTATTTTGTGTGACAAAACTACTATAAGAAACTTTTATTAAATTGGCTGAAATTTTAGTTTTTTTTAGCTTCAGGCTGTAGGCGTATGGAGCCTATTGTTAAGACACCCCGTTCCCCACTTTCTGCCGAATTTTCAAGGCATTGCGAGTTGAGTGGCGGAACTCAACGCAGCGATCTTGTTACCAGAGGGAAAAAATAAAAATATTAATAAATAATAGTGTATGTAATGTGTATAATTGAGGCCAGTCGTGGCGCAGCGGCACAAAGTGTGACTGTACAACCGATTGGTTGTGGGTTCGATCCGCACTCGAGGAGATGAAATATTTACTTAAATTTATATTTCCATTTCTTCGCTCTGATGTCGAGGTAAAGCGCGGCGTTGAGTTCTGCCACTCAACACGCAATTCCTCCAGAATTCGGCAGAAAGTGGGGAACGCAGTGTCTTAACACTAAGTTCCCTCTGCCTACCCTGCTGTGTGCGGGATACAGCGTGAAGCTGATTTATTTATTTATTTTTAACATGAAAATATCACTTATTATAAAAGACATACTTGTATGTTAAAATTGTTTGTGAGAAACGGTCTGTATATCCTTTTATAGGCGGAATAAAGTTTGAAGCTACAAAAAAAAGTTCAAACCGAATCTCCAACCACCACGTATATAGTCAAAACACTTCCCAAATATAACTATAGCCCGTAACCTACAGCCAATGAGCGAGCATTTTGAAATGTTGATAGACATCAACATTTCAAAATCCTCGCTCATATTCACTTCATCTATACCAGATTTAGCTAGCACGAGTCAAATCTAGTTTTCCCTTTGACTACGTTGCACGTGTTCGCCATTGTCCCTTCAAAGTTTGACATGTAGATAATTTGTTTGTGAATCGTATATACGTACACACACATACATACACGTACAACCATGCATATATGGGTGTGTGGGTGTGTGTGTGTATAGTCGTGCTATGTGCATACGACTAACGTGCGCCACTTCATGAATAGTTTATTAAGTTTGTTCTGTACAGTTTGGCTTAATTAAGTTTTGTTTAATTTAAATGATAATCGTATTATTATCTTGCTATATTTTGAAATTATTGTTTTAAAAATTGCGGCGTTGGTTTCCACCGCATCTCGATTATAAGGCGAAACGTGGGGAACGGAGTGTTTTAATACTAGGTTCCCTCTGTATACTTTGCTACATTCAAGATACTATGTGAAACTATTATTTTGTTATTATTCTGTTTGGAACAGTGTGATTGAGAACAGTAAAATTTCATAAAATTACGATGACGAATATGGTAAAGCATTAGGACGGTTTCTAATAGGTGTGGGAAGAGTTTGAGTCTCGCTAATTTCAAAATATTACACGTTCTCTTAAATATTTTAGGCTATGCCAACCAAAGGAGAAAAATCCATAACAATTTATAAATAGAGCGAAATAATTTTTTTTTGGGTCTAAAACAGTTACCATCGGTATTAGATGAAACCAATTACTTAGGATAATTCAAAGAAAGATTTGAATCTTTTATATTATATAAAATTACTGAACATATTTAAAAAAAACTTTTCACCAATATAGAGCATTATTGTTAGCTCAGTAACATAGGATATATTCGTATTACATCACGCTACCATCAATAGACAGAGCATTTACGAAAAATTTAAAACCGTCATGGAACAGCTGCAGCACAGCGTTTGACTGTAAGCGCGATGATTGGGGGTTCGATTCCCCCTCGGTGCATTGCATTATTTTTATTTCCCCGCCCTAACAAGACAAAATGCGAGGTTGGATTCCGTCACTAAACACGTAACACGTAATGCCCTGAAAAATTCGGCGGAAGTTGAGGAACGGAGTTTTATCACTATGTTCCCTTTGCCTACCCTGTTGTGCGGGATACAGCGTGAAGCTGATTATGGAATTAGCGTTGCTTAACCAATATGATAATAATGTTACCTTTTAACTTGACAGCTTCATTTTAAAGCTAATATTTTACAAACCAAAACTTATTTTTATATAAATGTTATGAAACCACACACTTCGCCCCTTTCTATCTTATTATTGTTTTATATTCGGGCTCCGTACCTCAAAAGAAAAAAACTTTGTGGTCCGCCTGTCTGTTTATTTGTCTGTCCGTTGTCAAGATCATTTATCTCAAGAATATGTGGTCCATTATCAAGTTAAACTTGAGTTCTTCATGTTCACGTTTTCACGTCTAAGAACAGCATGTTCTTCTTCATTCTCACCGTAACATTCGCTAGTACCTGCCATTCTGTGTATCCAATTTTTTTATCAAACATACTTACTGTGGTTCATGTTCCGTTAGCAATTCTTCAAAATGCAGCCGTATAGTATGTGCCGGCGGTGCTCGGACCTCTGTGACACAGTGCACGTCGTCCGGATACGGCCGGGGAAAGCCCGGGCTGGATATAGTCGCGTGTGGATGGGTGTGCGACAGAACTATTGACTCGTTGCACTCAATTTTTGATGCTTTGTATGGATCTGTAAAGGAAAGTTACTTTAGTCACAAGTTATAGACTTATTTAGAACCAGAGGGCGCGCGCGGCTTCGCTCGCTTATTAGGAGTGAATTCTAAAAAAACCACGAAACGCGTGTTCAATAAAATGTTTTTAACAGTCTGAATTTTAATTTTTATAAAAATCGGTGGCAATTTAAAGATTTTTCCATATAAATTTTCAACCCCTTATTTGAACCCTTAGGGGGTGAATTCTTAAAAACCATGAAATACGTGTTCAATGAAATATTTTTAAGAGTCTGAATTTCAAATTTTATAAAAATCAGTACACATTAAAAAAAAAAATCCATACAAACTTTCAACACCTATTATATCCCTTTAGGGTTAAAATTTTTCAAATTCCCTTCTTAGTGGATGTCCAGAATATGAAAATAAACATCTGCCCAAGTTTCACGTTTCTACCATCAGCGGTTACGGCTCTGCGTGCGTCTTACCTCAGTCAGTCAGCACAAGTCCTTTTATATATATAGATTAATTATAACTTATGCCTGTTGAGTAGCGGAACTCAAC
This sequence comes from Heliconius himera, assembly GCA_021202915.1. Lineage (NCBI taxonomy): Eukaryota > Metazoa > Arthropoda > Insecta > Lepidoptera > Nymphalidae > Heliconius > Heliconius himera. The sequence goes on from JAJHJA010000216.1 coordinate 91,611, forward strand.
GTTGAACTTCATCTTGACAACAGAGCGAGGAAATGAAAACATAAATTTAAATTAATATTTAATTTCCTCGGACGGGATGCAAACGTACAACCTGTCGCGTTTAAGGTCGCACATTTGTGCCCCTCCCCCACGACTGGCATTCAAATTTTATTTAGCCTGCAAAATTTTGCTAAACGGTTTTAAAATATTTTCTTCGTGTATCTAAATAAAAATAATAAGATAAATCTTTAATTCCAAATTTTCATTTTTAAGCTAATATTTTCTTTTGCCCTAATTTGAAATTGTACCTCTTCTATGATAAAACCACTTTATTTTACCTATACATTATTTCCAATATTTACACTGCACTGTATACATTGTTCATCAAACTGATATAAAGTACTTGTTACGCCACCACGTAACGAGATACGTGAGGAGCCATAGACCGTGGAGGTGTTAATTACAATATTGATGGCTTCGATACCAAAATAATTATTAAAATACGAACTTTAATTATCGCACGCTTTATATAAAATGTTGATGGTAATAACGGTCTTGTAATGTATGTACTGATCTCTGAATATTTAATTAGTTTTGTCTTTAGTAACGTTTCGATCGTGCCAGTATCTTCGCTAATGTCACTGTTATGGACACCTGAAGGTTTCAGTAGGCAGAAGGGTCCTAGTATTATAACATTCCGTTCTCCATTTTATTTCTCAATCTTCGAGATATTACGTGAGGAGTGGTAAATTTTAACACCATGCTTTATCTATGGAAAATTAAATAATTCATTCCGCTGAGCGAGGATCAAACCCTCAATTATCGAGTTTTATAAGTCTCAATCTTTTTATTTTTAAAAGTTCCACTGTGCAACAACGGCCATGACACAACAAGATCATAACCTACCTTTAATCGATAGTCAATTGGGGAACGGAGTGTCTTACCACTAGGTTCCCTCTGCCTGTAAGCGGCATACAGCGTGAAGCTGATTTAATCAGTAGTTTAATACATTTATAATGCAAATAGTACAGCAATTGCTATTATGTTATTACAAGATCCAGATTGATTGCATAGATGTGCCTATAGTTAAGCCTAGCTCTATGCATGTGGTCTATAGATCTTGAGAATACTCAAAGGTCTTCTATATGTGCTTCAATAGTATAATTATCAATAGTGTAAATTCAGCTTCACACTGTATCCCGCACACGGTAGGCAAAGGGAACCTAGTGCTAAGACACTACGTTCCCCACTTTCTGCCGAATTCTGGAGGCATTTTGCGTGTTGAGTGGCAGAACTCAACGCCGCGCTTGTCCTTGACACCAGAGCGAAGAAATGGAAATATACATTTAAGTAAATATTTCATCACCTCGAGTGGGGATCGAACCCACAACCAGTCGGTTTTACAGTCACACTTTGTGCCCCTGCGCCACGACTGGCCTTATAGTGTAAATTAAAAAAAAAACAGTTTCACGCTGTATCCCGCACACAGCAGGGTAGGCAGAGGGAACCTAGTGTTTTTAATAATGTAATTAATACTATTTTATTTTTATCAGTTTCATGCTGTATGCCGCATGTAAGAGGCAGAGCAAGGTAGCTAGTATCAAAGTCGCGTTTTGCTTTAAAGAAATGAAAATATAAAATACTTCATATCCATTTGGGAATCGCACTCACCATTAGTTGCGGTGACGGTCACACAGGACTGGTTTATTGTTAAAGTTAATAATAACTTTTATTGTTAAACTTAATATAATTTTTATGGTTAAAGTTAATAATAAATTGGAAAATTGTATTGTATTTGAAAGCTTTATACATATATCGAGCATAATCTGATTACAAAAGTATATAGAAACTTGTAAACCAGTGTAAACGGTGAGACATTAGAACAGGTGAATGATACTTTCCAAATATACTCTATATTTGGAAAGTATGTTCAATAGAGATGGAAGATAGGAGATGGATGAGGATGTCACGGTGAGAATGAAGAAGAACTTGGTCAACTGGCTTGGGGTCGTCGAACGAAAGAGTGATGAAAGAATGCCAAAAAAGATTTATGAATGAATAGTGAGCAAAACTCAACGCCGCGCTTTGCCTCCTTACCAGTGCAATAAAAATAAAATTGATCATTCATCCGACCGGGAATCATGCACATTTGTAATCAACGGCCTCTATATTTTAGAGTTTATAAGTTTTTAACATCCTGAAGAATCAATAGTTTTAAATAAAAAATAATTAAAAAAAACAAAAACTCCGACTGCATAAAACTATAAAGAAAAAAAAAACAAGCCCAGTAGTTATTAGCATTAACAATCGGGACCCCTTTAAATAATGTGGGGTTCCTGGTTAAGATTTAATTGATTGAAGAATTACCTATAGGTCCCGACTGTTAATCCTAATAAACTATTGGGTTTGTTTTTTTTCTTTTTAGGTTTATGCAGTCGGAGTTTTTGTTTTTTAAATTATTTTTTATTTTTCACTTTTTTGTAAGGACTCATTTATTTTTATTTATTTTATTTGTTAGGACTCATTTGGATTATGAAACGAAAAATTTCACCTCTATTCTGGCTAATGGGAATGTAAATGTACGGTCCCTTTTTCGCTTTCCCGGTCGTATCGCATTCATACTTACTGGTTTCAGTAAGTGAAAGAGCAAAGCCTATATTTTCAACTATCAATCATTGTATTATTACAACAAGCTTGTTACAACTTATTTATGTTGTTACCATGTTGTAACAAGCGTATAAAAATTTCGAAGTAGCTTGGCGAGAACGCATGACTTAGTGGTCAGAGCGCCTGGTCGGTTTCCAGGAGGCGCGGGTTCGAGTCCCTCTGCGTTCAAATTTTTATACGTTTTCTAAATAAGCATTTTTCTTTCCTAAGTGTGGAATAACACTTTAAAAATGTTTAAAAAATATTTAAAAAATAGTTTCTTTCTTGCCAAACGATAATTCTTAGTAATTATCTTTGGGCAGCGGAAATTTGTAAAAATCTCCCTACAGAGATGCTAACAACAAAAATAAGTTGTAACAAGCGTTTAAAAATTTCGACGCAGCTTGTCGAGAACGCATGGCTTAGTGGTCAGAGCGCCTGGTCGGTTTCCAGGAAGCGCGGGTTCGAGTCCCGCTGCGTTAAAATTTTTATACGTTTTCTAAATAAGTATTTTTCTTTCCTAAGTGTGGAATAACACTTTAAAAATGTTTAAAAAAAGTCCAATGGTGTCTCACAGCCACCATGACAATTTTTTTAACATCACCTATTTAAGAACACTGGGGTGCTACGACGAATTTAATCATACCTCAATTATGTAATTCCGTTCAGCGGTTCTGGGGATATGAGGTAATAAAGAACGTTACATACATACATACATACATACATACATACATACATACATACATACATACATACATACATACAAAATACGCGCGAAAAACATAACCCTCCCTTAGCAGTCGAGAAAAATTGGATAAGAAATTTAATTTAGTTTCGGATATTATAAGTATTTTATTATTCAAGTCGATATTATATATTACACGGGAAATTGGTTTCTGCTTGTTTAGGTTTCAGGGTGGCCTTTAACAGGCTTAAATGATTAAACGAGTGGTCTTGATCGAAATTATGTTTTATTAATATAATTTTTGGTGTTGCTCATATTTTATTCTCAATTTTATCTTTTACGGATATTTTTTATTCTAATACTAGCGATTTTTTTATGCATCAAGGGACCGTAGAACTGAATATTTGATTTATAGTTTGAGATGCTTGCTCCACGTGGTCTCGGAATACATGGTCTTGGTCTTACAACAAAGTGGTCCTATAAGGGTTCTTTTCTTACAATTTGAGATACGGAACCCTAAAAATCATGTTTGTTTTATTTTATTCCTTAAGGCGTATTATGTAGGCTTATACAAATCCATATTTAAATAAGGCATAATAATATACATGATATGTAATTATCATAGAAGGGTAGTAAACAAATAATAGCTTGTATTTCTATGTCCTTGGAACTTAAAGGTCAACGCTAATGATGCTCTGGGTGGTAAAAGAAAACGATGATTTGTATGCGTGTTCTACAATATTGGGGCTAGATTTTTTTTTAATAACCAATGTAATTTACAATATACGTATATGTAAGTCAACATGCTAATATACTTATAATAAATGGTCTTATGGACTATATGCTTATATTTGACTTTTAGTGGTGTAACTTGGATTTGTTCTAAATCGTTTTTAGAGTATCGTAGTCAAGTGACATGCAATGAAATTAGAATTGATTCGTCTGTATGTTTGTCTGTCCAGATGGACAGATATATTTTTCTCGGAATCTGATGAATTTCTTAGTTAAAACTGTAAACTGCTATGTAAATAGTCTCTATACATTAGATCTAGATCTCTATAGACCTTAACCTATCACACAAAGTACTCAAGATGTCTCACTTATAAAAAAATATCACATTAACTTTTTCCAACAGACAAAAATAAAGCACGTGATATTCAAAATAGACATTTATGAGACCATTACGTTCCTTCAGAAGTCGTTAAGTGTGCAATATGTCATAAAAGTGTACTAAAACGTGTTCATAAACCAATCATGATGGCAGGTCCAGAACCATATAAGAATGTACCTATATAATATGAATGTGAAGAGTTTTTCGAAGAAACGCTACATTAAAATATACGGATAAAGACATTTTCCAGGATACGATGTCTGCTGCTATAGGATCAAATTATTAATGGCCGTCGTGGCGCAATGGAACATCGTCTAGAGAAAAGTGTCACAACAAAAGTCTTAACTTTTGATGTACTACAAGTCTTGAAATCAAAGTCAGCAAAAATCCGGCAAAAAACAAAAAAAAAAGTAAAATGTGGCGATTGTCTAATTTTTTTGGTTAAAAACAAGAAACTAAATTTGACCCACCATTTTCTGGTGGCCAAATAGAATGTATTTTCTGAATCTACGGGCCAAGGGCTTTCTTGCAAGGCCTCATTTATACCAAATAAACTTCTAGATAAAAAGTTCAATATTGCTTGTCATATACACTACCATGTACGAGTATACTTTTGTGGCTCATGTGAACTGATTTGAGAATCAATATAGTAATGATAATGCATAATTAATATTATTACAAAGATTGCTTAACTTAAACGCTAATTTCTATCGAATGTGATCATTGATCATAATCTCTTCTGTTCTCTACTTGCGGCGTTGAGTTTCGGCCACTTAACCGCAACACTACCAGAATTCTTCGAAAAGTGGGGAACAGATATGTCTGAATGGTGCCTTGACAGTAGGATTCTAGGTTTCTTCTGGCTACCTTGCTATATTCGGAATACAACGTGAGGCAAAAGAATAAGAAAAAAAAAACTCTTCTCTTTAAATATGTTTGTTTTGGCCGCCAACTATAGGTGACTGATAAGTTTTTATTCAAAATTCTCCTATAATTTGTAAGTTTAAACATTTGTCTAAATTCTCTTTAATTTAGACAAATGTTTAAACTTACAAATTATAGGAGATCCCTAGAGTAAAAATAGATTGATAGCGCTGTCGTGGAACAGCTAGAGCGTGTCCAGACACGCTGCACCGTGATGAATGTTTGTTTATACTAAAAATATGGATGGTTCTAGTTTGTGGGCATGGTTAGATAAAGTACGTGTATAGTATATGAAGAAGGCATTCGGTGTCAAATACAAAAAAGAAAAATATTTGGTTTTAAAAATCAGAAAATTTAATTATAGCCTCACTAAAGAGATTGTAGCCTCACTAAAGAGATTGAATTATTTTCCTGTTGTTTAACAAAGTGTAGCTTATAGTTCCGAAGTTATTATATTGTTCAGTTAACATCTTGTCAAAATTTTCCAGTAAGTATACATATATTTAGGAAGCAACCCTTACACATAGTGGTTCACGATTTTATTACAATTACCTTATAAAGTTTAACGAGTTTCGACATATTTCTAATAAACATCCTTCTTTATCGTTTACGCTGATAAGTGTCCATCAATTTTATTGCCCTGTTCCAGCAAATGGAGGGATTTAGTCACGGCAATGCGATATACGCCATTACATACTATGCGTTAACTTTAGTATAAAAATTGCCCCTTTTTTGGATACATATTAGGGGATTATTGTGATTGGTATCTATTTATTGGTTTTTAATAATAGACTGGTCGTTGATTCGTTGCCCGAAACTTTAATTTCTAAATTCGATTCGAATTCGATTCTTTCATTTCGGAATTCCTTTTTTAAATTCGAGATAAAGTTTCGGGAAATTATCTATCAGTACTTCCTAACCTACCTAAATTCTAAATTTATATTTTCTAGGTCCAGCTATTTTGCTTTGCTTTGCGTTTTCTGCCACTCAGTAAGGGACGTTTTATGAATACAAAAATCTTTCCAGTTCGAATCAAACCTACAACCATTGTATTTATTTAGAAACATGCCAACTGCTCCACAATGACGATGCCAGGTATAAAATATAAAAAAGCAACGTCATGCTATTAGTAGTTTGTCTTTAATAAAACGCAAAGGTCAAATGGTAAACGGTAAAAGTTGTATTAAAATAAAAACCGAGCAACGTTTTTAAACTATTTTGCTGGTGTAATAATGTTTTACGTTGAAATTGTGTTTGCAAAAAACATCCGACTAGTTTTAATTAATCTTCTACTTTTTTACCTTCTTTCAAAGTTTAGAAAAGCTGGTGTTAAGCAATTTTGTTACATTGTAAATAAGACACAGGCATACCTCATAAGCGTTAGATAGGATGTAAAAAGTATTTATATTATTTAAATTTTTAGCTTCAGTAAGTAATAATGTTAATATACTTCGCCTTTCCCCTTTTACGCAAAATTTTCGAGTCGTGGCGTGATATTTTCTTTCCTAAGTGTGAAATAACACTTTAAAAATGTTAAAAATATTTAATAAATAGCATTCTCTCTTGCCAGACGATAGTTCTTAGTAATTATCTTTGGGTAGCAGAAATTTGTAAAAATCTCCCTACAGAGATGCTTACAACATAAATAGATAGATTTCGACGTAGCTTGATGAGAACCTATGGCTTAGTGGTCAAAGCGCCTGGCCGGTTTCCAGGAGGCGCGGGTTCGAGTCCCGCTACGTTCAAAGGTTTATACGTTTTCTAAATAAGTATTTTTCTAAATAAGTAAATAATAATTTTTTTCGAGAGAGAATCAAACCACAATCGTAGCGTTTATAGTCCAATCCTCGGCTTCAATTTTTTACTCTTATTGTTCTCTGAGGATTTATATGTTCGTTAATTGTGTTACATTTCAATTTTCAACTTTTATACAAACGAAAATTGAAAATTTCAAACTTAAAAATGAAATTTTACATGAAATGAACAAAAAATCTATCATTCGCCCCAGCGAGCCGCCTGAAGAAAATCATTTTAGTGCCACGCGAACGCACAAAGCTGTGAAGTTTTTGATGCAATTTATTGTATTGTTTCTCGGCCATTTGAGAGCTCCCTTCCATTAATTATATTCCTTTCGTTCGAACAATGACGATAAATTAGTCAAGAAAAGTTGTCGTAGTTAGAATTATTTTGATAATTTTCTTCTTATAATGTATACTCTATTAAAGGCTTCGTGGGGCAGGGGCAAAAGTGTGTGACTGTAACGGGACGGTTGTGGGTTCGATCCCCACTCGAGGGGATGAATTATTATTTATGAATTTTTGAAGTGTCTTAGCTCTCGGTTTTCTCTGCCTACCCTGCCATATGTGGGATACAGTGTGAAGCTGATTATTTTTTGATCTGATTCTATTAAAAGATCCATAAATAAAAAGATATTATTTTTTTTGTATTTATCTAATTACGTATTACAATTTTCATTTTCTTATACGTTTGTTACAATTTATATAGGTTGTTAGCATCTCTGCAAAGAGTTTTTTTTACAAATTTAAACTGTTCAAAGATAGATGCATAGAATGATTTTGAAAATGTTATTTATTATAATTTTATACTGTTTTCCTATTTTTATATTGTTATTCCGTACTTATACAGAAAACGTATACAAATTTAAACGAAGCGAGATTTGAAGCCGCGCCTCTTGGAAGCGGTCCAAGTTTTATTTTCATTATAAGATGAAGAACTTCAATTAATTACAATATAGCTAACTTTTAGCAACATTTCAGCGTGGTGTGTATAATTAATATCAATAGAAATTCTCATTCAACGGTTTGGCGAGTGACGACTGTGGAAGGTACTGTGTTGAGTGCGTTCCGTTTTGTACCCTTAACTAGGTCGCTGAGGTAACCATAAGATTAGGATAGATAGATGTATATATTTTTTTGAGGTAGCCATAAAAATAAATTTGTGTTTTGTTATTAATTTATTCCGTTTTTGATGCATTCGTGGATCAGTTAGGTTAGTAAGGTAAGTTTTTTACCCTTATTACAATCATTAAATCAAAACATTCAGGTTTTATATTACTCATATTTAAATTTACGTAGTTATGGGTTTATTCCTGACTCGGAAGAGTATACTTACTAGTTATATTGTTTTCGCGACAAAGTGCGGCGTTGAGCCCCGATAGCCGTGGCCCTAATGTCATTGTTGGTTTATTTATTTATGTATTTGAAATCATAATGTGGCGCTGAGTTTTACCATTCAATACGCTATATCTTCAATTTGGATAAAAAGGGGTGAACAGAATATCTTATCACTAGGTTCTCTTTAGCTACCCTATAGATTGGATAATCTTAAATTTTTGGCGCAGTGACAATGTCTGAGTATCAATGGAACGGTTGTGGATTCGATTTCCGCTTGAGGAATGAGTTCTTTTTAATTTCCACTTTTCCTACACAGGAATGAGAGCAGCGTGGTTTTGAGTTCCGCCACTAAAAGATACGTCACATCTGCGATTCAAGCCGAAAGCGAGGACACTCCCGAGTGTTTTAATTCTTTCTGCCTTCTTTTCTGAATATAGTCGAGACAAAGCGATAAAAAAACAACATTGCTTCTATATGCGAGTATGTATATTTGAGGCCGTCGTGGTGGAGTTGTATAAGCAGGTACTACTTACTACTACTTACTAACGTAAGCGCTACAGTTGTGGGTTCGAATGAAATATTTAATATTTACATTTCTTAGCTCTGGTAACAAGGCAAAAGCGCAGCGTTCAGTACTGTCATTCAACATGCAACGTCTCAATAATTCGACGAAAACGTGTTTTAATAGTAAAGAAGTGTCTTAACACTAGGTTCCTAGGTTCCCTCTGTATACCCTGATTTGTGTAGGATAACGCTAAAAAATATATCTTTATCAAAAATTACATAATAATAGCTTGTATCGAATAAATTATCATACATATGTATACTAGCAAGTATGAAACTGACTGGAGCTTGTGTAGCAATATGCAGCATGACAATAATCGGTATGGTCCATAAAGTCCGTTCCTTTATGCATCATAATTGGGTCAGTCTAGTGAGGTGACCATGCAGTTGTGTAAATCATAAGTTTATTTAAATAACCAAAAGTTATAATATAGGAGGAAGGACTTAAAATGATACCAGATGAAAAGAATCTATCAGATCAGAGAGACGGATCAGCTTCACGTTGTATCCCGCACACAGCAGGGTAGGCAGGGGAACCTAGTTTTAAGACACTATGTTGCCCACTTTCTGCCGAATTCTGGAGGCATTGCGGGTTTAGTGGCAGAACTCAACGCCACGCTTAACCTAGACACCAGAGCGAAGAAATGGAAATATAAATTTAAGTAAATATGTCATCTCTTCGTGTGGGGATCAAAGCCACAACCAGTCGGTTTTACAGTCACACCTCGTGCCGCTACTCCACGACTGGCTTCTGTATCTATTATATCTATTTATTTTTATTTTTTTTATTGTCTTAATATGGCGACCGGTTGTCGTTGATTATTGTCATATCTTTCGAGACTCGCAAGGTTAATTCAAATAATTGACGCAAATATCACCAAACTACATTAGCTATATAAGAACAGACAAAACTGATAAATTTTTGCCCCTTTCTTCACGCTGTATCCTGAAAATAGCAGTGTATGCAACGGGAACCTGGGAACCTAATGTTTTCCGTCTAAGGCACTTGCGTTCCCCCACGACTTGACTCTGGCTTTGTATATAACAAAATATCATCTATTATAGTATACCTACTAAAGAATCGGCCAACGAACTTAGAAGGGGCTAACAACCTAGATTTTCTGAAAGGTCATGCAACATAAAATTCACACTAAAACTTGGCGAGTCATGGCAAATAGTAATTGAGTGTGGTGCATTGCAGTTAGATAGCTGCGGTTTGCGAAGCAAACTTCTTCTCGGAATAACTTTTGATTTGTTAAACTTTTGTACTTAAATATTTCATTTCATTTGACAGTGGAACTTTATTTATAAGAAATTTGCTTTTTTTGTGAAATCATTCTAGAAATGTATTTTTTTTGGTTACGCCTTAAATAAATTAAAATGAATATAAAATGTTTTATATAAATTTTATTGTGATTCTTACCAAAAAAACGTTAAAGTAGAAGATCAGATAGGAAATAAAGGCTTGCCCAAACGAGTACAATGGGCAAATCAAGTATGAAATTATTTCAAATAAGAGAACACACATAAATAACATATTTTAAGGGGTTTATAACCTTTCATTATTTTTCTCTTTTCTTAAATATTTATATGATATCTTAACGCCCAATATTAATAACCTACCTCCAACGTCAATCTTCGATTGTTTCATATATATATCCAATCTAGAGATTGGATAGATGTATGAAACAATCTAAGATTGACGTTGGAGATAGGTTATTAATATTGGGCGTAAGTCAATCAAGCCGGTTGGACGATAGATCTTTTAGTTTTAGCTGTTGCGTATAACAGGTAATATCAAATTTAAAAAGAAAAACTAAGATAGTAAAAATCTCTTTTTATTATTTTAGTTTTCATTTTTTATGGTGTTGTATCTTATAACTGCTTACTGTTCTTAATTTAGTAAAGTTTTATATTTAGAAGACATTTCAAGTAATACTTTCATTTTTTACGCCCCGTTTTGTGGTAGACAATGGGAAAACGGAGAAATAATAATTTTGCGCAAAATTTAATTAAATGAAATATATCATTTTTTCAGTTTCACGCTGTACCCGCACACAGCAGGATAGGTAGAGATTCCATTTATTATTTTCTGCCGAGTTCTGGGGGCGCGTTGAGTGGCGGATTTCAACAACGCGTTTTGCCTCGACACCAGAGCGAAGAAATGAAAATATTAAATATATGGTTTCCTAGAGTGGGAATCGAATGCACTACCTGTCGCGTTACTACACTTTTTTTGTGCCACTGCGCCACAAATTGAAAAAAATCTAATCAAATCAGCTTCACGCTGTATCCCGCATACAACAGGATAGGCAGAGGGAACCTAGTGTTAAGACACTCCGTTCCCCACTTTCTGCCGAATTCTGGAGGCATTGCGTGTTGAGTGGCAGAACTCAACGCCGCGCTTAACCTCAACACCAGAGCGAAGAGATGGAAATATATATATAATATAAATATATATATGGCGCCACAAATTGGCTGGCCTCAAATAAATATACCATTTAATATATTTAAAATAATTATTTTAGTCGCGGTACAGTCTCGGTCTCGGCAGATCAATTACCCTCATAGTAATGTTTTCTAGTCCAATTTCACTCCTAACGAGTTTTTGGCAAGCGACCAAGTTATACGATACAATAATGTTAAGTCCCTGGTGAATGGTAAATTTATGTGGGTACATCGATATTGTTTTGTATTTTATGTTTTGTTTTAAAAAAAATATTATTATTTATATTCGTATTTAAGATATAATAAGAAAAAAATTGTAAAAGGCCGTCTTGGAGTAGCGACGCAGCCTGTAACTGTAAACGCGACGGTTGTGGATTCGATTTCGATGAATAACTTTCATATCCACACTCTGAGTGGCGTTTTTCAGGGTTTTTTTTTAGTCATATTATATGGAAGTTTCTATTTCATCGTCACATATTTTTATTAATTCAATGGTTTAAATACAATAAATAAATACTAGTAAATAGCAAGTTAATAATGGATTATCTTGGCTAGTTGAGTCATTTCTTTTAAGAAATCGCTGAACAATTACTAAGATAAAGGAAATTATTGAAACACATTTGCGCTCCTTAGAGCACGTTGGAATGTTCTGGACGGCTATGCAATCAGAACTATTACCAAAGAAATCATGGCATTATAATTGGTTGGCATGACATCAATTTTCTTGTCTAATTTTTTTTTCTCTATTTGACAATATATTCTTAAAAGCATTCATCATTTTTTGTAGGGTACTTTCAATTGGCAATTGTTATTCTAATTTAGTCAACATGATAGAATCGAACTGAACGTTAACATTTACATGTCATTTAATCTAAACATAAATGCATAAACATCAATAATACTTTATTATCCTATATAGCATATTGTTCTAATCTATCTATCTAGCTCTATATGGCATAAAGATAAAACATATCAACCAGTCAAATATTATAGCACAGTAGCATATAAAATTCACGATACACACGTGCAGCGTTGTACCCATTAATTCCAATGCAATCAACATTTGTTGAATCATAGTCACCCTAACGAATACACCTAGTGGCCGCTATATTTTGAGCCACCCTCCGCATCCCCCTACCGTACTGGGAACAAGCGTTTGAGGAGGCATTCAAAAACCCACATCGGTTTCGCTATTTCGAAACCAGCTAAATTAATTACTTTTTTTAGCCTCACGCTATATATATAACCTAGTGTTAGCATACTCCGTTCCAAGCTATTTTTTTCGAGACATTCCATGTTTAGTGGCGAAAATCAATGATGTGTTTTGTCTTGCTACTAAAGTGAGAAAATGAAAGCTATTCTTGCCCCCGAGTTGTCAGTTGTTGTGTTGAGCAACATGTCTAAAAGAAGTGGAATGTGGAGAGTTTACTTTTTATTACAAACCTACCAACCAAAATAATAAAATAAATTTATTCTGACTGTACAGTTAATTATAAATAGACACCACATGCAATAACTGTTTTCATAATCGAAATAATAAACTTGAAAAACACAAGAATTAATGTGAAATACAAAAATGATATCTCACTAGCGGGTTGGGTAGCGGAAATTTGTAAAAATCTCCCTACAGAGATACAAACAACATAAATAAGTTGTAACAAGCGTATAAGAATTTCGACGTAGCTTGGCGAGAACGTATGGCTTAGTGGTCAGAGAGCCTGGTCGGTTTCCAGGAGGCGCGGGTTCGAGTCCCGCTACGTTCAAATTTTTATAAGTTTTCTAAATAAATTTATCTTACTAGGTTCTTTACTAGACTACTAACAGAAATCCTATAAAAAAACAGAATGAATGAAATGAAAAAAAAAAAACAATATACCTGCTCGAAGGACCATAAATCCACATTTGAAGTATTCACATAAATATATTATTCTATACGAATATTCATAAAATAAATAAGAAAAATCAATTCATGAATCCATAAAAGGTTATTTGCACAATAAGTCAACAGATAAATTTGTTCATTTCACCTGTTTACTTTTGCACATGATACATTGAACACTGTTGATATTTACCTGAGAATCAACTCGAGCAAACACGCCTTGAAATGGTTTATAATTAAAAACGAAAAAAATATGTTTTTTTTATATATATATATATGTATGTATATACATACATATGCTTCAAATTTGTTTAATTTAGTAAATAAACGTTACTATCGTGCAGTGAGATAACTTTTAACAGTAAGTACAATGGTTGTAAGTTCGGAGTTCGGTTCTCAATCGGAAGATTTTTTTTCCGCTCTGGAAGACGGAGCGCAGTCTTGGGTTTCACTACTCAATATGCAATATCTCGGAAATTAAGGAAGTGTTAATATACTACGTCGCATGGACAGAATACGTTTCTGCCCAAATTTCGGGACACTGCGTTTTGAGTGGAAGAACTCATCTCCGCGCTTTGTGTTGTTACCAGATGGAGGAAATAAAAATCATTAATTCACTCGGAGAAGGAATCGAACTCATAACCATCACGTTTACACTTAAGTGAGTGTAAAGTCAAAACAAACGATAAGAATTACAAACTTAATAATCATGCAATAATCTTAATATTAATGAAAAAATGCCAGTGTATTTTCCAAATGTCAAACGTCAACTTTAATAGACGCCACCGTCTATCTGTACTGAAATAACTTCCTGTGTTGTTTTTTGTAATACATCCTTATCTAAATTACAGGATTATCAGTTATAGGAAAGTGAAAGGTAATATTATGATTAATTTTCACTTTCCTATAACTGATATTTACAACAAAATTGTTCGTCATAAAAAATATATTTTTAGGAAACACGCAGCTTCATGCTGTATCCCGTATAACACTAGGTTCCCAAGTTCCCTCTGCCTATCTACCCTGCTATGTGCCGAATACAGTGTGAAACCAAAATAAAACCAAAAAAAAGCCTACACTAAAGTAGTAAGTACAAAAAGTAAAAAAAATAATTTGTAAAAACAAAACCCCCGACTGCATCAAACTAAAAAGAAAATAAACAAGCCCAATAGTTTATTAGGATTAACAGTCGGGACCTCTTTAAATTATGCGGGGTTCCTGGTAAAGATTTTATTGAATGAAGAATTACTTATAGGTCCCGACTGTTAATCCTAATAAACTATTGGGCTTGTTTATTTTCTTTTTAGTTTGATACAGTCGGGGGTTTTGTTTTTACAAATATTTTTTTATTTTTCATTTTTTTGTTAGAATTTATTATGGTAATGATAATTATGATATACCTTTTTGAAATCCTGAAATTAAGCTCTTGAATTTGATACCCATATTGTAGTATTCGGAACGAAATTTTTTTTTTTACTAAGTCCAATGGCGTACCACAGCCGCCATGATTATTTTTTATTAACGTCACCTATCTAAGAACACTTGGGCTGCTAATACAAATCTAACGATACCTCAAATATGTAAATCCGTTCAGCGGTTCTGGAGATACGAGGTAATAAAGAATATTACATACATACAAGACACGCGCGAAAAACATAACCCTTCCTTAGCAGTCGGGAAAAAATATTTGTAAAAACAAAAACCCCGACTGCATCAAACTAAAACGAAAATAAACAAGCCCAATAGTTTATTAGGATTCACAGTCGGGACCTCTTTAAATTATGCGGGGTTCCTAAAGATTTTATTGATTGAAGAATTACTTATAGGTCCCGACTGTTAATCCTAATAAACTATTGGGCTTGTTTATTTTCGTTTTAGTTTGATGCAGTCGGGGTTTTTGTTTTTACAAATATTTTTTTATTTTTCATTTTTTTGTTAGAATTTATTATGGTAATGATAATTATGATATACCTTTTTGAAACCCCGAAATTGAGCTTTTGAATTTGATACCCATATTGTGGTATTCGAAACGAAAAAAAATTTTTTCACTAAGTCCAATGGCGTCCCACTGCCGCCATGATTGTTTTTATTTAATGTCACCTATTTAAGAACACTTGGGCTGCTAATACAAATCTAACGATACCTCAAATATGTAAATCCGTTCAGCGGTTCTGGAGATACGAGGTAATAAAGAATATTACATACATACAAGATACGCGCGAAAAACATAACCCTTCCTTAGCAGTCGGGAATAAGCTGTATAAACTATATAAATAAAGAGACGGTAAAAGTATTTCATAAGGCATATGAGTTTTCTTAATTTGAACCGCATTTACTTAAAACTTTTAGGTAACTCTTTAGGCGACAATTACACATATGTATTTAGTATGAAAGCTAAGTTTGTAACTTTGCTTCTAAGTTACATTTTCTAAGCTGAAAATTATTATGTTTAATGTACAGAAAGTAACATTCTAACCTCTTGAAATGACCTTGATCTTTAAAGAAAATATACAGCTTCGAGCTTTTTCTAGTAATCTTTCTAGTAAGCTAGTGCGGAGACACTCCACTCTCAATCCCGCTTTGTCAGTGGTTAGAATCTACCAGTAAGCAGTAAGCACGAATTACATGGACGTACTGCAAAGTGTTCTAAGCATCACATCGGGATGTAAAAATAGCGAAAATCAAACATTATATTATTCGATAATATCATATTGTCTGCTGTCAAAATTCCTGTTGATACCATTATTGCAAGTGGAAACAGATGTTTAAATTTTATTACATAGTTACAAGTCGATCTAATAAAAAAAAAATATAAAAACAAAAAGCCCGACTGCCTAAAACTAAAAAGCAAATAAACAAGCCCAATAGTTTATTAGGATTAACAATCGGGACCTATAAGTAATTATTCAATTAATATAATCTTTACCAGGAACCTCGCATAATTTAAAGAGGTCCCGATTATTAAGCCTAATAAACTATTGGGCTTCTCATAGCCGCCATGTTTGTTTTTTTTTTAACGTCACCTATTTAAGAACACTTCGGCTGCTAATATGAATCTAACGATACCTCAATTATGTAAATCCGTTCAGCGGCACTGGAGATATTCTGGAGATACATACAAGATACGCGAGAAAAACAACCTTCCTTAGCAGTCGGGAGAAAAGTACAAGTAAAAGTGTATGTTTCCTGAGAAGTATATAAAAGAACACGTATTTTCATTTATTATGGCGTTTCCAACATCCATTTGGGCACTTTGTATGGAGAACACGCGAAGGAGGTAAAAACGGTAAAAACTGTGTTTCACAATAATAGAATGCATGTTCAAAATGCAGCAAAATACTGCATTCACTTATATACAGATATGTATGTATGTCTAAGCACTTAATGTATCCATTACATTGATATCCAATAGAATAGCTATTTTAAAATAGTATAGGCACATATCCGTACCATTAGTAAATGACAAATAAATAAAAATTAAAATGTTATTTAAAAGCGTTTTATTTCTCCCTCATCAATAATTAAATTGAGGCCAGTCGTAGCGCAGCGGCACGAGGTGTGACTGTAAAATCGACTGGTTGTGGGTTCGATCCCCACTCGAGGAGATGAAATATTTACTTAAATTTATATTTCCATTTCTTCGCTCTAGTGTCGAGGTTAAGCGCGGCGCTGAGTTCTGCCACTCAACACGCAGTGCCTCCAGAATTCGGCGGAAAGTGGGGAACGGAGTGTCTTTACACTACGTTCCCTCTGCCTACTCTCCTGTGTGCGGGATACAGCGTGAAGCTGATAAAAAATAAATAAATAATGTAATGAAGTATTGGCGCAGCATCTGAATATGAAAATGACAGTTGTGGGTTCGATTCCTACTGGGGGGAATGAAACTGTTTTCCTGATGTTTTTAAAATAAATAAATTCGCTTTTCTATATATATTTTCATACTGGATTAAAGATTTTTTACCTGTAAAGTCAACAATGACCTTTCATTTAACCATTTCTCGATAACACGATACTTGTTATCTCATGTATGTTAAACGCGGAACAACTTAAGAAAGAAGGGTCAAGAATTTCAGCACGCTCAATTTTGAGCCTTATTTTAAATAGAATAAAGTTTTCATTACATTCACAACTTACGTTGTTATCTAACATGTTATCGATAAAATTATAGCCCTTAAGTCCAGGTAATAAAGTTGAGATTACAACGAACAGTTGTACGGTAAGCTGCTCACGTACTTTGGACGTGTCAATTTGAGTGGCCAGTCCTTTGACAATGGTGATAATAAGTGCACTCTTCATAGCTCATTTGATGATGTCGCTTGAAACGTGTCAACATAACCTTGTTAAGACTTAATTTGAAGGCAGAAAAAGGCAGGTGAAAGCGTAATAGTATGGATGAAGATGGTAGACGAGGCCAGTCGCGCAGGGGCGCAGGGGCACAAGTGTGTCTGTAAGTGCGACCGGTTGTGGATTCATTTCTTACTGTAGAAAGTGAAATATTTTTTTAATTTTATATTTTCATTTCTTCACTCTGGTGTCGAGCCAAAAGCGCGGCGTTGAGTTCCGCCACTCAATATATATTCTGAAGGCATTGCTCCAGAATTTGGCGGAAAATGGGGAACGAAGTGTCTTAATATGCTACCTCTGCCTACCATGCTGTGTGCTGAATACAGCGTGAAGCTTATTTAACTTTAAATAAAAATAAACAATCCTCCTGAGTTTCTTGCGCCGGCTAGAATTTCTCAGTTAAATGATTTAACATTACTGGATCGATAGAAATTTTGAAGAAATTAAACTTGTAATTTCTAACTTTTTATATTGTTTTTTTTAATATAATATTTTTTTTATCCTCTTTATTACATGATACAACTATAATATGTAACATGTAAGTATACTAAATGTCATTTCGTTTTGTATCAATCCACACAGTTGTTTCCCTTAAAAAAAAATGCCGCTAATAAAAAAATATTTGTAAAAACAAAAACCCCGACTGCATAAAACTAAAAAGAAAATAAACAAGCCCAATAGTTTATTAGGATTAACAGTCGGGACCTCTTCAGATTATGCGGGGTTCCTGGTAAAGATTTTATTGATTGAAGAATTACTTATAGGTCCCGACTGTTAATCTTTATAAACTATTGGGTTTGTTTATTTTCTTTTTAGTTTTAGGCAGTCGGGGTTTTTGTTTTTACATATATTTTTTTATTTTTGATTTTTTGTTAGAATTCATTATGGTAATCATAATCATGATATACTTTTTTGAAATTCTCGTAGTGAGCTCTTGAATTTGATACCCATAATGTGGTATTTGAAACGATTTTTTTTTTCACTAAGTCCAATGGCGTCCCACTGCCGCCATGATTGTTTTTATTTAATGTCACCTATTTAAGAACACTTGGGCTGCTAATACAAATCTAACGATACCTTAATTATGTAAATCTGTTCAGCGGTTCTGTAGATATGAGGTAATAAAGAATAATACATACATACAAGATACGCGCGAAAAACATAACCCTTCCTTAGCAGTCGGCAAAAAATATCTCACTAATTTAATTCCTGTCAAAGCAATATAAAATGAGTATTCGCCTAACATTTTAAGTGGGTTGTCGTAAAACGGTTTGGAACTCTCGGAGTTAGCGAGTTTATTGCTCGATCGACCGCAACAGCAATGTTAACAAAGTCCCAAGGAACACCATCTGATAGTAAACATTCACATAAGGAAGATAACGTGAGGAATCTGTAGATGTGCTTATTTCAATGTTTGTACTTATTTAGAAAACGTATAAAAATTTGAAGTGGGACTCGAACCTACGCCGAATTCTGGAGGAATTGCCTGATTATTTAAAGCTAAATAATAAATTATTTAATTAAAGTTAAAGATAGAATATAAATAATATATAATTAAATATGTTTAACATTTTTTAAAGCGTTATTCTATACCTAGGAAAGATTTAATTTTAAAAAATAACATATAATTAACCCTTAAAGAAAAAAAAACACGCTTTTACCTACATAACAGGGTAGGCGGAGTGAACTCGGTGTTAAGACATTTCGTTGTTATTATTATTATTTATTTATTTATTTATGGAAAAGACAAGGCAAACGAGCGTTCAGGTCACCTGATGGTAAGTGATCACCGCCGCCCACGACCCCGTGCAACACCAGAGGACCTACAGGTGCGTTGCCTGCCTGTAAGGTGGGTTGGGCTCCGGAGCCCGGTATAACCTGATGCGAAACGCAGTGGCATAAAGCCATTACTTAACGCCGGTTTTAAATGCCGGGGGTGGTAATGATCCGGTCGAGTCTGCCCATGCGTGTTGTCATTGCTGGCGACGTGACTCTACCACACGTACTTTAGTCGCCTCTTACGACACCACCAGTACCAGGATGATCCTATTCTAGGCCGGGATCACACGGCACAAAACGAACTCGAACTCCACGTCCCACTCGAAGATTACGTGTAGTTGAGTGGAGGAACACAACACTACGTTTTCTCTTACCAGAATGGAGGAACATACAAGGCAGAGATGTTTCAGGTTTTCTAAATGAAATTTTCAAGGCAATTCAAGGCAATATGAGCCTAGTCGTGGCACAGTGGCATAAAGTGGGACTGTAAGCGTGACAGGTTGTAGGTTTGATTCCCACTCGAGAAAATTAAGTATTTAACATTTTCATTACTTCACTCTGGTGTGGTGCAACGCCTCCAGAATCCGGTGGAAAATAGGGAACGGAGTGTCTCAACTCTAAGTTCCCCATGCCTACCCTGCTGTGTGCGAGATACAGCGTGACGTTAAAAGTATAAAAATATATATATAAAAAAACAAGCATTTTGATATTGTGAAAATATTGGTTCGCCTGAACCGTGTCGTATGTACCTATGGAAAATCAATCGCATGCAAGCTATCGCCACCTAAAACAGTTTCACCAATAGCTAACTAAAATAAAACGGGCCGTGGCACCTGTCGTAAACCGTTCTAAACTTTTTATATCCAGTTTCGAACAAACTATAATCCTAGTTCTGTTTGGCTTTAGAATTTGTACCTATATTTTTACATTTTCTCAAAATTGTAGTTTAGTTGTTTGGTTAAATTAATTTATTTGAGTATTTTTATTTAGCTATGTACATATGTTTAAAAGTTCTAGCTTATATATTTTTTTTATAAATATGAAAAAAAAACCCGCACCCAGTAGGGTAGGCAGACGGAACCTAGTGTTAAAACACTCCGTTCTCCATTTTCTTCCGAATTCTGGAGGCAATGCGTGTTGAGTGGCGGAACTCAATGCCACACTTTGCCACGACATCAGAGCGAAGAAAATACATATAAAACTGGTCCATTAATGAGTGACTGACAGAAAACACACACTCTAATACTGGACTTAAGAAGTTGAAATTTAGAAATTAATATTAAATAATATTAAAAACGAATTTAAAAATTACTAAATAAATACGCTAATATTATGATAGTAATTTATAAAAAAAAAAACACTTTTATATCACTAATAGACATTTATATTATGAAAGATTCGTACAATTAGAAAGAAACTTATAGAAGAAACTTACCTTCAATGCCAGGTCGTTCACAAACAAAGTAGTTGTGTTCTCGGCAACTCCTATCGTTCCACATGAAAGTGGGATGGGCAGGTCTAGGTGGGAGCTCACGGCGTGCTTCAACGCAATCTTGTCCTGACGTGCCGTCGTCATTGGGCTGCCCAGCATGCTTCCTCCATCCGGGGAACCAATCTAAAAGAAAAATCAGACGTTAAAGACGTTGAGACAAAGCGCGGCGTTGAGCCAATACATAATGTCTTTAAAACGAGCGTAAAAGTTGAAAGGGACTGCCTTAACACTAGGTTTCCTCTATCTAACCAGTCATGCAGGAAAAATCGTATAGTACGTCCGTACGACGACGTAAAGAGTCTATTTAGCCCATTAAGCATGAGAGAGCTGCACTGGCTTATAATGAATTATTTTTAATATGATTATATGCTTTTGTATATATTTTAATATAATTATATATAATTAAATTAAACATGGCTATCTATAAGCTTAATATTATAAATTATTTTGGAATTATCGGAACATTTGTTAAAAATTGTAAAAAATTTGAAGTTTATTTTTTGAGGGCGCATATATATAATTTTATATTAATATATCATTGTGGTAGTTGTCAATTTACAAGGTAGATTATAAAAGCTAGCCATGTTTAATTTCAATTTCATTAAGATATCTTTATTAGATACCGAGAAAATAAACTTTAATGTTAAGAGTTGATACCCTCATAACTCCCTTACTGTAAGGGTTAGAGACAAAAAAATGGGGTGTCGCTATGTCAGATATAAACAATACAGTCATATTAAAAATAATTCATAATAATTGGTTTCCAATGCAACTCTCCCATGCTTATCGGGCTATACTCTTTTGAAAAAGAGGAAAAAACGGAACCCTAACGGATCACTTCGTTGTTCATCTGTAAAGACCATTTTATGCCGATATTGCATGGAGGTAAATCTACAGTCCTTTTTAGTATAGAAAAAATCGAATTTCTCATCAGTCTCAAATGACATTGAATCTACTATTATCACGCTCAAAACCAAACAAGATTCCACTGCGCCACGTCGGTCTCATCATATTTCAAGCACAATAATAAATTCTAAACAAAAATTTGATCGTAAATAATAATATACCTATTATAATATTTTAATTCAATATCTCCGAGCAGAAGGCGTCGGACATTGATTAATGCGGGAGAGAGCTTTGCAAAATGAAATAAGTAATTAGATGCCTCTCTTTACAACGCAATATGCTGCTTAATAAACATTGGATTATTCTGGAACGATCATCTTTTGTTTGAAATGTTATTTTAGTATATTATTTTTCTGACACCTCCTCTCAGTTGGAAATGTGTCTGTAGAATATAATTAGCTACTTAAAGAATATAAAGAAGATTATAAATATTATTTTTAATATTTGGAGGTTTATCTACTATACAGTATACAAGTATTATAGAAGAATATAGAGCAATTGTAGAGCTGAAGCACAAGCGTATGACTGTAAACGTAACAGGTTGTGGGTTGGATTTCTCAAGGAAATTAAATATTTAATATTTTCATATCTTTGCTCTGTTGTCAAGGTAAAGAGTAGATTTAAGTTTCACCATTCAACACGCAATGCTCCCGAATTTGGCGGAAAGGTTCCCTCTGCCTAAAAGAGTAGTATAAGGATAAAATGTTTGCGTTCATTTGATTACTCAGGTCACGTTATTGGTACTTATTTGTACCATTGTGTAATCAGAGGGAACCTGGGAACCTAGTGTTAAACCACTCCGATTCCATTAAAACACTTACATTCACCATTACGTTACCTTAGTTTTTATAACTTTTATTTTCACGAAAAACATGTTGGGATAAGAAAAAAACATAAAAGAAGAAAATTCAGCATTAAGTATTCCATGTCAGAACTAACAACTTAATAGAACAAACACGAGGAGACCAAAATAAATTGTAGATTGAACTAAAGCAAAACAAAGGGATGGAAAGGAATTTGGGTCTCAGTACATTCAACAAGTTTTTCTCCGCTGTAGCGTTACATGGTGTGAAGGATGACAGGCAAATTTTAATAATGGATTGTTTTGGTTGGAGTTTGTTTAAAGTAATTTGGAAATTTTAACCACATAGCTTATTTTGTTTTAATAGCTTCATTGTAGTTTATTCTCTGTATCTCGCATATAGTAGGGTGGAAAAATCAGAGGAAATCTGGGAACCTAGAGTTAAGACATTGCATTTCCATTAAGACTATACTATATATATAGGAAATAAAAAACATGAAATACCTATTTAATTTCCTCGATATATAATACAAAAATATTTTTCGATTCGCACCCTACAAGTTCCTGAGATTAGCAAGTTTAATAAGACAAGCTCTCTTATATAATAATAATTTAGTTCCAGCTTACAACACGTACAATATTGCCAAATAGTTTTACAATATGAACAAAAGTTTTATAATATGAAATATATTTTACATACAATTTATTTTAATCGATATTTCGTGTTTTTATAATAGCTTTACAGATTCTACGCATTTATTCTAATATTTTTTTTTAATAAGGGTACGCAAAATAATGTAGAATAAAATTAAATTAAATTAAATTAGCTTCACGCTGTATCCCGCACATAGCAGGGTAGGCAGAGGGAACCTAGTGTTAAGACACTCCGTTTCCCACTTTCTGCCGAATTCTGGAGGCATTGCGTGTTAAGTGGCAGAACTCAACACCGCGCTTAACCTCGACACCAGAGCGAAGAAATGGAAATATAAATTTAAGTAAATATTTCATCTCCTCGAGTGGATCTAGAATAAATGCTTCGATTTCCACTTTCAAACCAATTTTCAGCGGAACTCACCAAGAGTTACTAAGAAAATTATAAAGAACAATGAAAGAATTGAAATAACAATTTTCGAGTACTCAAACCAAATCAGACCTCAACTCGAACAAGTCAAGTTTGCAAGTTGCGGCCGACAAATTAGTAAAAGATACTCGTCGGTAAGTTTTTGACCGCAAGAAGGCTTAGGGTTAGCACATGTCGAAATTTAACTTTTGGAGAATATTTTTTATTTATTATTAAACTAGCTGTTACCCACGGCTTTGTCTCCGTTGTTAAATTGAAATATCTAAATAGCATCAAAATGATTAACGATACAAAATCTATAGCCATCCTTCACAGTGGACAAAAATGAAATCTATTTGGATCAGTAGTTACAGAGATTAGTGCTTCTATACAAGTACACTAAACAAACACTTATACTTCAGCTTTGCAATATTATTATGGATTATTATAGATTATTTAAATTACAAGGCATTTGCGTTTTAAATGTTATAATTATTAAGTATGAAGCGGTTGTGGCAAGCGTATGGCTGTAAACGTGATGTTATGTGAGTCCTCTCCACTCTCATTCCGGGGTAATGAATCATATTCATTTTCTTACTCTGGTGAGCATTTTAGAAAAAGTGCGGTATTGAGTTCCATTCACTCGGCAATGTCTGAATTATTGGAGAACGGAGAGATTTAAAACTAGGTTTCCATTATTTAAGGCTGTCGTGTCGTGTCGGCGCAGGGGCACGAGTGTGTGATTGGAGACGTGACTGGTTGTGGATTCTGACTTAGGAAAATTATATATTAATTTCAAATAATATTTTTATTTCTTCGGTAAGGAGGTGGTAAGGAATCAAATCGCGACGTTGAGTTCCGCCACTCAACACGCAATGCCTTAAGAATTCGGCGGCAAATTGGGAACGGATTATCTATACTAGGTTCCCTTTGTCTATCCTGCTGTGTGCGGAATACAGCGTGAAGCTAATTTATCTTCCTATCCTTTTTGATAATGAAAAAGCGTAAAGCTCTATTATTAAATAAACAATAAATTCTATAAATTTTGAAACAAAGCGTGTAGTGGCGGAATACAACGCCGGAATAGAACCCACAGCCGTCACAATTACAGTGACATTACTAGAGATATATAAAGAAAAACCAGCATCACATTGTATCCCGCACACAGCAGGGTAGGTAGAGGGAACCTAGTGTTAATACACTCCGTTCCCCACTTTCCGCCGAGTTCCGGAGGCATTGCGTGGTGAGTGATGGAGCGCAACGCCGCGCTTTGCACTAGAGATATCATTTACACAAATAAAAATAATACCATCTTTGCTCGCTAGTTAACGCAAACGAGGTTTATTGTAAAAAAGGAAACCAACTAAGTGCTCGAATAATAGCGAATTAATTTCTTTAGTTAGATATTTAGTCTTAAAATCTTATTTTATGCTTCTATAAGCTTTTATTTGCCATTTTATTTTTATAAATATTTGACTTTAAAGGAGATGGTTATAGTTTCAATTTCCAATCGGAGCAATAAAATATTTTCATTTCCTCTTTCAACGGGAAAAATTAAGAACGGCGTTGAGTTACGCGACTTAACACGCAATGTCACTACGTTACTATATGCGGTAATATACTCCTCTTGACCTATTTTGTACCTTTACCTATTATTAAATACATATACATTAAGTCTTCAGTAAGTTAAGTAAATTGAACTCGTCTAAGTCAAGTCTACAAACTGTAGAAGTTCATCAAGGGATTGACTTTGTGTGTAAATGTTATGTTGATGGAAGCTACAAGTTAGTCTTATAGCTAGTTTATAGCATTAAAATATAAATAATAAGCAATAGCAGCTTTATGCATTTTTCCGCATAGCAGGGTAGGTGGAGGGAACTTAGTGATATAACACTCCATTTCTCATTTTACGTACAAGTTTTATAGTTTCGCACCCAAGGGAAATGAGTAAACCGTCTATCACTGGGCTATATCTCATTAACCGTAATTGTTATATAGTTAAAATTTTCTCAGATAAAAATGTATTTTTGTTGGCGCTATAACCTAAAATATTAAAATACTAAAACCCTTAGTGCGTGAGACCAAGTCGCACTTGAGTGGTTTTTAAGACATTCTGTGTCCAGCGACGGAACTCAACTTCGAGGAAATATAAATAATTAATTCGGAAATCGAACTTACGACCGGCAAACACTGTGCTGCTGCTATAAAAAAAAATAGGAAAAAAAATATTTTTAGAAAAAAAAAAGTTTTAATTAGAGCATCAAAAACCTTGTTAAAATACAAAATAAAATTTCATATTGTGATTGCTCAAGAAAATGTAAGTTACAGTAACCATTTGGCATTTAAGTTCAAAGAGCGTTGTCCAGAAAGCAATCTCATTTAGAATACGGAGTTAAATATCTTCCTTTGAGAATAAAATGGCTTCAAGCTTAAGTAGTATCCAATTACAAATCATAATATTTAATACAGGGTAGACATACTTACGGTACCTACTCAGCTATCATTTATCTATACAGGGTGTTACGCGATCGACAGATCAACGGCTGTCTATGGGAAGAGGACCTCAGTCCATTTCACCCCATGTATGTTCACCGATTTTCAGTGGTTCGACAGATATTTGAATTTGTGATTTTTTTTTGGAAAAAATCTGATTATTGAAGAAAATTGACTGTTGAGTCTGTGCTTGTGATTATTTTTTCTCAATATAGCTCAATAGTAGAGCTTTTGTATAGATTAATATTTTAAAACTATCGGCTTCTTTTTAACAATGCTGTTAATCCAGCACGCAGCAAGGTAGGGAGGAGGAATTTAGTGCTAAAACACTTTGTTCCCCATTATCCGTTGAATTATGGAGGTATAGCGTGTGGCCACAGCTAAGAAATGTCACATCGTGACATCAAAATAATTAATAATAATTTTAATCATCATCATGAATAATCATTATTAACTATATCGAAATCTATATATACTATAATAGCAATCTAATATTAACTTTAAGATGCAGCAGGAAATTAAAGAAGAAATGCTCTTAGCGAGATTACGGCCGCATAGAATTTTAGAATAGGGCTGGTAATTCTACTTTATACTAATAAAGATTTTTAACAATTGATTTTTAAATTTTCATGTTTTTTTCTTTATACTTTAAGCGGAAAATGTATTTGACATTAAATAAAATATATAACATTTTTCTTATTTTAAATTAGTATTAAAACACTCCGTTCTCTCTCCTCCTTCTCCTTATCTTCTTCTTTGTTATGAATCGTTGCGTGTTGAGTGGCTGCACTCAATACCGCGCATTATCTTGTTACCAGATTGAGGAAATGCTAGTAACATATTCCTCCAAATGGAATTCGAACCCACAACATTCAGACGCTGTACCACAGTCACAATGGCCTCGGATGTGGCATACGTATGAATTAAAAATAAAATAGACCAATGAAAAAACTTAGCGCTAGACAATCCTGAATTCCTTTTACAAGGAATGTCTTGAGCTCGCGAAGCGTTGTGGCCTCTAACTTACATAATGGCCGCTATATGTTATACTACGATTAAGCTAACTGTGATATCAATTATATTATTAAAATTAATACTTTAAAGAATAAGAAATATTACTTTTTATTGGCATACATTTTTTTTCAATTTCACGCTGTATCCTGCATAGAGTAGGGTAGGCTATGAGAAAACTTGTTAAGATATGTTACTCTGTCTTTCACTTTCCGCTCGAGATCGCGTCACTACCTTTAAGTGTTGGTAATCAAAGCCACATTTTTATAACCAGGTTACAAAAAATATTAAATATTTTATTTCGCTTTATGAGTTTCGAACCCAAGACCCATCGCGTTTATATTTAGACGATGTCGTACGGCGCCGTGATGGTATTAGTAATAGCTCTACGAAGTACCAGTATAGTATCGGTCAGTAGTATCGGTATTTTTTGATTTACCTAGTCAAAACGCACACACACATATGCACACACATACGCACACACATACACACACACACACACATACACGCACACGTACACAAACACGCACACACACAATATTCATATATACTGAACACTGATTATATATATATGATTGCATTTCTGTAGAGATATGTAAACAACGTCTCAATATACCAGATCTCAGCAATTTGCATAGCAAATGTTATGCATTTAAAATAACAAACGTGCGGTATGCTAATAGTTTTGATGCACTTATTATGCATTTGCATATTCTTTCCCTTTTGTTTGATAAATACCAGTATTGTGTAAAGTAAAATTAATTTTGATCGCAGTTTTTCAAAGGCTTTATGTCAGAAGTTTATAAAAATTTAAGAATGAGATTATAGAGAGAATAATATTGGCCTAAGATCCCATCGCTTGAAACTGTAGGGATCAGATTTTCTAATGAAACTTATATTTAAGAATGATACATGATAGTAGAATAGATTACACTAGGGTTGCCCAAAAAAATCCTGCCGCAATCACCTTTAATTAATGTTTTTCGTAACTCGTTTTTGGAGAAAATTGCACTCATATGTTTTTTATGTGAATCGCACATCATTTGAAAGAAAATCGCATAAGGAATTGGAAAAACAGTGGTTGCCAGCTCTCAGTCTGCCGCAAGTCCAGGGTTGCCTGGTTTAAAGAGGTTACGTAATGTAAATATTTGCACTCATGTGCTTTCTTAATGAATTATATATCAAATTAAAGCTTATTTTTTTCTCATCACTAAAACACATGGTTGCCTGGAAAATGGCTGCCGCAAGCAAAGGTTGCCATCATTTGAAATATTTTATTCCGATTCCGTTTGACTTAGAATAGACGATGAAATACGCGGTTTGCCTTATGTTTTAAAGTAAAATATTATAAAATTGAAGGTCAATCTTAAAATTAATATTTATTCTAGCTGTTCACCTGTTAAATGATGATTTTATTCATATTAAGTACATACAAAAAACTATTTAAACATGAAATCATCCTTATTTTTCCATTGAAATAATGAATCTATTATATTAAGTCTTTGTTAAATCTGTTTTCTAGATATTAATACTCGTTTAAATCGTTATTTTAAAACGACTAAATTATCATCTATATATATAAAACAAGTACCTGACTGACTGAGGTAAGACGCACGCACAGCCGCTGATAGTAGAAATGTGAAATTTGGACAGATGTTTTTTTTCATAATCTGGACATCCACTAATAAGGGATTTCAAGAAAATTGAACCCTAAAGGGATAAAATAAGAGCTGAAAGTTTGTATGGTTTTTTTTAATCGGCACCGATTTTTATAATATTTGAAATTCAGACTCCTAAAAATATTTCATTGAACACATGTTTCATGGTTTTTTAGAATTCACCCCGTAAGGGTTCAAATAAGTGGGCGAAGCTGCGCGCGTCCACTAGTATTAAATAAACGTTTACAAATATCGTTCTATTATAAGGTATTAATTACATAATATTTTCATAATATAATGTAGGTTGACAATTATTACAGATATTTTATTTATTAATCAAGAAAATATGGAAAATTACCTCGTTATAAACTCTCAATCTCTCTCTTCGTCCTCAGAGAAAAATATATAATATTAAACATTAAATTTAATTATACTTATCAAACATTAATTATACTTACGTTTTGCATTAGAAAATAATTGAAAAATAAAAATCAAATCAGATTCACGCTGTATCCTGCACGCAGCAGGGTAGGCAGAGGGAACCTAGTGTTAAGACACTCCGTTCCCCACTCTCTGCCGAATTCTGGAGGCATTGCGTGTTGAATGGCAGAACTCAACGCCGCACTTTGCTTCGACACCAGAACGAAGAGATGGAAATATAAATTTAAGTGAATATTTCATCTCCTCGAGTGGGGTTCTTCTTTATATTTTTGTTTTACAACAATGAACTTTTTGTAACACTGTAAGTGATAACCGTGCATTGTGTTACTATTTAAGAAAATGTTACTGTATATAAAATTCATTTTTTGGCGAAACAACAACATAATTTTACACTTCAGACTCATTATTAAATTCCACACACATTTTCGCACAAAAAACAGATCTTCATTTTTGTCATGTTAACTAAAAACGTCTTCACTCCAAAACGAAAGGTAAGTAACTAAGTAATACGTTCAAAAACATCTCATTTGGCCATCTGCACTGTTATTGCATTTAGAAACAATACATCTACGAAAATAAAATTATTGCATTTTGTTTGCTTTGTATACCGCCGCAAAATGTTTATCTATAGTAAAAAGTCGACAACTAATTGATATTTGCCGACTCATGGTCATAAACCTTAAATAGCGTTTATTATTCGGCATTACTGTCGAAATTTCTTAGAATTTATTTTTGATAAATTAATTTTGTTTATTATAATTCTATCATATATATTTCTTTCAATGCAAATTCTTAAAAGTTGCGTGAGAAAAAAAAGATTGCGGCAACCGTTATCAAAAAAAAACGAGAAAAAAAAAATCAAACGAGCAGAGGACAAAGAGAGAGAGAGAGAGAGAGTATATTGAAATGTTATTTTCCACATTTTCTTAATTAATAAAAAAACATACTCAATAATTGTCGCCCTTCATTATCTTAAGGAAACATGATGTAATTAATACCTTATAATAGATTGATATTTGTAAGCATTTATTTAATTAGATAATTTAGTCGTTTTAAAATGATAATTTAAATTAGTATTAGTATTTAGAAAACAGATTTAGCAAAGACTTAATATCATGGGTTCATTATTTCACTTGAAAAATAAGGATGATTTCATATTTAAATAGTTTTTTGTATGTTCTTAATATGATTATAATCATCATTTAACAGGTAAATAGCTAGAATAAACATTAATTTTAAGATTGACCTTCTATTTTATAATATTTTACTTTAAAACATAAGGCAAATCGCGTATTTCATCGTCTATTCTAAGTCAAACGGAATCAGAATAAAAAATTTCAAATGATGGCAACCTTTGCTTGCGGCTGCCATTTTCCAGGCAACCATGTGTTTTAGTGATGAGAAAAAAATAAGCTTTAATTTGATATATAATTCATTAAGAAAGCACATGAGTGCAAATATTCACATTACGTAACCTCTTTAAACCAGGCAACCCTGGACTTGCGGCAGACTGAGAGCTGGCAACCATTGTTTTTCCAATTCCTTATGCGATTTTCTTTCAAATGATGTTTGATTCACATAAAAAACATATGAGTGCAATTTTCTCCAAAAACGAGTTACGAAAAACATTAATTAAAGGTGATTGCGGCAGGATTTTTTTGGGCAACCCTAGTGTAATCTATTCTACTATCATGTATCATTCTTAAATATAAGTTTCATTAGAAAATCTGATCCCTACAGTTTTAAACGATGGGATCTCCACCTATATGTAGTTTATAATATATACTTTGTTTTACAAGTTGTTTTTTTTTTATTTTCCACAGAGTTTTACCTGTGATTGTCAGTTGGAGGTCATACTGATTTATCCTTCTCAATCTTTTGGCTACGTTTCATTTTATATATTTTTTTCTGGTTTTATTATTTAAAATTAAGAAATAGTAATTTCTGATAGTACTTATATACTTTTCTGTACCAAATAATGTCAATAAGTTTTTATTTTTCAAGATTTACCCCAATGAATATTATTTTTTTTTACTCAAATTGCATTCCCTGCGCTACGTACTGTATGTTGCTATATGTGCAGCTTGTTTATTGTATAACGTCAATCTTCAATATAAACATTAAATATGTTATAGAAATCAATAATTCATCTTAAAAAGTCCTGAAACTAGTCACCTACTAAAAAGTCCAATATTCACAAAAACTAAGTAAATGACGAAGACAGAGAGGACTTATAGATACTTTCTATAAGTATAAAGTAGTCAACCTAAGTAAATTGTTTACATCTTGCCAAAGTGGGATTAAGATTACCGTATCAATTTCACAGCTGCCACCTGAGTCAATACACTGTCCATTTACTGAAAGATTTAGGTATGCCATTAGGTAGCATAAACAAAACCTCATGTAAGTAAAATAATTATTAACCTGATACCGAAGGCCGTCGTGATGCGAAAGGACATGGTTGTGAGTTCGATTCCCATTTGGGAGAATGAACTATTTTATATTTTCATTTGCTTGCTCTGTGATTAAAAGGCGGCGTTGAGTTAAAAATAAATAAATCAGCTTCACGCTGTATCCAGCACACAGCAGGGTAGGCAGAGGGAACCTAGTGTAACAAACTCCGTTCTTCACTTTCTGCCGAATTCTGAAGGCATTGCGTGTTAAGTGGCAGAACTCAACGCCACGCTTTGCCTCGACACCAGAGCGAAGAAATGGAAATATAAATTTAAGTAAATATTTCATCTCCTCGAGTGGGGATCGAACCCACAACCAGTCGGTTTTACAGTCACACTTTGTGCCGCTGCGCCATGACTGGCCTTCTTGACTAGCGTTGAGTTCTACAACTCAATACGCAATGCCTCAGGAATTCGGCGGAAAGTGGGTAACGGGAGTGTCTTAATGAAAACGGAGTGATTTAACACTAGCTTTTCAAATTGTATCTGCCTTTGTTATGTGCGGAATACAGCGTCTTCACGCTCCTAATTTTCCTAAATTAAAAATCTATGACACCGTTGTTTTATGAACATTATGAAGTTCATTAGTTTGTTTAGTTGAACTCACTAATCTCAGAAACATCTGACCCGAAATGGACTTTTGTGTTGGTATATCAAGAAAATATTTATATTTTTTACATATTTTAAAGTGTTATTCCACACTTAGGAAACAAAAATACTTATTTAGAAATTTCTAAATAAGTATTGTTTACATTTACTCTTAGAATTATGTGTCATGTATTATACATAATTAATTATTTCCATTTGCCCAGTGGAGTGTAGCCGTAAGCTAAAACTAGTTCAATTGTAAAGAGATTAAACGATACTTTTTAGGTTTGCAAACACACTGTGGCCAGTCTTGGCGCAGGTCCACAAGCATATGACTGTCAATGAGACATGTTGTCGGTTCGACTTCCACTAGAGGAAATAATATATTTAATATTTTCAATTCCCCGCCCTGGTAACGAGGCAAAAAGTTCCTAGGTTCCGCGGCACGCCTCACTATAAACCGTCGAGTTTATAGAGATACGTGCCGCGGCGTCACGACCGACTTAACAGTATTAAAAATTGTAACTACTAACTAAAATACGATTTAGAGCTACAAGCACAACGTAATTAAGCAAATTGATCATACAAACACATACAAACGCCTTGTCTAGACCGGCTGGCGTCTTGGGATGTCTTACTTTCTTATAGGCTCTTAGTTCTTACTCTAATCTTAAAAATACATTGTGAAGCAGCTTATTGTATTTATTATATTAATTCAATGAAAAAAATATTCAGTCGTCTTAAGCAAGGTAAGAAAAAAATGAAGAAAAAGAAAATAAAAGATATTCTGTGATTTTTACAGGCAGCACTGGGTTCCTTTTGCCTATCATGCTATAGGCGGGTTCCTTTTGCCTATCCTGCTATAGTTACAAGAAGGTGAAAAAAACACAAAAGTACGGGTAATAAAGCTTAGAAATACTCACGTGCATATGAAAAAGGCAGTCCATCTGACCAGCGGAACTCGCCTTCGTGGACAGCGTCTGTTGCACCTATCCAGTATACATCATCAATTCCAGCACCAGGTCTGTAAGTAATGTGTAAAATGTTTTTTTTAATTTTATGACAGAATTCCGACGGGTTATTCCATAAATATTTATATTTAGCTGAAACCCTCCTATTTCTGCCATTAGGCAGAAAGTGGGATACGGAGTGTCTTAACACTAGGTTCCCTCTGCCTACCCTGCTGTGTGCGGGATACAGCGTGAAGCTGAGCTGAAACCGAACCTATAAATCCTGATTTGAAACTCAAATCAATATTATATCATCACAAAACCAATTAAGTTAATATTTTGACATACCAAACGAATAGTCTGAAATATCAATACAATACGTTCGGAACTCATGCCAAAACATTGTTTAACTTAGAACAAAAGTTTGATATTTGGTGATGTGAATGTTTCAGTTTATTTACGCGCAACAATTGTATGGAAACAATATGATTTTTGATACAAAGCCTCAATATCTTGGATTTGCATGTATAATATATTTAAGTCTAAATAAATTCTGATAAAAGTTGGCTTATTTTAATATAACTGTGTCAAAAGTTTTAACGTTGGATGATATTGACGTTAAAGTCTCATTTATATTTATAATATGTATTTCTATGCATATATACATATTAACTCAAGATCCCAGGGCCGCCATACCTACGTTATTTTAGCAAAGCTGAAATTTTGAGGACTGTTACTTTAATAGTAGTGTAGTTAACGCTGCATGCGTACTCACTAACTTGAAAGTGGAGCCATTTCAGAGGTAGCTCCAAATAAATGTATATCTCTGTTTGGGAATATGATTGAGACTTCGTATTGGGCTGGATGCTTAGAGGGGGTCTTGAAATAGTGAGTAAATAATATATGTAAAATTAAAGCTTGCTAGTATAATGTATTTTGCTCCAACTTTTAACAACCTTTTAGGACGTCTTACAGGAGTAAAGGCCCACGTAAAGGGTCTAGTAATGATAAATATACATTTTTTATATTACTCTAAACAACATATTTAAATACGAGCGTTTCTACTTTAACGTAGGTGAGCGTATACCTTAAGTTGGCACTACACCTAAAAGGGCCACCCCGCTTTCAAGTTAGGAAGTACGCATACCATCTTAGCTTATTAGACTATTAGTCTTTTCAGTTTCAGTTTCAATTTCAGCTTTGCTAAAATGACGTAGGTCTAAGGGATCTCAGTCTATATACAAATATGCATTTCTACCCATTTTCTAGTGGAGAGATAATGTATTATTGGGGAAGGTGTAAAGTTTTCATAATATTCATAAATATCTAATATAATTAGATATATTTTAGGATTAAAATATAAATAGTCATCACTTACGCATGAATTAAAAGTTGGTCCATGATTTGTTGCTGTCGTTCATTTAACACGCTGGCAAGATGACCGCCTATTCTCGTGCACTCCAGTTCCGCTTGTCTCCACGCTTTCTTGGCGTCTCTCATAGCTGTTATACAAAAATCTTCTGATACAACCCATCCATACTCACAATGTCCAATAACTTCCTCAATAGGTTTATCCATCCACCACACTTTTAGCCACATGGCAGATGAGTTCTTCTTTGCAAGTATACTTATGTTTAGTCTAACAGAATTTCTTTCCGAAATAATTTGAACACTTCGTAGAGGGTCTCCAGGTTGTGAACAGTGCTTCCACCTTGATTCTCCATCTATTAAATTTAGTTCCATACCTCTACAAAATGTATGAACGTCTTCATGTATAATATTAGAATTTTCAGGGTCTTTTCTCCCGATTGGTCCAGTGCCCATTTGTAGCCTTAAAGCAACTCTATTGCCATACGGCAAGTGAATTTTGTATGAGCAGAATAATTTTGTCGTTGGGCCGACTTCGAACGAGCCGTTCCTTTCCGTCAGAAGAACATCATGACAATGGTCTACTAGGCGGTATGTCGCGGCGAACGTGGGTCGACCGTGTATTTCTAGTTCTGGCCTGCTTAATGAGGACAGATACAGATGTCTTCTGCTTGTTGCTGGTATTTGTTCCAGCTTACCACAAAGAGTTGGTGAGTTAAGAGCGAATTTGACAAACCCACTAGAGCAGGGCACGTTTAATTTATGAAGATCAATAAGATAAGCATTTTTTGGTGAAGGTACTGGCAAAAGCAGTCGACAGCCACGTGTCCTAGGTAAGTACCCTGAGTGGACGCGACCCATACGCGCTGCGCGTAAATGTATTGCACAATCTGAAACAAGAAAAGGAGAGTAAATGAAATAGAACGAAATATCTGTCACAAAATAAGGAAAAAATCAGAAATGAGTCAATTAATTCTTGATTTTTTTAACGAATACTGTTGTGCATGACAAAGAATGTACTTATTTGCCTTTAGTATATACTCTAGATTATTTTGTTTAAAACTGTAAAATATTTAACGATAACATGTTTAAATAAAAATTTTACGAAAAAAACAACGTTAACATTGCCAGAATTTTTTCATAAAAAGAAACAATTCTATTATACTTTATATCATTTACAGTCTACACAGATTATTTCGCAAGTAAATTTAGTGGTAGTTAAGCGCAGGCCGACTCTATTGCACCTTTGTCAAAGCTTTCTCAAAGCACAAAGCTCTGCGTCTTTATGCGAGACCACAACTTTAATGACATTCTTTAAATGTCAAAACGTCTGCGACGGTAATTTATATTCGGTCGGCTATTGCTGGTTTCTTATTAATATATAAGGAGTAAATTTATCAAGTAATAACTTGTTATACTGGAAGCTTAAATTTTCACGACACATCCCTCTAGAATTCGGCTGACAATAAGGAATGGAAAGTGTCATAACATTAGGTTTTCAGGTTTCTTGTGCCTACATTGAAATGTTCCCGCTGATTTTATAAATTGTTATAAATGCAGCGTGAAGCTCAAAAAAACACGCTCCAGGCACAGCATCTGACTATGAATATGAGTACAACGTTGGTGGATTTGATTCAATGATTTATTTGATTTTTTTTTACTTTAGTCACGAGATAAATCTCGACACCGAGGTGCGTATCTAAATACGCAATATCTCGAAATATTGGGCAATAAATGGGATAAGAATTGTTTTAATATAAGTTCCCTCAGTTAAATCTATGTTACAAAAAAATCTTTGTATTTTGTATCATGTAAAATACAGTGACATGCCAATGTCTAATAACTAACACTTATAACGGCCTTATTATACTTAATAGAAATTGACATAATAATATGCATTCTCCCCATGAGGATTTGAACCCATAACCAACCCGTCTATTCAGACAAATCACGTCTACTTTGAAACATATATAAGCGTATAATGTCCAATAAACTCGACAAACTCACGTAAGGGATTTCCCAAAAGGGCCTTTTGTTTCTTTACTTTGCCTTTAACTATTCCCTGAGCTGCCGTAAGTTTTTAAAATCACGTTGTAACATAAAGACAGTCATATAGACATAACAAAAAGTTACATTACAAAATGGAACTGTTAAAGTGCGAAGTGGGAAAAATGCTGTACAGAGGGCTAAAAAAAATTTTAAAAATCTTATTTTTGATTATATTATAGAGGTTACTTTTGATTTTTACTCAAACAGTACAGCTTTACGCACATAGTAGGGTAAGTAGAGGGAACCTGGGGACTTACACAGACACTCAGTTAATGCGTTTCCATTAAGACACTTCCGTTGTCCACTTACCGCCGAATGTCGGAGTTTTGTGCGTTGAGTGGCGGAGCAGATCTTTTCAGATAGTTTTCTATCAAACACTATTTTGGGTTTGCTTATACCATATATATATAATATATACTATACTTCCTTGATAAATATTTTTTTGCAGTATTTATATGGAAAATAAAATATTTCTAATATTTCAACTTCGCCAAAAACGGCAACAAATCATGCAATTCTATATAAGACGGTTGTGGAATGTTGCGTGAATTCAATCGTAAAAGATTTACGTCAAGTTATGCCATAAATTCTGACAGAAATGCCCGAAAAAATAACAAAAAAATATATATTAAAGAAATATTACTAACGCACTAACAATGTTTTTTTGTTTTTCATGTAAAGTTTACTATTGTTTAGAGCGGGGCGGAACCCTTATAAAATAAAGAAAATATTAAATATTTCATTCCCTCGACACCTATCGATTTCCTAATCGAACACACGGCCGTTGCGTTTACTACCGCACGCTTGTGCCCCTGCGCTACAACGGTCTTAATAAATAGGAGTAGTAACTGACATTAAGTCTATTAAATTACATTTAAAGACGTACTCTCTTGTTGGGTACCGTTGGTTAAAATGGAAATACCTACACGTCTATTCTACAGTAATAATACCTACACCAATCCCTATGAAATACCAAGCCGGATATTGAATTTTGATCCCCTACAGGGAACGGGCTTCCGTTAATTGTAGGAAACATCGTAAGATATATGGATCATCCACCATAAATATATTAATAGTAATATGATAACGCAGAAGTGATTTCTACAGATTAAATATATAAAGTGATATTTCTTTTAATTACCATTTCGTTCTGCTGTTCCGAATAAAAATATTTTCTCATATACTAAATAATTTTAAAATTGGATTCTCATTTTTTCAGTAAAATAAGTAATGGATTTTTTTAAATGAAATCATCCTTACTATATGTATTGAAGACATTTTTTTAACTCGACTTTTTTTAAATCGAGTATATTCAGTTTTAGGGAACATGTAATTTCTATAAAATTCGTTCTGTAGTTTATGAGATATGGATAACCCTGTATTTCTGAAACAGACGCGTATAATATAGGTCGTTGAGAGATATTTAAAGTTGGTTAAATATTCTTTAATTGCTTTAATTCTGAACGTAAATACTAGTCTTTCGTAAAAGAATCGCTACTATTAATTTCAGGACAATATTAAATAGTAAAAGATTAAATAATTATATTGAGGCCGTCGTGGCGCAGCGGCACAGCATCTAACTGTAAATGCGACGTTTATGGGCTCGATTCTTACAAGGGTGAATGTGTTGTTTTCATTTCCTCCCACTGGTAACGAGACAGAACAAAGCACAGCGTTGAGCTTCGCCACTTAATGTGTAGTTTAGTTTAGTTTCACGCTGTATCCCACACATAGCAGAGTAGACAGAGGAAACTTAGTGTTAAGACTCTCCGTCCCCATTAAGGCGAAGTTCCTCCTCCTTTTTCCGATGATTTTTAATAGCATCGCGTAGCGTTTTAAGTGGCGGAAGTCAACGCCGCGAGTAAGAGTAAGTAGGAAATGAAAATATTAAACATTTCATTCCCCCGAGTACAAATCGAATGCCTCTGCGTCACAACGGCCTCTCATTTCTTACAAGGTAAAAATGTGGGTTTTTTTTATAAAAATGTCTTTTAAGTTTGTTAAGGTCCAAGGTAAAAATCATTAAATTTGAACTTAACCATTGTATCGCCGTCGTTGTAAAATTCATAGAAGAATTTAGAAACTTCAATTATTATTGCATTAGGTAGCGCCTTACGATACTTTCTAATTTAACTAATGGATCCTTTAGTCACCCATCCACTTAGAGGAGTAAAATATTTTTATTTTCCGGTTTTTTAAGACGAAGCGCGGCATTGAGTTGGAATTCAATATTTCGTGTGGAACTTAACGCCGTGCTTTGTCCACCAGTATGGGGATATCAACATAATTTAAAACGATTCGTTTTCCCGAGTGGGGATCGATGCCACAACCATGGCAGTGACAGTCACCCGCTGTGACACTGCGCCAAAATACAGTTACTTAAAATTGGCTAAATATTTCAACGTTGTAGGTACTTATTGTTTGTTTAAAACTTGTATATAATGTATATAATAAAAATATAATAAAAAATAATAAAAATATATATATTAAAACTTGTATATAATGTATACAAGCAACAAGCAATTATACATATTTTATTTTTTACCTTCATGGTGTATCACACACACAGCGGGGTAAGCAGAGGGAAGCAGAGGGAGGTATTACGTGTTTAGTGGCGTAACTCAACGCCGCGCTGTGCATCAACAGCAGAGCGTAGAAATAGAAATATAAATTTAAATAAATATTTCATTTCTTCGAATGCGGATCGAATCCTCGACCAGTTGCGCTTGCAGTCACACTTTATGACCTTGCGTCACGACTGGCCTCAAGCAAGATATAACAGAAAATCTATTATTGGGGGCATTTATCAGTATAATAATAGAACGGCTAACACGATGTAATCGATGTATAAATAAAAAAAATATATCAGTATAAAGTAATTTGTTCAAAATAATTATTACCAAGTAATTGTTCCATTGAATTGACTGTAACTGAACTTAACTATTAATGTATAATATCTAAAAAAAATCTTTAAATTGTTAATATTTTTAGAATGCTAAAGTTAGCGAGAGTTTGATTAGTAAATAAAGAATTATGGAGCTGAGAAGTATATAAAAACATGAAGAAATCTTTTTTAAATGAGTTAAATAATAAGATATTACATATTCAAAAAACTACGTATTTTAAAAAATATAAAATTATAATGTGGCGGGTTTTGAAACCGTGTTTCTTGAATACCGTCCAAATGAGCTGACCACTAAGCCATACTTTCAAGGTACTACGTACCTACAATTAAATCAGTAAAATACAGCCGCTGTAAATTCCATATTATTCTCAGGAAACCAAAATTAACGTCTGTTCCCTACTTTTTGCCATTTTTTTTAGGATATTGAGTGTTCACTGGTGGAATACAAGGACGCGCTTTGCGCTTTGTCGTTGTCAGAGCACGAAAACGAATAAAATCACTCTCCCTATTGAAAATCGAACCTACAACCGACGCCTAGACAGCCAGACACTGTGTCGCTGCGCCACGACGCTTTCGACAAGTAAAATAGTAATAATAAGAACAAAACAAGTTAATACATAAATATTAATATACATACATGGAGGACAATTAAAGTTACTAGTTTCACTTTCATCATCATAAAACCTAGAGCTGTAAAATTTTATGCCAAATATCCATTAGCTTAACATAAGTTATTGCATTCATATTATGATACAAATCTGATATTTATATACATACTAGACACATACTAAAACACAGCTCACTCGCTCGTTTAAACTTATAGTTATAGATATTTTATCGTTTCTACATCTTTATAGCAACTTTTTATATTAATTTAAAATTCTATCGGCTTCACGCTGTATCACACAGCAGAGTAGGCAGAGGTACCCTAGTGTTAAGACACTCCGTTTGCCATTTTCCACCGAATTCTGGAGGCATTGCGTGAAAATAAATATTTCATTTCCCCGAGAGGGGATGATATCCACAACCAGTCGCATTTACAGTCACACTTTGTGCCCCAGCGCCACTACTGGCCTCTTTTTTGACGTAGGTACATATATTATATATCAGCGTATTTTTTATATACATTACATAAGTAAACGAAAATATGTCTGAAATAATAAAAATCTCTGGGTGCGATTTTAAACTATTACGACTTATAATAGTCGCGTGCGATCGGGCCGTTATCAGTTCGACGATAATATGGCTATTGCCTGATCGCACTGCCGATGAACTCTATATATTGAATCAATATGTTAGGAGAGGCCTTTGTCCGACAACGTACTAATACAGTCTAATGACGATGGTGTTGCTGATGATAATCTATACATGGAAGATATATAAGATAAAATGTTATTGGGGACCTTTATTAATATAATAGAATAATTACTTTTACGTGTTTTATCTGTTTGTCTATGCGTTCGTTCACGCTTATCTCAGAAACGGCTTAACTAATTTAAATACAGTTTTCACTATTCTGTTATGACAAGCTTCTTTTCAACAAATAAAAAAATGATGCCCATACAAAGAGTTGCATGTGACAATATTGTTACAAAATAAGTATTTCATTGATTTCGCTAAAGCTTTGGCTGTCAATGTATAGATATTGTTTAAAATGATAATGTTATAAAATTACGAAAGTAATTATATGATAAAATAAATTATTGTCTAGTGTAAGCGGGCGAAGCCTCGTTGGGGCCATCACTAGTAGTACTAGATGAATATAATCTTTCTCAGATTTGTAATCGAACTTAAAATCATCTGGTATCACAAGCATTGCACCACGGCAAATACTAAAAACATTAAAACAAAGGATGTTTTACAGAAAACTTACTATAATATAGTTAATTGATGGCAAAACAGCAATCAAAAGTAAGTTCGTGTTATTTGTTGAAAAAAAAAGTAAATAAAAAACATTTGGACTACAATAATAGTCTTTTATTGTTATTGTAAAATATTCTAGATACGAAAACATTATAACAGTAGCGTAGGAATATATTGCCCCGTTGAGTCTCTATTGAAAACGTCGGAGATGCGTGAAGCTCGAAAAAAGATTTAAATAATGTATAAAGTATCGTAATACGTTACAATTCTATGTACTTAAAGAGTTTTTTTTTTCTCAAAAGAAATAACATGTCACTGAATTACAGTACAGTTATATTAAATAGGTACATTAATATGTTGATTCTAATGATATTAATCATTGGAATCATACATATTTAATAGACTGAGATCCCAGGGCCCTCAGACCTACGTGATTTTAGCAAAGCTGAAATTTTAAGGATTAATAGTCTAATATGTAGTTAAAACGAAA
Organism: Heliconius himera; assembly: GCA_021202915.1. Taxonomy (NCBI): domain Eukaryota; kingdom Metazoa; phylum Arthropoda; class Insecta; order Lepidoptera; family Nymphalidae; genus Heliconius; species Heliconius himera. Next base: position 133,633 of record JAJHJA010000216.1, read on the forward strand.
TACTAGTAGTATTTACTAACTTGAAAGGGGCCCCCTTTCAAGTTAGTAAATACGTATTTTAACAAAAAACGTAGAGCCAACTTAAGGTAAAGATAGAAGCGCTCTTAGTTAGATATATTGTTAAGAATTATATAATAAATGTATATTTATTATTACCAAACCCTTTACGTGGGCCTTTACTCCTGCCAGACGCCCTAAAGGTTGTTTAAATTTAAGCCAAAATACGTTATACTAGCAAACCTAAATTTTACATATATTATTTACGGACTATTTCAAGACCCCTTTTAACCACCCAAATCATTTAGATGGCTCAAACCACCAGAACAGACAGAGATATACCTTTATTTGGCTCTACGTCCGAACAGGCCCCACTTTCATGTTAGTGTATAGGCATACTGTCTTAACTACATATTAAACTAATAGTCCTCAAAATCTTTGCTTTGCTAAAATAACGTAGGCCTAGCGGCCCTGAGATCTTGGACTATAAGGGAAAAGTGATTATCTTGAAATAATTTTGTAATATTAGTTTTGATAAAGTTAGGCTTACATAAATTTAAAAAAAGTACGGGGCCGTATTTTATTTTTTTATAAGATATTTATTATTTTATAGTTCCACAATTCAATATCCAACGTCTCGAAAATTCTCGCCATCTCTAATATGTGAATATAAAATAGAAAGAAAGATATTTCTTTTATCTTTTTATTATATTTAATAATACAATGGCAATATCGTTATTTCCTGTCCTTTACCCGACTTGACGGATAACAACGTCCGGGATTGGTCTGCTACGTGGACGCTGAGCGTTCATCTGTCAACGTCACAATATAAATAGCCGTAAATAAAAATAAATATATCCTATTTTAGGGCTTTTTTAAAAGAAATAAAAAATATTTTAAAAGTGATGTGTGATTTTATTTCAGAATTCGATAGACTTATTTTGACGCTTCTTTTTTGTTTTATTTCTTATGTGCATTGATTTTTTATTTTGAATTTTGAATTAAACGCGATTCAATGGGGTTGTGGGTGCGACTCCCACTTATGGTGATTAAATATTTAATATTTTCATTGCTTCGCACTGGTAACGAGGGAAAGAGTGGCGTTGAGTTCCGCCACTCAAAATGCCTCACTAACTCAAAATGCCTCCCTTAACGGCGGAAAGTGGGGAAAGAAAGTATCTCAATAGGACCCGTACATAGATGCAGAATAAATCGTGAGGCTTTTACATTATTGTGGTTAATAATAAATATTGTGGTGTATGGTTAATAAAATAAAGATCAGTCGTGGCGCAGCGTAAGAAGTGTGTGACCGTAAATACGACTGGTTGTGGGTTTGCTGCTCTTTACTCGAGGAAATGAATTATTTATTTAATTTTATATTTTCATTTTTTTGCACTGTTGTCGAGGAAAGCGCTTGTTCCGCCACTCAACATGCAATGCCTCCAGCATTCGGCCAGAAAATATGGATTGGAATGTCTTAACACTAGGTTCAGTCTGCCCATCCTGCTGTTGCGGGATACAGCGTGAAGCTGACTGTGGTTAATTCACATAGCAATAATCTACGCTAAAAACACAATGTCTTCAATTCGGTTAGTGCGGAGAACACCAAAACATATGACAGTCGCGAATAATATTTGTGTAACTTATTACGTCATCAAAGAGAACAATAACATGTTTTTCTGATTCGATAAGGGTTTAATAATATTATTATATGAGAAGCTTAGTACATATAAATATATTAAGGAGTAGAAAAACTTAGAAGTAGCAGATTCGATTTCGTTGATTTTCCGATTCAGTCCCGCCGCTCAGTAAAAATGTAACGAAAATTGGGCGGAAAATAGGGAACGGAGTGTCTTAACACTTTTGGGAACTTATTCATTGCGGGAAAGAGCGTGAAGCTGCTGTCTTATCACTTCATTATTAAAATAACTAGATTCCATTCATATTTACAATACAAACTTTGCTTATTGGCTATAGCAGATGTGTAAGAGAAACCGCGAAATAATTTACATAGAGCCCAAATTGCGTACAATCCTAAGCAAATGTTTTTGCACAACCTCTGAAAGAAATCCCTTGTATAAGTTTATTTTTCGTATGTTGAACTGAATTTGGATATATTGTTTCATTTTATATTCTTATAAGGGATTGTATTGTTTTATTTTATATTTTTATAAGGCCCAGTCGTGGCCCAGCGGCACAAAGTGACTGTAAACTGCGACTGGTTGTGGGTTCCATCCCCACTCAAGGAAATTAAATGTTTATTTATTATTATTTTTTGCTCTGGTATCGACGCAAAGCGCGGCGTTAAGTTCCGCCACTCAACATGCAATGCCTCCTAAATTTGGCGAAAAGTGTGGAACGGAGTGTTGTGGACACTAGGTTCCCTCTACCCTAATGTGGGCGAGATACAGCGTGAAGCTGATTTTATAAAGAATTGTTTTTCTTATAGGCCAACGTGGCAGAGTAGGTCAGCATGAAACTGTAAACGATTGGCTACGTGTTTATACCACACTATGGGGAATGCTAGACAGAACTTAGTATCAAAACACTCTATTTCCCCATTTTCCGCCTAAATTCGAATTTTATCTTATCTAACCCTTGTCTAGTGTAAAATATGATATATTCTAAAAATACAACCCCTATCGCCGGACGTATTTAGAAATGTAGCAATCTCGTCGGCAAATTTACTGCCTCCGTTCATCCGCGTCACACTGACAGGTCTACGTGACGCTGTCCATTGAACATTATGTAACTTCCCTTTGGAAATTTCGGTTAAAGCCTACCTATGCTACTATACTAACACTATCAATCCAACCGCGGCTTCGCCCGCTTAAACTTATTTTATTTTATATTATAGGCAAATTATACGAAATCTTTATACATATTTAAACATTTTTAAAGTGTTAATCCACATTTAGGAAAGAAAAATACTTATTTAGAAAACGTATAAAGATTTGAACATAGCGGGACTCGAACAACACAAATAAGTTGTAACAAGAGTATAAAAATTTCGACGTAGCTTGATGAGAACGTATGGCTTTGCGGTCAGAGCGCCTGGTCGGTTTCCAGGAGGCGCGGGTTCGAGTCCCGCTACGTTCAATTTTTTATACGTTTTCTAAATAAGCATCTTTATACATATCCACCCTCTCATACTTTTATATTTATTATTTTATATTTATAATATTAGTAGGATTTCGCGTAATATCAGGAACTACTGGTTCGAAATATATATTATTTTGTGTCGTATAGCCCATTATTCAAGGAAGGTCACAGGCTACATTTTAATGTAGCCTGTGGCCACGTTAATGTTTTTTTAAATATAGTCGTTACTTTCCTGCTGTAATGTGTCATATTTATATTCTCTACAACTTTTAGTTAGGTATATCCATTTGGCCACGGAGCCGAAGTCGAATTTTATTATATAAGCCAGTTTTATTATAAAACCGATCGATTCTATACAAATTTTTACCCATTTTCAACAGAAAATGTTTGCCTTTTGTTGTTAGATTGGATGTTTTGTAAGTAAAATTGAAAGTCTGAGTGGCACTTCAATTTTTGAAAAGTTCTTTGGAATATTGGTGATTTAGTATTTTGGATTATAAAAGTGTGTTCATATATTTTTTTATATTATGCTTTTTATATTCATTCGCTACATATATTCTGGACGTCACGTCGTAGTGACGTAGCGACACCTCTCTCTTTCTTTTTTATTTTCGATTCTCTTTTTTTTTCATTTGCAACTCTAACATATATGATCTAAACCGCTAAGTTTTCTCTTAATAAAATAGGAAGGCTTATAATAGCTTTAACGTACATTCATATTATATTAAAAAAAAAAAATTAAATCAGCTTCACGCTGTATCCCGCACACAGCAGGGTAGGCAGAGGGAACCTAGTGTTAAGACACTTCCGTTCCCCACTTTCTGCCGAATTCTGGAGGCATTGCGTGTTGAGTGGCAGAACTCAACGCCGCGCTTAACCTCGACACCAGAGCGAAGAAATGGAAATATAAATTTAAGTAAATATTTCATCTCCTCGAGTGGGGATCGAACCCACAACCAGTCGGTTTTACAGTCACACCTCGTGCCACTGCGCCACGAATGGCCTCATATTATATTAAAATCGAAAAATAACTAGTACATGCGAACAAATAAGCTAACGGAACATAAGTTTTTCTTAACTTAACGCCGCGCTTCGGAACATTAATATATATTATAACTTAAAAATTCAACTTACCTAGCCTTAAATTTTTAATAAAGAACACTTGATATATGGTGGCACTCGTTGTTTTTCTATAACGTAACCTGAAACAAGTAAAAATTTAATTTTAAAATATTTTATGTATATAAACATTGCTTTTTAATATTTAAAATAAACGAAATAAAATTACACACGCCGTATCCCAGCATATGTACTGTAAGCAGTGGCAACTACGGTAGTATTTTAGAGACATTGCTTGTCGAGTGGCGGAACTCAGCGCCGCGCGTAGTCATGTTACCACAGCGAGCAAATGGTAGTAATTCATCCCTCCGAGTGAGAACCGAACTCACAACTGTCGATCATACGTGTGTCTTAATCAATCAGTATTTTAAAGCAGATTCAATTTTAGAAATTTGCCAAAAGACATCTCTAAGCATGTATACGCGAAATTGCAGATTTAGCCTCTTCGAGAGAAAAACAGACAATTTAAATTTATTTAGTTTTCTCGATCTTGTTAGTGAAAAATGGTGACTTAAGGATTCAGTTTACCTTTGTTTTCAAAAAATATGAAGTATCTAAATAGTAAGAAACTTATTTTGGGCGTAGTAAAATTTGACTAACCCGATACTAATATTGCAATTATATCACAACGATTTTCGGATGTCGTGGAACAGTGCTCTCTATTTGTTGGAACTCAATATTTTCATTTCCCCGCTCTGGTTGAGAAAGCACGGCGTTGAGTTCCGCGCCTAAAGACATAAGATCTGAGTGTCGGAAATATGCTAACGGAGAGTCTTAACACAAGGTTCCTCTGCCTAACCTACAGTATTATAAAAAAATAAAAGTGAAAATAAAGAAAAACGAGAATTATTTTATACCCACAAACGACTATGAACTGGTTACATCTTTGCATCTCTGAAATGAAATCATAACATCCAATAAAGAACATAAAATTATGAACAGATAATATGACGTAAGCTATTTCGTTTAAACTAGATATTTGCTGAAACGTGAGGATGCATCGTTTATGAATCTAATACATTTAATTAATACTGCATTGTTTGAACTAAATAAAGGCTATATTAGCTCATCGAATTTTTGCATCTATAGTATATTTCGTCTTATTTTAATATTAAAATTATCTCTCCTTTTGCATCTCACATACAAATTGAAAGGACCTAATTTGAAGACACTCCATTCTTCTTCTATTGCGACAGTAAAACGAAATAGAAATGAAATTATAAAATAAATATAAACATTGTTGAAGTGGAAAAAATCGGTAAATGGTAAATCTACATCTATAATATTCAGTCAGACTGATCTAGACACCTTTTGTAAACTTGTAATAAGGAAAGAAAATTTGGGGAAATTTAAAATTACGCAACGTTGTGGGTTCGAACCTCACTCAAGAAATGATTTACGATATTTAATTTATTTCTATTTCCTTGCTATGGTAGACGAAACGCGGCGTTGAGTTCCACCTCTTAACACGCAATCACCGCTCGTTCCGAAAATTCGGCGAAAAATTAGTAACGGAGTGTCTTAACATTAGGTTTTCTTTGCCTACCCTCCTTTACGAAAAAAGTAATGCTTGATTAAAGATGGTTGTCATTGAAGTTTAAAAAAATATCCTAAAATTATATAAACTATTGTAGTTGAATTGCTATGATATTGTTTGTGTGGGTTATGAAAGGTGAAATCCTCGTTCTCGTGGGAATTTCGGGATATTCTCTCTTGGTGTTCAAAAGGAACATGACAAAGTTAACGTTCCGTCTGGGCCTTGTTTATCAGTCTATCAGTTAGGAACGGAATACTTTTATATATCTATACTAATATTATGCTGACGAGTTTGGTTGAACGCGCTAATCTCAAGAACTGCTGCTTTGGTGTATTGGTGAATGAATTACTTCCTGCACTTAAAATGTGGCATGTGTCACACACATATCTTAATTATATCCATTATATGTGCTATATAAGCTAGGCTATGGTTATGGTATAATTTAAATCTAGGTCAATTGAATATGGATATAACAATAAACAACAATTAAAAATTCTAAATTGAATACTTTACTGCATAGTATAGAAATAAAAACACAAAAAAATACATATCTTAAAGGGCTTTCATAGAAAAAGTGGTATATTCAAAGAAAAAATTGCCAAAAATTGGCTCAGAAAGTTACGTTTTGTATCTCGGCTAGTAATTAACAGCGCATTTGTTCCGCGCCACAAAAATTCACGTACTAGCGTATACGGTACTAGCTCATTAGGGCGTCCACGTTGGCCCGCAATTTTGAATAACTTTAAAATTGAATAATACTATATACATTTTGATTTTTTATTTGGTTCAGATTTTATAAAAAAATGTGTGTTTTATGGTTAATTTAGATTAAGTTGTTATTTGAGTTTGTGACTTGTGCCAATTGTGCAACAAAGCATATTTAATACTGAATTTTGAAATTTAACCCTAGAATCCCAATCTACGTAAATTTGACGTACGGTATACCACAGCGAAATATACTTTTGTCGCATTTATCATATCGCTGCTAACTCCCGAACCAAGTTAGTAGGTTTGACACCTCACAAGACATTCTTGCGCTATGTCGGTAAGTTCTATACTTTTGTTTTAATTAACATGTTACACATCATTTCGACGTATAATTGGGCTTTGTATAAATTTGTAATTGTTTCCAATTTCTTATTATTGTGATTTATTTAAGCTAATTATTGTGTTTGTTTGTACGATTTGTCATGTAGTATTATAGAATGATTTTTTATTTTAGGATTGAATATAAGTCAAGGTCCCGTCAACAGCTATACCAGGCCAAAATATCTTTAATTTTAGAAAATGAGAACCATTGTTCTCCGTTGGATGTACACTCCGAGCAACAAGATTGTGTAGTATAAGATGATGTCAGGATTGATAACGAAGATATAAGCATTAAGGATAGAAGCCAAAAGGTCTCAGAAATCAACGATTCTTTCGATCAGATATGTTCTTCTATGTCTAGTTACAGGAAGACTAAGCTGGAAAATAGAGGTATCAAAAGTATTAGAAATTGAAATAATATATTATTAAATTAAAATATTAAATATTATATTAGCCACACCCTGTGTGGGTTTATAGTCAAAGGCTTGTGCCCTTTCGCCAAGACTGGCCTCCAATATATATGGATAATCATTACGTAATTTACAGTGTTATGGAAATTAGTGTGTAGGCAATTTAGATCCGATTTTACTGTTGTTAAATGTATGTATTATATATTAGTTTAGTGTGTGTAATAATTATTTCTGCTTTTTATTATTATAAATCAGTACATAGATATGAGGCCAGTCGTGGCGCAGAAGCACAAAGTGTGACTGCAAAATCGACTAGTTGTGGGTACGATCCCCACTCGAGGAAATGAAATATTTATTTACATTTATATTTTCATTTCTTCTCTCTCGTGTCGAGGCAAATTGGCGGCGGCGTTGAGTTGCGCCACTCATCATGCAATGCCTCTAAAACTCGGCGGAATGTGGAAAACTAGTGTCTTAATACTAGGTTCCCTCTGCCTACCGTGCTGTGTGCGGGATAGATACAACGTGAAGCTGATTTAATTTTTTATTTTATTTAGATAGATATGAGTCTATGAGTGTTTTTATTATGGTAAATGTTCATCGCCTTTCACAGATTTTTGAGTTTCCAACAATTCGAACGGCTCTATGTTGTATGCGATCAAATGGATCAAGCTGATACTGGCGTGTCCAGCCCAGAGATGAAAACTGTACTCCATTTGAGGCTGAACCTGGACCCTATACAAAGCCAAATGATATTTTGGCGTGAAGTACTGTGTCGCTCTGCTGATGACCCTCAGTTTCTTTCACCAAATTGGCCTTACTTTCCAGATGATCGCGATACTGGCAGTCATTCGAAACGCTGCAGTCGTCGACAGCGACTTTGTTGCTGCATCCAGTTAGAAAGCTGGCGATCCACTTTCATAAATTCTCGAGGAGCCCGTAGGATGAAAGTTTTGCAAGCAGCGCCCCATGCAACGCTCGATCGAAGGCCTTCGCCATGTCCAAACTAACTGCCAGATCCAGATAATGAGTAACTATAATATCTGTCAGATATTTGAATTTTTTTTATTTATATAATATTATTATTTTTAACTTTTTAAGGGAAATATGGTATTGAATACGTATTGTGACAAAAAATGGGCGGAAACTTTAGATTTTTCAGACCAAAAATCACGGATCGCTTGGGAGGTAAATCATGATTGACAAACGTTTAAAATTCTTAAATAATCGAAAACAAAAAAATATGAATTTTTAAACTAGTAGTTCTATGGGAAAACATATAGTATACACAAAATAGTAAAAAAATAAATGAAAACAAGAAAGTTGTTTAACCCTTTTCCGCAATAGGCTTAAAAAACTTATCGACATCCAAAAATCCAAATGTAGTGGAAAAATAGTTAGAAAGTTAGTCGTTAACGTCGGAGATTTTTATTTGCGAAAGTTCTCAAGCTGGTGCTTATTAACGTCAGTGGAACTTTACGGTGCTTTTTTGAATACCAATCGATATCTACACCTACTTTCTTTAATTTTTATTCTGGACACCTTCTACGGTGGAGAAGGAATACTAATTAATGCTATCGATCCTTTCTTAAGAGATCTTCATTTTGTTTAAAAGTTTATGCAAGTGATATTATTTTATTTTTTATTTTAGGTTTCATTTTATAAATCAAGCGGTTTCAGGGTTTTCACCGCGTAGCAGGTAACGCAGGGAGAACCTAGTGTTAAGTTACTCCGTCCGTTCGCCACACTTTCTGTTCATTTTTCTAGAAATTGCTTGTTATGACGCGAAGCTCAACGCTGCGCTTTTGTACCTAAGAGGGGAAATGAAATTGACTTAAATATAACATTTCTATCCGGGGGGGGGGGGGGGGGGGGTCACACTCAACACTACGTTACAAGAGCTAAATAATAAATGTGAGTTAAAATTTTAAGGTTTAGTATGTGTGCAATTAAATGCTCAATAGCACAACTACTTCTGAGTCGGTGGTAGCTTCTTGTAGGACTGACACTACTGACATTTATGTATAATTTAATTTTGATTTTTGATTTAACGCCAGTACGTCAATGTGACATAGTTATCAAAATGAACTAAATGTTATATCACCATTTTTGTCATTTATTACATACTAGCGACCCGCTCGCGGCTTCGCCCGCTTAAACCACAAAATTATTTAATTAACACACTGAATTATGTTCGTGTTTTGATATACCTATAATGTATGTTTGCAGCGCAATGAAGATTTTTAATGACAAATTTATTAAAACTTTAGGTCGCATTTTCGTACCTCCCATGAGAATCTTCACTTGAATTTTTGAAATAAAAACACAACTTATCGATACTTACAATAAAATCCTAACTCATCGGTGGCTGTACATGGAAGATATTACAATTAACATTGTAATAGAACTTGGTCAGTTTGTCTGTTTGTCTGTGAATTTGTTCACGATAATCTCAGAAACGGCTTAACCGATTTAAATCCTTTTTTGTTTGCATTTTGGCAATTTAATATTAGTTTTATTTTAATCAGCTTCACGCTGTATCCCTCACACAGCAGGTTAGGCAGAGGAACCCTAGTATTAAGACACTCCGTTCCCCACTTTCTGCCGAATTCTGGAGGCATTGCGTGTTCTCGTTCTTTCGTGTTCTCGTTCGCTCGACACCAGAGCGAAGAAATGGAAATATAAATTTAAGTAAATATTTCATCTCCTCGAGTGCTTGCACTTCGTGCCGCTGCGCCACGACTGGCCTCAACTGGACTGGACTTTATTTTAATCGGTTCACACAAAGTCAAAACCAGATCCACGCTTTATCCCGCCTTTAGCAGGGTAAAGATAATGCGTAAGATTATGAGATTATGTTGTAATGTAAGGATTAAGATATTGCGTATAATGTGTGACTGATGTGCGAAATTAAAATATTATTAAACGGAATGAAAATATTATTAAATTATAATTCAATCCTCCAAGTGGGGATCGGACCCACACCAGTCGCGTTGCAGCCACAACTTTGGCCTTTAACAAAGAACAGAAGAGAAGCGCGTCAGCGCTCCTTTTACGGAAATAGCATATAGGTAAAATATTTTAATTCCATACCTAAAGAATTTAAGCAACAGTGTAGACGTAAGTTTTTTTTTTTCATTTCACGATGTTTAATCATATCTATATTTCGTGTGAGGCAGTTACGCTTTGATACCAATAACGTAAACACATACTACTACAAAAATACTACTAAAACCTTTAGATTTTAGAACTTTGCCGCCAAAACCTACAGCTCGATTTCGGAATGAGGCGTATGCGGCGGTCTCCCTTTGATAAAAAAAAAAAAAATGTGCGTGCGTCGTTCTTGACAAATTGTATTTTATTTTACAACGATAATTTTATCATTTATTCGCGGCTTTGTCCGCTTGAATTACATGATTACTCTTTTAAGAAATATAGATATTACAAACAGCCTTAACTAATAATTAATTGATTTGGATTAGTACTCACGATATTATTTGCAAAATAACTTATCTAGCTCCTGTACAGTTTTTAAATTAGTAACATATATTATTAGTTAAATATATAATTGATATACAGAATATACGTAGAAAGCACGTTTTTGCTCCCAAAAGTTATTTTTTTATACGTTTCTTAAAAAAATATTAATAACATAAACGAACGAACGGACTGAAGAACCTATTCAAAATATTTCTTTGAATATTAAGTCATTCTTTATCACTGTGTTAAATAATTACGAATTAAGCTAGACTGTTACGAAGGTAATCTTCACCAACAATTCAATTTAGTTTACTTTGTAGTTAGTACTATGAACAATTGTACTTTAAAAATAAATTTATCAACAGTCAAATAAATAAGACGTTTCTAAAGTCATTCTTTTGGACTTACAATTGAACTGTAACCATTCGAGCATTGTTAGAAAAATATTACAATGTTATGTTAAATTTATTATAAGTATAGATTACACTTACATGACGTAATTAACGTTAAGCAGATAATAACTCAACAATATAATAATTTATTTCTTAATAATTTCTTTTTTTTTTCAAATATAAATATCTTTAAAACTTTAAGTACATTATTTTTTGATAAAGTGTAGCGGTAACAAACTATATTTCTTTTATTTCCAAACTATATTTTCTTTTATGCACAGCGCCATCTATTAAGATCCCATCACAATTAGTGATAGCGTTACGCGTATGAGTATCAAGATTCGTTAGTACCTACTATTGGTCAATAGATAGCGTTCTTGTATCGATTATTTAATATGTCAAATATAAACTTCTTGAAAACTTAAATACTTATATCTTTAGTATTAAAATGATTAATATTTTTTAGTATTAAAATGATTAATATTCCTTCCGTCGTAATTAGTGTTTAACTCCACAGAACGTTTTTTGCGTTATCAAGATTCGTTAGTACCTACTATTGGTCAATAGATAGCGTTCTCGTATCGATTTTTTAATATCTCAAATATAAACTTCTTGAAAACTTAAATACTTATATCTTTAGTATTTAAAATGATTAATATTCTTTAGTATTAAAATGATTAATATTCCTCCCGTCGTAATTAGTGTTTAACTCCACAGAACGTTTTTTGCGTTATCAAGATTCGTTAGTACCTACTATTGGTCAATAGATAGCGTTCTTGTATCGATTTTTTAATATGTCAAATATAAACTTCTTGAAAACTTAAATACTTATATCTTTAGTATTAAAATGTTTAATATTCTTTAGTATTAAAATGATTAATATTCCTCCCGTCGTAATTAGTGTTTAACTCCACAGAACGTTTTTTGCGTTATCAAGATTCGTTAGTACCTACTATTAGTCAATAGATAGCGTTACTTGTGTCGTTTTTTACTATCGCAAATATTAACGTCTTGAAAACTTAAATACTTATATCTTTTGATAGAGTGAAGCGATTACAATGAAATAAAGACTAAAACCTACCTTGATTTATTTGTAATTTTTATGTATAAAAGTTGCTTAAATTTATTGTGTACTTTTTACGTGATACGTGTTCACATAAACAGACAAACAGACAAACAGACAAACAGACAAAAAATCCAAAAATGTTGGAAATGGATTTTGTTAGTTATCCTTTAACACCCTGGCTAATTTTTTCTTAAATATTTTCAATGTACAGAAACGACTTTTCTACAGATTTATTATAAGTATAGATTATCTTTAGAGACACATTGACAGATAGAGAAATATAACTTTGTTTTTTGCAAAGGTCCACTTCACATAGGCCTAAGACTCTCAACGAAAAGAAATTGAACCCACAACCCCTATACAATCCGAATCTCCTCCACTGACGTAATAACTTCTATTCCAACAATATTTACATGCTAAAAAAATAATAGAAAATGGGGTAAATATGCTAATTTTCGCTCAAAAAGAGTTAATCACGCGACACTAACGATTTGAATGCATCATTTGGCCCATTCACTAAGTAAACAGTTCATAGATTGATGAAGACAAATGAACGGGTACGAACTAAAGCCGCTTCAGGCATTAAAGGTAATTTGCATAGTTGCTATTTATTTTATATGTACAAAGCTCATTAATTAATATGCTGATTAGTGTACGTTAATTATTTATTGATTACATCACTTTTATTACCATTATTACCTTCAAGCACGTGCAAATTTCTTAAGTAATAAAAATTTATTTCACATAGTTTTTTTTTAATTAAAAAAATAAATTAAATCAAACCCACACAGCAGGGTAAACAAGGGAACTATAGTGTTAGGACACTCCGTTCCCCACTTACCGCCGAATTCAGGGGGCATTGCGTGAGTGGCGGAATTTAACGCCTCGCTTTGCCTCGACACCAGAGCATAGAAATGGAAAAATAAATTTAAATGAAGGTTTCGTTTCCTTGAGGCTTGAACCCATAACCAGTCCAGTTTACAGTCATACTTTGTGCCCTTGCGCCACGACTGGCCTTCATAATCTTTTTTGTTTTAAATATAGAGTTTTTTTTCAGGTTCTCGCTGTATCCCGCACACAGCAGGGTAGGCAGAGCGAACCTAGTGTTAAGACACTCTGTTCCCCACTTTCTGCCAAATTCTGGAGGCATTGCGTATTGAGTGGCAGAACTCAACGCCGCGCTTGTCTTGGCACCAGAGCGAAGGAATGGAAATATAAATTTAAGAAAATATTTCATCTCCTCTAGTGGGGATCGAACCAACAACCAGTCGCTTTGTGCCCCTGCGCCACGACTGGCCTCGGACTGGCCTCAAATATAGAGATAATATCCAAATAAAGTAGTAATAACTGGCAGTTCTTGATGACAAATTACTGAACACAATATAAATTATGTAATGTTCATATATATTTATAAAGATTTGTGAAGGAAGTATTTTGACTGGACTTTTTTTGTCGCAACTGCTATGTAGGATATATCATCATCGATAATCAACATTGGTAATCGATATACATGTACGTATATGTATATCGAGATAGTCGATTAGCGATGGATGGATCTAGGGATTACGCATTACAGATCATGGAACATGGATCATAGATTAAGCATTAAGTATTATAAATGACGGATTGAGGATTACTGATTATAGATTAGGGAGTGAGAATTAAGAATTGAAGATTTATAACTAAGAAGTAATGACTGAAGGCTGAGGACTGAGGACTGAGGTCAGTCCAGTGAATAAGGTGGTATATTTGGTAGTAAGTAGAGGTGACGACGACCTGTGCCTAGGATGATAGATGGCGTCAAACGTCAGTACAGCTGCACATTGGGCCGTACACAAAATTGTGGTACCGACGCTGTTATACGGCAGCGAAACGTGGGTATTACAGAAGAAAAATTAAAAAAAAGACGAATGCGATGGAGATGCTATTTCTTCGTGGAATTTGCGGAGTCAACTTAACTGAACAATTCTGCAATGAAGACATATACAGAATTGCAGGTACTAGCGAAGATGTCACGGTAAGAATGAAAAAGAATATGCTCTGCTGGTTTGGGCACGTCAAACGAATGAGTGATGAAAAAATGTGGTAAAAAAGATTTATGATAGAAAAGTGAGCGGTAAGAAAGGTGGGAGGAGACCTTGGTTGACCTTCGGAAACACAGTATCAAAGGTACTAAAGGAAGGTCACGTAAAAAGCACGAGGACCGCCCGGAGGGCATGTACGAAGAGGTTAATGACAGTGGACAAGGCGAAAGAGGTATGCAGAGACCGTAGCGTTTGGTGCTCAATTCTCTGTGACTAGTGATGTAGTCACGAGTGTATACAGCGTGAAGCTATTTTTATTCGAATAAATATTGATTTAAATATCCTCTGTAATTTTTACGTACGAGTTTAAATTATATTGCAATAAAGAAGCGCCGCAAAAATTTCGCCTAGGGCGCTGGTAGTGCAAAAGCCGGTACTGCCTGCACATATTTGACTAATTGTTTTATAAAACAGTTTTCATGTAAATGATATAAAAATAAAAATTTCCTTGCTCCGCCAAATAGGAACGGCTAAATGATGGATACAATGTGAAACTAAAAAAAAAAAAATTTAAAAACTTACCTAAAAACAACACTAGTTTCCTCGTTTTCTAAATGCGAAGCGTCCGTCAGGGACCACTGCAGCACTACACCAGTCCGGCCCTCCAGAGGCCCACTAACTATCATGGCCGGCACGAACCTATATCTTAAACTCTTCCTATAAATCGATCTTTCCACTCGCGAACTACGAAATTTGGGCTTGAAATAGTACCCATCAAAGTCACTTTCACTGTTTGTCCTATAACTGAAGTCTTCGCTCCAAATCTTGATGTGTTTCGATCGTATCGGACGCGAATGCTTGGGCACGAAGTATGGGATTGGTTCTTCATCTCTACAAGGTCTTTCGGAAAAGCTGGTTGGCGTGAAGTTGCCTCTGATGTAGTTGCCAACTATGGAGTATAGCACGTAGTCCCGAAGTGATGCATCGTCGAATTGTAGATGAACTGAAAATAAAAAATGATTTTTTTTTTAATAAATGTAAGGAAAATTTATTTAAATTTTTGAAAATTGACGTAGCAATATGAGGATATAAATTAATAATACATTACATTTAACATGTACGAGTCAGTATTTATGTGATTTTGTTGGAATTGTATAATATAAAATCTAGCCTTAAATATTGTTGCGGTGTAATTAAACATATCTGGTATAAAATTAACCAGTGGATGCGGTTATAGCAGGTAAAGTCTCACATGAATTTACTATATTTGTAATTAAAACATACAATATTATTATTGTTCTTCTGTTATTTTACTAGCCATGGCGTCAATAAGATCGGCATAGGTAAGGAAAGAAAATAGAAATAACTAATGATAAGAATCATTGTAACTATTGATAAGAATATTTGAGGAACTCAACACCGCACTTTTATCAGAGCGAGGAAATGATAATAATTAATTCCTCGAAGTGGGAATCGAATCCAAGTCCGTTATGCTTCCAGTCAGACGCTGCTGCTGCTGCGTTACGAGGACCTGATTACAATTATGAAATTATAAATATATCTAGACTTAAAACAAGAAAATAAGGTAGTCTGAATTCTTTTAATGAAATAGTATAATCGATCTATAACTTAAAGAATACGGTCTTAAAGCTAAATTAAGTTACTTTTCTCGATAATTATAAGAACTTAATTTCAATTGAATCATTTATCACCGAGACTGATTAGATTAGAGCTAAGGATAATCATTCCTCTGATTTATAGTCAGGGCTTTCAATGTCTAAGTATCGTTTGTATAAGAATACTTGTATCTGATTGTGCTTAAGGAAAAGTGGAGTACACTTCTCATTAAGAGCTCTTGGGCAGCTCATGATTGATGTAAAGTTATGGATGACCTTTCTGCAAGAAAGGAATATAAATCATTATAATAATATGTTTATTATTAATATTTATTAAACCATATATTTGATTTCGATTCGGAAAACAACTTTTATGTTTTATGTTCCTTTAATTTGTGAAAATTAAAATCGTGAAAAAATAAAAGGCAGGTTTTTTTAACAGACTTTTGTAAGAACAAAAATAATTTAAAAAAAAAATTATAATTTTGAAGTCGGTGCCATGTAAAACAAACACTTTTAATGATCTGTAGTGGTAAGCTAGCAAGCAAGGTAAGCTTGACACCGACTTCAAATTTATAAAATATTTTTTTAATTATTTTTGTTTAACAAAATCAAAGTACAAAGTACTTTATGTAAAATTATTTTTACTTTTCATTCGTTGTTTGTAGTTGCTTTTTTTTTAATTTAATTTATTTAAATGTTAGATTGTCACTACTACCTTGTTGACTGTTATATTTACCGATAATAATATACTATGTCTTACATATGTGTAAAATGCCCTTTGATAAACAGCCATGTTTGTAACTGAATTTTATATTGGGCAGGAATAGTGAAAGCGAGTGTTAGTGCATTGTATAGGATCCCCGGAAGCCTACACCTGTGGTCGCAAATCCCAGGCACTGGTTCGGACTAGTGCTAGTTTGATTTTTGATTTAGCTCGAGCTTAACAGCATTAATATATTTTATATTTGGAGTATTCAATAAATGAGAAACGGAGTGTCTTAACACTAGGTTCCCTCTGTCTACCCGGCGGCGTGCGGCATACAGTTAATCCAACAAAGTGTTAAGTACCATAACATTGATTATATTCACATTATTTAAAGAGAGAAGACATCAATTATATATGTATTTTTTTCTCACTACTGATACTCAGTAATTAAATAAAAACTCTTTTATAGATAACCCCTTGTTTACTGTAATAAAGTACAGTAAATATATATCTTATATTGAGTTCCTTGGAGATATAAAGTAGTCCTAAACACCAAGTATAAGATGTTAGTCGGTCGTTGCTGTGAAAGTAAGAGTATTATAAATCTTCGAGACTGTCTTATGAGATGGTTGGGAATAAATATTGTGTTTTGAAACTACTAATATTATTGTATAGAACTATATTTAAATGTTTTAATATAATGAAATGTTTTGCCATTTGTCAAACTTAGTTTTCGTTTTATTTTAATTTCTGTTATTCATTTTTTTATTTTATTTATTCTCTAATGGTGAAATTGTTGATAGCTTACGATTTTTGCTGATATGATTAGTAAATTATGTATTTCAAGTTTTTGTGGATAGCGATGGTGCAGAGACGCAGGCCTGCATAACGTGACAGGTTATCCATTCGATTTCCAGTCAAAGAAATGAAATATTTCATGTTTTAATTTCTTCATTATGTTGTCGAGGCAGAGCGCGGCGTTAAGTTCCGCCACTCAACACGCAATGCTCCCAGAATTTGGCGAGAAGTAGAAAAGAATTTGAGGAATAGTAATGTCTTAATGGGAAAGGAGTGTCTTAACGCTAGGTCTCTAGGTTCCCTCTGCCTACCCTGCTATACGCGGAATACAACGTGAAGCTAAAAAAGTAAAAATTATACATAGATTTATAGAATAAAATCAATGTTATGGTACTTAACACTTTGTTGGATCAGCTGTATGCCGCACACAGCAGGGTAGGCAGAGGGAACCTAGTGTTAAGACACTCCTTTCTCCACTTTCTGCCGAATTCTGGAGGCCTTGCATGTTGAGTGGCTGAACTCAACACCGTGTTTATTTATTTATTTTTTTCGGTACCAGAGCGAAGAAATAGAAATATAAATAGAGTGTGGATCGAACTCACAACCAGGCGATTTTACTGTCACACTTTGTGTCCCTGCGCCACGACTGGCCTTAAATATTTATATGTTTTTTGTAATACAATAAATGTCTTAACATTATAATATTTCTTTTACTTTAGGTCTAGAAAATAACAGGTCATAGGGGCAGGAAATGGCGACGTGGCCTGGATATGTCCGATTGAGGGTACAATTTCCGAATAATAGACATGACAAAATGGGTGGAACCTTAAAAGCATAAGAGTGCTTGTACGATTTGTTGGTAGTATTGTATATAAATAATAATATATTATATATAATACCGTTCATGTTCGACAGTATTCTAAAAGTTTGCGTAAAATTTAGAAGTAAAATGAAGGAGATTGATGAGGGAGATTCCCTTACCTAAATTTGGATAAAGTCTCTCTTAGTACTCCCCTACAGTTTTTCCCTTTTTTTCTAATCTATCTATATGACAACACTGGCACTCTGGGTAAAGTCCACAGTCAAATATTGTACGTGGGAATGATGATTTATGAAAATGTTTCTAAGTCCGAGTAGACGGAATATGACATTGGTTACTACCACCCAAACTTCTTATTTTTAATTATTTTTTTTATTGAAAGTTTAGGAGTCAAATTACAACGGGGAAAATTTTATGCGCATTGGGCCGGCACGAAG
The DNA here is from genome assembly GCA_021202915.1 of Heliconius himera. Taxonomy (NCBI): domain Eukaryota; kingdom Metazoa; phylum Arthropoda; class Insecta; order Lepidoptera; family Nymphalidae; genus Heliconius; species Heliconius himera. The sequence goes on from JAJHJA010000216.1 coordinate 152,229, forward strand.
CAGCGGCACATGGCTTGTGATTGAGGGTTCAGTTACCACTAAGGAAAATGAATCATTTTCATTTTCTCGCTCTAGTAGCGAGACAAAGCGCGGCGTTGAGTTCCGTCACTTAGCACGCAATGTCCCGAAGGTAAGTCAGGAACGCAGTGTCTTAATACTAACTGGTTCCCTCTGTTTAGCCTCCTATAGGCGGGATACAATGTGAAGCTAACATATGCATATTTGTATATACATGCATATATATATAATTATTGAGCTCTGAAATTATATATAGAATATTTCTAAAACTAATACAAAGTAAAGAACGAAGTGACTTGTCACTACATTTTCTCTACTAACAAAAGAATAGTGAAGATAACCATATATATTATACAATGCCAGTATGAAAAATTTCCACATAAATGGGAAAAATATGATATGAGGTAATATCGCGATACATTATATTTTTACCAAACTTTCCCGCGAGATGAAATGGGATTTAACTAAATGTTTTATCGATAGTGCTAGTTCTTTGCTTATTGATTGAGTGTGGTACCATTGTATTAAGTAATAAAACTATAAAAGCAGTTACTAGTGTTAAGATACTCCGTTTCCCAGTATCAGCACACGAAACTAAACGCCGCGCTTTGTATGACTTTCATTTTTATTATATTTCTATGTCTATTTACCACTTGGGTGATGATTAAATAATATTTTTTTTACAAATCATCCTCTTTATTAAATATCCGAGTTTGGTTACACAAAAAGCGGTAAAGCGGTTTTCTTCCTCACTACTGCTATTCAACATAATATAGTACCTATCTCCAAATTTTGGCGACAAGTGACTCATAAAATTTGACAAACCTAAGTTTGCGGGTGTATGTTTTCATTTTATATGAAATAAACTATAAACTACAATTATAAGTTTGTAATAGCTTTTATCTGTAATATGATAACATAAATTTCTATTTTTCGATTTTTTCTTTATTTGCACTGCAAGTTTACACTTCTTGCTAAATTTCATAAAACTCCACCACTAATAATATTCTACAGATTTTATTTATGAGGCGAATAGAATTGACAAACGTCAATCTGCGAGCGTATTCACTTATTTCATATGAAATTCACTTCAAATTTAACTTAGTAACATTTTTTTTCTTTGAAATACTTTTTAATAAAAAAATTATTTGAGGACTTTTACCCTTAAATTTTATTGTAAGGCTTGTTCATTTCTAACCAAATTTCATAATTCTAGATCCCTATAGGTTTCGATTACGCTGTGAATGTCATACAAATGCAGCAAATACGATGAACAAATGCTTGTATCTATTGATGGAATTTCTAAAAAACTTGATATTTTCTGTGCTCTAAGGGACAGTAGACTTGGACTTAATTTCACCTCGATACCTCTACATTATCTGGAGATAAATGGTCTGATAAAGAAACAACAAAGTTCTTTAATTGGGCAACAAAAACCCTAAAAATATTTACAGCTAAATCACATCTAGAAGTCAAATAATAAATTAACTGCCACAGTACCCAATTTTCACTAACGGCTTTATAAGGGCTAAACAATGATGAAAAAAAGGTATACCGCATTTCAACATACAAGTAATCCTGGCTTAACGAACTATAGTCCCTTGGAGGGGTATAGTCTCGTATATTGTTATTCGTGTTAAAAGAAAATAAAGGGGCTATGTTATGTCGAAGCTATTATATAAATTACTTTCGAAAATAGGCTAGGCAAAAGTTTTTTATGCATTTTCTTTTATATATTATTGTTTGACTCGATTGACTGACTGTAAACACGATGAGTTTGGATTCGATTTATATTCCCTCACCCTCAGGGAGGTTCCCTCACCCTCATCTGCTACGTACGTGATAAAGCGTATAAAAACTAAAACATTTACGTATATTAAAATTCACGTATAGGCTGAAATAAATCAGCTCCGCGCCTAGTGTTAAGACGAAATGTTGAGTGGAACTCAACGCCGCGCTTTGTCATATCACGGTTAATAGAAGGAAACAATTCACACATAATATTATTTTTTTACACAACAGCTATACATTTCATTTTCGAAGCGGTTAGTATTTTACCTTACATTTTGAAACAGTGAAACCCAACTCGCGTACTGAAATAGTATTTAATAGCTTAAAAGCTTCGTTCTTTAACATCGGACAACTTTAGAGCAGAATGTAGTTCATTTCTATCTCTTCTAGTTTTTACTAATTACTTGCAATTTACAAATTGTACCCTGCTGAAGAGGGAACCTGGGAACATAACATACTCCGTTCCCATTAAGAAATTTTCGTTCCTCATTTTCCACTGATTTCTGGAGACATTGCTGCCCAGTGGCGGGAACTTAACACCGCGTTTTGTTTTCTTACCAATACAAGGGGATGAAAATATAAAATTTTTCAGCTCCTCGAATTGTAATTGAACCCACAACCTGTCGCGTTTATAGTCGCACGCTTGTCGCGCTGCGCTTGAGTCCAGCTCAGAAAATATTTGAAAAAGGTATATAATAAGCACCTTAAAAAATAAACGAAAACTATAACACATTATGGTGTTCGTTCGCTCGTTCGTTCGAATTTTAAAAAGTCGGTGAATATTAACGATGTGTGAATATGAAAATATTGCATGGATAATTTAAAGAATTCGATTTACAATCTCGTAAATTTTAAAAACCATTTACGGGAGTCTTTTTAAAAGTACATGTAACGACGACGTTTCCATTAGTATCTAAATTTAATTATATAACCTACTTATGTTTAATTTTTAATTATTTCTCAAAAAGATTTTCGCCATCATGTTTTTTTTTCCTCATTTATATTGCTGATTACTGTGTTGACGACTTTCTGCCCAATTTTCGAGACATTGTGTATTGAGTGGCGAAACTCAACGCTGCTTTTTATTTTCAACTAGAGGAATAAAATAAGGGCAAATTAATCACCAGAGTGGGATCGAACCTACAACCATCTCATTTCCAGGCTGCCAATGAAATACGTGTAAAAATTCTATCAATATCATTAAGGTCGAAAGCGAAGTAATATTTCCTTTATAAGTACCTACCTTTTGTATTTCGTTACAATATCCCAAGAGTCTTCAGCATTAATCATTGCGTTCGCTTGTAAGAAAAGTAATATTCGTTTTCTTAAACGCATAACGAGATATTACTGTTACTGTATAATTAATTAGTTTCTTCTGTTATATAATTTACTATACTTAATTTATATAATAGGATTATATAAATGGCGCCCATAATTTCATATACATTCTTTAATTTATTCAGCTTTACACTGTATACTAAAAAAATTAAATTAGCTTCACGCTGTATCCCGCACACAGCAGGGTAGGCAGAGGGAACCTAGTGTTAAGACACTCCGTTCCCCACTTTCTGCCGAATTCTGGAGGCATTGCGTGTTGAGTGGCAGAACTCAACGCCGCGCTTAACCTCGACACCAGAGCGAAGAAATGGAAATATAAATTTAAGTAAATATTTCATCTCCTCGAGTGGGAATCGAACCCAGAACCAGTCGGTTTTGCAGTCACACCTCGTGCCGCTGCGCCACGACCGGCCTCCAGTATACTATACCATCAAAAACATCCTGTAAAAAAACCCAAGTCTCGCAGCTCAGTCTTTCTACCGTAAAAAGTTGTGAGATCCATGTAATACCAAGTCGGTTAATCTATTTAGTCTCTACTTAAAGGACCTTCTGTCTTAAGTTATTACATAAGTTATTAACATGCCAATATTAAAAATATTTTACGTTTTAAACAAATAGATCGACTTGGACATCGCATGAAAACACAATGAATATTACAATGTCCAAGTCCATCTATTTGTTTAAAAAGTAAAATATTTTCAATATTGGCATGATAATAACTTCTGTAATAACTTAAGACAGAAGGTCCTTTAAGTAGAGACTAAATAGATTAACCGACTTGGTATTACATGGATCTCACAACTTTTTACGGTAGAAAGACTGAGCTGCGAGACTTGGGTTTTTTTACAGGATGTTTTTGATGGCATCTCACTTCTTTTTGTAGAGTCCTACTTCTATGTTTTGATTTTCCAATAAAACATTCGAATTTATTATTTAAAGAACTATCTAGAGGGCAAGAATTTCGTTTTTCTAACGATACTTTAAATTTATATTTCAATTAAATAGATTAACCTAGATTAACCGTTTATTTATTTTTACAGTAATAATGATTCATTAACTGCAAATGTAACCTTGTAATCCTATATTTATATGGGATTACAAAGTTATTCATGCAGTTTGTGTATTTGGAAAACTGGACCGAAATTACAAAATATTTAAGTTTTCCCATGATTAAGATACTAAACTCTATTTGTATTCTAAATTTGAAGCTTCTATGTCTGCTAGAAGTGCCTTGGACTTTTGATGATCGGTGAGTCAGTCAGTGAGTGACAAAATTTAGAAACTTTAACAAGTTGTCATTCTTAAACTACTGGTTCAAATTGACTGAAATTTTAAATATACCGTGTTTATATAATGCCTGATTAGTTACTGAAAATTCAGGTTTCTTGTTTTATCCACAACGAAATTATAGGGGATCGAAAATGGCCTGAATTGCTTCGAGAAAAGGATGGTACGGCCGTGCCGCTTTTTTTTGCACGACTTGGCGGGGGCACTGCCGTGCCCCTAGATATACTATAAAATGTAATATATTGGTTTTGTCTGGAATTTCGGGAAATCTTCTCTTACTCTTCTTCTACACCTGTCAAGGAACATATAATTATGTACAACCCTGTGCGAAGTCTGTTTTTTATTAGGAAAAATAACTTCCACAAGTTCCACACACTAACATGTGCGTATTTTTTTACTTTTTGAAAAAAATGGAAAAAAAATTTTTTGTATATGTACAAAACTAGAGATATATTATTTTCATAAAGTTTTTTATAATCTAAGGCGAGGCCTTCCAGTGAAGGTCTATCAGTAGATACATATTGTCAGAAGTGTAACTATTTTTTTAGATACTATTTTTGGTATTGTTTGTATAATTTTGATTATTTTACAAGGCAAGGTAGATCGAATGATAAACCCAGACTCAAGACACTCCAATCTCTGCTTTTCGGTAGAATTTAAAATATTGAGTGTTGAGAGGCGACATTTAAAAATGAACACAATCCGTTACCTCGAATGGAATTCGATGACCAAAACCATCGTGTATACGGTCAGATACTGATTGACCCATTTTGCCACATGGCCTCGTATTATAATTACAACATTGTAACACATTTCTCTTGATTAATATCATATTAATATTATAGAATATTAATCAGAATCTCTATATAAAAGAATACCTTTAGAATATCTAACAACACCGCAGTCCATAATTAATCACTTCTTTGAAGCGTTTTTATCATAATATATTATTTTCCATTATTCATGACTAAGAGGTATAATAAATTACACGAGAGATAACTTTAAATATCATAAAAAAGCACGGGTGTTATAGAGACAAAAAAGGGACCCGCCATTTTGTACAGATGACATTTCATTTCCCGCCAGTTCGAAATGTTGCCAGTTATTTAAGCCTTTTCTACAGTTTGAAGTTTCGACAGAGGTCCGATGGCAACATTAATCATTTATTAAAAAATCATTATTCGAAGAAGAATAACAAATAGGTTGTATTCCTTTTGTTCTATTTAATGTGGGTTCTATTCCCGCTAGGGAAAATGATTTATTTTCATTTTCTTACTTTGGTAATAAGACAAAGCACGCTGTTGTACAGCGTTAAGGTAAATTACTAATCGTTTTACGCTTGAAAATTGTTTTATATAAATATATAAAATGCCTGACTGATCTCGAAGGTTATTCAAATATGCATTCTGAAAGATTCTTATATCTATTACATAACGCGGCTCTATCCACCTCTATATATGTTAAACTATGTATTTTATGCTAAAAATAAAGCAAAAAAAAACCGGGTAAAGTGCGATCGGGCTCGAACTTTAGCTTTTTCTAAAATTTAGGCTTCGCTTAGCAAGACCTCACTTAAACTAGTGCCTTTAATACCCCTTTTAATTCTATTATTTTTTAGGATTAAATCACAAATTAATAGTTTTCAGATTTTTCTTGAACTAGTACTATCTGTAGATGCTAGCTGGCCAATTTCTACACCAGAACCAGAAGTACCCTATCAATGTTGATTCCCTTTATAGTGTCAAAATACACATTTTTTACTATTAAAAGCTATTATTATTTAGGATATCACCACAAGTGCATAGTTTTTAGATTTTTAGTACTACCTGTTGACGCTAGCTGATGATATACATAATTCTAGGTTAATCGGAGATAAACCTTCTTTTACGAAATACGCTTTTTTTGCTGTATAAACAGCCATACTTTTTTTAATAAAATATAGAAATATGATTTTTTTTCAGGAAATCCTGGGGTCATAGATATAAGTATATGGTTTGAGTTTCGACTCGTTGTCTCCAAGCGTTCCTGAGATAATGGCTCTTGACATATAGACACAGACAGACAGAGAGACGGACGGCAAACATAGTGATTTTATAAGAGTTCCTTTTTTCTTTAAAAATTACGGAACCCTAAAAATAACTGGGCTCAGTCTGAAATTGTTTCTCTTTTCTTTTTTCATTTATGATTGATACTTTATCCCGCACATAGAAGAGTAGACAGAAGGAAACTTGAAACCTACTGTTTTTAATAAGACACTTCCGTTCCTCACTCTCCGCCAAATTCTGGGCGCCATGCTGAATGGCAAAACTCATCGTTGCGCTTGGCCTTGTCACCAGAGCGATGAAATGAAAATATTAAATATTTCATTTTCTCAAATGGGAATTGAACCCACAACCTATCGTATTTACAGTCGCAAATTTGTGAATACTACACCACGATTAGCCTTAAAGCAGACTTTACATAAAGTACTTACGATATTAGTCATCATCAACAATTTAACTTATAAAATAAAACGTTAATAGAAATGTTTCGCTTCGTTTTAATTTGTTTGGACTTTAATGAGTTAGTAATGTTTTTAGAGATATTACTTTGGTCGTTAAAATGAAAAACAAGTTTGGGTTATTTTACCTAATTTATATATTTACAGTATAAATCTAATGTTTTTCTGTACATTTTGAAAATGTTAAAAGAGCCATCTCTCAGTTTAGTTTTTGTGAATGGCGGTTTCAAGTTATATTGTATGTATATATATAGCATTTTAGCGTGACAATGACGTTTTTACACTTTTTAAGATATATATTAGAAGATACAATCTAAGTTTGTACACAGTTTTTCTTCTTAAATTGACAACTTTAATTCGGTTGTATGCAATTGTGTCAATGTTGCACTAAATGAGCGCAATATTCCGATGGTTTCGCTGAAATCATGAATAGTGAGAGATTTTCAGTTTTTTTTTTAAAGAAATAGTAAGCTTAATTTTTTCGCATCCCTTGCGGTAATAAATTATATTTATTTCCAATATTTAAAAAAGCATATTCCAAATTAATGATTGAAACATGTTCTAACACTACAAAATATTTACATAATCTTTTGTCAGTAGAAATATTTAAAAATCTTCAATAAAATAAAATAAATAAATTAATGTATAATTTATCTGAGGCCAGTCGTGGCGCAGTAGCACAAAGTGTGACTGTAAAATCGACTGATTTTGGTTCGATCCCCACTCGATGAAATAAAATATTTATCTACATTTATATTTTCATTTCTTCACTGTGGTGTCGAGGCAAAGTGCGGCGTTGAGTTCCGCCACTCAACACGCAATGCCTCCAGAACTCGGCGGAAAGTGGGGAACAGAATGTGGTGGGGAGTGTCTTAACACTAGGTTCCCTCTGCCTACCCTGATGTGTGCGGGATACAGCGTGAAGCTGATTAATTTTAATTTATCTCCCAGTCAAAGATAAATGAAATAAATATATGATTTATTATGTTAATATTCTGGAATCTTTACATTTCAGCAACATTGTACGCAATGATTAATGGTTTGTATAGTTTAAAGGTCCTTGCTAGTCACCTAGCTGTGTTTGCGGTAAAATACTAATGTAAAATACAATCCAGATGCTTCGGAAGGTTTCTAAATACTTCCGTGATAAATTATAGTGATAAATATAAAGGGAGTTTGTAGGAAAATGAAGAATAATTATTATATTTAGTTAAATATTTAGTTACATATTTAGTTATATTTTTTTCTAAACTTTTGTTTCAAAATTTACACTACATGTTGGAGGATAGTCAGAGTGAAAGAAGCTTCAACGCTACGATCTTTAAATTCCTAATAATTAGGTATTAACAATTTGAAGTAGGACGGCGTTTAGTTTCATCACTTACCATAATACGACTCGAAATTATGGCGTAAAGTGGAGTCTTAACTCTAGGTTCCCTCTGCCTACACTTTTGAGGCCAGTCGTGGTGGAGAGGCACAAAGTGTGACTGTAAAAGCGACTGGTTGTGGGTTCGATTCCTACTCGAGGAAAAATATTTATTTAAATATATATTTCTGTTTCATCGCTCTGGTGTCGAGGCAAAGGGCGTCGTTGAGTTCCACAACTCAACACGCAATGCCTCCAGAATTCGGTGAAAAGTAGGGAACGGAGTGTCTTAACACAAGGTTCCCTCTGCCTACCCTGCTGTGTGCGATATACAGCGTGAATAAAATACTGATAAAAAAGATACTGTCGAAATGTCAAACTAACTTGAAAATCGCCATTTTACTACCAGCTACCGTTAACGTCAAGTTGACAATCTTATAAAATACTTGTCAGTTAACCGCGCGTATAATTCGACTTAACGACTTGCTAAACTGATTCCTTTTACAAATATTATAAGGCGAGAGCGTACCTGAATATTTTATACCCTTATCGCGACTAATGGGTCGTATAATTTCTTGGTTGTGGCCGTGTGTAGTAGAATTACAGGATTTCTGGAGAAAAAAATGTCGTCTTATCGACTCGTGTCTATTATAATTCAACGGAAAATATACATATGTGTTTTATTTTTATTTTTATGCGTATCCACACATTTTGTATGAAATAAACTACAACTCATACGAGAACAGAAATCGAAAACTAACAGACAGATAGATGGACGAATGTACAACAAAATGGATAGGGTACGATCATATTTTTCCTTAAAAACATTTAAGTGTTGATTCTTGTTTTGTTTTTTCTAGTGGGAAGACCCTGACTTTTAATGATTGCTACACACGTAATCATATGTTTAGGATGAATGCATGAAAATCAGATTGATTTTTATTTGTATAATTGATTTAAAAAAATAAGTCCCACTGAGTTTCTTGCGCCGGTTCTTCTCAGGTTTGAGACATTAACTTCAGTGAACTGGTGGTAATTTTTGACTTTGACTTTGATAGATTTATGGGTCGTGTGTATGATATGATATACAAATTGATAAAATTTACCGTTCATCAGCGGTGATTATAATTTTTCCCGACTGCTAAGGAAGGGTAATGTTTTTCGCGCGTATCTTGTATGTATGTAATATTCTTTATTATTCCCGACTGCTAAGGAAGGGTTATGTTTTTCGCGCGTATCTTGTATGTATGTAATATTCTTTATTACCTCGTATCTCCAGAACCCCTGAACGGATTTACATATTTGAGGTGTCGTTAGATTTGTATTAGCAACCCAAGTGTTCTTAGATAGGTGGCGCTAATGAAAAATAATCATGGCGGCTGTGGTACGCCATTGAACGAAGTGAAAAAAAAAATTTTCGTTCCGAATACTACAATATGGGTATCAAATTAAAGAGCTCAATTTCAGAATTTCAAAAAGGTATATCATGTTTATCATTACCATAATAAATTCTAACAAAAAAATTAAAAATAAAAAAATATTTGTAAAAACAAAAACCCCGACTGCATAAAACTAGAAGAAAATAAACAAGCCCAATAGCTTATTAGGATTAACAGTTGGGACCTATAAGTAATTCTTCAATCAATAAAATCTTTACCAGGAACGGCGTATAATTTAAAGAGGTCCCGACTGTTAATCCTAATAAACTATTGGGCTTGTTTATTTTCTTCAAGTTTAATGCAGTCGGGGTTTTTGTTTTTACAAATATTTTTTTTTATTAAATATATTAATTCGGCAGAAAGTGAGGAACGGAGTCTTAGCACTAGGTTTCCTCTGCCTACCCTTCTGTGTGCGGGATACAGCGTGAAGCTGATTATATCGGTCTCCATTGCGGTTGCACAATTTATCGAAGCGTGTGCATGGCGATCGTTCGATTCGGCAGTACTTCACTGATTACATGGGAGTGTGCATGTGTATCATTGCAATGTGCGGAAGAGGGAAGAGGTGGATTTCGAGGACAATTACAATAATTTATAGTGATATACAAACTAAAATATAATATGGGTTCGATTCCCACTAGGACTAAAAAAAAATGATGAGCTTTTTTTATTTCAGGTCAGTCGTGGTGAAGGTGCACAAAGTATGTTCGATTCCCACTTGATTCATATTAGATTTATTTTAATTCTCTCAATTATCCATATTCTTTCTCTCAATTATCCTTGTCTTTACTAGTTGTGGCGCAGGTTCATAAGCTTGCGAATACACGTCAGATTGTAGGTTCGATTCCCACTTGAAGTAATAAAATATAAAAAAAATGTGTGGGAAAATAGCTAAACCATGCCTAGTATCGCAAATGCTTCACCATATTCCATTGTGGGCGACGTGTATCCTGCGTAAGTTTCTGTGGAAAACTGACGATTGAAGTCGATATCGGAGTCGTATGGAGGCACGAAGAACGTTTGATTTATCTGCATAGGTTGAAATCGTTAGGATATATTGTTACAGGTGTAGCAGGGATAAGTGTTAATATCCGATCGACTGGTTGTGGGTTCGAGCCCCAATTCGAAGAAATAAAATATTTACCTATATTTTCATTTCTTCTCTCTGGTGTCGAAGCTAAGCGCGGCGTTGAGATCCGCCACTCAACACGCAATGCCTCCAGAACTCGGCGGAGGTTTGCCTTAACACTAGGTTCCCTCTGCCTACCCTGCTGTGTGCATACGTGTGTGAATACAGCGTGAAGCTGATTTAAACTAAAAGTAAGGCCAGTCGTGGCTCACAACGTGGGGCACAAGCGAATGACTGTGATCGCTATGGTTGTGGGTTATACTCCCAATCTGGACAATAAAATATTTAGTAACATATAAGAAAATAATAATAATACATTATAATATAACAGAGAAAATAGTTTGAAAATATAATTGTTGACATTAAGTGCAATATTTTTAGTCTTTTTAAAAGCATCTGTAGCTAGGGCTGCCGTTATCAATGTAAACTATTAATGAATTCAACATTTTTTTTAGCTTCACGCTGTATTCCGCACACAGCAGGGTAGGCAGAAGGAATCTAGTGTTAAGACACTCCGTTCCCCACTTTCTGCCGAATTCTGGAGGCATTGCGTGTTGAGTGGCAGAACTCAACGCCGCGCTTAACCTCGACACCAGAGCGAAGAAATGGAAATATAAATTTAAGTAAATATTTCATCTCCTCGAGTGGGGATCGAACCCACAACCAGTCGGTTTTGCAGTCACACCTCGTGCCACTGCGCCACGACCGGCCTCCGATAATCATTTGATATCTAAAATTAACTAAAACTACAATACGTGTAAAAGTGTATTCGTTTGTACAAGCTGCTAGACAAAGCTGCTGCAAAATTATATTTTGCTACCGACATTTCATACATTAACAGAGGCAGATTTGATACATTTATTTAGTAAAGTGGCTTCACGCTTCTTCTCGCACAAAAGGGTAGGTAGGTGGGATATTTTCCTACTTTATTAAGTTATAAGCACATTTCTACATAGACAACGATACAAATATTTTTCGGCATAAAATAATAAGCAGGGGACCTCACACTAGGTTCTCTCCGCAGCACTCCGTTCCTGATTTTCCGCCCAATTTCTAAGATATTGTCTGACAAACATGGCGTTTAATTCCGACACTCAGTCGGAATTAAACGCCATGTTTGTCTACTAAAACGGAAAATGACTTGACTATAGAGATCATCGCGGCGCAGAGGTACGAGTGTGCGATTGTTAAGGCGACGTTTGTTGGTTAGATTCCCATTCAGGCGAGTAAAACATTTATTATTTTCGTTTCCTAGCTCTGGTAAGGATGGAAAGAGCGGTGTTGAGGTCACTCAAAACGTGATAATTATTCAGCGAAAATTGGGGAACTAAAGTGTTTTAATGTACCTAGGAACCAAATATTTTAACACTAGGTTCCCGAGTTTATTTGCCTACCCTTTAATGTGCGGGATATAGCATAAAGCTAAATAAACCTTACATATAATAGACGATTCTATTCTACGGAATGTGTATCAAACATACAACCATGGTAACAGCAGTCAAACGCTATCGCAACGCCACGATGGCATAAACAAAAACATATAAAAAAAACAACTTTTTCCTTTTCCAGGCTCAAATATAAAGGCTTTATGGAACAAAACCATTCGAAGCCAACCCTAGTTCGGCGTCGACGTCTCTTTATTTATTCACTGTGTAACCGAGTTTCTGCGTGACGTCATAGTGTCGGTGACCCACGATCGATTTAACACACACAGCTAGATCATTCCGTGTTACGTAATGCCACTGTGAGCTTTCATAATATTTTTACAAATGGATAATATTTTCGCTCTATATTTATTAGATCGCTTTTCTGTGTATCTGTGGTATATATTTTGTAGCTATTTTGCTAAAGACCGTCGTGGTATAGGGCGAAGCGTAGGACTGTAGACACGACGGTTGTGGGTTTAACTTCAATTCAGGGCAGTCAAATATTTAACAGTTTTATGTTCTCGCCCTGTTAAGGAAGCAAGTTCCACCACTCAACACATTGCGTTTTGAGTGCCGGATTTGGTGGAAAGTGGGGAAGGGAAGTGTCTTAATGAGATCGGAGTATCTGAACACAAGGTTCCTATCCTAACCTACCCTGCTATGAGCGGGATACATTGTGAACCTAAATAAAACTTGACATAAATTCAACGTCAACAGTTTTAAAAACTATTATAGTTTAGAAATCGTTATACAAAAGTAAGTAAGCATGTGCGACGGTGGTTGTAGTTGAAACATTCTTAGTAGCTACAATATGATTTTTTATACAAAAATAATCCACAACTTTCGAATCCAGTAATACATCACTCTGTTTCTATTGCCTATCAATATAGAAGTCACCTTGGTCCAGTGGAACAACATATTGCATCCTGGATATAGCTAGAAAGACTATATAATTAGAGTGAACTGAGTGCTAAGACACTCCGTTACGCACTTTTTGCTGAATTCTCGTCACAATACGTGTGTAGTGGCGGAACTTAACACCGCGCTTTGTCTATCATTCCCCTCAGTGATCGAACCCACAACCGTTGCGTTAACAGTCAGCCTCTGCCCCACTGCACCTCGACCGGAAGCACCCATAAATCGCTTAAAAGAATAATTAGCCTTTCCGTGAGGATCGCATAAAAAGTAAACAAAAGGAAAGATATTTAAATTTCATTTGTTTATACAAATTAAGTGAACATTCAAATGAAACAAAATAAATGAATATGTAAGAACATAACGATGTATTAACAAAGACAATATTTCAAGAAAAGGAAAGAAGTCATTATAGCAGTATTCCAAGCATTTATTTTTTTGTATCCCGCATATGGTCGTTTAAGTTGAGGGAATCTAATGTGAAGACACTCACCTTTTTAGGTATTTTTTTTCAGATATTAAGTGTTGGTTGGCGGAGGTCAAGGCTGTGCTGGGTTTTAATATGAGAGCGAGGACAGAAAATAATGCAATATTTCGAATAAGAATTGAATCCATAGCTGTCATATTTACAGTTAAACGGTGTGCTGCGTCAAGAAGGCTTCTAACAAATGGGCAGATAGGCAAACTACACCACAATTAGTGCACACGCAGATTTAGCGTGTTAAGTAGCGGAAATCAACGCCGTACATTGCCAATCACAGCAGAGAAATGAAAATATTTGTAATTCAATCATCCCGGTGAGTGGGGATTGGAAGCAATCCTCTCCTCACTAGGTATATCAAATATGAACCTTCACTCTTTATATCACTTTGTTAACACTTTGAACTTGAAACTATCACTTAGAACGCTTAGCACTGAAACAGACTGCGACGTAGGCCTCAAAAATCAAACACATAAAACTATCATGATTTTTTATAATATATAATATGTAGTCTGTATTCTATAGAAATGGAATATACCTCTCACAGTTCCGTGCTCGAGCCCTTTTAAATGCCTAACCGCTTTCATAAAATAATGGACTCTTGAATTATACTATCTCCCCCTCCTCCTCCCCTTTTTATCTGTGCTATATGTAATTATATTCTGTTCGTATTTTTATTAAATTATGTTGACCCATTTCTGGTCTACTATGGTAGTACTGAGCGAAACTTATAGCTCGTTAACCTATCTGCGATGTTTTCAGTGCAATATAAATGTATAAAATGTAGAGCTGAGTCACTAATGGATCACTAAGTTCACTATGTCTTCTTCATTAAGTTCACTATGTCGACTCCAGAAAGAATATAGATACGACAAAATAAAATATAATGTCTTTTTTTAAGTTAATAAGACTGGCTGATGGATTCTAGTGTCAATAAATTCGTTCCACTACCATCTACCTGCCAATGCTCGGGGGTTTAGCATCATTGCGTCGTGAGCGGTGGAACTTAACGCCGCGTTTAGTCTTGTTACTAGTCAGAACGCTGTGTGTTTGGCCTTTAACTAAATATAATCCTATACGAAAAACAATATAATATTATTGTGTGAAAATAATACAATTTTCCATTTTAATCAGTATAAGAGCAATAAAACACTCATTATTTCCCGTTTATATCGCATTCTGTACGTACAATAAGTAAATGACGATTCTATTCGATGTAACGGCGTATATTGCTATAATTTGTGTTGGTTATTATGAAAATTATTAATCAAGTAAATAATACGCTTATATTATTATTGTGTGAGTATAAATGAATAAAAATAAAAATTAAATGTATTATGTATATTATTTTACTTTGGTGATAATTAAAATATAGTGCACTGAGGCCAGTCGTGGCGCAGGGGCACAAAGTGTGACTGTAACATTTATTGGTTCGATCACCACTCGAGGAGATGAAATATTTATATACATTTATATTATAATTTTTTCGCTCTGGTGTCGAGGCGAAGCGCGGCGTTGAGTTCCAGCACTCAACACGCAATGCCTCCAGAACTCGGTGAAAAGTGGGGAACGGTGTTTCTTGACAATAGATGCCTTTTACCTACCCTGCTGTGTGCGGGATACAGCGTAAAGCTGATAAAAAAAATATACCGTCTTTCACTGTTTCAATAAAAATCGTCATCGTGGACCTAAAACTCTGTCAAGCTGAAAGCGGGTTAAGCAGGAGGAATTTAGTACTGACACACTCTGTTCCTTATATTTCAACCAAAATTTTGAGACATTGCATGTTAAGTTGTGAAACTCTTTGTCTCGGCCTTGTTACCATAGCGATGAAATCAAAATAATTTATCACACTCAATGCGAATCGAATTCACAACTGTTGCCTTTACAGGAAATTGCTACGCCACGACGACATTTATATAATAAATATAAACAATTAATTTTATATTTATTATATAAACGCCGTCATGGCGAAATGAAATGACTAAATGAACGAAAAGCAAGAGCAAGTAGTGACAAATTATTAAAATAAAAGAAAAATCTATATGCCCGGCCTTGAGTTTCGGGGTCTACACTATTAAGCAAAAAAAAAATTGATATTCTTGTTCTTGTGGGGAACGGAGTGCCGTAGGTACACTGCTGTGTGCGGAATACAGCGTGAAGCTGATTGTTGTCTTCTTCATTTAGTAATTACAGTTATAACATCACATTCTAGGCTGTTACCCAACCTCAATACAAACGAAAGAAATATACGACATAAAAGTAGATGACCTCATGGATTCAGTTCTTCCAAAGCTCAATTTGGCTGAGCACTGGAAGAATAGAAACCAACATACTCAATTACGCGTCCCATACGAAACAACAACACAAATATCAAAATCTAGTCCTATTTCTAAAGTTCTGACTGAATCTGAAATAAGTTACATTGAAAAGGATGCACAAAATCTAAGTGTAGCTGCATTTAATTTGAGGAAACGCAAATTGGATATTAAAACTTTGCTAGAAACTAACATTGGAGCTATAGAAAACGTGCATAGCGTGGACGAAATAAATATACAAACTAAAAGGTTTAATTACATACAAAATTCCACTAGTGGTAGTGGTGGCGGTGGTGGTAACATATTAAGAAGATATTTTCCGAACTACGATGACCCTATTTACGCCGGCTTTAACTATAAAATACGTTACAGAGTGTTACAACTGATGGCCCAGTTCATATACCAAACTAAATACCATCTGCCGTATGCGCAATTATTGAGAAAGAAATACATAAATCATATTAAGTATCGCATAGGTTATTGTTATGCTCTTTTAAGCAATCTGAAAAGGCAGCAAATGGTAATATACAGTACATTACAAAATTATCTTGAAGAATTTGTGACTTTGTATGTGCATCTTAAATTGTATGAGAAAATAGTTAAATTAGATGTTGATATTAAAGATTTGATGGTGTTTATTACTAATTTAAATGATATTAGGGAGAAAAATGAAAAGAAATCGAAAAATTAGGGGTCGATAGTGGTTTCTTAAATATGATTTTATTGCTTCACATTTGTTGCAATAACGTCGTAAATGTAATTATGCCTTTTCTAGAAAAACAAGTGAAGTCATTGTTTTACCGAGTACGACATATAAAATAAATTATTAATAGCCATTTTTGTAATGTTTGAATAAAATAAAAAATATTCGACAGTAAAAAGGAGTGTTGTTACTGAAAATTTCTCTCCTTGTGTTTCAAAACTGTTCTGCGCTTCCCGTCTGAATTTATATGTTGCTTATTGAGTAGCGGGACTTAATGGCGCGCTTTGTTCTACCAAAGAGTGGAAATGAAAACAATGTTAAAGTTTTCATTAATTTATTTATTTAAATTATTCTATTTTTCCTATCCCGATAAAGCGCGGGGTTGAATTACTGCACTCAAGACGGAACCTCTTGAATAATGAGAGGAAAGTGGGACATGGAATGTCCTAACACCATTTTGTTTTTACCTATTTTGTCATATGGGAAGAAGTGCGAAACTACATAGTCGTTACCCTAGTGAAGAAACAACAACCACCACGCTTACAATCAAACACTGGACCTCTGCACCACGATGGCCGCATAATTTTTTTACCATTTTAAATCTGGGCTAGTCTGATCTGATAAATCCATATCAATCCATTTTACATTCATAAACAAAAATCAAAAGCATCCACGCAATGTTGAACAAAAGCATATTTTGCTTTGCGGCTTCACCCTCGTATTCAGAGTGGAGTTCTATCTAGTGACTATTTATATATAGACTGCATGACCAATACGGTAATGTAGGTGAATGCTGGCGGTATGTCAAATGTTTGTATATCTATGTACGCTAATATTATAGAGATTTTGTTTGGTTGAACACGTCAATCTCAGAAACTTCTAATTCAAATTTGTTGGTTGTGGGATATTAACTATTAAGCGCATATAAAACAAAGTCTATTTGGTATATCCTTTTATTTAACTTTAGCGAACACAAAACATTACATTGTAAGCGCATGGCGTTCCGAGAGAAGGAAAAAAGGAAGCGACGCGCGGGAAGTAACCACAGATAATAAAAATAACTTAAAATAGTGTTGCATGTTGCAATTTATATAAAAATATATTATATTTCCAACACTCCCTCTAAATTGCATCATGCAAAAACAAAAAAAAAAACTTAATTAAAATTATTTGAGACCAAGAAATTTAACATAATCTCTGTGTTTATCTTTAGTTAAAGGTTTTGTGAATACATCGGCTGGCATTTTTTCTGTACATGTATATTCCAAAACAACTTTCTTATTTAATACATGATCCCTTAAAAAATGATGCCTTATGTCAATATGTTTGGATCTCTGACTTGTTATATTATTTTTAGCTATATCAATGGCGCCTTTGTTGTCACAATGAACCTTTATTACAACCTTTTCCATTGAAATTTCAAAAATTAATTGCTTTAACCATAAAGCCTCTTGTACAGCAGATGACAATGCCATATACTCAGCCTCCGTTGTAGATAAGGCCACTGTCTTCTGTCGTTTACTGTGCCAATGTACAATACCTCCATTTACCATTACACATACACCAGTTACAGAATATCTATCATTTAACTTATTACCCCAATCTGAGTCACAGTAAATATCACAAAATGAATTATTTTTATATTCTAATTTTAAATCTATAGTTCCTTTTAAATATCTAAATACTCTCTTTACTGCATTCCAGTGACTCAAATTGTGATTCTTGTTAAATCTACTTAACAAACTTGTAGCATAAGATATATCTGGCCTACTTATTTGAGATAAGTACAATAAACTACCTACTGCCTCTTGATATGGAACATCACACTGATCTTCCTTACATTCAAAATTATCAAAATCTAAACCCTTTTCCATTGGTGTATTTACTGGCTTACAATCTATCATATTAAATTTTTTTAAAATTTTTATAATATATTCTTTTTGATCTATATAAATACTATTGCTATTTGAGTCTACTGTAATGTGCATTCCTAAACAATTTTTAGCTACTCCTAAATCTTTCATATCAAAGTTAAACATTAAATTCTGTTTCAAATTCACTCTTAAATTTTTATCATTAGAAAAAATCAACAAGTCATCAACATAAATTGCTACAATAAGAATTTGAGCTGAATTGTTATTTAAAGTATAAATGCAAGGGTCACTTTTACATTGGGTAAGTCCTATATTAATTAACACTTCATTCAACTTAATATTCCAACATCTACCACTTTGTTTCAAGCCATAAACAGCTTTCTTTAATTTCCAAACTTTATTTTCTTCGTTAGTTTCAAACCCTTCTGGTGGTACAACATAAATATCCTCTTCCACTTCTCCATTCAAATAAGCAGTCATTACATCCATGTGATCAATTCTTAAATTTTTTACTGCTGCTAATGAAAAAAGGTAACGGAGTGAAGAATATTTCACAACAGGAGAAAATGTTTCTTGGTAGTCAATACCTTCTTTTTGATTACATCCTTTAATAACCAATCGTGCCTTATATCTTTTTATACCTTCTTTATCTTGTTTTTCTTTAAAAACCCATTTAGTTTTCAATGGTTTTTTCTCTGCGGGTAATTTTACTAGCTCATATACTTCATTTTTTATCATAGCATTTAATTCAGTCTTCATTGCTTGTTTCCAGTTATTAGAATTGGGTCCTGACAATGCATTTTCCACCGAGTTTGGTTCTGCAATAATTTTTTGGTCTTTCATTATTAGATATGTAACATAATCTTTATATTTTGCAGGTTTTTCAATTTTTCTTAATGGCCTTTTCTTGAACTCTAAAGTTTCTCCCTCTTCAGTGTGTCCTTTAACTCCATCTTCATTCATATTTCTTTCTTTTACTACAGGTATATTTATGTCTTCTTCCTTTATTTTGGAAGACTCTTCATTATCTGAGCAAGATTCATAATCTTCTTGAATGTGTTCATCGTCAGATATGTTAGTAAGTGTATCTTCTAACACATACATTTGATTTTCATTATAATTTTTTTCATTTCTTTTCATTTTTGTTGTTTCTAGGAACTTAACATCTCTACTGAATATTATATTTTTAGTTTTTGGATCTATTAGTCTATAAGCCTTTTTTGTTTCAGAATAACCCATCATTAACAATTTTTGTGATTTCGGATCCCACTTTTTTCTAAGTTCTTTGGGTATTTGAGCCATTGCTTCACATCCAAAAATACGTAAATGCGACATTTCAGGTTTATGACCATAGAACGCTTCATATGGTGTTTTATTCCAAAGGCGTTTTGTAGGTGATCTATTTAGCAAATATGCGGCAGTGCCTACCGCTTCTGCCCAATATTCCTTTCTTAATCCTGAATCTGACAATAGTGTTCGTGCTTTTTCAACAATACTTCTGTTCATTCTTTCTGCAGTACCATTTTGTTGTGGAGTGTAGCGTACAGTTAACTGATGTTCAATACCTTCATGTTTCAAAAAATTTTTCATATTATGATTAACATATTCTTTACCATTATCACTACGTAATTTTTTTATTTTCTTTCCTGTCTGTTTTTCATGTAATCTTTTAAAATCTTTAAATGTATCCAATGCTTGACTTTTATTATGTAAAATGTATATAAATAAATATCTGCTGAAATCATCTATAAAAGTCATAAAGTACTTTGCTCCTCCTAAGGATTCTTTTTCCATTGGACCGCATAGATCTGTGTGAATTAATTCTAATATATCTGAAGATTGTTTTTTGCTGACCTTAAATGGTGTCCTCTCTTGTTTTCCATAAACACAATCTTCACATGTTTCTCTCATATCTAAATTATCATCAATGCCTGTACTCATTTTCTTTAATAAGCTCATTGATTTTCTATTTAAGTGTCCTAGACGACGATGCCAAATTTCTGCATTTAATATTTCCTTCGATAAATATACTTGTGCCGATGGCTGATCTAATTTATTAATTCCATTTACTTCAGAAGCTGTTGCGATAAGAGTCTCCTCATCATCTAAGATTTTTGCTCCACCTGAGTCAAAATGTATACTATGCCCATTTTTTACAATTTTACTGACAGATAATAAATTTGCCGCTGCGTCTGGTACATACAATGTCTCCTGAACATTTATAGTGGATGTTTCCTCCCCTGAAATTTGTAGTTCCACAGTACCACTTAACTTTGCTTTAAAATCTTCTTTGTTTGCTGCTATTATAGTGGTGTCACTATCTACAGGATTTTTAATCAAATTTTGATCATTGGTAATGTGTGTAGATGCACCTGAGTCCAAATACCATCCTTTATTTATATTTCTTGATGTAATTAAAAATGCTCTATTTTTTACATTTTTACACAACTTGTTTTTCTTTGAATTATGAAAATTCCCTTTGTTTTTGCATTGTGATGCAAAATGACCCATTTTATTACAAGAAAAACATTTAAAAGATGTTTTCTTTTTATTAGAATACATTGCTGTTTCACTCTCAATGTTTTTTGCTTCTTCTACCACTTTCACATCTTGTAATAACTTTACTTTAATAGCATCTCCTGTGATTTTTGTTCCAGAGCTTTCTAAGCCCATAATCATTGGTCTATAGTGTTCGGGCAGGCCTGTTAAGAGTAAAGAACCAACCCATTCATCATTGACGTTAAAACCAATTTCTGATAGTTTATGTGCTGTTGTAGTAATCGAATTTACATACTCCTCCACATTTTTGCAGTTCTCTAACCTCGTTGTTGTTAGCTGTCTCAATAGGCCAACGCGTCTAGTCAAGCCTGAGTCCTCGAAAGCATTTGTTAATGCATTCCATGCGTCTTTCGCATTTTTAGCACTTTGCACGTGGCTGTAGTTTATAGGTTCCAGGCACAAAATTATTTTTGATAGTGCTTTTCTATCCTTTATAGGATCAACTTTTTCCGCTGTTATAATGTCCCATAAATCGTCTAACTGAAGCCATGCTTGCATTGCAAACTTCCATGAGGCAAAATTCTCGCGTCCCTTTAATTTCTCGACAGGTATGTTGACGTTCATTTTTTTTTCGACGAAAGTTCTTTAATTCGTGAAAAATATACTGCGATACACTAATGTTCTGGCACTCAAGTCTTAACAGTGATATTATGCTGTAAGTTACGAGAAAACACAATAAAATGTTCACTGAGTCTTGGCGTCACTTTTATGACACTAAAGTTCACTTTGTTTTACTTTTAAACTGAGTCTATCTGGGCCCATAACCTGTTGGTTGTGGGATATTAACTATTAAGCGCATATAAAACAAAGTCTATTTGGTATATCCTTTTATTTAACTTTAGCGAACACAAAACATTACATTGTAAGCGCATGGCGTTCCGAGAGAAGGAAAAAAGGAAGCGACGCGCGGGAAGTAACCACAGATAATAAAAATAACTTAAAATAGTGTTGCATGTTGCAATTTATATAAAAATATATTATATTTCCAACAAAATTGAAAAAAAAAAATTGATGTTGCTGTGTCATGGACACTGCTTTTGCTGCTTATATTTATTTTGCTGTTTATATTTTCTATGTAAAATATTTATTGATATAATATAACTTTGTATCAATAATTAGTTTGCGCATTCGCATTTAACAGATAGATTATATAATTTATACATTCAATCACGAAAAATTTATTTCAATAAATTTAGAAAAGTCCAAGTATTATGTGACTGCATGCGAGGATGTCAACGGCGGCAAGAGCGGCCCCCGCGGAAGGCCTAGGCTTGCGGCCGTAAATAGTATGTTGAATTATTTTAAATTTTACATTTTTTCGTAAAGTATACGTCCAAATTACATGCTATAAAAGCTAAATATTATCTTCATCAAATTTTCTTGATGATAGAATAACTTATTAGGTTTCAATATTTTCATCAAATAAAAAACGGTCAAATATTACCTTGGCATTTTCAATTATTTTTTGTTACAATATGCCTTATTGTGACTTATTTATAAAATATAGATATAGGGTGTCACGGACTTTATTTTAGAACTAATGAAATTGAATGTGTTTGTAGTACAATGTACTTACATATATTCTAATTCGAAAATGTTCATTATTATGGTTATTTCGTTATTTAAAACTAACTAAGAATTACATTCTGAATTTATACAGTTATAGCCTATAGCACTCCTGGGAAATGCAGCTTTCCTACAACACAAAAAAAAAAACCATCAATAAACCGTATCGTAACACATTTTAATAGAATAATATCCAAAAAAGTAGACACATATTTTCTTTGATAAACGGCCCTTATTTCGTATTAAAATATAGGAGATCTAATTGACCAAGTAGGTAATTATTGATTTGTTGATGTTATTTTTTTATATTTTGACCTTGTCTATATTTGCAAATAATTTTATTTTATATGTAACTTTACATATATATTTCATATTATATTTATATTGTAGGTATAAAACTGGTGTGCCGTTAACACCTGTAATTGCGGCTGCACATTGTATTTTGTATTATAATTTGTACTTTTTATTTTTAAACTTGTTAGTGTAAGCTGTGTTAGTGTTCTATAAAAATAAATATACAAATACTGCCTAGTTTCGCCTCTACAGTCAGTGTCAGTCAGGCACTCAGTAAAGGAAGAGCTTTATATCTACTTATAGTGTAATCCAATTTTATTTAAAAAAATTCCGGAAATCTAGTTTTAATTAGATACTTCATCTGGCTTTGCCCATGTAATATGTTAAAGCTATGTTAAGCTCTTATATGTTATATTTCTCTTTAATCATTATTATTATATTGTAATAAAGTTTCCTTTAGTGATACACGTCTCTATTCTCTAGTCTCTTCATTTTCACTCTACCGTCATATTTCATCTTGGTATGCGGAAAAACATATATGTACGTGTGTAACGTTGCTGCTTTGACAGATGTATTGCCTGTTTACGTCATCTTAATCTATATTTTATTTGGAAACATAACTTTTTATTTTTTGGCAAAATCTCTTTCTTTTTCATTATTTTAGCATTGATTTTATTTTAGTTTTATTTCATAGAATAGTCAAAATTATATTTTCTTTTAAAGTAGTCTAGATAAAAATACACAGGCTGTAAAAAAACCACCGGAGAGACCAAGGTCTGTATAAATCAAATAATAGTGTTTTCTCCCAGTGAGCTCAGCTTTGAAATAGTCATCGAAAATGATAACGCTCCATAACTTTCTAAGCACTTTTATGATAACTATGCTGTAAATCACAACAAAAGAATAATATGTAAAATTTTAAATGAAACTTGGTGGTTTCATTCAAAATTTTATATCATACTGAGGACATTGTAAATGCTGTAAAAATGTAACAAAGAGAGGGCTAAGATTGTGTTCTATTGTTAAAAGGTATAATAGGGATTGGCGTTTATATGATATGTTAGTTGTCGATATCTCAAAAAAACATTGTAAGCTCGCTATCGATGAATTCTTATTTTCCTTTTATTTTTTCCGTTAGCTTCACGTTTTGTCCCATATGTAGCAGGGTAGGTAGAAATGGAAATATAAATTTAAATAAATATTTCATCTCCTCGAGTGGGGATCGAACTCACAATCAGTCGATTTGGTATTCACACTTTATGCCCCAATAATGCCTTTATACCTTTATAATATTCTCCATCTACAATATATTAAACAGAATATTTATACTGAAGAAGTAACTAACACATAAAGTTTGAATCTCGCTAGAAGAGAATCAATTATTTTCATGTAACAAGACAAAGCGCGGCGTTGAGTCCTACCACTCAATTTGACTTTAAGTAAATAACATTCGGTTCTGTCTGTATTCGCTGATAAATGCGGGATAAAGCGTGAAGCTAAAAAAGTCCTCGATATGGCATAAAATCTTTTCTCATGCCTATCAAACGCGAATCTGAACTAATCTTGCTTCACGACAGACTTATATACAAACCGCAGTATCCATACAAATATTGATATTTTTTTTTTTAATAAAAATATCAATTTTAATACAGTACAAAAGAAAACTTTGCCGAAGTTTGATGTTTGTAAATTGTTAATTACTTCTTAAAGGATTCCATATCTCAAAAGATAAACCCTTATAGGATCATTTTGCTGTCTGTCCTACTGCCAATATCAATTATTTCAAAATCGCGTGGAAATATTAAGCTGTTATCAAACATTTAAGTAAGAAAAAATTCAACAAAACAAAATACGAGCATGCTTCAATTTTGCTGCAATTTCTATGAAATTTTCCGCGTAATCAAATCCTATAGGGTATTTTCCGTACACCTACAGTTCTGATATTTGACATAACGTGAGAACTTACTATACATATAAAGAAAAAAATATCCAAAAGACAAAAATTTATAGATACGTCATAGAAAAAAATCATTACAAACTTATATTTGCGGTTCATTTTATATAAAATGTTTGTGCCCGCAAAGTGCGGGCTTAGTGAACTAGTCCGATGCGTACTTAATCGGTTCTTTATTTAGTTTCATTCGGCCAGAGAAAATCTAGTGTTAAAACACTTCGTCCTCTTCTTTCCATCTTAACTTGATTATATTTAGCAATATTAATATCATTTAGATATTTCTCATAAATTATATAGATGCAAAATCAAACCAATAACTATTATTTAATATCACCATTAGTATATACAATTGTTACAATTGGAATATAGCCAACCAACTAAATAAATAAAAGAAAAACATTCTTTACAAAGCTATTGTCCGATGTTTTTTCCGGTGACGCTTTCGTTCTACCAAAACAGAATAGATAGTTGTTTCTATCGACTACATAAGGTTTAGAGGCTAATGGGGGTATATTTTTATATTTATTTTGTTTTTTAAGAATCCGTATATCAAAAGCAAGAATAAGGGGCCTTATAGGATCTCTTTTTTGTCTGTCTGTCTATATATCTGTCTGCCTGTCCGCCTATCAAGACCATGTCCATCAAAGTGTGGAGCTGAAATAATATCAAGTATCAAAATTATTTTAGCATAGAAAAAATAAGCTTCTAAGTCCATGCAAAGATACTAGTAGACAGAGAGCCAATACTAAAACAGTAGGGTAATTTATATTTCCATTTCTTCTCTCTGGTATGGAGGGAAAGCGCGGCGTGGAGTTCTGTCACTCAACACGCAATGCCTCCAGAATTCGGCAGAAAGTGGGGAACGGAGTGTCTTAATACTAGGTTCCCTCTGCCTACCCTACCGTATGCGGGATTCAGCGTAAAGCTGATTTATTTATCTATTTTTCAATTTACATTAGATATATATAGGTACAGTAGGTGCTTGTAATTTAGATGGCAGGGGGTTAAAACCATGCTAATTGTCTGGGAGTGGACAACGTCATTTTTAATATTATTCCCAAGAAAATATACAAATATTGAGATTTATAATTTAACGAAAGTTAGGTACTATAAGATTTTTTTTGCACCTTAGGTACCTAATATCTGTCATAATAACCACCACCCAAACTCCATATTCCTTGATAGTATTTCCCAGTGTTAGGTGTATGCGCACAGAAACTCTAACTACTATCGGCTCATGGCTAATAGTGTTTATGCATCAAATACGCATTTTGAACATAAGTTACTATTTAAACAAAACCTTTATGGCAAAAAGGGAAAATGTATAGTAAAAATAATTTTTCATTTTCTCGCTCTGACTAACAAGTAAAATCGCGGCGTTGAATTCCGGCACTTAATATGAAAATTGGACGAAAACGAAGTTTAACACTAAGTTCCATCTGCCTACTCTGGTCATGCATATTGCGTGAAGCTAAGGAAATTGAATAAAATACCATCTATACCTTGCATAATTGGCGTGACCCTGTATAATAAAGACATAAATCTTTATCCACTCAATATATTGCTACGGTGGATTGTGTTTGCCTCATCTCTTGTAATCAGAACATTAATCTACAGGATGATATATGGATGCAATTAATGGAAGCTTTATGTAAGGTTATTTCTATGTTCTTCTAAGTAAAATACTTTCTGACAGCAAATTACGTCTTTTTTGGGCTTTGTACGTTTTATGTAAATCATTTATTTACAATTTCCATGAAAATTACTAATTAACGCCCAGTATTAATAACCTATCTCCATCGTCAATCTTAGATTGTTTCATACATCTATCCAATCTCTAGATTGGATAGATATATGAAACAATCTAAGATTGACGTTGGAGATAGGTTATTAATATTGGGCGTAAATCAATCTGGGAACCTGGAAATCTAATACTAAGACATTTAGTTCCAATTGAGACACTTTCCGTGTCCGGCGCTTTGCATTGTTAGAGCAAAGAAATGAAAATATTAAATACAAGTGGTCCAATCGCGGCTTACCACCTACAATACTTTTATTATGCTGCGTTATGTGCAACTTATCTATATATATAAAAGGACTTGTGCTGACTGAGGTAAGACGCACGCAGAGCCGTAACCGCTGATGGTAGAAACGTGAAATTTGTGGGAGATGTTTATTTTCATATTCTGGACATCCACTAAGAAGGGAATTTGAAACATTTTAACCCTAAAGGGTTGAAAGGGTTGGTTCTAAAGGGTTGAAGGGGTTGAAATCTGTATGGATTTTTTTTTATTTGTACCGATTTTTATAAAATTTGAAATTCAGACTCTTAAAAATATTTCATTGAACACGTGTTTCATGGTTTTTAAGAATTCACCCCCTAAGGGTTCAAATAAGGGGTTGAAAGTTTATATGGAAAAATCTTTAAATTGCCATCGATTTTTATAAAAAAATAAATTCAGACTGTTAAAAATATTTTATTGAACACGTGTTTCGTGGTTTTTTTAGAATTCACTCCTAATAAGCGGGCGAAGCCGCGCGCGCCCTCTAGTTATTTATATAAGGCTTATATATAAGGTTTATATAAAGGTTATATTATAAGTTATACATTTAACCTTTACAACTTGTTTTCATAATACAGATTTCATACCTAATCAGAAAAACTAACCAATTTTAACCAAATAAAAAAACAGAAAACAACGACGCCAAAGATTATATAACCTTCGTTTGCAAGTAGGGAATTAGGGATAGGTCGTGCATGCCTAACTTGTATACTATTTTTATTAGAAGTTAATTAAACGGTTTTGCTCATTTGTTAAATATTGCCAAAATAATACTACAATTTACAATCT
Source organism: Heliconius himera (assembly GCA_021202915.1). Lineage (NCBI taxonomy): Eukaryota > Metazoa > Arthropoda > Insecta > Lepidoptera > Nymphalidae > Heliconius > Heliconius himera. The sequence goes on from JAJHJA010000216.1 coordinate 180,040, forward strand.
TTATCGTCTTCCTACATCGTCCAAGCTTCTTTGCATGTTTCCACTTATTTTTTGGAACTTGAGATAAATGCTGTTAGCCCTACTGGTGTTGGGTTGGTTGGGGAGAGAAGAGGTATTCCATCCCTAAGACAGTGCAAACACTCCATACTATGCTACTATGCTGCCTTGAGATGATGTCATGGGTGAACAGAAGGATCCCTGTGGGACTCAAATCCTTGCTTGCAACCGTAAACACAGCATTGAGTTGTTTTAGTTTTACATTTTCTCGAAAAGTATACGTCCAAATTTATTGCTATCAAGGCTAAAGTTTATTATCATAAAATTTTCTTGACGATGGAATAACTTTTGTTTGTAAGTTTCAATATGACACTCTGTTCTCCACTTTTCTCGGACGAATGGCGGAGCTCAATGTCCAAGAGAATATTGTGGATATTAAACCGTCTAATTAAAGAATTTCCTCGGTCTAATATATCTATCTATACATGTCGTCTCTGTTATTTAATTTTTGAAACATAATTTATTCTCAAAGAGGGCGAGTCCATCGTGGTTAAGCAACATAAGCGCCTAGTAGCGATAGTACTCACGCTGGTTGTCGGTTTGATTCTCGCAAAGTGGGTGGAGAACGGAGTGTCTTAACTCTGATGACTCTCCTCTATTACTAACCAGCTTTAACTAACCTACCACAAATTAGGAGGATTTAGTACGAAGGTTAATATAATATATGGACATTACTTAAACAGGCAAATGTAAGTAAAAGCTAATTTATTAAGCAAATATTTATCCCTCATCAAATAGACCCTTGCGAGAGTTACAAAACAAACTAACGCATTTACTCTGAGCATTGAAGTTTATAAAAGCTACCTATAGCGTATATACTTGTATGTATTAACTTCCTCGCTCTGGTAAGTAGACAAAATGTGGCGTTGAGTTCCGCTACTCGACAGCTTTATTCTCAACAACAAGCAATGTCTTGAAAATTTGGTTGAAATCTGGCCTAAAGTCTAAAGAGAAGCTTTTTTACTAACCCGCTCTTGTAAGACGAGCCGCAGTGTTGAGTTATGATCAACACGCGATGATTTAAAAATCGGGTAAAAAATTAAAGAATGTCTTGACACTAGGTCCTCTCTGCCTATTAAAAGCGTGAAACAAAATAAAATAACCTATTTCAATTAAAAGTAGAACAAACTAGCGTGCGTAAGTTGCGTGTAAAAAGAAAAGTGTAATTATTTTTGTGTGAAATACTCGCAGGAGTTGTTAATAGCGTGTTAATTATACAATGTACATATTGAGGTTTCAAGTAAATATGTATTTTGTTAGAAGACCGAAATATAAATCATAGTGGTGCCTGAGTATAAACGCGGTGATCGTAGGTTCGATCCCCGCAACGGAAAACGATTTTATTTCAATTATTATTTCCTCGCTTTGGTAGATAAAGCGCGGCGTTGAGATCTCAACATGCAATATCTTAAAAAAAATATTTATAGTATAATAAATATCGATTCATTTAATATAGTGTATTATGGAGGCAAAGAGAACCAAGTATTAAGACACTCCATTCCCGTTTTTCGCCGAATCACTCCCCCAAATGGAGATCGAATTCACAACCATTACGTTCTTCCTTCCGAATTTTAATAGATTGTAAAAATGTTTAATATCTATAAAAAAAAAATTTACAGAAAAATGGCCTAAGTGTAAAAATAAGACCTTATATCCGTATTACGTTGATGACTCCGCCATTTTGTATTTTCACGAGGAGTTATGAGATAAGGGTCTTTGTTGGGAGCTTAGAGTATACAAGGCGGTAATATTTGATTTTTCGTTATTATTTTCTATCTTAAAATAAATCATGTCATCTTATTTTTTCTTCACATTAGTAGTACTTAATGATTGTAATAGTTGTGGGTTTCATTTAAAATTTTTCTACTTTCTTATAACAAGAAAAAGTTAAAGTTTGAATTGCATATATCACTTAACAAGTAATCTCTCAAAAATTGATTGGAAACTGAGGAATGGAGTGTATTAACACATAATTTCCTCTGTATACTTTGCAGCCTGATACAGCGTGAAACTGAAAAAATACTTTCACATCGAACTTTATTTTGCTCAAATGAACTAAGCTAGACATGGTGAGAGAAGAAAAGGGAGATCTCCGTTGACCATCGAAACGACGACACTGTGTCGATAATACTGGAGAGAAAGCTATGTATGTATGTCTAAATTAGAATATAATCGGAATTTGGACATTACACTGTTGAAATATATGCATATTCTCCAATTGTACCAATACGGCGTCGATAACAAAATGTTAAACTTATCATTTTACTTATAATATGTTGTTTTATTAGGTAACAGAACCCACAACCTCGCGTTCACAGTCAAACGCTTGTGCACCTGCGCCACGACTGGCCTCAATAAATGTAGTTTATTACCTCATTCCAATCATCCAAAGCGTATAGCAACTCACAACTGTAAAACACCGTTGCATGCAATTTAATTTAACAGTGTCGTTATTGAGTCCACTCAATTCCTTTATACGTTTAAACGATAGTGCTCTAGACTACTAGGGAGTCTCTGGAACTAACCTAGCACTTATCAGATTACATACTTTGAGCGTGAGCGAGCTCCTCGTATAGAATGCTAAAGGTCGCTGGATTAGACATCCTCATCTAATTTTAACTAGGTTTTACAAACATGACTGTTATTATGTTTTAAGAGAGAAAAGCTTCTTCCTTAGCGATACAGCGTTTAGTTGGTTGGCTGGTAGTGGGTTCGATTCTTACTCGGGGGAATCAACTGTTTTCATTTTTTAGCGTTGGTGGGAAGAAAAAACGCTGCATTGAGTTATGGTGTTTACGAAGCTCTGTTGAGCGTGATGAGCTAATATATAATTTATAACAGTTTATCCGTTCCGTTCTGCTATTCGGTACTATAGACAGAACGCGGCGTTGGGTTCCGCGACTCAAAGTTTAATGCTAGTAAACTGGGCGGAAGAAAGTGACGTAATGTTTTAATACTTAATTCACTCTACCCGGCTCTGAGACAAAAAGGATGAAGCTCTTACATCTCACATATATTGCGAAATAAATATTGAGAAGCTAATTAAGTTTGATTCACTTTCTTTATGATTCCCATAAAATTATTGCTGTATTGACAACCTAAGAAATCTTTTCTCAGGATTTCCCAGGAATTTCAACAATATAGGACTATAAATAAATGGCAACCTAGTGTTAAGATCTTCATTCACATTAAGATACTTCCGTTCCTCACTTTCCGCTGAATTATTTGAGGCTTTGCGTGTTAACACCGTGCTTTCGATACCAGAGCGGGGAAAATGAAAACTAAAAATAATTCTTTTCTCCGAGTGTGAAACCGCCACGTTTATGGTTGCACGCTGGTGCCACCACTCTGCGCCACGGCGGCCTTATATACTTAACTTAACTTAGGATATATACGTATATAAAACTTTTCAGTTACCGAGAGACTGACAGGTGAAATTTAGCATTAGCGTAGGTAGGTTGAGGAGTACAGGGGAGCACTAAGAGAGGATTCCTTGGACGGGAATAAACATTACTTACCATTTTACGTCCTAAAGTCCACTCAAACAAAATTGCAGGCGAAGTAGTAAAATGTATTTTTTAAACTGTATATATATCAAATTTAGACTATACGTTAGGTAGAGGATTCTCTTTTGGCACAGTTTGTTGGAATCGTTGCCATCGGTAAGCCAAACATTTTGCTGCCAGAAACTGTTCAGTTTTAGTTAGTTACGTTATATGAATAATTGTAATGTTATTTTCTAAAAAAGGGAACATAACAGTAATAATGTGCATTTTTATCTTCTATTTTTTTAATTTTTAACTATAAAGTAAGTAAAAGTAACCAAAAAAACCTGCTTAGCCAATCAGCAAAATCAGCTAGCATATCTTCTTAACTTACTACAGTTAGACTCTTGGTCGTGACGTGGCGTAACTTAACTCCACCAGAATCACTAAAATATTTGTAATCAATTCCCAAATAAACAATTCCCCAATTAGTTATACCTACGTACGTACGTTCATTAGTCAACAATCAAGGGTTGGTCCTAACAAACCCCACCCTCTGCCCTTGGGTCTGCGTTGTACGATGTAAGTACAAGGCGTGGTTGTAGTCTAATTAAATTGGTTTGTGGTATTTACATTTAAATATATATGTAGGTATATATAGTGTTATCGATTATTAGAATTATATATTTACATTTACAATACATTAGCCAGGCCAGACGTGGTGTAGATTCGATTCCCACTTGAGGAAATGAGATGTATACTAGTATTATAAATTTGAAAGTAACTGTGTCTGCCTGTCTGCCTGTGGCGTAATCACTCCCAAACCGCTAATCCGATAGTGATAAAACTTTATATAGAGATATTTGAGTGTCTTGTAATGAACATAGGATACTTTTCCCCATTTTTTAAAAAGTTTCCAGGAATTTCCTTCTTTAAGTAAAGGTCGCAAAAATGGACCTCCTGAATGCTTACATGATTGCGTTGACTCAACACATACACATCACATAAATAGTTGAACGACAGTAACTAATTTAATATATTTAATTTAAATTAAATATATTAAATTAGTATTAGCTTATCAGGTTGTGTTGTGAATATATTTTCTGTAATTTGATATTCATCTTTACCAAAATAAAAAAAAACAGATACATGTAATAAATATAAAAACATTCAGAGATGTTATTACAATTTTATATCTTCCATCATGTATCTTTTGAAAAGCTTATTCTCTTTACATTTACTTCAATATGCACGACAAAGGGTTAAATGAAGTGTTAACAATTAGATTCGTATGTGCTCACCTATATTTACATGTATTGTAGAATTTTTGATTTAATAATTTATATTTTAATGAAGAAATATTTTGAGGAAATTTTCGTACAAATATATTGTGTCTAAGCATAAGAGATGTTGGATAATAATAATAATTGAAATTACTGAAAAACAAAATAATATAATGATTTATTCGGATCTTTCTCAAAGACGCAAAATGCGGTATATAAGATTTTTTTTATTATTCATACAAAGGAAAATATTTTTTAGGTATAATTTTTTATTTATTTATAATATATATGTGCCGTTATGATCGGTGACTTGTTGCCATTGGATGGGTAGTGTTTACAGTGTTCGTTTTAGGTTAGCTTTATGCTTCGTAAAGAGTACTGCAATGACCGAAATAGGTGGAAACCTGATGGAGCAAAGTCACGGCTATACGGAGGATGCATCAACACAACCCAGCCAAACTCTCTCAATTTTTGCTGCGTGACTATAGACGAGTGCGCTCTGGCGTTGTCATGGTGGAACACGACCACCACCGCCCTTCCTATTCACCAGCTTCGGCCGGTTTTTCTCAATAGCTTTTTTTAGCTTTATCAGTTGCTGACAGTAGAGGTCAGAATTGATAGTTTTACACAGTAGCAAAAGCTCATAGTGGACGATTCCTTTTCAATCCCACCATACACATAGCATCATTTTGTTCCGAGTGAGGCCGGGCTTTGCCACGGTCTGTGGGGCTGGTCCACGCTTCGACCACGATCGTTTTCACACATTCTTATCGTAAGTCACCCATTTTACATCACCCGTAATCAACTGTTTTAGAAATGGTCCGGAGATGTTACGTTTCCACAAAGAATCGCAAATGGAAATACGTTGCATTAGGTTTCTCTCAGTGAGTTCATGTGGTACCCAAATGTCGGGATTTTTCTTGTATCCATACTTTCATAAATGACGTAAAACTGTTTTATGATCAACATCCAGTTCTTCAGCAAAGTCGTTGCTACTAATATGTCGTCCTTGCTCCATTTTTTCAAAGATGGCACTGATTTTATCTGTGTCTAGAGCGAACCTCATCTTTCACACAAAAATTTCCAGACTTGAAACGCTTGAACCACATTTGAGCTACTCTTATTGATACCGCATTATGTCCGTAAACCGCACAAATTTTATTCGCGGCGTTCGTCATATTTTCACCCTTTTTTGTAATAAAACTTTAAAATGTACCGAATTTCTTCATCACATACGTTTATGTTGCTTGCTTGAAAAACATTTTTTTTTATTTATTTCATCTTCAGAGTGTAACATTTAATGGTATTAAAACCAGCTAGTAACATTCAGTACAGCCAAGGAGGTTTGATTACTAATAATACATTAAAAATACGAAAATACTTTTGCCCCGACCTATTATAATAATCAAGAGAAAATTGATCATATTTGAAATAGGTTATTTACGTATAGATTCTTGTATCATGAAAAAAGGAAAAGGAAAGTAAAGATTGAATTAAAATATTTAATATAAGTTAAGGTAAACCAGTTTATAATTAGGATTTTTGTTTACTTCTTGTAACAAATAAGAATGCAAGTAATATATAGCTTTGTTTATTTATATTTTACGTTAACCATTAACTTTTAGCGCTAATTACTTAATTAAAATTCCAAAAAACAATAAAATCTCTTAACTCGTTTAATTATAAAAACAATTTAAAAAAAAGAACAATGACCAAACAAAATTACACGGCTCATTGCGAAGCAAATAGCAACACAATCTCCATTTTATCGGAATTTTAATTTAACAATTTTCACGTAACTGACTGCACATACGTTCAGAAACTCGCCTCTATGCATCTTCATTTACGAACTGTTCGTCACAAAATATATATTAGTATTGTTGCAATAATATTTCTTATTGCACTTTGTAGTGGCAAAGTAATAGATGCGCGTAATTTAGATTTCGGGACCAACGCCAACCCTATAGGCTTAAAATTTAGTGACGATAAGGAAGATAAGCCTGAAAATGTATTAAATATAAATGAATCGAGAACTGAAGATTTCAAAAATATTAATACAAGAAACTTAAGTGCCAACAGTAATACCAATAACAAAAATGTTTATAATGACACAAGAGTGAGAAAGGAAAATCAAAGCGCTGACGACATTAATATTACTAATAAGATTAATAATTTACGAATGGAACTAAATGATAATCTAATTTTAAATAAAAATCAGAATCCTATTCAAAGACTTACAAAGATAACGTCGTTGCTTGAAAATGTGAAAACATTATTGAAGAAAGAAACCCAAAAAAATAAATATAAATATGAATTTAAAGAGTATGTACCAGTTGACGATAGTATAAGTAATGCAAATTTAATTCGAACGCAAAAAACGTCTAACGGCCTAATTTTAATACCAGAATTTGAGGGGAACAAGATGTATATAAAAAAATATTATAATTGACGTATAAGATGAGAAAACATAAGATTTAAATTTCATACTTTAAATATTAAAGGTTTGTCAAATACATATTTTTTATTTAATACAAAATAAATATTTGTAGTTGAGGTCAGTTGTGGCGCAGGGACACAAAGTGTGACTGTAGAGCCGACTGGTTGTTGGTTCGACCCCACTCGTTGAGAAGGAAATGTTTACTTAAATTTATATTTCCATTTCACCGCTTTGGTGTCGAGGCAAAGCGCGGCGTTGAGTTCTGCCACTCAACACGCAATGCCTCCAGAAGTCGACAGAAAGTGGGGAACGGAGTGTCTTAACACTAGGTTCCCTCTGCTTACCCTGTTGTGTGCGGGGTACAGCGTGAAGCTGATTTTATTAATATTTGTATTTCGGTTTCATTTTAAAAAGTTTATGGTATATCACTTCATTTATTTTGTTTACATGTTTTGTTCGTTTATTTTTTTTTACCTTCACACTGTTTCCCGCACTTGGCAGAGTAGACTGATTGAAACTGATAACCCAGTGTTAAGACACTCTGGTCTCCATTAAGTCATTTCCGTTAATCACTTTCCGCCGAGTTTTTGAGGTTGAATAGCAAAACTGCGCAAGCCGCAATAATTCGCTTTGCCTCAATACCGGGGCGGGGAAATTTAAATAAAATATATTTCATTTTGAGTAGGAATTGAACCCACAACCGCCGCGTCTGCACCACGACGGCCTTTTACATGTATGTGGTAATAACTATAATATATAGATGTTATTAATATGATTTTATACGAAAACGTATTGTTACATTATTATTATAATCAGCTTTTATGCCATTTATGGACGTAAGCCTCTCCATTGTTTTAATCTTAATAATAATCCTCCGTATTGTTTCACTATCTATTTAATAAATGTCCACATTTCAAAATATAAATCGTGGCGCAGGGACACAAGGGTGCGACTGTAAGCGCGATAGGTTGTGGGTTCAATTCCCACTTGAGGAAATGTTATATATAATAGCTCACACTCAACACGCAATGCCTAGAAAGACGGACGGACGGAATGAAATGTCTTAACACTGAAAGAAGCTAAAACAATACAATAAATAAATAACTCCTTTATAATTATAATAACGGGAATTTAAATAATTAATATAATATTATGAAATTTACATAGATTTTTAAAGCTTCATTAAAATCTATTAACTTATGAAAAATCTTTTGGTTAGGTCACTTTAGATGGGTCAAAGATAAATATTTTACTTGCACTTTAATCTTTGAGAAGTTTCGCTTTTTGCACTTTGAAACTGCACAAACGGAAGAGCTATTTTCTATTTCATAGTTTAAATTTGTTTGCGAAGAAATATGATTACAATTTAAATTTAAACACAGCTCGTACATTGTAACAATTGTTCTTTATACAAGTTCTTGAGTCATGCCTTGAGAAAAAAGTCATTTTCGTTTACTTTGTTTGAAAATAACATTTATGAAATTCAACAATTTATGTGTTAAGAATTTAAGAATTCTTATTAATTTTTTTTTAACTACACGCTGTATCCTGCACATAGAAGTGTAGGCAGAAGAAATCTAGTTACGACACTCCTTTTCTCACTTTCCGCCGTATTTTTGTAGCGCTTTTGCCTTGGCACCAAAACGAAGAAACAAAAATATTTATAAAATAATTCATACTTTAATCACATTGCAGTGTTATTACTTCTTACTTATGTATGCGACGGTGAAACTATTAAGAAACTTTTAATATTGTCTATGTCTATATGAATATCTACGAACGAAATAAATAAAACCAGTAGTTCCTTAGATCAGCGAATGCCTAGGAACTACTGGTTCAAAATATATATTTTTTGTTTTGGATAAACCATTTGGCGACCAACTGTGACTAAAGTCACGATAATCATTTCAATTTCACTGTGTCATGTGTCATTCGAGTATTCTATTTTTCATTCCAATCTGTCCCATTCCATTCCATAGACTATGCGGGTGAAGCCACAGGCCAATGCTAGGAAAGTCGCTCCAAATTATTTCTTCTCTATTGTGGTTATTTTATGAAGAACATATCAGATTAATGCTATAAACAAAATGTGTTGTCATCGAAACTCGATTGGGTCATATTCTCTTACTTAGATGCAGATTAAGTTAATTAACTTATTTTAACAATACATTTATATATTAATACATCATTATTTTTAATATTATTTTAGTGAGTTTGTTTGTTTCACGTGTAAATAATGTAATCGATCACTGTTAATTTATTCTAATATTAAATTTTAATACATTTATGTACACTTTTTATTAGGAGTATAGTGAAAGATATAAAACAATTTAAATATTAACAATAATAAATAATGCGATCAATTTTTTTAAATTTGTTTTTCAATGAGCATAAATAGCATCAGTCAGTTTTCAGTTTATAAAGCAAATTTAAAACTTTTTTTATATATTTATAAAATTTCAGTTAAATCGGAATATTATTTTCAATAAATAATGGTGATCAAATAAGATTGTCCTGATCTGGTGACGCAAGGATGTAATTGTAAGCACGATAGTTGTGGCTTTGATCCCCACTTTGGGAAATTAAATATCAAATATTTTTATTTTCTTGATTAGATAACGAAGCATATATGGGATAATGCCACTCAACTCGCAAGGTCTGTGTTCGGCGGAAAGCGGAGAACAGAAATGTGTTAGTGTTTAATAGAAACGGCGTGTCTTAACACTAGTCTCCCAGATTTCCTGTGCCTACCCGTATCATATGAGCGGATTACAAATTGAAGCTAAAAAAAATAGACAAAGTAAACAAAAACCTACAAATATAAGACAAATTAAAGAAATGAATAAATTAAGTGATAAATCAGATCAAATATTTATCAATTGCATTGTATTTACACAACAGTGTCTAGTTAAATAATGAACAAGCTAATGAATAGTTTTAAATGAATAACTTTATAATATTTTCATTTTATTGCCATATAATTAATTTTAAATTATCTCGTGTAAAAATTTTATTACTAAATATTTTAGTAGTTGAAAATCAGTATAATTTTAGGTATTTTATTTTTCGAACCTATAAACACTACGTTCAAAGTTAGACTTTCTTTAGACGATAGTACAAAGACGACGACGACGGACAAAATAAGACATTCCGTTCCCACTTTCCATCATAGTTTGAAGATATTTGTACATGTTGGGTAGAGAAAGTCAAAGTAGCGCTTTGTCTTGTTAACAAAGTGAGGAAGTGAAAATATTAAATTATACACTCCAGGGACAATCGAACCCACAACCATCGTGTGGACACACAAATACAACACAAATAGTCCACACGCTGTTTTTTTTTTCAGATTCACATTATATCCCTTACATAGTATGGTAGGCAGAAGAATACTAGTGCTAAGTCACTCTGTTCCCCACTTTCCGCCAAATTTTCAAGGCATTGTGTATTGAATTAAGGAACTCAACGCTTTTGGCTTGGTATCAGAGATAAAAATTAAATTAATTCCCCCGGGAATCGAACTCACAACCGTCGCTTTTATAATTTATAGTCCACACGCTCTGCTACTGTACCTAAATTAGCCTTAATCTATATCTCAACATAAATATATCAATGAGTGAACCATCCAGTAACAAATCAGCCGAGTAACAGGGTTACTATTTTTTTTATTCTTTAATCTGAACTCTCGTTCTACCACCATAAAACCACTAAAACAAAGAAATAGCGTTAGATAAGTACAAAATTTGCAGCCAGTTTGGCAATTTTGGAATGACGCCAGAACAGAGATGCCAAGTATATTTCATGTAATTACAAGTATTTGTGTAACGATGGAACATGAGGCGAACAATTGGGATCTTTTTAAGGCATGTCTGGGGCTTATATTTTGAAATTGTATGTAGATGAGTCGGGCTTAGGCAATATGATATAAAATAACTAAAATTTTCTTTAATTTAGTAACATAATGTTAAGATACTCCAAACTCCGATTTCCGATCGAATTCGAGACTGCGTACTTAGTGGCGGAACTTACAGCCACAGATAAGAAAATAAATTAACCCATTTATTTATTTGCAATCATTACGCTTTTAACGTGATCTTTTCGCCTCTCTTCCTTTTTAATAATATTTTTTGCTATAATTCTCTCTATAAGAGCTATAGAGCCTTCTTCTCCTGAGCCTCAGCACGTTCTTAATTGTTCTCAATCCCTTTATTACGGATGCGGTGAGCGAAACTGACTTGAAATATGCTACGAATAATAATACTAAACATACTTCCCATATGTACCATTTCTGAACTGCATTCCGGCCTTTCTTCATGTAACCTTTTAACAATACTTGTCTCACTCGCGTTCTGGCTTAGTTTATTATTTCCACAACCTTGTTTCTGTAGTAGTAACCAATGCCTGCAACTCGAATTCTGATAATCTAATGAACACTACATTATCTGCATACAGCAGGCAATTTTCACATTCGAGTCACTTTCGCCTCTCAATCTCATGTCACTTTATTTCACTTCTTGAAGACGTTACGTTACTATCCAAATTGACAACGTTCGTGTAATCCCGAAAGTTATTCATTAATCCAAATGGATTTATCTCTATATATAATAAGACAGTAAAAATATTTTGTCTGTACATTTAGTAATTTTGACTGAAATGGATAGAGGGACACTTAAAAAGAATAATAGAAAGCAAAAAGATTTTTTTTAAATTTCTTGTCTGTCTGTCTGTCTGTCTGTCTGTCGACATATTTCTGTCCGCATTTTTCTCTGAAAGTACTGAACCGATTTACTTGAAAATTTCACCAATTGCTTTGTTTTAACTCAACTTGAGTACTAAAGTTTAGTTCATCAAAATCGGTTCATTAAAAAAAAGTTATCGTCATTTGAATGAACTCAAGGCATTACTTTGCCTGCGAATATTATATAGCAATCGCTCTGGTATGACCCTGGCTAAAGAATGATATTCGAAACGTCTGGTTTATATGATTGTTGATAAAAATATATATTTTTGAAGCACTATTATATAATATTTTATACAATAAAGCAAGCAAAGTTGAATTGTTAGTGGAGATTACCTTCAAAAATCATAACAGTTAAGTTTAAGTCGTAATTAATTCAACCGGCCGGTCGTGGCGCAGCGGCACGAGGTGTGACTGCAAAACCGACTGGTTGTGGGTTCGATCCCCACTCGAGGAGATGAAATATTTACTTAAATTTATATTTCCATTTCTTCGCTCTGGTGTCGAGGTTAAGCGCGTTGAGTTCTGCCACTCAACACGCAATGCCTCCAAAATTCGGCAGAAAGTGGGGAACGGAGTGTCTTAACACTAGGTTCCCTCTGCCTACCCTGCTATGTGCGGGATACAGCGTGAAGCTAATTTTAATTCAACACAGAGATAAAGAACGTTCTTGAAAGAAATATCAAGTAAATACAAAGATATTTTGGTTGGTTCGTTCATATAATATATGTAACTAATTTAAAAACTGTACAGGAGTTAATATGCAATTAATACAGTTATTTTACAAAGAATATTATGAATCCTACAACCTAAATTATATTATTCACTGACATCCGCACATTTAACAGAGTATATTATATAGGTAAAAAGAACATAAAGTTACAAAAATATATACGTGTAATATATAATTAGCTTTATGTATATTTTATAAATATCAAATATCAACAATGGTCGTATTTTTTTATTTAAAACAATCAAAAATTCTTTGACGATAATGTAAAAAAATCATATTAGAAGTCATTATAGTTGTCAATCGATTGTGCTTATTAAATCAGTAATCATATATTTTAAGCGGGCGAAGCCGTGGGCGAGCCGCTAGTTAGTAAATAATAAAAAAAGAAAAAAACATTTTTGAGGAATTCCTCATTTGTATAGCGAAGTTTTTCATGATAGGAAAACCTTGCTATGCAAATAAAGAAAGAAGACTGAGGCAGTCATGGCACAGTTATACAGTGGGTGGCTGACGATGCACTGGTTGTTTGTTCTCATTAAATTGGGCGAATCAATTATTTTTGTTATCTAACTCTTCTAAGAATAAGTTCCATTATTAAACACTCATAATGCCTCGAAATTTGAAATTGGAAAACGTAGTGTCTTAGCACTAGATTCTCTCTGTCTACTCTACTTCCATATTCAGGATATAGCGTGATACAAAGAAAATGAATGCGCCATTATAGTGTCAAAAGTTATTTCTATTCAACAAAAAAAAAACTTTTAGATCTGTTTCTAGAATTTTTAAACTTCGAAACTGTCTACATTTATTACTTTTATTTTATAACCTGTCCCCAAACTTACATCTTTTATTCTTACTTGTTTATTTTATAAATATTGTTAGCTACTTAAGCTGAAAGAAATAAATCTAAAACATTATTAAATCTTTATTAGTATATTATTAAATCATCACTTTAAATAAAAAGAACGTGGTAGAATGTCAACATGCGCTTTTCACGTATCGTTCAGTTTAGATAAACTTTGATGTCGAGCAATGTAACTAGCAAAACGGGAAGTTACCCACTCAGGGGAATGCCAGGGGAATTCCCGCCCGCCACTTACTAACAATGACTCGAATTCGGGTCGAAAATGAACATGAATATATATATTCATACATATTATATTTTTTAAATCTCTAGCTTTTGCCACTTTCTTCACTTAAGTTGGAACACAACGCCGTGCTTCGTCTTCTTTCCAGAGCGCTAAAATGAAAATAGCATATTTCCCCTAAGTGACAATTGAACCTATAACAGTCGCGTTTACAGTCAGACGCTGCGCCACTAGTGCCTCAATGAATAAATATCACTTTAAAATATAATAAATTGACATCTTGTCTTAGGTTGTTTGTTTCAGAAATATTGTTAGAAACTTTAGCTGACACAAATAAGTCTACAATAACGTCTTCCAACTCTTTTCTTGTGATTGGCTTGGCTTCAATAAAATTAGGTGACTCCATTATTTATTGGAAAGTATCCAAAGTAAAAATCGATGCCAATTATATATATAAAACCAACTATTGTGATCCATCACCGCCTTTTACGTGGGTATAGTCGTAAATATTTTAAAGTGATACTTAAGTATCACTTTAAAATATTTACGACTATACTATTATTACTATTATAAAGGTGAATAGTTTATTTGGTTTAACGCACGCGAATCTTAGAAACTACTAAATTGAAATTCATTTATATTTAATAAGATCTTATTTGTGTAAAATAAAACAATTATTACTTTTTGCACCTTTCTGCTGTCTTTTATACAATAAATTCTTTCAAATGGTTGCCTGGAAGAAATCGCTTTTAGTGATAAGGCCGCCATTGCACTATTTGTTGTCTTTTTTCTTTTTCGTTTTTTAATGCAATAAAGTATTATTATTGAATATTTTTTTTCTTGTAATCGTCCAGTTTTCGAGGATTTGATCAAGTTATTCGTTTTAATATGACAAAAATATAAAACTTTGTTACTATAATTCTTAAAGCTAGTGTCATCTCTGCCATCGATGGTGATGTTTGTGATTTTGATTCCCAAAAAATAAAAAAAATATTAAAATATCATTTTAATAACACAAACGCGACATTGTGTTACGCCAACCCAAAACGCAACGCCAAAATCTTCGTAAAGTCACAAATGCAAAAATAAAAGCAGTCAAAATAAATAAAAGCAGAAACATATATTTCTGTTCTATGATGATCCACCTTTGTTAACCTCATTTCTCTAACTTTATTTTATTTATAGTGCAATAAAGAATATATATATGATTGACAAAAAAAAAATTTTTTTTCGTCAGCTAAAGCTTAGTATTCGACTTTTGAACTATATAGTGCTTACGATCTCTGGGTAACCTAATTATTGACCTAAATAACAAGTGTTGTTGACATCTCAATCTATAAGTATAGAAATTAATTTTAATTTCGTTTAAAGATTTGGAGGAAAAACAGTTGAAGTGTTTTTTATGAGTCTTCTTATCCAATTGAAGGTAATATTTTAAATTTAATTAATTGATACAATTTTTTATTAATTGAGGCCGGTCGTGGCGCAGCGGCACGAGGTGTGACTGTAAAACCGACTGGTTGTGGGTTCGATCCCCACTCGAGGAGATGAAATATTTACTTCCATTTCTTCGCTCTGGTGTCGAAGTTAAGCGCGGCGTTGAATTCTGCCACTCAACACGCAAAGCCTCCAGAATTCGGCAGAAAATGGAGAACGCGAGTGTCTTAACACTGGGTTCCCTCTGCCTACGCTGCTGTGTGCGGGATACAGCGTGAAGCTGATACAAATACATATTTCTTATTTTCTCACTTGAACTACTTTCGTGATCTAATAACATTGCTATTTAAAAAAAAATCACTACAATTTTTTTAAAAAATTTTAATTAAACACTAAAGAGACGTGGTCCGTACTTTTTTTAACTTTTTCATTATTATCAGCTAATCAACAGTTTTATATTTATCTGCTTCTTAAATAAGGCTTATAACTAGAGAATATATCCATATATTGAAAGGTAACATTTTAGCCAATTTAATAAAACTTATTTTGTAGCAGTATTGTTTCATCTAAATTGACATACATTTTTTATTTATGAAGGGATTTAAATAAAACATACACTAGATGAAAGGGGACTAGGGACACAATGTCACAAAGGATTCGGCGGAAAATGGTAAACAGAGTTGTACCTATTGGGTTCCCTCTGATTACTTACTCTGTTTGTGTGTGTAAAGCTAAAAAAATTACACGCTCTAATTAATATGCAATAAAATTTAAGCATTTGTATAAGTTAATTAATAAAGCATTTTGTTGGTAACTACGTTGGCAACGTTCCAGCCAAAAATCGTATTTAATTTAAATGTTCAGTGTCCTGTGACTGAGCAATCAGATGGAAGGTAAGAAAAATATTTTAGAAAACGTGTAAAAATTTTGACAAAAATAAAAAAAATACAGTGAAATGGAGAACGGAGTGTTTTAACATTGGTCTGTTGGTTCTAAACGAGTTGTGATTTACTAGAAACTTATGTTTTATTGCCTTGTATATAAAACATAAGTATTTTGTATGTCACAACTCGTTTACTATTATTTTATAATCATACTTAACATTACTCAACTTCACTGAAATATATTGAGGCCAGTCGTGGCGCAGGGGCACAAAGTGTGCCTGTAAATCGAATGGTGGTGGGTTCGATCCCCAGTCGAGAAGATGAAATATTAATTTACATTTATTTCTTCGCTCTGGTGTCGAGGGAAAAGCGCGGCGTTGAATTCCGCCACTCAACACGCAATGCCTTTAGAAATTGGCGGAAAGTGGGGAACGGAGTGTCTTAATACTAGGTTCCCTGCCTACCCTGCTGTGTGAAGGATACAGCGTGAAGCTAAAAAAAAATTGTACCATTAAATGATATTTAACGTCATTACTTCAATAAACAATTACTTCAGTCTACATTTGAACCATTTCGTATAAGCAAACCGAATTAAACATATCCTAATGTGCCAATAGGGCCATATATTTAAGATTTTCATATCAATAATTTATATCGATGACCCCGCAAACGACACTTCCAGAAGTGTTCTACCCTGTTTCAAGTTTCAAACACAAATAAGCTTTCAGCGGCTGTCCATTCGTTAATTAAAAGTAAATACGCTCCAGAGGCTTGCTGTAGCTGAAGTAGGAAATACCTGAAAGGTTGAAATTTTAAATGGAGCAATATTGATTGTGGCCAAACTGTAGGGTCTTATATTATATAGTTCAAAAGATTATTGCTTAAAGATTACTAGAAGTTATGCTGAGTTAGAACTGGTTAGGTGGGTAGTAAAGTTTGAAGGATTTGTATAAAAATATTTTAAATATAGCGCTAGGGAACAACCTGTAATCACGACAGGTTGTGGGTTTTATTCCTATTCGAGGAAATGTAATATTTAATGTTTTCATTTCTTCGCCCTGGTAAGAAGGTAAAGCGCGGCGATAAATTCCGCCACCCCACACAAAATGCCTTAAGAATTCGACGGAAAATATGGAACGGAAGTGCCTTAATGGGAAACGGAGTGTCTTAACACTAGATTCCCAGATTCCCTCTGACTACCAAGCTATGCCCGGAATACAGCGTGAAACTAAAAAAATAAAAACAAATACGATTAAAAGTATAATCAGTAATGATTAATAATATTTTCTAACGAAATAATACAATTTTGTTTTGTGAAGCGTTGTTTTAATTATTTTCACGCCTGAAACACGCGCTGATTGATTGCAACACGGCACCGAGTTAAACACTTTTACGTGTTACGATTAATCAAATAGGCGTGGGTTGTATGATTGTAGAAAATTAAAATAAATGAACAATAATTCGTTGAGCCCAACCACGCAACGGTTTTGGGTTCGATTCTCACTCGAGTATTCAATATTTTCATTTCCTCGTTCTGGTTACGAGGTAAATCGCAACGTTGAGTTCCGCCACGCAATGGGAGGGAGAATAGAAGTGTCTTAATCGAGATGCAGATCCTAACACTAGGTGCCCGGGTTCAGCATGCTGCGCATGCGCAGGCATATTGTATGTATGAAGTAAAAAAAATAAATAGATTAATTTGAAAAGAAATAATAATTTTATATTAGACTTGAGGTATTTTATTGCAACTCATTTGGTTCTAGCTATCAAAATATCTAAAATTAGCTTTCATCTACAACTTCGCTACTCTTACTCAAATATAAACAACTAAGTTTTGTATGACATATGACTGACTCTCTAAGCGCCTGGAGTGACTCTGACTGCAGGTACAGTGAGTTAGATTCTAAACAAATAGCTGTAGACTATGTAATGTAATATAGTGTATAGCCTTCCTCGATAAATATACTATACAACTTTAACAAAAAATCTATTCGAATCTGTAGTTCCTGAGATTAGCAAGTTCTACCAATAAACTTTTCAGTTTTATGATATTAATACAGATAGAAAAAGAACGTGGGAAATAAAATACAGACAGTTTCCAAGAGGCTTTCTGAGGGAGGTTGGTTAAAATTTTTATGCGATGCTAAAAATGTTTATTTCTGATGAAAAAAAAATGTAAAATGCTTAAAGAACTACCTTACCTTACTTATATAATATTGTATTTATTGATTCCCTTCGAAAATCCACTTACCTGAAACAAAATATGTATACAAATGATTTAACAAAATGAAATACCGATGACTAACGTCTGACTGATGATTACATCATCACTTTATTGATAATGGTAAGTTATAAATTGTCTTAAATATATAATTATTTAGGAAATGAGTTATTTGCTTTGCTATTTAATTTTAGAACAGAGTACTGTGACACTACGATTACCTTACTTATAAAACTATAAAAACATGATTTTAAGATATTTAAGTAATAAAACATATAAAATATTAAAAGATTTAAAAATATTTTTTTTATTCTTAAAAGCTTTACTGAGTTCCTCTTGAAAATGCGTTAAAATAACAATTTTAATAAAGATGAAAAGAATCAATGCTGGTCAGCAACAGGTGTTACTGAAAGTGGGTCAAGAAATTAATTTTGCAGCAAAAGTGTTCCCTTCTTTAAATATGCATTTAATTTTCTCCAATCGTATAAAACAAAGGTCCTACGTAAATTGCTTCGAGATTGGCTCGATTTTTAATCGTAAAAACCTTATAAACCCTCCAGGTGGTAGAAGATTGGGTATTCTTGCCTGCGGCGTCGTAAAATATACTTGTACTTTTATTGTTACTTTATATATTGTTTTGTCTTGGATTTATTTTATTTTGCTTTTGTGGCTTAGAGGCACTAGTGGGCGACTGTAAACATGACGGTTGTAAGTTCGATTCTCAGTTAGGGAAAAGAAGTATTCAATATTTTCATTACCTCGCTCTGATAACGAGGCTTTGCGCGGAGTTGAGTTCCGTATATACTAGTTGTAACAATTTCAGGATTGTAGATCAACCTGGAGTAGGTTTGTATGAAATAAACTATAAATATAAATTTAATAAAACAGGCAACAAAGTGAGCCTATATAGGTTCCGTTATTTCTTTTTCTTTAAGAAACCCTAAAATCGAAGTAGGTACATATGTATAATATATTAATATATCGATATATTATATATTAAATTTAATTCACTGTATAATATTTAACAAAACTAATATTCAGAAAACAACAAAAAAATACTATATGGAATATTTATTTTATGTAAAAGCCAGAAGACTTCAATAATAGAACGCCTTGACCCGGACACAGATCTGACAAAACTAAATATTTATGTTTGTTTCAAGCGAAAATAGTAACAGAATAACATAAAATGTACTTTGAAGTTGCGTTTAAAATATGAAATTATAGAAAGACCTAGTATTAAAGATTTATGCTGTTCTTCTAAACAGAACTGTCTTTGGAAGTAGAAGACGAGAATATAGAATATTTTGATGTACTCGAGGCCAGTCGTGGCGAAAGGACACAAAGTGTGACTGTAAACGCTACTGGTTGTGTGTTCGATCCCCACTCGGGGAAATGAAATATTTATTTCCATTTCTTCGCTCAGGTGTCGAAGCAAAAGTCGGCGTTGAGTTCTGCCTCTCAGCACGAAATGCCTCCAAAATTCGGCGGAAAGTGGGGAACGGAGTATCTTAACATTAAGTTCTCTCTGCCTACCCTACGGTGTGCGGGATACAGCGTGAAGCTGATGTAGTTTTAAAATTGTCTCACATTTAGCTGGAAGTTAAAATGAGAGAAATGCGTTCTGCTCTCTCATAAAAAAGAAAATACAAATTGCATAGTTTTTAGCTTGACGCTGTATCTCGTACGCACGTAGCAAACAGGGTAGGAAAGGGGAACCTAGTTTTGAGACACTTCGTTCCCATTAAGGCACCTAGTTTTCCCCGAATTTTGAAGGCATTGCGTGTACTTAATTATTGGCAACGCGCGGAACTCAACGCCAACGCCACGCTTTGCCTCGTTACCAGAACGACCAGTAAAAAACAGCGCTTAAATCACATTCACAGTTATAATTACAGTTAAATAGCGTCCTTTTACAAAATAATTTGTACCACCAAACTGCGTGTACCCACATGTATTTTACAAATTTCCAGTATATCGAACTTTTAACTATAGTGTCGGATTCTTAAATTACGAAAAATATCAACTAAAACAGATTAATTTAATTAGAAATACAACAAGAGTAGGATTTTATATTCAACGTAAGTATATCTTAATAAAAGTTATAATCTATTAACCCACACTGACCCTTTCTTCTAAGAACCACAACTTAATCATATAGTTTTAGAAACAAGAGAAACAACTACAAAAAGAAAAGTTTCTTCCCATACAACTGTTTCGATTTATTGGTATATAAATAAAATTATACTTTTTGTATTTCGTATTTCGATTTTTCCTACAGAGCTGGGTAGGCAGAGGTAACTCAGTGTTAAGACATTCCGTTACCTCCTTTCACCCAAATTCGAGACATTTGATAATAAAGAAATCTAAAAAAAAGTCCCTAGATAAAAGGAGAATATATTTTAATTATATCAAAATCAACTTATGAAATATCCTATATGCAGAAGGGTAGGTAGAGGTGATCCGGCAAAATCTCGAAATATTATGTCTTGAGTGATAGAGCTCGACGCCGCGTTTTGTCTTCTTCCTAGAGGGGAGAAAATAAAATAATTTTATTTCCCCGAGTAGACTTCGAACTCAGAACCGTCGCGTTTACAATCACATATATCGAAATTTGATATGCTTGGTAACAAACCAAAGCCCGATCTGGAGAATTGAGCCACTAAACACGCAATATCTCAATAATTCGGCGGAAATGAAGGACGGATGCTATATGGAGAAACGGACACTCCGTCAGTCCTTAACACTAGGTTCCCAAATTTCCTCTGGATACAGCGTGAAAGAAAAAAACCCATTTAACATCCAAGTTAAAAACTATCCTTTAACATATAAAAGATAACTCAGTAACAAACAGACAAATAGCTGGGACTCGTTAAAGCCAACTAACCCCGACTATCTGTCAAACTCGCGAGATAGCCATTACGATAAAAGTTTACAGCTTGAAGCTCTCTATAGAATTTTACAGCTGTGACGCGAAAGCTAAAGTAAGTAGAAAATGGATAATAAACTTTAAATAAAGGAAACTGATTTTTTTTAGATTTTGGTGTTATTTAGATTTTTTATAAGGATTTTTTGTTGCAATTCTATTAAAATATGGAGGATATTAGAAATTTAAATAGTTAAATAGAAGAAATTTAGAAAGAATCTAAAAAACTACGGTTTCTAAATATGGAAACATTTTTACTTAAGAAAATAGAGGGGCTACCAAACACATAACGTTACGCAAAAGATTTTTATTAAAAGAAGAGAACGTCTTAACACTATAAAAAATCAAATCAGCTTCACGCTATATCCCGCACACAGCAGGGCAGGCAGAGGGAACTTAGTGTTAAAACACTCCGTTCCCCACTTTCTGTCGAATTCTAGAGGCATTGCGTGTTGAGTGGCGGAACTTAACGTCGCGCTTTCCCCTCGACACTAGAGCGAAGAAATGAAAATATAAATGTAAATAAATACTTCATCTCCTGGAGTGGGGATCGAACCCACAACCAGTCGATTTACAGGCACACTTTGTGCCCCTGCGCCACGACTGGCCTCTTAACACTATTTAATTTTTCAATAATAATAAATAACAAAATTGCCGACGCATTAGAACACATGCTGACTGCGAAGGCGATGAGTGTAAGTTCGATGCCCACTGGGGAATTATTGCATTAAAATTATTTTAATTTTTTTGAGTACTGGAGATCTGCACACAACATTTTGAAAATTGGTCTATTAATGGAGACAGAAGAATGTTTAAATCAATTATAGTATTTTCTAATGCAAATTGTTTTTATAACATTCCTTAAGTAACATTTTAATACATTATTTCTGTTTCCTTACCATAGACAACAAGACAAGAAGTTAGCCTTGGACGGTCGCACTCCGTAAAGATAAGGCCGGGTTGTAAGGCGACCCCAAATACGGAAATTACATGCCAAAGGGTAAATAGCTCACGAAATTGATATGCTTTTGGCGAATAGAAAAAAAATATATTATCTTGTTTCTTATATTTTCATTATAGTAAATGTATTTACAAAAATTAGTCAAGTGCGATTCGGTTTCGCCCATTCAGGGTTCCTCCAAGGGGAACGTATCCTATAAAAATACAAATGACAAACTTACATTTGAGTATGGACTCACTTTGTATGAAATAAAAAATAAATCAGCTTCACGCTCGCACGCTCACTTTCTGCCGAATTCTGGAGGCATTGCGTGTTGAGTGGCAGAATTCAACGCCGCGCTTAACCTCGACACCAGAGCGAAGAAATGGAAATATAAATTTAAGTAAATATTTCATCTCGTCGAGTGGGGATCGAACCCACAACCAGTCGGTTTTACAGTCACACCTCGTGCTGCTGCGCCACGACTGGCCTCAACTTTGTATGAAATGACCTGCATATATATGCAAATATAAATTTAACGTTTTTTTCTTTTCAGGTGCGGAACCCTAAAAACTTATGTATATCTTTTGTTTTCAACTTCATCCTTTTTTCAGGCATTTTTGTAACAAACGAAGTGTCACATGAAATCTATTGTTTGTGTATTTTTTTATTCTATATTGATTTAATATATGAATGTTTTTTTATTATTGTACTGTCATAGTTTCAATTTGAAGTTATCGTGGCGCGGTAAGAGTGAGTTTGAATGAACGCGCGATAGTTGTGGGTTCTTATTTTAAATCCCCTAATTTGAGTAGAAAGCGGGGAGTGTAGTAGTGTCTGTATTTACGTATAAAGTAACTAAAAATCTACTTTTTTTAAGTGAAAGCGAAGATCACTATTTTCATCTGTCTGTGATTCTAACACGGCTAGTTTTAAACCACACATTTGAATAAATTTTAGCTCAAATAAGGTTGAAACGTCAGAAAAAAGTTCTCGTTACGACTAGTACTATTCTCATTGAATAATTGAAATTTTAATCGATAAAGTATAAGTATATATTATTATAAGTATTTGAGGCCAGTCGTGGCGCAGCGGCACGAAGTGTGACTGTAAAACTGACTGGTTGTGGGTTCGAGCCCCACTCGAGGAGATGAACTATTTACTTAAATTTATATTTCCATTTCTTCGCGCGTTGAGTTCCACCACTGCAATGCCTCAAGATTTCTTTTGCCCACCAAGCAAGTGAAGCAAGTACAACCCCACATTTGAGTCGCTAGTCAAATAATATTTCTATAACAATTTTTATAATGACATCGTGACATGTGGCTAAGAACTAAATAAATGACCCTGAACAAACTAACACAACGAATGTATGGAGAAGTTTCTACATTGTACAACCAACTGTCCATTCTTAGTGGCACAATACTTCAATGCCAATAGCTAACAATGGCTAACACAGCTTTAGAGTTCCAGTGAAACAATAAAAGACGAAAATGAAAATAAAATATTTTTATTTGAAAATAAAATATTTTCATTTTCCCAGAAAACTTAAGTCAAAGTTGACTTGATTTGGTGAATTTTTGTGGTAGATGTTTCTGTAAATAAAAAAGCACATTCACGCTTTTTTTACATATGATAGAGTGGACAGTGGGGGACTAGTATTAAAACACTCCATTCTTTACATACCGCACAGCGCTCATGTTGAGCGACGCAACTCAACGCCGCGCTTTGTCTTACAAAGCGAGAAAATGTTGTTTTTTTAGCTTTACACTGTATGCCACACATAATACATAGGCTGGGGAAATATGGGAATCTAGTGTTAACACACTCTGTTCCTATTAAAACACTCTCGTTCCCCACTTTCCGCTGAAATCTGGAGATATTCAGTGTTGAGAGGCATAACTCCTCATCGTGCTTTAAGAAATAAAATGACTTTTTATTTAGATACCTAAAAATCCTATAGGAAAGGTAAAAATCAGAATTTTACATTTAACATCACAAAGCCTATCTAAACACATCTATTCTACAGTAAGTCCACATTTATGAAAAATTTTAATTTTCTTTAATAAATAAAAAGTGATCCAATTATAACTTTCTATTTTAAGTAATGCAATTAAAACTAAATACGTTTAACTTTGATATTTTTTCCTCTTTGAATATAGAGTTTATTTTCTACATATAGAAAACATAAAATTTTATAGATTAACAAAAAATGTTTCAAGTTGCATCCCGCGTGTAGGAAAGTGATGGAACTCAGTACCACACTGTATCCTAACCCCGAACCGAAATCGAAGTCACTATCATCTTGTTAACAATAAGAGACTGTACAACTGCGCTAAGATATCCTGAAATAAAATTTATTGCTTCACATTGTATCTCGCATATAGCAGAGTAGGTAAAGGGGACCTAGTATTAAGACTCTCCCAATCTCTTTCTAAGACTTTGCGCGAAACTCAATGCCGCATTTTGAAAAACGAACATTTTTAAATCATTAACCGATCATTAAGTAACATTTCTAAATATTTACTCAACACCGAAATCGTCAACATATGTAAATAATAGTAAATACTTAGAAATAAAAGAGCAGACTTT
This sequence comes from Heliconius himera, assembly GCA_021202915.1. Lineage (NCBI taxonomy): Eukaryota > Metazoa > Arthropoda > Insecta > Lepidoptera > Nymphalidae > Heliconius > Heliconius himera. The sequence continues at coordinate 204,858 of JAJHJA010000216.1, forward strand.
TATACTAAATTATTTAAATACCAGGCCATTTTTTCTCTACAAATTTTGAAACAAAATAAATCGTGAAAGATTTTTACAATCTCGACCCGAAGTCGCCGTTTCGAATAATTTTTCCATAAGCTTAAATTTTGCGGGATAAAGACGTTCGTTTTCCCCTTTTATTTTTATAAAGAAAATATATTGAGATCTTTCGATGATGTATTAGAAATATAAATATTCTATATTAACACACATTTTCACGCATATAATTGGAAAGGCAAAGAGAAGCGCTAAGACAATATGTTATCCACTTTCTTTTCTTTTCCTTAAATATCAGATCTCTAAAACTAAAAAATGATCAAATAATACAGCTCTTCGACCTAAAATCTATAGGTTAGGTTATAAATCGTAGCGGAATCACCTTTTATAGATGGAAGTGGGGTGAATGACCTGATACAGTAGTGCATTGAACCAGCACTGGGTGACTATAGGTTTTAGTACTTAAATTCACAGTAATGGTGCCTAACTTGGATAGTTTTAGTTTTATTGCCATTTATATAAGAGTTTTAGTAGCACTCATCTTCTTGTTTAGTAGGTTATAAAGTGTAGGTACTTAATATTATAAAGCTGAAGTTTGGTTGGTTAAACGCTCTTATCTCAGGAAGTACTGGTTCGAAGTATTTTTTTAGATTTTAATGTTAGGTTATATTATACTACGTTAATCGTTTCGATGTCACCCTGTACTTGTAGGCAGGGTTACCACAAACTTAGACTTAGTCTCGTATGTCATACCCAACGAGCAGTTATGTCAAATCGCTCCGTAGCCCATTTTCTACACAGTTTTCGAGATATTGCATTTTGAGTAGCGAAATTCAAAGACACACTTCGTCTTATAAGTTTTGAATTTCGATTCTTGAACTCACTACTATTATTACTGTTGGGCACATTAAAACTAAGAAGGTATGTGGCCGTCGTGGCCCGGTGACACACGAATATAACTATATACACGATGGTTATGTTTTCGATTCCGACTCGAGCAAATGAAATATATAATATTTTCAATTTCTCGCTGTGTAATGAGGCAAAAGCGCTTTAAGTTCCGCCACTCAACAGGCAACGCTCAGCTCAGAATTCAACGGAAAGCGAGAAATAGAAGTATATTAATGGGAACGAAGTGTCTTAACCCTAGATTCCCAGGTTCCCTCCGCCTACCCCGATTTGCTCAGTATACAAAGTAATGTTAAAAAAATAAGATATACTGAAAATTCATTAAAAAGAATACATTATTTAAATTATATTTAGAAGCTCCAAAAATTTTAATGTAGGTCACAGAAACCAAATGTTGTCTCTAATTCTTCGGAACAAACGGTCAACGACTGTAGCTTTGTACAAAACGGAGTTAAAAGCATTGAAATAAATGATTTTTATGAAAACAATTCCGAAATATATTTAAGCTAAAATAACTTTTAAAGTTAATACGAATAATGCACTGTAATATATGAATTTGGTGGTCTTATGTTATACGACGTCGTAGATTAAAACTCGTTATTATAAAACACTTTTGCCGCCCGTTACTGTGTTTTCGTGAATTATAAAATGTTAAATTCCGTTTTTCTCGTTTCCGTAGAAATTTCTTAATGTTCCCCTACACTCCCCAAGGTTGCTCCCCAATTTCAGCGTCCATTGGGTAATGTGGGCACAGAGTATCAGCAGTACAGTGTTAGCTGAGGGAACTTAGAAAACTAGTGTTAAGACTCCCCATTTTCATTATGACACTTCCTTTCCCCACTTACCACACACTTCTGGAGGTATTTAATTGAGTGGCGAAACACAACGCCGCGCTTTGTCTCGTTACCTTCTGGTCGAGATCGAAGAATTAAAAATATTACCTAAGCATTTGAATTCCTTGAGTGGAAATCGAACCCACAATATAATAACTCCACGAATAGCCACGATTTATAAATGTAACATCGATATTGGATAGATATAAATGGAAGACATCAAAATATTTGAGGCCAGTCGTGGCGCAGAGGCACAAAGTGTGACTGTGAAATCGACTAGTTATGGGTTCAATTACTACTCGAAGAAATTAAATATTTATAACATTTATATACAACTTTTAACAAAATAAAACCGACTTGAACCGGATTCCATAATCGGAACCTAACCAATTTCTCATCAAACTTCCCTTGAAGTGTATCCTTTCCAATAAAAAAAGAATCATCTTAATTGGTGATGGCGTGATATTAAGTTATTTGTTCTTTAATCGCGCACATACTTAATGCAAAATTAAGACTTATGTAATTTCCTTATAGTCAGAAAATAGGACTACACGTGAAGCACCTTGAAATAAAAAAAAAGTTCTAACAAATGTAAAAAATACAGTCGAAATGATAACTCCTCCTCTTACAAAAGTCGGTTATAAATACAAAAATATTCATATAGTAATTTTCAACGATTATCAGATTGAATCAGTTTTGAAATACAAAAGAGGTTGTTACAAAGAGGGCATGAAACCCGTAAAACATCATAATCTCGATCGATATCTGGATATATGCCAATTTGTTCAAGATAAATTGCATGTATGTACGTCCCATTTATAGTAATAGAGGGTGTTCATTTTCTTAATATCGAACAAAATGGTACATTCTAGGAAAATTAAGTTATAAGTTTATATTTAAAGTTTATGGAAGTTTAATTTTTTTAATATAATTTCTTTTAGCCTAAAAAATCGAGATATTAAGAGAGACGCATCTTATAATGGAACGTGAACGATTCGAATCTGCAACCGTCAGTCGCTGTACCACTGCGTGCATGGTGTATAATAATAAAATAATAGTTTATGTTTTTTTAGCTTAACGCTGTATCTCACACATGACTGGGTAAGTATAGGTAACCTGAGAACTTAATGCTAAGACACTCCGGTCCCTTTAAGATGCTTCGGTTCACCACTTTCCGCCAAATTCTTGAGGCAAGTTGAGTGACGTAACTCAACGCCGAAATATAAGTTTAAGGGAACCGTAGCTGTGAGAAAAGAACAGAATGGAATTAAATGAGCTATATATATATATATATATATATATATATATATATATATATATATATATATATATATATATATATATATATATATATATTTTAATTTTAAGTATGCTTAAATGTTTTTTTAATTGTACAGATTTTTTTGCATATTATCATATAAGTTGTGTACTGTGTCTATTAGAGCGATAAAAATAAATCATATAAAACCATTCCTCCGAGTAAAAATTGAACCCGTAACTATCGCATTTACAAATAGACGCTATCTAAGAAGACTATATAAATCTTTAAAGTTCCTAATAAGCCTCTCAAAATATTACGTATATATTATTACCTAAATAATAACTTTTATCATTATAAGAATTGAGATCAAAGATCGTCTTGTTCGTTCTTTTGTTAAAGAATTTCAGGGACTTTTCCCTCTCATACATATATTTATATCGTAATAATATTAATATACAACAAACCTCGAGCTGTATCTCGTTGGATATAAAATGTAATTTCCTTATATGGAAAGAAAGATATCTTGGCGCAGTTATTACGTATCTGATTGAAGGTTATAGGTTCAAATAACGGACGAAAGAGAGATCATTCTCTAGAAAAAAAAATAGCAAAACACATCACAAAACTATAGTAGAAAGAAGCAAAAAAGGCTACGAATGAATTATTCGAAGTGTATTTAATTTTAATTTAACTGATGTAACAAAAAATGGTATTTCTTTATTTAATATTATTTTAATTTGTTAATCAACACTATTTATTAACGATATCATAATATGGCCGTTTTGGAATATTGTCTATACAGCAACCTATGGCTAAGACACCCCACCATCCGTCCAATTTTCAAGACATTTCGTGTTGAGTGGCGAACTCTACGCCGCGCTGTCATGTTACTTCATTTTCTCGAGTCGGAATAGAACCCACAACCGTTGCGTTTACAGCTAAATGATGTACAGCTCCTCCACGGTACCATCATATGGTTATAATCTAACAAAACTCCTTACGATATTCGTTCGTAGAGATGGATACAAAACTTGTATTCACTTAAACAACAATATATCCGGTGAGATCTTCAGCTCAGAACTTTGTAATAAGTTCCTAACGTTCTTGAATGTATGTATGGACGTGATATTATTTTGTAATGTCTATATAAAAAATAAATTAAAAAATTGAGGCTTTCGTGGAGTTGTATGATTGTTAGCGCCCAACGGTGAGATTGAGATTGAGAATGAGAGTTCAGTTCTTTTCAGTTTCTCAGTTGTGTTAAGCCAACACGCAATGTCTCGAAGATTGGGCGGTATGTGGCTAACGGAGTAACTTAACACAAAATTTTCTTCCTACCATACTATGTATATGCGAGATGTAATTTGAAGTGAAAAAAATAGAATATTGAGGTCGTCGAAGCGCAGTTGAATATCAACTTTAGGTGTAAACGGAACGGTTGTCGGTTCGATCTGTATTTGGGAGATATTTTTTTGTGTTAATTTAGATTTTCTGTTAAGACTCTTCGTTGCCCATTGAGATACTTTGGTTCCTCACTTTCCACCGAATTCTGGAGGCATTGCGTATTAAGTGGCGGTACTCAACGCCGCGCTTTTAACCGGAACGTATTAGAATTCGAAATTCCCTGTACCTCGACTGGCTTAGAACTTTATAATATTAATATTTTCAATACATTATATTATTTCCACTGGTACAGGTATATTTCATAATAATCGAATATCCGTGTCATCGTCGCTTCTATTATAGATGTCACAAAATTACCATACCCTTGTACGGGTGTCATTGAATTCCTTTCAACGATGTCGACGTATTATTCAGTCCTTTTGTTGTATTGATCGATTGAATTATTTTATCCTTAGAATATTTCAGTTCTTTTTGATTTATATATTATATAAATTTACTTTATCTATCTATACCTATCATTAAAACTCTTTCGTTACTCAGTGATAGGCAGACAACGCACAGCCTGAATTACACGGCGTAGAACGCTGAAATTTGATATACACATATTCATTGAAGACTGTTAGGGAGCTCTAAGAGCTCAAAGAAGATTTCCTCGAAATAGAGTCAAAAAGAGATTCTACGCCCTATTGTCTAAGCAAACGTAGTCGCGGGCTACAACTTACATTCCTATTCATCTATCTATAAAATATTTGATATTTTTCCATCAAACAGCTAAGAAAAAAAAAATATAATGCACTAAAAGAAAAAAAAACCTTTTTCATAAATAATTTGCTCATCACATTTCCTTGCCTTGATATGACAAGCCACGGCGTTCTTCATCAGAATCAAAATATTTAAACATTCAGTTCCCTCTACCTATATTACTTATTACGAAATGTATTGAACATAAAAAATAAAAAATATATTTAACATAACAAAATATAAAAAGATAATTATCAATCAACCTACAAATATATCACATTAGCTAGCCAATACTAGCTGCAGTCCTACAAACTGACACGACTGCCATTTTTATTTAAATTGAAAGAAAGAATCTTTTTTGGTTTTGATTATGAAAATTACTGATCAAAATGACAGTAATGTCAGAAAAAATTGACATCCAGACCAATTGTCTGTGACATCGTGAACATCAATTTTCTTAGAATTCACTGTAAATATAGGTTCAGTATGAATTTTCTTTGTAGTCATAAATTATTCGTAGTTGCTAATGGCAAGCTGATCTAAATTCCCATTTACAGCGGAATAGTTTCAAAATTAGTACGGTCATATTAAGTATACTTGATTTAAGTATGCCGTTCTATTTTCAACTCCCTTCCTATTTACAGGGTTGGGAAGGTAAACGTAACTTAACGCTGCGGTTTGCCGTATGGAATGCAAACTCTTGACCGTCACGTTTACTTTCAAATTCTGTGCCACTGTGCCACGATGGTTTTAAATTAAAATGTGAAGAAAAGTGAATTCGCGAAGTGTACTCGTATTTTAAGTAAAAACATATATTGTAATTATTTCATATTTTAACAATATACTGCTAATTACGTCCACCCAGTGACCCAGAAAACTAAAATTTTTTAATAAAGTCATAAATAGATAATATTCCAAAACTACGGAAATAGACAAAACAAGAAGAAACAGATTTACATTTTAATCGATTAATTGTTTTCATTATATATTGTACTCTTATTAAAGTTACCTTACAAGCCTTTTCGTTTTTTTACTCGTGAGGTACGCGACCTCACAAAATAAAGCAGATAACATTAGTATCTCTTCTGCGCAACCTGATTGACCCAGCTCGTTGAAACAAACATACAAACCAATTAAGAAAACAAAACCACCGTGGTGCAGTGCTATAATCATTAACGGATGTGGGTTCGTTTCCCTCACGGGGAATGAATTATTTTCATTTTCTTGCTCTAATAACAAGAACACGCTTTTCAGCGTTGAATTCCGCCACTCAACTGACAGTACCTAGAAAATGTGGAGAGTCGGGAACGGAATGTCCTAATACTAGGTTCCCTATGCTTGTACTATTATAAACGAGATATAAATTTTGTGGGAACCTGAAAAAACAAAACACAACGCCAAAAGGAGAGCAACGAAATATGTGTAGAATATATACCTAAATATAGTAGTGCAAATAGCCCGTTGGAAGTAGGTCACCACTTACATAAGAAAGGTCTGATTAATTTATAAGATAAGCCAAAGGTTCCGTGGCTGTCCTACCACAAAAAACCGTAATTCCATTAGGATTGCTTATCTTATATATTTTTTGAAATTTTAACACTGTATATAATTGTATATTGACAGTTTGTGAGTTCGATTCCCAATAGAAATGAAATATTTCATATTTTCATTTCTTCGCTCAGGTGTCGAGGCAAAGCGTGGCGGCGAGTTCGGCCACTCAACACGCAATGCCTCTAGAATTCGGTGAAAATGGAAAACGGAATGTTTTAACACTAGATTTCCTCTGCCCACGCCGTTATAAAAGGGATACAGCGTGAAGCCGATTTTATAAAATAATAAAACGCAATTTAAAGAAAAGATTTTCAAACATTATTTAAAATACAGCACGGTAATACTAGGTCACGTTATAAACGTTTCACATTTACAATAAAATAATTAAATTATTCCAGGAATTTGTCATACAAACCAAAAGCGGTACAAACAATGTGGACATCAAAGACCGATTCTTCAATATTAAAATGTGTTTTATTATAGCAACTCCACTGTGACTCAGTGCTGAATTATAATTTATATGGAAATGAATAGTGCTAATTCAATTTCTCTTTTTAAAATATAAAACCAAACATAATTCGATATTTATATTTAATATTTTTTTCTTATGTTCATCTATTTTTACATTTTCAAACAAACAAAGCCATCGCGACGCAGTGGAAAGCGTTCAACTTCGACGAATGAAGGTTCGTTCTAACTATAAAATGTTTACATTTAAACTCTTTTCGTTTTCTCGATTTGAGACGACGTTGATTAGTTCCGCTACTTAACCCATAATATCTCAAAAAATAGATTGAAAATGGAATAGGAGTGTTTTGACACTGGGTTCCCACTGCCTACCCTGCTATAGGAGAAATATAACCTGATGCTAAAAAAATCATAAAATATAAAAATATTTTTCCTTATCAATAATTAAAACAACAATCGGCCCAAAGTGGCTGAAGTTTTGCAAAAGCTCCGCATTAACTTTTGGAATATTTTTTCGTCGCAAAAGTAGCGAATATTCGACGCTCCATAGCTTATTAATGTTATAAATAAATTTCCCCTTTGCTGAGCACACAAATTAATTTGAAATATAATTTTCGAGTCACGAAATAAGAAAGAGGTTGGGTCAAGCGTGCTACTGTGACCACTACGGCAGTAGGTTCGATTCCCAATCAAGAAAATGAAGTATTTAATATTTTAATTCCCCGCTCAAGTAAAGAAGCCAAGCGTTGATTACCACCACTTAAACCTCAGTACCTCTAAAAAGAAAGTAGAAGACGGTAGTGTCTTAATGGGAACGAAATGTCTTAACATTAGGCACTCAGGTTAAGCAGAGGGCCTACCCTGTTATCTCCGGTATAAAGCATGAAGATGAAAAAATATATATTATATTAAATTTGAAAATATTTTTATATTTCCAAAGCATACATTGTATAAGTACACCCCCACCGCGGTCGTAACACGCGTATAACATAATTATAAATACAAAGCTCGTGTTTAGCGCAATACTAAATTTTAATGCGACGTGAACGTGACACTTAAATTATACGATTACGGAAATGAAAGTAAAGGAATTTGTTTTCTGTTTGGTATTTTTTTTTTACTCAATAACATTATTCAATAAGTTACTCATTTTTATTTATATAGCGCGGCGAAAAATTACGTTGAGTTCCTCCACTCAAAACAAATAATGGAGAGTGTAGTGTGTTAACACTAGGTTCCCACTGCGTGAAGCTATAAAAGCTTTATTACCTGCATATCATATGTGCCTATATTTTTTCTTGATAAGACTTTCTAACACCATTTTTTAAATAAATTCGAATAAAAAGTTACTGATACATGTTTCAAAATATTTTTTTTATTCATATATTTTATGCAACTACGATATTTCAAATCCGAACGTAACACATTTAGATTTCCATAAAAGACTAACAAGCTTGAACCAATCTATTTCACTATAGGTACATATCTACTTTGATTTATTTTTGCATCATAACTCATACAAATAACTTTCACTGCGTACAAATAAATACAAACAATTTTCCAAAGAAATGAAACGGAAATCAAACTCACGCCTCGTTAGTTACCTTTGATCGATGCTGATAAGCTGAGCTTGGAAAAGTTGTATTGCCCTTTTTAAATACCACCCATTAATATGCAACAAAAGAAATTTTGTATTGTTTACGATCACGTGATTCCTTTTGTTTTAACTTTCGTTGTTCGGTTACAATGATATGTTAACAAAATATAAATTTTATTTTAATATTTCTTACTATATAATCACGCTGTATCCCGCACACAGCAGGGTAGGCAGAGGGAACCTAATGTTAAGACACTCCGTTCCCCACTTTCTGCCTAATTTTGGAGGCATTGCGTGTTGAGTGGCAGATATCAACGCCGCGCTTAGCCTCGACACCAGAGCGAAGGAATGGAAATATAAATTTAAGTAAATATTTAATCTCTTCGAGTAGGATCGAACCAACAACCAGTCGGTTTTACAGTCACACTTCGTGCCGCTGCGCCACGACTGGCCTCAACTTCTACTTACTGTAGTTGTACTACTGTAGTACTGTGTTAAATATAACTGTGGGTGTAATGTATTTGTATTAATGTATTTAGTAACTGATACTTGGATGTAAGTATCCCGGTAGGAAATATATAAAATAAATAATTTTGTTGTCCGCTATCTGTAGTCAAAAATATATTAATTTATTAAAATATAAAAATATTTAAATTAAAAAAAATCAACAGATAAAAAAGCTAAAAATAACCATTACTTTAGATTTTTTTTTTAATTTAACGCTATATCGCGCACATAACAGGGTATCGTTCCCATTAAGACAATTCTGTTGCCCACTTTTCGCTGAATTCTGGAAGCATTGCCTATTAGGTGGCCAAACTCAACGCCACATTACTTTTAATACTTATTTTAAATTATTTCAAGTACTCTAAACATTAAAAATAACTATGATGTATCCTTCACAAAGAAATAACGTTAAAAGAACGTTTTACGCCTGTATAAGCTACTTTTTTCTAAAAGAAGAAGAGGGCCGTGTTTTATAAAAACTTTCATAAAAAATATATCAATAAATCCATTTTAGGATTTTTTTTTAAATTGACTGTTGCCAAAAGTTATGATCGGTTATTATCGATCAAAAGCCGATATAAGGCGAGAAATCGTGCAGAAATCAAAGTTACGTGAGGCGAATGGGTAACAACTTGGTAAGCGTCAATCCGTGCATAATACGCTAATCCAAAGAAGTAAGCCAACCTTCCTAATATCCGATGAAGGAAAAACGGTGAAACTGCCGTAAGGGCAAAAGTTTCTTAATATAGATCGTCGTGCCGCTCGCTGGTTGCGTGTTTCGAACGATCGTTTTTGATAGTTTAAAACACGTCAAGTGCTTGCCATGTTTTGGTTTACTTAATATCCTTAAAAAAAATTTTAGGCTGTCGTGGAACCGAGGCACAAAGTATGTGACTGTAAACGCTACGCGACGGTTGCGAGTTCAATTTCCACAGGAAAATACATGTTTAATAAATTTTGTATGTTCTATAGCATTTTTATATACGTCTCTATTTATAAACATTCTATAGAAAGCCAAACCAATTTAAACCAATATATATATATATATATATATATATATATATATATATATATATATATATATATATATATATATATATATATATATATATATATATATATATATATATATATATATATATATATATATATATATATATATATATATATATATATATATATATATATATATATATATATATATATATATTATATATATATATATATATATATATATATATATATAGTTTGTTTGTTTAAACGCTAAGATCTCTGGATCTACTGGTCCAATTTCCTTTTTTTTGTTTTGTATGAAAGCTACATTCTTCAGAAGTGCTATAGACATATAGCAATACGTACTTAATAAACGAAATAATAATAATAATGAACGCCATTGCTTTCCTTTTAGCGCGTGCGCTGTTAAAATACTTAAATATATTTCAGTACATTATGTGACAAAATCATTCTAGTCTATTATTTCTACAAAAATCTACGATACCGTATATAATTTTTTTTTCAATAAGTCACAATAAGGCATTTTATACGAGAATAAATCAACGCTTTGTTTACGGCCGCACGCCTACGTTCGACACGCGCAGGCCTTTGTCGCCGATAACATGAAGCAGTCATGTAGTGCTTGCACTTTCTCAAAATTATAAAAATGAGTTGTCAATGAATCAATCTGTTGGCAAATGCAGCATAATGAAAAAAAGTATTATAAATGGTAAGCGGGCGAAGCCGCGACTGGTCAGCTAATATTAAATAATTATAGGACTTACGTACTTTTTTATATTATTACAATTTGGTAATACAATGTAATAAATCAAGCTTTTGCCATATTAATTAATTAAAAATAAAAAAGTGAAAACATTTCATTAACAAAATTTAATGTAATATGTAAAATATTCAATTATCATATTATTATGTTTTGTAAGGTTTGACCTGAAAATATTATCATATCCTTCCATTTCACGTGCCACTGCCTTCGAAAGTACTCTTTGGGTCCTGAAGATCTAAAATTAAGCAGAATTTATTGCTCTCCAAAGATTATGAGATAGTTGGGATCAGGAAATGGGGTGACGGGGGTTAAATGGGCAAGATGGCAGACGTGACAGTCCTTTAGGATGATAAGATCAGCGTATGACGAGCTATTAATTATAGATGCCGCATTTAAGGATTAGTTTAAGTAAGTTGTTCTTAGAATGTACTAAATTTTGGTCGCAATAGACTGTTACTTTTTTCAGCTTCATGCATTTTGAAGGGTAGGCAGAAAAAACCTAGTATTAAGACACTCTGCTCTCCACTTTCCGCCAAGTTCTCACGCCACGAAAACGAAACTCAATACCACGCTTCGCTTCGACACTAAAGCGAAGTAATGAAAATATTCAATATTTCTTTTTCTCGAGTGGCAATCAAACCCACAATCTGTCCCATTCACAGTCATACACTTGTGTCTCCGTGCCGCGACTGGCCTAACTAACTAACTAACCTATATTTTTTATTTTTAATACATTTTAAGATGGAACTCAACGTTGCTCTATCATTCGCGAGACTAGGGAACCATTTCAATATATTCACATTCCCAAGTCCCGCTAGTGTTACTAAGCCCAGGTTCCCCATTTTCTGCATTATTTCTGTGACATTTCCTGTTGATTGACGGAACTCGACTGTGCACTTTGACTGACCAGAGCGAAGAAATAAATATAACTCATTCCCACGAGTAGGATTGAACTCACGACTTCTGTCGTTATTTTACTTGTCGGTATTTTACAGTCAAACACTGTGCACCACAACTACAATGAAATAATAAAATATGAAAAAATATTTTAAAATATAAAAAATGAGTGCAAACGACAGGTTTACGTTTCTTTTGCAGAAACTAAAACAGCACAAGAGTTTTTATACTGGTACTATTAGTTCATTCGCAACAAAATTTCAAATGAAAATTATAAAATTCTCCTTGTTTTTTATATGGGAATACAGAAAACCGAAAATCGCGATGAGACACCTCACGGCGAGTAGTACTAGTTCAGGAAAAATCTGAAAACTATACATTTATGCTTAAATCCTAAAAATCAAAAGCCTTAAAAGAGGGGCAAAATGTGGTATTAAAGCCGCTAGTTCAAGTGAGGTATCAGATGAAAGGGCTAAGTTAAGCCAAAAAAAACTCAATACCTAAAATTTTTATACAGAACCCTCGGTGGGCGAGCCTGATACGCGCTTATCCGGTTTTTCTTCAAATATCCGATTTTTCCAAAAAATCACAAATTGTAAAATATCTGCCGAATCACTGAAAATTGGCCAACATAATATATGGGAGTGAAATGAAAAGGTACTGAGGTCCTCTACCCATAGACAACCCGTTAATCCATCGATCGTGTTACAACTTGTATAATTACTATCCTATCTCAGCGTCTCCCTACCTCTAGGGATGTAATTACCGTTTCAGTCATGAATATTGTGGGAATATTGCCGTTTCGGAGATTAATAATTCCGTTTGTATTTACTCCGGATGATATCTGATTAATTTGTAATAAAGTCACACACGTTTGTTCGTAATAAGCATGCTAGGATTTGGATAGGTGTAGTGGTGTGCTATTTTTATATAGATTTTTGTGTTTTTCAAAGTGAAGGCGTTGTTGTTGTGGCACAACATCCGACTGTAAAAGAGACGATCACGATTCAATTTTAATCTAGAGTCAAGTACCAATACAGAGGCTGTCCTGGTGCAGGTGTACAAGTTTGTTGTGGGTTCCTACTTGGAGGCATGAAATATTTAATATTTTTACTATTTTGACATTTTCTGGCAACGAGGCAAAGTAAGGCGTTAAATTCTGCCACTCAACACAAAACGCCTCAAGAATATAGCAGAAAATTGAGAACGAAAGTGTGTTGAGAGACAGTGTCATAAAACTTGGTTTTCTTACTGTGCTCTCAGTCTGCTTACTCAAAAGTTATTGGTTACTTGAACTAGCGGCTTTAATACCACATTTTGCCCCTCTTTTAAGGCTATTGTTTTTTAGGATTTAAGCATAAATGTATAGTTTTCAGATTTTTCCTGAACTAGTATTACTCGCCGCGAAATGTCTCATCGCGATTTTCGGTTTTCTGTATTCCCATATAAAATAAAAAACTAGGAGAATTTTATAATTTTCATTTGAAATTTTGTTGCGAATAAACTAATAGTATCGGTATAAAAACCAATAACTTTTGTGCTGTAATATTTGTCTTACGTACGAAGTGAGTTTTAGTTCAATTATAATCGAGGGTGTAATTATACTATCGTTAAAATATGTTGAGTTCTGCGATAGTTACGGGCTTAAAGTAGAAATTAAAACTACGAAGCTAAATGAGCTTTATCTTTATTATATCATTGTTCATCTTAAGAAAATTTAGTCTTTTAAAATTTTATTTCAATGTCTTCATATAAAAAAACACACTTTTTACCCATAATGTCTACCAGAAAGAGCTACTAATATTATAAATGTAAAAGTTTGTGAGGATGGATGTTTCTTTGACTTTTGTTTAAAAACTACTGTACGAATTTAAATAAAACTTTATAGTAATGTAGTTTACACACCAGAATAACACATAGGCTGCAATTTAATTTAAGTATGTAGATTTTATATAATTTAAAAACATAAAAATTAAATTAGCTTCACGCTGTATCCCGCACACAGCAGGGTAGGCAGAGGGAACCTAGTGTTAAGACACTCCGTTCCCCACTTTCTGCCGAATTCTGGAGGCATTGCGTGTTGAGTGGCACAACTCAACGCCGCGCTTAACCTCGACACCAGAGCGAAGAAATGGAAATATAAATTTAAGTAAATATTTCATCTCCTCGAGTGGGGATCGAACCAACAACCAGTCGGTTTTGCAGTCACACCTCGTGCCGCTGCGCCACGACCGGCCTCATATAATTTAGTTATAATATAACTAAAACTTTAAGCTGGCGAAACCGCCTTTAAATAAAAAAATCACACATTATCGTATTTGTGGTAACTAGACATACAAAAAAGCAACCACAAATTCACACCATTTTCTAATTCACCCTACAAATATGTTCCACTTTAGTCATAATTGCAATGACATAATCAGCGTGCGTAATTTGAATCACTAATATACCTTGGCTGAGTAAATATCGCGATTAACTATTAATGGATATAATTGTTCAAATTGTCTATTTGTGAAGCGTATTTTCGTAATTTACTAACGGAATATTAATTTATTAACGGAATTAACGGATTTACCGTTTTAGTATTAAGTTATTAGACCGTGGCGGCATAGTGGCGCATTATCTGACTGAAAACGCGACGATTAAAGCTTCGATTCTCACTCGGGAGTATAAATTGTTCTCATTTTCTCGCTGTCATACAAAGAAAAAGCGCGAGTTTAACCGCTTATATGATAAAATGTAAAATTACATCAAATATAACCCACTCCAAATGTGGTAGACCTATGTGTTGTCTTTCAATTAATTCATGTACAAGTATCTTTTTCCGTATTATATTAGGTATACTGCCTCGATGTTTATTTTTCATAGCTTTAAGTGTATCCAGCATACAGCAGAGTAAGCAGAGAGAGCCTTGTGATAAAACACTGCGATCCCCACTAGGAGGACACTCCAAATTTTCGAGACTGCGTGTTGGGTGGACTAATACTACAGATATTTCTATGTAACTTGACGATTTAAAAGTGTTTGTAATGGCCTAGTTAAGTAAAGAATATTTTAATATCGAAAGTAACAAAGTAGTCTTGAAATTTAACTAAAATTTATTATCTAATCTATAGTAGGTAACTAATAGTTACATTTGAAACTGAAAACCAACTGATTTTGAAGAAAATAATAATATATTCCTAAAGCGAATAAATGAACGTGATTTTCAATTTAAGACTTTTGTCCGTAATGAGTCGCTTTCACGGCCCTTAATTTGTAATAATAGTTCATTATCGACAAGAAATTACGTAAAATTTATTATATTTGTTATACATTCATCATCATTATCAATCTGTCCCAGTCCACTGCTGGACATATGTAGATCTCTCAAATGGCATGCTACTGAGCTAAGATCATTAAGGCTGTACTCCTTTCTTACAGATTAATTTTTAAAACTTTAGGTGTTTATTGACGGAGCTCAATGCCGCCCTTTGTCTTGTTACCAGAGAAACTAAAAATAATTAATTCACCTGGATAGGAATTGAACCCCCCCATCCTCGCAATTAGTATCTGACGTTGTGCCGCGGCGCCACGGCGCACTCAAGATGGCGGCATAAATATATTAAATGAAAATATATATAGATTACTACCGATAGTAGCAAACTGTAACGAAATCAACGTCAGGTTAATTTGAAAATTAATCAATCTCTCGGTAACGAATATGAACATACTGCGTTATATATCTTTGCATATTTTATAATACTGACTTCACCGCTCTATATGTGAATATTTGAAAAAAAGTAATTACTTATCAAAAGTAATATATAAATAATTTGTGTAAATCTAACAGCAGAATTTAAAAGAAATAATATTACGTTATTATTATGTCAATGTAACATTTCTTTTATAGTCCTAGTCGGTGCTCATTATATAGAAATTGTATTTTTTAAATTATTAATCTCAAATAAGAATCAAATGTACAATTTTACTATCATAGCGATTTAAAGTATTATGTCTAAAATACCTAAAAACACTCACCATCATAAATCACTCCTTTGACCAGTTCCTCAGTTTCGAAGACCGAATGACTGACTGTCACATTGATGTCACTATTTCGTTCACTCAGAGTCACTATACCGTTACTGTCACTTGGAATCCTCGCGAAAGAACATGCGTCACCCACCGTACGTTCACTAACACTTGGCTCACTGACCGTTGAAGAGACTTCGTCAGTTGTTGTCACTTCATCGTAAGTATCATCTGAGACTTCTAAATTAGTTTCTATTTCTCTGTTGTTCTCTTCTTTATCAATTTCTTTATATGTAGGTGGTCCAGGAGACCTTCCAGGGGCAGGATCCCCACTAGGTAAATTAAGGGTGGAACTATAAGGTAGCAATGCTAAAATTATCACTGTTAAAATAATAATAGGAGATCTGTTCATCTTGAATTTGGTCGGATTTTTGAAGCGTTTGGTCAGAATGGCTTGGCATTGCTTTTGCGATGGCATCGCATGTGTAATAGTCATTTTATGTTTGTATCATTTCTGAATGATGCTTGGTGATTGTGAACGTTCATCATCATCTGAAATGAAAAGATAAAGTAATATGTTTAAATATGCAGCAAATCATAGATTACAAATATCTATTACCTTTCACATTGTAAGCCTATTTTTTATTAATGAAATGAAGAATTTTCAAAAAGATTATTTTTGTGTTAAAACAAACACTTCTTTCATAATAATAATATTTCAAATTTACATTACACAACAATATTAATCATATCTTTTAAATCAAAACTACCAAACTGCTGTTAAATCATATCGATTTAAATTTTAAGCAAACATAATATTTATGATAAAACTGACACCGTTCAGTGCATTTGTGAATCAAAATGTAAATTTTAAGAGCACTCCTCAAAAAGACCGCTAAAGAGTGTCGTTTGCATAATATTTCCATATTTACATGATGAAACACGTGTTTTTTTAACTAAATATTCTTTTGAATCACATCCCTGCTCTACGGTACAAATTGGATGAGTTTTGAACGTTTCTTTCTGTAGTAACTGTTATAGCTTCACCCTACGCTGCTTTGGCGTATAAGTATACAGCAAAGCAGAGTAGGCAAAAATAATCTAGTGGTCATTCCGTTCTCTACTCTGTACGAATTCGAGATATTTCACATAGATTGTGCTTCATGAAAATTATTTTTTTTTGAGTGAGGGTCATTTATATTATTATATATTTTCACGCACGACGCTCATATTACATATTATATACGTTTATTTCAAAATTTTCACCATACTATCAAAAAATTTGGTCTTGATCTTTCAACTAAATCTTAATTAATATCAATCTTCTTTATCAGTTTTACAGTTACTTTACGAAAATTGAATTGTTAATTATTACTTAAAGCCCACTTTAATCTGAAGCAATAACATCAATCAAACTGTTTGCGCAAACATGTTTTTCAAGATGAAAAAACATTTTGGGATGGGATGCTAAAATGTTGGTCTTGCTTTGGTGCAGCTAACCCATTTCCTATACAGAATTCCTCTTTATTTTGACTGATTTTGAAATTTGATATGTATTTAACATATTTACTTAATACAAGCATATTAAGTAAATTTATGTGTGTGATCTATGTAATAAAATCTAGGGAACTGACCCTATCGAACAAAACTTGGCAGCTTAAGGAGCTTAGTTGTATAATAATATAATATGATATTATCGATTTGGTTGTATCTAGGGAAGTTAGAGGGAATCTAGTGTTAAAAATCCATGTCCGCCGAATTTTCGAGACATCGTGTGTTGAGTGGCGGAACTCAATGCCGCGCTTTTGCCTTGTTGCCAGAGCAAAGAAATAAAAATATTAATAAATAAAAATATAAAAATATTAATAAATATAATATTAATTTCCTTTTACAACCGTTTCCTTAAAGTTCTCACACTTGTGCCACTGCGCCTCGATGGCCTCGAGGCGAAACAGATGTTGTTGAGAAACCAAAAATACATAATCTCTAGATGTTTCGACATTTTGTAAGTGTTACTCTACACTGAAGATATAAAAATATAATTAGAAATCTTATATTAATTTGAATTTAGTGGTATTCGAGTACTCGTCTCACATTACGGTTTTCAAAAGACACGGATTCGAGTCCCGAAACGTTCAAATTGTTATAACGTTTTAAGAAAATATTTCCCGGTAGGTGTTCAACTATAATTTATTATAAATTACAACCACTAAGATAAAAAAAATGTAAATAAAAAACTATAGATAAAAAAATATTCGCCGTACTATGTTTTTTTCTACACAACTACTGACTTTTTGGGACAATTTAATTTATACACAGATTTCCAATTTAAATTCATATTCAAAATATTTATAGTCTTACAATTAATATGCAGGAACAAACAGACAGCTAAAGGACAGCACTTTGACTACCGAAATGGAAATATCAAAGAACCTTTAACGTCTTATGCAATAAACGATTTCGCCATGATCATCTTTAACCCAGTAATCAAACTACCAGAGATTTTTATTTTAATATAATAATATTAACCAGAGATCTCTATCTCTCTAGCTTCACGCTGTAATTCACATGTATCAGGGTAGACAGAGTGAAGCCAGTGTTAAAAACACTCCGTTTTCCACTTTAAGAGGTAGTGGCAGATTCCGACACCGTGCTTTTTCTTATCACCAGAGCGAGGCTACTAAAATAATTCATTAACTCGAATGGAAATCGACCCCATTACCGACGCGTTTACAATCAGACGCTGTGCCGCAACGTCAATTAATAACCTATATCTCTTGCAGTACAAAAATATAAGTATGTATGATGATATGTCCATTTGATATGGCACGAACTAACCGTTTAGACAGTTTTAGCTTATAAATGTTTAATATCCTATAGATGTTTTACTCATCACAGCAAATGGAAAGACCACTTTAATATTAAAAAGCTTTTTTTTTTTATTTCACGCTGTATTCTGCATATAGCGAGGTAGAAAATCCAGGAATTTAGTTTTAAAACACTCTGCTCCCATTAAGATACTTCCCTTTCCCATTTTCCCCTGTATTCTCGAGGCATTGCTTGTTGAATGACGAAACTTAATGCCGCTCTTTACCTCGTTGTCATAGTAAGAAAATTACAATATTGAATATTGACGAACTTGCAAAGGCCAGAGTAGTTCATCACAATATCTTACAAATTCCTATAACGTTTCTTTTTTAAAAACATTACAAATGGAAATTCGTATCTGCTACGAAAAAATTGCCAAAAAAAATATACGTAACTAATGATCCTCTACCGTCGCGTCGTTACTATGAAAACGATCATAAATAACAAATTATTAATTGAAATGTTGCCAAAAAATACATTTAAATATTTTCGCAAGAAATAATAAAATCTGATTCCTGTAAACGTTGTTATTAATGTCCGCCATTAGCTACCGTAAAAAAAAAACTTTGCTGACTAACTTCCTTGCGATTCGTGTTTTCAAGACTTTAATCCACTTACTAATTGTTATTGTTTTATTGCAATAAGTACTATTATGTGGGTGATTGAGTCATACTGTAAGAGGTAGCGAAGTAGATTTCTAAAATATATTTTTACAAGATTCGAAGAGGCCGTGCGCAAAAACTATGGTTGTGGGTTCGCTACCCACTCGAGGAACACCAACCAATATTTCCACCAATATTTACTCAAATTTATATTTTTATTTCTTCGTTCTGGTGTCAAGGCAAAAGCGCGGCGTTGAGCTCCGCCACTCAACATGCAATGCCTCCAGAATTCGGCGGAAAATGAGGACTGGTGTGTATTAACATTAGATTCCCGCTGTCTACCTTGATACATGCGTAAAACTGATAAAAAAATGAAATATACTTACTAACTTATTAAAATGTCACTCTTAACCAACGAAGGCTGAACGTATCTTAGGAAGTTTGATGTAATTTCGCAAAAGTTTTTTCCGTCGTGATGATGAATACGTATACATATACATTATCTTAATATTGCATAAAAAAATTGAAAATGTAAGTCGAAGTTACCATATAAGATCTAAGTTACTTATGTATATCTATGTATACATATCAATAAAAGTGAAGTATTTTTACACGATACTAAAACAAAAACAAACATATGTTTTTTATATGTTTGTCTATTTTTCTGTTTTGTACGAAACAGCTGAACCGATTTTTTTGGGACTTTAATCTAATTGCGGAGCGAAATATAGGTTTTTACTACTAGATTACTTTTATTTCGCGGAATTCAGCACCGGGATTTAGGTTTGTCTCGGCACTGGTTGACGTTTTCCTGAGAAAAACTTGCGCGGCCGGAGTAAACAGCGTTCACTGTGCTATGTTGTGCTTTGCTGTGCTTTTGCTGGATCCAGAGCGAAGAAATTAAAATATTAAGAAATAATAATTCTATCTCTCGAGGGTTGAAAACCACTACCTTCGCTGTACAGTCACATCCTTGTCAATGCCTCAATTAATTTTTTTCACCAACGGCCTTAATTAAATTTAAATAGTCTGAATATTTTAGACCTACCTCTATGTATCTCTTTAAAGTGAATATTAACTTTTTTAATTCGGGGCTGAATATCATTAATCTTTCTACTTACTAGTTACTAAAAACTATGGAGAACTTGTTTAAATATACCTCGTTCTCATGACTGATTCCTGTTCAGTAAAAGCAAACATTAGTGGATACGGTAAATGGAGTGTCTTGACACTAAGCTCTCGCTATTTTATTTACTCTATTATGTATTTTTTCTATAAATCGGCGTAGAACTCCGAATTGTGGTACTTAGTTTCCTTAGGGAGTGTAGTGGTAAGATATGATTTACAGAATTTCCTACGGGAACTGAAAAGAACGTGATTTTTCTATTTTATAGTTCACGCAAAGAAAAAGAACTGAAATGTGGACTAACAATTACATTACCATATATGTTTAAAAACAAATTTATTATATTGATGTGTGGTAAAATACTTGAATATATATTTATGTGCTATTTAATACGTATAGTAAGTAATTATATTAATCAACGCTATCAATTATATAATTCTCTAGTACCATTGAGCTAGCTTACCGCTGATTTATAATATTACTATAGACATTCCGAGTACATGGTAAACCAGTATTAATTTCAATAAGAGGTTTAACGTAATTGAGACTTATTTGATTGTGGAGTAAAAATTAAATTAAAGAATTAAATTGAGGCCAGTCGTGGCGCAGGGGCACAAAGTGTGACTGTAAAACCGACTGGTTGTGGGTTCGATCCCCACTCGAGGAGATGAAATATTTATTTAAATGTATATTTCAATTTTTTCGTTCTGGTGTCGAGGCAAAGCGCGGCTTTGAGTTCTTAACACTAGGTTCCCTCTGCCTACCCTGATGAGTGCGGGATACAGCGTGGCACTTTCTGCCGAATTCTGGAGGCATCTCGACACCAGAACGAAAAAATGGAAATATACATTTAAATAAATATTTCATCTCCTCGAGTGGGGATCGAACCCACAACCAATGGGTTTTACAGTCACACTTTGTGACCTTTGGCCTCAAGCTTCATTACTACATTAGAAATTACGAAATATAAATCAATATTGTAGTTAATCCAAAACGACCCCGACCCCGACCGCATGACCCACCTAATATAAATATCAAATGAAAATGCTTTATTTGTAAAACAATATACACCATGAAGAAAAATGTGGAAATCTAGTAATAAGATAAGTTAAATAAGTTATTGGTTGTTCATTTTAATATATTTTTTGACTCATATTTTATTAAACGGTAATACCATCTGCCTCTACTATGTAATGTCTTATTTACTCAAAGCAAATTCGAAATAAAGAGAACCGTGTATGTATAGTAAAGTGAAGTAGAACCAGTATGATAAGGAAAAAGGGTAAATAATAATTTATAATTGACTCAAAGTCAATTATGTATTTCTAGTTTGTTTCTTAATTAAGGACTTGGTACTAAATCACTTTATAAAGAAACTGACTATTATTAATGTAAATAATAATTAAAATAAGGTTATGTTCTGACAATGTGGTTTCTGTTTATAACGGAGTAGATAGTGGGAACCTAGGGACGAAGTCTTAAGACACTCCGTTCACATTAAGACACTTCCATTCTCCACTTTCCACTGAACTCTGGAGGCATTGCGGGCTTAGTGATGGAAATCAAGCCACGCTTTGCTTAGTTACCAGAGCGAGGAGATGAAAATATCAAATACTAGTGGGCGCGCGCAGCTTCGCCCGCTTATTTGCACCCTTAAGGGTGAATTCTAAAAAAAACACGAAACACGTGTTCAATAAAATAATTTTTACAGTCTGAATTTAAATTTTTACAAAAATCGATGGCGATTTAATGATTTTTCCATATAAACTTTCAACCCCTTATTTAAACCCTTAGAGGGTGAATTCTAAAAAAACCATGAAACACGTGTGCAATGAAATATTTTTAAGAGTCTGAATTTCAAATTTTATAAATTCGGTGCCGATTTTAAAGCAATCCATACGAACTTTCAACCTCTATTTCATCCCTTTAGGGTTAAAATTTTTCAGAATCTCTTCTTAGTGGATGTCCAGATTATGAAAATAAACATCTGTCCAAATCTCATTTTTACCATCAACGGTTACGGCTCTGCGTGCATCTTACCGCAGTCAGTCAGGTGCATGTCCTTTTATATAAATATATATAGATTTCACTTTAATTGAAAATCGAACCCACAATCTGTTGCGTTTACAGTCGCACACTTGTGCTCTGCATCACAATTGGCTTCTTTAAACTTATTAAAAAATATATATTAATTATCTTGACAGATATCTAGTCTAGTAGTTTGTTCGATATATCTAGTCTACTTTTTTCGGTAGTTATATCTTTTTCAGAAATTTTTGTTCTTTTTTTAAATAATTCTAGTAACAAAACCAAAAATATTTGAAAAAAAATGGAGCATCTACAACAACGAAAGTTTGTTGAGAAACTAATAGAGGGTCCTCCATACCGAAACATAAGATCAACTATACTGCCTTGTCCCAGGTGACTCTTACCCAGTTTTAGACTGGCTTTACTATATATATAGTTCGTAAGTAAAACAAAAGATGTTGCAAAATATCTTAATCTCATTCAGTCGTAGACGTTTTCCAGACGAGTAATTTCATGGAATGCAAATATTTTTTTTAGATTTCTATTACAACCGAAATCATTTACTGTACCAGCCGTGAATACTTAACGAGATGAATCTAGGCTTGTTTAAACTTTCTTCGCTTTCTTTTATTTCTCTTTTTTTTCCTTACTTACATACTAACTCTTAAAATAAATATACTTTTGTATAAATTTTAATATCTTCGTGTTTGCTTACTACAACAATTAGATATGTTACCTATTATTTTGTATGTTATTGTCAAACCTTGTCCTTTACATATTAAGCCTAATGCCTAAGCCAAGTGTTAATGAAACCGAACTTGACTTTTTTTTACTTTAGTATGTTTTTATTGTAGAAGATTAATGTAATACCTTCTAAAGTAGGGCAAGATTTTGAATCTTCATCAAACAATCTGAATGTTATAGTTAATTCTTCTTAACCTAGAACCATTTTAAGGTACTTTAAGGTTTTTCCGGTTAGAGATCTTTCGTATTTTTTTTGCCTAGCTTCAAAAAAAAATTAGGTTCTCAATTCATAGGAATCTTTTCATCTTATGTATGCAGCGATTATTCTAAGACACCTAAACTGATTTGGATATTTTTTTTGCTTGAAAGGATATACCTCACACGTGGTCCTTACAAGATCTGATGATAGAATCCTGACTTCAAAATTATAAAATCTTTCTTTAATATATTTTTTTTAACAAAAGCAATCAAAGTACGTTTTGCTTTATGTTTAGTTAAACTATTTTATACGTTTTAGTTTATTGTTTGAAGTCTGTTTGCATTGTAAAAAAAAATACTTTAATGGAATCAAAGAGTATTGAGATCACTCATTTTCTACACTCTCCGCATTAAGAACAATCTTCTCAATGAAAGTCCATTTAGAAAAATATTTGGCTGTCCACTCTTCCTGGCACTTTCTCTATTCACACCGAAGTAGTATGTAGATTAATAGGAATTAAATAAGAATACCTTGTGAGTGTAACTGAAAAAAAAACAACATTTAGTTCCATATCTAGAGTTTAAGCCTACGATTGTCCTAAACAATCATAATATACTAAAATAAATAAATCAAATAAATCAGCAGTTATTTTATTTTTTTATTATTATTTTTTTTTATTTTTTTTTTTAAATAAATCAGCTTCACGCTGCATCCCGCACACAGCAGGGTAGGCAGAGGGAACTTAATATTAAGGTACTTCGTTCCCCACTTTCTGCCGAATTCTAGAGGCATTGCGTGTTGAGTGGCAGAACTCAACGCCGCGCTTAACCTCGACACCAGAGCGAAGAAATGGAAATATAAATTTAGGCAAATATTTCATCTCCTCGAGTGGGGATCGAACCCACAACCAGTCGGTTTTACAGTCGCACCTTGTGCCGCTGCGCCACGACTGGCCTCATATACTACAATAAGAATATCATAACAGCTTTATTTTATTTGTTGAAACTAAAGTAATAATCATCACGACGCTTCATAATACTGGATCAGTCCAAATACAAAAATATTGCGTATTTTAACACTATTTTCATGAAGTCTTAAGTGATTGAATAAATTTACATAACCAAATATCGATAAGAGGCAATATAGACAGCTCTTTTGGTTACAAATGTCAAAACAATAGTTTAAAAGGCTTTAACACATTTTTTTTTCTCATCATATTTGAAACTAGATTATTGTTTTTTTAAATCGAGGTAAACTGCTTGAATAGATTTTTTTGGGTGGATTGGTAAAAAAATAAATTATGAAATATAAAAAAACAGCTTCGCGCTTTTCCCCCATTTCAGCGCTTAATACCGTGTATTATCTACCAGAGCCGCTATATTGAGGCCAGTCGTGGCGCAGCGGCACGAGGTGTGACTGCAAAACCGACTGGTTGTGGGTTCGATCCCCACTCGAGGAGATGAAATATTTACTTAAATTTATATTTCCATTTCTTCGCTCTAGTGTCGAGGTTAAGCGCGGCGTAGAGTTCTGCCACTCAACACGCAATGCCTCCAGAATTCGGCAGAAAGTGGGGAACGAAGTGTCTTAACACTAGGTTCCCTCTGCCTACCCTGTTGTGTGCGGGATACAGCGTGAAGCTAATTTAATTTAATTTAATTTAATCTACCAGAGCGGGGGAGTGGGGAGAATTGAAACTAATTTAAATATCATCTGTCCCCCGAGGTGGCATCGAACCCACAATCGTCGCGTTTACAGTTATCTACTGGCCTATAGCGCCACACTGCCTCAAACTGTAATATAAACTAAATATTTTCCACTTCTCTTAAATAAGAGAACTGACAAAAAAAAACCCTATCTTTAAATACGTAACGTATATATCTTTAAATACGTAACGTAACTCAGTACCGTCAACAGAAAGTTCGTTCAACAGATTTTATGTACACATCATATTTTGATAACAAAATTATATTTGATAACAAAATACTTGTTTACAAATGCTTAAATAAATATTATTAATGTCAAGGTATATTATTTGTATGAATTTAATATTATTTTGGTCAATAAAGAAGATAGTGTCAGTAAACTCTGACGCTGATATCTCAAAAATCTTTATTTTATTGAAATTCACGTGACAAATTCCGTAGATAAAAAATTACTCTAAGAAAATTTAAATAATATCTTGTTTGTAAGTTAACTGAAAATTTTGGTAATTATATTGTAAATGTTATTTATACCTGCAATACTTTAATTTTTGCTAATTCTAACTGCAACGATTTACATTTTTTTAAATTTTAAAAGTCACAAGCGTGCGACAGTAAACGCGACGAATTGTGGGTTCGATTCCTTTACCGCGAGTGGAAATTAAATGTGTAAAATTATTTCCAAGCTTTGGTAACGAGGCAAAGCACGGCGTTAAGTTCCGCCATTTAACACGCAACACCTCTAAAATTCGGCGGAAAGGGTGTGTGCGGGATACAGCGTGAAGCTAAAAAAAGATCTATTACAATTTGCCCCCACCTTTTTAATAGGTAAGTACGAAAGGGCAAGACTGTATTAGATAAAGCGGTATAGTGTCGTCGGAATGTTCGTGAAACGGGTCGATTCAGCCAAGGTTAGATGTAAAAAAACCTGGCACACGGTCACACCGAATGCTTATAGAAATTATAATATAATTTATTATAATTTCTATATAATTTATTTTAATTATATATATAAATTATAAAGATAATTTTCTATTATGTATAAATATTCATTTTTATAATAGAAAATTGTCTTTATATACAAAACTAGCGCGGTTTCGCACGCTTATTTGCTCACTTAGGGGTGAATTCTAAAAAAATTACGAAAAGCGTGTTCAATAAAATATTTTTAACAGTCTGAATTTATTTTTTTATAAAAATCAGTGGCGATTTAAAGATTTTTCCATACAAACTTTCATCCCCTTATTTACACCCTTAGGGAGTGAATTCTAAAAAATGATGAAACACGTGTTCAATGAAATATTTTTAAGGTTGAATTTAAAATTTTATAAAAATCGGTGCCGATTTAATTTTTTTTCCATACAAACTTTCAATCCCTATTTCATCCCTTTAGGGTTAAAATTTTTCAAAATCCCTTCTTAGTGGATGTCCAGATTATGAAAATGAACATGAACTGTCCAAATTTCACGTTTCTACCATCAGCGGTTACGGCTGTGCGTGCGTCTTACCTCAGTCAGTCAGTACATGTCGTTTTATATATATAGATTACTACAATTACAAAAGAAAATAATTTGGTTAGGTTGAGAGAGAAACTCTGACAGAGAAATCGTTAAGGCGTTTTTAAAGGACCTCTTTTTAGGGCTCGTTACAATTAAGTCTTAAGTCCCATGTCGCAGATCACGGCACTCGTATGGTCCATGGAATACTAAAAAAGTTATTTTTTTCATTTAAAATAATAATAAAACTTAAAACATACTATAAATGAAAAATAAGGAAAATATATACGCTTTCTTCATTTGGGAAAATTATTGTAGTCCAATTACTTTAATTTGCCCGCTCTGTAAAGCGCGGAGTTGAGTTGCGCCACTTAACACGTAATGTTACGAAATTTTATCGAAAAGTGGGAAACTATACGTGAAAAATGCGCAAAGTTATTTGGTATCCAATAGGGTTAGTTATTGGATACCAAATAACACTAAATGTTCACACTCCTCACGTATCAATTTTTGCGGTCCTTATAACTTTTATTCTTAGCACTTTAGTTGAAGATTCTTCAAGTTTCTGTTTTCCCTACTTAAAAAATGGTTCAAAGAACGATCATTTGGCGAAAAAGAGTTCTGTTTATTTTGTTAATTGCTAATATTTTTTTAATTTTAAATGATCTTAAGCTAGATAAGTTGATTTTTTCTGCTGAACCTTCAGTTTCTGTTTTAATTATAAAACAAAGTCATTTATAAAAGTTTTTGAGGTTGTACATATGTTTGTTCAACTTTCACATAAAAACTACTGACTAAAGAATTTTACTAACTAGCAGTGAAGGCAGAGGGAACCTGGTAAGAATGATCTCCAATTTCGGCAACATATCTCACAGCAGCAACTGAGATTATAGAATAACGAAATAATCTTAATAGTGAAGCCCACGTGAGGTAAAAGAACCAATAAATCCAAACATGTGAAAAGAACTTTAAAATATTTTAAAATCCACGTGACATTATGACCCTGTCATGTCAGAGAGAGCTTGTGAAACTTTATTTAGATTCCCGTCTCCTGTGTCTTTGTATAATGTCAATAGCTTTCACCTAACATTTTACATAGATTGATTCTAGAATATTCTATTCTATAATTTTATCAAATTATGGTTTGTATGATTTTTAGGTTACCAAAGGGTAAAACGGAATCCTATTACTAAGAACTCGATATCCATCCGTCTATCTACGCTGTCCGTGTGTCACCAGGCTGTATCTCAAGAACCGTGATAATTAGACAGTTAACCTTTTCGTAGATGATGTATTCCTGTTGCTATTATTACAACAAATATAAAAAACAGAACAAAATAAATATTTAAGGGCTCCCCTACAACAAACCTTTTTTTTTGCTCGTTCGTATAGATAATAGTTAAGTCCAACGCGCACTTGGTCAGTTTTTTTATTTATATGCTAACAATAACACAATACTAAATTATATAAATATTGTATATAATATAATATAAAACAAAACAAAGACAATAAATATAAGCAAATGTGAATATCTAATAAATGACGAAATGTATTTGTTTGCGTATTTGTGTGCATTTGTGTGCATTTCTGGGAAATATTTAAAATTAATAGTAATCAAATAAATCAGCCTCACGCTATATCTCGCATTTAGGAGGACAACGTTTCCCACTTTCTGCCGAAATCTACAAACGTTGTGTGTTGAGTGGCATAACTCAACGGCGCGACTTGTCTCAACACCAGAACGAAAAAATTAAAATATTAAATATTTCATTTCCTCGAGTGGTGAATTGAACCCACAACCTGTCGAGTTTACAGTGACACGTTTGCGCCTCTACGCTACAAGAACATCTAACCGCAAATAGTTCACACTATTATCGATTTAAATTGTTCGTCTAAGGCAGGGGTTCCCAACCTTTTCTTGATCAAGGACCACTTTTATATCATTCTTGGTATCAGGGACCACTATGCATATAGATATAATAAAAATTAACTGTGATAATTAAACAAAAACTTCGCCTCACCATCCCCAGTCATAAAATTAAAATCGTTCGCGGACCATATTAAGGCTTCTGCGGACCACTGGTGGTCCGCGGACCACTGGTTGGGAACCACTGGTCTAAGGAGTCTTAATAATCTCGTAGTTTAAAGATATATTAACATTAATTCAAAACAACTTGGAATCAGCGAAAACAAACGATTCGCATACCATGCTTGAATGAATAAACTTTTAAAGGTAAACATAGATCTAAAAAAGATAGTAGCATAAAGTGTCAAAAAGTAGCAAAAAGTGTAAGAAAGTAGCCGAAATATTTAAAGAAAGTAGCCAAATAATTAGAATCAAACTAGAAGGAGTCGAGCTTCTAGTTTAGTTTTTTCAATACAGTGTAAGCGCAGTCCACTTTACAAATGGGGTTGGCCCATTGTCTCGTGGACTATGGTTGTAATCGTGTATACTTGCTACTCTCAAACAATGCTCATGTCATTTACTTGCGTTATATACTTTGGTTTTTTGCTTTTTATATACCTGTTAAAATTAAGATATTATGACATTTTTTTATTAATAAATATAGATTATACATCATATAGGTTAAACTATAAATTTAAGCGGGCGAAGTGGGCGCTAGAGTACATGTATGTATATAAAAATATCTCGTTATTAAGTGACTGACAGAGTACGACAGACACAGGAAAAATGATAGCGTAGACATTTGTCTTGTTGGTTCCCTGCGGAGTAAGACTATGAATTCTTTTTCCAATAACCCTACAGGAACGGGAAAACTGATCTTACCTTTTTCACTTTACAAGTTGAGGGCTATTTATACGAGATTATGCTAACAAATAGTGAGAAAGATTAATAAAAAGCTACGTATCTATATTCAACACGTATAAATAAAATACATTCCTTTTCCATAAATATATTTATATCCTCTGTAAAATCAATTTTCTAAAGAAACATGGGGAAAAAATTCTAAATTTTCTGATAAATTTTGCAACTCTAACAACAACAAACGTGAAAGCGGTCTTAGAGCGAAGGTCATGGAACAATACCCCCATATTTCTAAACAGTCTGACTCACGTTATTAGCTTCAGTATCGTAAAGCCTGCAAAGGCAACCCCTTTAATGCTTGTCACAGACAAGTTTCAAGTTTTATAAATATTTAACGTAAGTCTATATAGGTTTGTATACTTTTGTCTAAAAAATTACTCGGAAATTTATATCTTCATTTCATCTTTGACCATCTTTTTGGTTAATAAAGATATGTATATCAATTCCAACATAAAACAGTCTAAGTTTTATTAAAATTGGTTCTTTTATTTTCGAGATATAGTGTCTACACATTTCGCACACATCTGATAGTTAGAGTATAATAATCATAGCAGCAAATAATTTTATAAAATTAATATGACATAAAAAACCTTTTTTTATATTTCAATTTGTCTTACTACATATTGAATGAGAAATATCACTAATGAGAAATAGATAATCAACAAAATCCAACCAAAACCAGTCATGGCGCAGTTAACCATCGACATTTGCGATCCAACTATCGTTGTCAAACACTATTGGTTGGGTGGTTCAATTCAACCCTCCATTTTTTTGCTCAGATATGCGCAACGCAGCGTTGAGTTCCGCCATTTAACGCAATGTCTGGAAACCTCGCCTACGTTCCTGCTTACTATGCGGAAAAACACAAGGAGCTATTTTATGTTTAAATTTTCTTTACAGCATCTTAGCAGTAGGTTATAAATCAAAAATAATCTGTAACAATATACACAACACTCTTAATTAATGTAAACATAACCATCCTGATAATGATATATAAATATTTGATATATCATTTAAATATAGATTAGTGAATTGTTCTTTTTGTTTCTGTAAACTCACTGCTGTAAGTCATTTTAACTTTATTATATCGTTTACTAGTAGGCAGTATTCATATTGCCGGAAATTAACTATTTTATGATTATAATTATTAATTATATAACAGAACTATAGAAGAAACTTTCTTTTTTAGCTTTATGCTTTTTCGTGGCCGAAGGAATCTAGTGTTAGAACACTGCAATATTATTGGCAATATATTTGACTGTCTCGTACAACAATTTGAGAGAAACTAGAAATTGTGGTACCAAATAAGAGATATCTTTATTGTATTGACTTATAAAATATTCTACATACTAACCCTCTTCTCCCTCTTGAACTACATAATTATTAACTTAGTACTTATCTGCCTTAGTCTCGTTTTCATCACGTTAATACTAAACAACTAGGATCTGCCATATGCTGTGCACGGCGGGTGGAGCTGAGCGAATGTTGCGTAAAATTTTGCGCAAGAATTTTTGCGAAAATTTTGCGAAGTTTTCTATTTTTTTCGCTCGCCTTGGGTTAGGTTAGTCAAAGTTTAATCTAATCGCATGAATTTTAAAACGTTCCACAGCTTAACTCTATGGGATACATGTTACCATTTACTCAAAAAGTAAAAATACAATTATCACCAAACTACTTCGCTGGGATCGAAATAAAACAAACACTAAATGTTAAAGGAATTTCGCCAAAATAAAACAGTGAAAACTGCAATTAAATCGTTTAAGCCATTTCTGATATTAGAGTGAATAAACGTACAGGCAAGCGGACAATGCTAAATACCACCAATAACATTTTTTCTCATACATCTTCTATGCAAAGGCATCGATCTGTACTATTTTATTATAATTTTAAATTACAAAATTATATAATTTTCAATCAAAAGTTCAAAGACAAGCTATTCTTGTTTAAAATGTTACATTTTTTTCCGCCGATTACAAATACAAGATTCCACAATATAACTGTACAATGTAAAACAAGCTTTATGTTAATTGAACCAATGGTAAATATATTTATATTTAAACAAGTCAGTATAAATACTGATTTCGAAATGTATTATGATCTTAGAATCGTTTTGACTTTACAATATGCAGTTCGAGGAAAGAATTTGTGATATTTATGCTAAAAAAACCATCGACATCATAAAAGATGTGCCCAAGAAAGACATGTGCCCTATCGTACAGCAATCTGTCAAGAACATCATACGAAATGAAAATTATTTATACTATGAAATTGATAGCAGAATGATATCAAGCGATGGCGGAAGTTTTTTGGGTGATTTGATGGAAATTAATATTAAAGGAAAAACAAAACAGGGTGCTAAGGAGGACCATATATTTGTGAAACATATTATACCAGAAGAAGGAATTCTTAAAGGAATGCTTCATATAGATGTGTGTTACGCTAAAGAATTTTTCATGTACACCCAATTAAGAACTACGTATGATGAAATTTACACTGAATACAATATTTCTGAATGTGACCGGTTGAGGAAAGTCAAATGTTACGATTGCAATAGTCATGTTATCCTCCTGGAAAATTTGTCTCGCAAAGGTTTTAAGGTATTGAATAGAATGGATGTCGTACCTCTAAATTTCACCGAAGACGCAATAAAGCAAATAGCAATGTTTCATGCACTATCATTTGTTTTGGAACATAAAAGGCCAGAGTATTTTGAAAAAGAAATCAAAAACTTTAGATTAGCTTACACAATTGACGATGGTGAGGAATTTCTTAACAATTGGAAAAGCTTAATTGCGACCATGGTTGACGAAGCATTTAAATATATTAGTGATGACAAGAAAGATAAACGAGATATAATTGCAGAGAAGATTTTGGAGAAATTTCCAAAATATTTGACTGGTAAACTTGGACAAGTCAGATGTATATGTCACATGGACCTTAGGCTTAACAATATACTCATGAGAGAAAATGTGAGTTATATTATTTATTTTCAATATACATTTATTAGCATTCAGAGCCAGGCGTGGCCCAATTGATGATTAAACTTAATTAATTTTCTTGTCCCGTTCTGGTCAGTCATAAAGACATTTTCTCATATCTACTTATGTAAAGTGTAATTTATAAATAGGGTATATTTTAAAAAAATATAATAAATATTACAGTACTTTTCACTAATTAATTTGCTTTTTACAGATTGATCAAGAAATTGAAACAGTGTTAATTGACTATCAACTATTGGGTTACAATACACCAGTACTGGATATATTATATCTTCTTTACACTAGTACAGATAGGCAGTTCAGAAATAAACATATGGAATATCTAAAGGATTTATATTACAAATCATTAAAAAATCATGCGCTAATGTTTGATTTGGATATAGAGACAAAGTTCCCAAGAAGTTTGTTTGAAAAGGAATTTAAAGAATGCTTAGACTATGGACTGATGACCGCCATATATGTCCTGCCTTTTATTTTAACAGACGATCCAGACATATTAAAAAATAATTTAAATCTCAATAACACAATGATTAACAAAGTTTGCAACGACAGGATCAACGAAGTTATAGAAGAATATATAGATCTGGGAATTTTGTAATTTTGATTTTAATAAAGTTGTTTTTATATTTCCTGGTTGTTTTTTTTAGGCGCATGTTGTATCCAGAGTGGTATAATTGATTTAGTAGGCATATGAAGTCTAGTGCAAAGACACTCCGTTCCCCACTTTTTTTATTTTAAATAAACACAATATTTAGTTTTACATTAAATTAAAAATAATTTCCTTTATTTAAACTGATATATTATTAAGAGAATCAGTCAAAAAGCCATCTAGAAGATGTATGATGTATTTCATGTTCAAGAGGCTGCTTAATGAAGGCTCTAAGTTTATTATACTCACTTTTAAATAACAATCTTGATAAGATACCTTAGTGCAAATTGTAACATTATGCACCGTATGATGTATTAAAAAAATGCATGGTAATATACATAAATAACATAGTTAATTATAAATAATACAATCTATATATTTTTATATCATATTAATTTAGACTAATTCATGTACTCTCGTCCCGAATGTCAAAACCGTCGTATAGTAGGTAACAGACGGAAGGCAGTGGTCGAGTTAAACTCTTAAGTACTGCGGTACTAATAATTATGATGCACACTAAATATTATCTCTATATATAATAAAACAGTAAAAATATTTTGTCACTTGTTGTGACACTTAAAAAGAATAATGTAAAGCAAAAAATTTTTTCGAATTTCTTATCTGTCTGTCTGTCTGTCACATTTGTATGGTCACATTTTTCTCTGAAATCAAAATCGGTTCATTAAAAAGAAAGTTATCAGCATTTATATATTTAAATAAACCCAAGGCATTAGTTTGCCTGCGAATGTTATATAGCAATCGCGCTGGTAAGATTCTTGGCTTAAGAATGACATTTAAAACGTCTTATTAATATGACTGTTGAAAAAATATATATTTTTAAAGCACTTTTTCAGACAGCACGTTCAGAGTACAAACAATAAAGTAAACAAAATTGAATAACAAAGTTAGTGAAGGTTACCTTCATTAATAATAACAGTTAAGTTTAAGTCGTAATTTATTTAACACATAGATAAAGACCAATTTGATCTTCAAAGAAATATTAAGTAAATACATAGATTCTTCGGTTTGTTCGTTCGTTTCAAATAAATCTATATAAAAATGCCTAAAAGCCTTTCTACGTGCACTCTGTAATAAATAGATATTTACCCTCATAAATAATAACAGTTAAGTTTAAGTCGTAATTAATTCAACACAGAAATAAAGACCGATTTGATCTTCAAAGAAATATTAAGTATGGATTCTTCGGTTCGTTCACTCGGTGCCTAAAACCAGCCTTTCTACGTGTTCTTTTTAATAACTACATTTGTACGTTTTGCTAATAATATACGTAACTAATTTAAAAACGGTACAGGAGTTAATATACAATAATTACAGTTATTTTACAAAGAATATTATGAATCCTTACCAAAATCAATAATTTAACATTTAAGGCTGTTTCTAAATGAGCAAATTAAATTATTCACTGACATCAGCACATTTAACAGAGTTTTAAAATTACGATGAGACGTACATTACATAGGTAAAAAAAAACGTAATGTTAGAAAAATATATACGTACCTACGTATAAGAAATAATTAGCTTTATGTATATATTTTTTCATCAGCTTCACGCTGTATCCCTCACACAGCAGAGGGCATTGCGTGTTAAGTGACGGAACTCAACGCCTCAATTTGCCTCAACACCAGAGCGAAGAAATGAAAATATAAATGTAGGTTAATAGTTAATATTTTCATTTCTTCGCCTCCTCCTCGAGTGGGGATCAAACCCACAGCCTGTCGATTTTACAATCACACTCTGTGCCCCTGCGCCACGACTGGCCTCAATAATATTGATATTCGATATTTATAAAAATGTATTTTTTTGTAAATATCAAATATCAACCAACATTGCTCGTATTTTTTAATTCAAGTTTTGAATATCATATAATATATCATCATAATATATCTTTATGTTCTTATAGAAATTACGATAATGTAATAAAAAAATCATATTAGAATATTACAGATTAGAGTAATAAAAATCATATTAGAAGTCATTTCTGTTTATTAGATCAATAATCATGTAGCTTAACCGGGCGAAGCCGCGGGCAGGCCGCTAATAGAAAATATTATTTTATATTTTGATAAATATAATATAATAATTTCAAGTATTTGGTACGAGTCTTTATGTGCATCATATTTATTAATGCCGCAGTACTTAAAGAGTTTAACTCGACCACTGCCTTCCATCTGTTACCCACTATACGACGGTTTTGACACTCGGGACGAGAATACATGAACTAGTCTAAATTTATTAATTAATCTATTAAAATAAAAATCAAATCAACTTCACGCTGTATCCCGCACACAGCAGGGTAGGCAGAGGGAACCTAGTGTTAAGACACTCTGTTCCCCACTTTCTGCCGAATTCTGGAGGCATTGCGTGTTGAGTGGCAGAACTCAACGCCGCGCTTAACCTCGACACCAGAGCGAAGAAATGCAAATATAAATTTAAGTAAATATTTCATCTCCTCGAGTGGGGCTCGAACCCACAACCAATCGGTTTTGCAGTCACACCTCGTGCCACTGCGCCACGACTGGCCCCAAATCTATTAAAAATATTGAAAATTTATTGATATTAAAAATATATAGATTGTGTTATTTATCGAAATATAATATAATAATTAAGCCTATAATGGCACAATCTTTTATGATCGAATTTCTTATAAAGGAAAAATATGTGTACGAGCGACACATATTGTGGATCAAAGTGAACTTTGACCAATATTACAAAAATTTTCATAAAATAATATCTTTAAAGGTGTTCGAGGAATTATTTACAGTATTAACGATATAATCTGAAATTTTTTTAGCTTATGCTTTTTCGTAGTCGAGGGAACCTAGTGTTAGAGCACTGCGACAATATAATATGCTTCTAAATTTGACTGTCTCGTACAACAATTTGAGACAAACGAGAAATAGTGGTATCAAATAAGAGATATCTTTATTGTATTGAATTATAAAACATTCTACATACTAAGCCTCTCGCTCTCTTCTCCCTCTTGAACTACATCATTATTAACTTACTAGTCTGCATTACTTTCGTTTACATCATTTTAATACTAAATAAATAAAAAAACAATATCTATACCTATATAATTGCTTACAGCAATTTTTTTAGAACAACATTTTTTTAAATGGTATAACTATTTTTATTCATAAGCCTATCGAAATAAAACAAACACTAAATGTTAAAGGAATTACTGCAATTAAATCATTTAAGCTATTTCTGAGATTAGCGTGAATAAACGGAAAGGCAAGCGCACAGTGTTAAATGCCACCAATAATATTGTTTCTCATATACCTTCTATGCAAAGATTCGATTCGTGCTATTTTATTATAACTTTATATAACAAAATTTCAATTTTCAATCAAACGTTCAAAAACAAGCTATTCTTGTTTTAAATGTTACATTTTTTTCCGCCGATTACAAATACAAGATTCCACAATATAACTGTACAATGTAAAACAAGCTTTATGTTAATTGAAACAATGGAAAATATATCTATATGTATATTTGTACAAGTCAGTATAAATACTGATTTCGATATGCATTAAGTTCTTAGAATCGTTTTGACTTTACAATATGCAGTTCGAGGAAAGTATTTGTGATAATTATTCTAAAAAAAACATCGATGTCACAAAAGATGTGCCCAAGAAAGATATGTGCGATATCATTCAGCAGTCTGTCAAGAATATCATACAAAATGAAAATTATATATACTATGAAATTGAATGCAGAAGGATATCAAGCGATGGCGGAAGTTTTTTGGGTGACTTAATGGAAATTAATATTAAAGGAAAAACAAAACAGGGCGCTAAGGAGGACCATATATTTGTGAAACATATTATACCAGAAGAAGGAATTCTTAAAGGAACGCTTCATATGGATGCGTGTTACGCTAAAGAATTTTTTATGTACGCGCAATTAAGAACTACGTACGATGAACTTTACACTGAATTCAATATTTCTGAATGTGATCGGTTGAGGAAAGTCAAATGTTACGATTGCAATAATCATGTTATCCTCCTGGAAAATTTGTCTCGCAAAGGTTTTAAGGTATTGAATAGAATGGATGTCGTACCTCTAAATTTTACCGAAGATGCAATCAAGCAAATAGCAATGTTTCATGCACTATCATTTGTTTTGGAACATAAAAGGCCAAAATATTTTAAAACAGAAATCAAAAACTTTCGATCACCTTTCACAATTGACGATGGTGAGGAACTTCTCAACAATTGGAGAAGCATAATTGTGACTATGGTTGACGACGCATTCAAATATATTAGTGATGACAAGAAAGATAAACAGGATATCGTTACAGAGAGGACTTTGGACAAATTTCCAAAATATTTGACTGGTAAACTTGGACAAGTCAGATGTATATGTCACATGGACCTTAGGCTTAGCAATATACTAATGAGAGAAAATGTGAGTTTAATTCAATATTCTTAATATATAATTATTAGTTTATAATTTAAGCCACGAGTGGCCCGGTGAGATGGCATCTCACTGTGAACGCGATAGTTATAGGTTCAGCTCTCGCCTGGATAATGATTACACCTAATTTATATTTTGTCCCGTTCTGGTAAGACATAAAGCAGCGTTATTTTCTCGTATATCCTGCTTATAAAAACAGTCATTTAAAAATGATATTTATAATTTTAATCATTATAAATATTACAGTATTTTTAATTTATTAATTTGCTTTTTACAGGTTGATCAAGAAATGGAAACTGTCTTAATTGACTATCAACTAATGGGTTACAATACACCAGTACTAGATATATTATATCTCCTTTACACTAGTACAGATAGGCAG
Organism: Heliconius himera; assembly: GCA_021202915.1. Classification (NCBI taxonomy): domain Eukaryota; kingdom Metazoa; phylum Arthropoda; class Insecta; order Lepidoptera; family Nymphalidae; genus Heliconius; species Heliconius himera. Next base: position 242,895 of record JAJHJA010000216.1, read on the forward strand.
TTCAGAAACAAACACATGGAATATCTAAAGGATTTATATTATAGAACATTGAAAAACCATACCCTATTGTTTGATTTGGATATAGAGACAAAGTTCCCGAGAAGTTTATTTGAAAAGGAATTTAAAGAATGCTTGGACTTTGGACTGATGGTTGCCACATACGTTCTGCCTATTATTTTATCAGACGATCCAGAAGTATTAAAAAATAATTTAAATATCAAAAACACAAAAGCTAACAAAGTTTTTGATGATAGGATGAACGAAATTTTAGAGGAATGTATAGAGTGGGGAATTTTGTAATTTTGATTATAATAAAGTTGTTTTTATTATTTCTGCTTTGTTTTTCTAGGTTCATGCTGTATCTTTCTTATAGCAGGAACGGTAGGCAGAGGGAACCTAGTGATAAGACACTCTGGTCCACGCTGATATTTTTTTAAATAAACACATACACCCTTTACTTGCATAAATGATATAAAATATATTTTCTTTATATGTTATTTAGAGAACAAATTAAATATCAAGCTAAAAGGTATATTTGATGTTAAAAAGGCTGTTTAATGAAGGCTCTAGGCTAATTATACTCATTTTTTAAAAACATTTGTTTCTTGATAATACACTTATTATACCTCTATAAAAATAAGATTATAATAATAAAATATATAGTTAAGATTCGCATAAACATATCTCATATGGTGAATGATAAAAAATGACGTCACACTTCTTTTTGTAGCGTATGACTGTAAAAACGACATTGGTGTGGATTCAATTACCACTAGAGGAAATTAAATATTGTTACCATTTTCATTTCCTCGCTTCGGTACCGCGATAAAGCGCAGCGTTGAGTTCCGCCAATCAACACACAATGCTTCCAGAATTCAGCTGAAAATGGAGAACGGAAGTATCTTAATGGAAACAGAGTGTCTAGTGTTTACAAAATTTCCAGCTCCTCTGCCTACGCAGCTCTGTGCAGTTGAAAAAGTGAAAGCTTAAATAGTTTCCGTCTCCTTGTAGCACGGTGTCAAAACATTCCGTTCTCCGCTTTCTATGAAAATTTAAAACATTGACGACGCCGCACTTCTAGTGAGAGTACAAATTAATATATTTCATTACACCCAGTGGAAATCGAATTTACAACCATCGCATTCACAGTTAAACGCTGTCCACTGCGCTAAAATAGTCTCAAATTAACCAATCATGAAATATCGTATATATGAAAGAGAAGGAAGATTATACAAAAAATTTAAACATTTGTTTAAGAAATATGAACTTTAATTTAATGAATGTAAAGTTTATTTTCATTAATCATAACATTTAAGATTAAGCATCATTGTGCAATAACACAAGTAGACGAAACGTGTCCGTGTGTTCTGTCAGCCAGTTGTCCGTCGTTTGTCGTATAAAGTGACATGTTATCATTTATCTCTTATCTATTTTCTTATCAAATACATATCGAATAAATTGTGCACTAAAGTAACTAATGCTAAAACTAACTTATGGCTTATCAAGTGTATTAATAATAGCTCTCAACATAACCTATTAAAATAACCTAAAATGGATCGTGATCATTACAAAAGTGATGAAGTTATATTAAAAAATGTACTGTCAGATAAAATACAAGGAAATATAACGAACATTATAAGAAAACTAGGTTATGTCAAATATACTATTGAAACAAAGAAAATATCGACGGGTGGAAACAATTTCTTAGGAGAACTATACGAAATAAATATACACGGCAAAATCAATGATATCGATAAAGAAACCAATATTTTTTTGAAGCACATAATTTATAATGATGATTTTAAAGTATACTCCATACCCGAAGTTTACGCGAAAGAAGCATTTATTTACACGGAACTTGGTAAAATCTTTCAAGAATTACAAGTTAATGCCAAAATTCCTTTGCAAGATAGATTCAAAATGGTCGAAAGTTATGATGAAACAAATTTGGAAGCTATAATACTTGTAAACTTAACTAAGGAGGGTTTCAAAACAATGTACAGGATGGATGTTATGACGATAGAATTCGCTAAGTTGTCCATAGAACAACTTGCAAAATTCCACGGTCTCTCCTTCGTGTTACAGAAAAAAAGACCGGAATACTTTGAATCAAAAATTAAACCTATAAAACAATCGTTTGTGTACGACGAATACTGGAATGAATTTGTTAGAAATATGTATAAAGTATCAGTTGCGAGATTGAATGATGAAATGAAGAAAAAAATGGCTAATTTCTTTGATATATCTTTAGAGAAATATCCTAAATATATGAACGGGACGGATATGCCATTTAAAACTTTATGCCATGGCGATTATAAAATGAATAATGTTTTGATGAGAGAAAGCGTGAGTAGTTTTATTTATGTTAAAAAAACCTGTGATCAACAATTTCAATTTACTACTAAAATAATTTACAGTGTTAAGTTCTATTGAATATTTTCATATAAGGGAAATGATTTTTCATAATTTCTTCGTTCTATTAATGAGACAAAGCACGGTGTTGAATTCCGCCACTTGATACACAATATAATATCTTGCGACTTAGGTGGTGGGTGGGTGGAAACGAAATGTCTTAACACTAGCTGGCTTCGGCCTACTCGGCTAAAGTTAAGCTAAAATAAAATAAAAATAAGAATAGAAAAGCGTAATACATACAGCCTATAAGTGGCTAAAACTAGATGCAAAAGTTTGCCTGGAATATTTTTCCGAATATTTATCTTTTATTTTCATTCGCGCCTTAAATTTCAATCAACTGACATTAACGAGCAAAGTTCCGACGCCTTGTTGCTGAGTCAGTAAATTCGTTCTACATAGCTCCCCTTAAAGATTATTTTAAGTAACTATATAATTATTGAAGTTTACATAATTTAGAACGTGAAAAATCACAGGTTCGAAGACTATATCCCTCATATCAAATAAAGCTTCACGCTTTATCCCGCAAACGGCAGCGAAGGAAGAAAGATAATAATATTAAAGCAACCCCCCATTTCCCACTTAACAAAATTTTTTGTGATATTTTGCATGTTGCGGCAGAATGCAACTCCGCTCTTTACAACAAGTAAATATGAAAAATTCTGTTTTAGATTATTGTTTTGCTCTGTATACTTCACCGTGGACCTTTTTTGTAACTGTAATACATGAACATGTAATAAAGCTGAACTTTATCTTACCATGTCGAAGTAACGAAAATTATCAAATATTTCCTTAATTTAGATTCGAACCTACAGTCATCACGCTACAATCGCGTTTTGCCACGTTACCAGAGCAAGGAAATGTTAAATGTTAAATATGTGATTCTTGAGTGGAAATTGAACCAACAAACTGTCGCGTTTACACACTTGTGCCTCTTCGAAACGAATGGCCTCAAACGCAACTTAACGCCACAATTTGTAGCAGAAAACGTTACATTAATTTATTGTCCCGAATGAGAATCGAACTCACAGCCCCCATATTTACAATCAAGTACCGTTCCATTGCGTGACCATGGATAAATATTGTAATACCTAAATCAAATAATAGATTGTTGGCGCATAAATCATAATCAAACCTATAATTATACTATAGAATTTACTGAGTTATTTACTAAATGTACCTAATTAACTTTACGATAGATAACTTATATACTAAATTATCTTTATTATGAGCAATAACTATTGGCAGAATATGAAAAATTATTTAAACTTTTTCACCCTTTACACAGTTAATAGGAGAGTAGACAGAGAATACCTAGTATTATATGAGATATTGAATAATAAGTGGCGGAACTCAACGCCGCACGTAACGAAGGTAGTTTATTTTTGTGTACTTTGGAAATAACCGATTATCATTGCTTTTGAAGCACCCCTCGTATTGTGGGGAAAAATTGAAAATAGTTAATTCCCACACCAAATAGAATCCACGCCCTATCATCCTCAAATAGAATCACAAATTATTTGAATATTTTCTTAATAGCCTCTTGGTTATTATTGGTTGTGGCTACGATTTCCACTTTTGATAACGTGTAAGAAAATACAAAATAAAGTGTCTCAACTCTATATTTCAAAAAAAATTAAATTAGCTTCACGATGTATCCCGCACACAGCAGGGTAGGCAGTTAAGACACTCCGTTCCCCACTTTCTGCCGGATTCTGGAGGCATTGCGTGTTGAGTGGCAGAACTCAACGCCGCGCTTAACCTTGACACCAGAGCGAAGAAATGGAAATATAAATTTAAATAAATATTTCATCTCCTCGAGTGGGGATCGAACCCACAACCAGTCGGTTTTGCAGTCACACCTCGTGACGCTGCGCCACGACCGGCTGAACTCACCCTATATTTTGATGTGCTTTAACTCTTTATTCTACTCCATGTCAACCACAAGGCTTGTAACTGTAAACGCGAAACGTTTTGGATTCGATTCAGACTCGGAAGAATGAATTGTTATCATTTCCGCGTCTGGTAACAAGACAGAGTACGTCCGTTGGGTACCGCCACTAACACACACGTAATGTCTCACGTACACAATACGTAATGTCTCGAAAATTAGTCGGAAAGCCAGGAATAGAGTGTCTAAGCACCGCAGCCCTGTTCTATTTGCCTTCCCTGCTTTATGCGGGATACAGCGTGATATAAAAAAGAATACTCTACCTTCTTTTAATACACGTAAAAATGATTACTTTATAGACTGTTATGTGGAGTTTTTGATTTACATTTCAATTTTAACGAAATGGACGAGCTTAATTAAAAAAAGTAATTTATTTGCTTCAAAATTTATTTGAAACGTGATCTTAATTGAAAATATAATTGGTTTTCTAAAAGATTTGTAATACATTATAATTTAACTGAATTTTGAATTATATGTCACAGTTTATTTGGTAACTAGTTTTTACCCGCGACTCCGCCCCTTTGGTCAAATGGACACGTTTAAAGTGCCCGAAGTAACTCTGTCCACCAGCTACAGTGGCCTTCATTGAAACACTTAATTTAGGCTAATATAGCCGATACAACAATAACTTTTGAAAACTAAGCAGCACTTCCTGAGATTAGCGCCGTTCTACCCATCAAAAAAAATTATATATATATATATATATTATGTTATTATATATATATTTTATATGTATATTTTTTTTTATCTTTGTGCGGGATAAATTCTCATAGCAGGGTAGGCAGGTGAAGCCAGTCGTGACGCAGGGGCACAAACCTGCGATTATAAACACGACAGGTTGTAGGTTGGATGCCACCTCGATTAAAAATAAAAGATATAATATTTTCATTGCCTCGCTCTGGAAACAAGGCATAACGCTTTGTTGAGTTTCTCCACCTAACACACAATGCTTTCAGAATTCGGCGAAAAGTGGGAACAGTAACACTGCTTAGGTTCCCATTGTATACACTACTACGTGAAGCATATAGTATATGTATATTTACAATAGTAATTTAAGAAACATTTTTATTTTACTTTCAGGGTGGAGTTGTCACCGAAGTAATACCTATAGACTATCAACAAATCTACTACGGCTGTCCAATCATCGATCTCATATACTTTTTGTATGCGGCAAGCGACCGAGCTTTCAGAGACCAACACTTACTATACCTAAAGGACTTATATTTTGAAAACTTAAGAGATTTTTTAACGTTTTTCGATATAAATGTAAACGAATTTTGTACTAAAAAACAGTTTGATGATTGTTTTAAAAATAGTTTAGACTACGGTCTAATGTATACTTTGTATATGCTGCCAATGTTCTTTGTATCAGACGATGTACCAGATCTAAGTAAAGATGAACTTTTGGATATCACTATCAAAGTAGATGAAAGCTTCTATGCAAGGATGCAAGGGATTGTGGATGATTTTGTTGAGTTAGGAATTATTTAAATTAAAAATAATAATTTGAGTTGAGGCCAGTCGTGGCGCAGCGGCACGAGGTGTGACTGTAAAACCGACTGGTTGTGGGTTCGATCCCCACTCGAGGAGATGAAATATTTACTTAAATTTATATTTCTATTTGTTCGCTCTGGTGTCGAGGTACGACGCAATGCGTCCAGAGTTCAGCAGAAAATGGGGAACGGAGTGTCTTAACAATAGGTTCCCTCTGCCTACCCTGCTGTGTGCAGGACACAACGTGAAGCTTATTTATTTTTGATAATAATTTAAAATAAGGCAGTAGTGGCACGTGAATAAAATATTTTGATTTTCCTCGGTCTGGTGACAATAAAAAGCGCGGCGTTGAGTTCCACCCCCTACGTGTCATGTCTCAAAAATTGAATGGAAATTGATAACGGAGTATATTAACACTAGGTTCCCTCGACCTACAATGTTATATATGGGATTCAGCGTGAAGCTACATAAAAAATAAAATAAAATATCCCTTTTGTGTGACAATGTAGTAATAAATAACTCTTGTGTTGATACACATATGCTTTCTTTTAGGCTTCACATTCAGATGATGTGAAAGCGAACCAAGTGGTTCACGATTTTTTTCAGTTATAATGTATTATACTTTTAAGAGACTGACTACAGTATTAAATTGTTTCCTTAACAGACACTGTTTGGTTTCATTTTTATTTCTGAAATATTTTTAGTAATTTGTTTTCTGTACTCTAGTAAAAGAAATATGAAATTTGTACTTTGTTGATTATTGAAATATTAGCTTTCACATGTGGCTCTCTAGCGTGATCAAATGGAAATCATTCGTAAGTTATACATTCTAAGTGTCCAAGGTAACTCTGGTCGTAGCAGGTAGGTAAGCAGATATTTTTGTCGAATGCCCTTTCTTCAAACATTTAATAAGCTATATTATATTTGAAAATTAATTTGACTAGCTTCATGATGTATCGTGGCACTAATCGCCTCGAAAAGAGACTAGGTAATGAAGAGAAAACGAGGAAAAAGATAAAAACAGCCGAGACTATAAAATACTCCTCAGTCTACTGAAACCAAAGGAGTATCTCGTCAGGAAGGGTAAACAAACAAGACTTGATAAATGACAAGTGCTCCCAGCAAGCGAACCCAAGCAACTTATTCACAATGTACTCCTGGAGTACATTGTAGATAAGTTCAACCGATCAACATCAAAGTTAACCTTGCGATCCTCAATAAACTCACCTTTGGTCTAAAAAACGAAGACTTCCTCAAAGTCCTGCTTGAGGAAGAGAAAGCCACAATCTTCGACAATAGCACTTCACAATACCTGCGGGAAAATCCACCAAAATTTCCCCACATGGCGACCAAGTGTGATACATGGCTTCGTTGAAAAAGTAACTCAAAATAATGAAGAAAACAGCACGCCCAGGTACAGAACATCTTCCTAATCAATCATCATCTTCCTCCAGCAGCAACCATCCAGCAGCTTGATTAACTCCAATAGCGACTGGGGGGCACAATAGAATGGGTCAACGGAGTTCCGGACTGCGGGAAATTCACCTGGGTTGGAAACAACTTTAACAACTACTGAGGCAGCGGAGGACCTCAGAAGTAAAACCAACGTCAGTTACCAAAAGTAATACAAGATCATCAGTGCAAAGCAAAGTGCCAAACATAGGCCAAATAGACAGCTAGTGGACGAGGCCTTGGTGAACTATTTCGGAGCGATCGTAACACAGGGACCAAAACTCTCAAGCTGATCGACGATATAAATCAGTTACCTTTCGTTGAGAGGCTCCCCAAACACCTTATACTTGGTCCATACACAGGCAGAGAAAGCGGATCTTATCTGTAGAGGACATAGGAGAGGAAACAACTCATGGATACTCACGATCAATGAGTCTCAGGGATTAACATACGAGTCTGTAGTTATCATTCAGACAAAAACTACCAAGAATGCCATACACGACAACATATCACAACCTGTCGTTGCGATCACTCAAAAATTAATGCAAGTAGTAGTAATTGCAAGTAGTACTACACCGACGCCAAAGAAGACGCCATCGGCAAGTTCTTCCGGCGTACCACTGTATCTCCAGTCACCGATGTAATAGACTATAACCTAAAAATGGCTTTCTCTCATAGAGACCATGAAGTGTTAAATAAAGTAAGAAGAAATACTAAATAGGGAATCCGAAACAAGGTGACGCAACCACCGGAATAAAGGAAACCATAACAAGTTAAATCTTCAATTCTTCAATTGTTGTGTACAGGAGTATATTGAAATATAAATTTAAAAAATCATAATCACTAAAAACAAAAGGACAAAAAGAGCAGAAAAGTACACGGACCGCCAATGTCCGTGGGGTGTTTTATTTAATAATAAAAAATATATAACACAAATGTAAAATTGGAAATTTCATCTATTTTCATATGTAATAACATATAGATACTCTTATAGTTATATGGAAATATATAAAATTACCAATTTAACTTTTGATTAATATAGCTACAAAAATATTACCAATCCACTTCTCCCAAAAATAAATTCCTCTTACCTTACCTTTCAAAACATTAAAATCCACTTTGACAAAACTCAGTAATTTTGCAACCGACTAAAAAAGATACAGTCTGTATTCAAAAATAGATGCAACAAATTGCAGTTTATTTTGACTTAAATAAAGAGTTGTAATTTATGATACTTACTTTTGCATGTAAAGGTGGAAGGTTCAAATTTATCCTACTCCCTACTAATCCTACTAATATAATAAATGTAAAAGATTACAATAATTGATGTTTGCTTCACTTTCACTCAATAATAACTTATATATAGAATATAGAATAAAATATATATAGAATTGCTTATATATCAGAATCACACATAGAGTTAAATTTATGTGCTACTAGCGACCCGCTCGCGGCTTCGCCCGCTTTAACTACTGAATTATTCATATAATGTACCTATGTTTGCAAAGCACTTAAGATTACTAATGTGAAAATTATTGAAACCTTAATGCAACCCACATTTTCGTAGCTCCAATAAGGATGTTCCAATTGTTTAAAAAAACACACCTGAACAAATGACACAAACAACAGAAAACTTAAACGAAAGAAATTATAAACAACAGCAACTACCTACTATTCTCTTACCCAAAAATACTTAAACGAAATATGTAACCAACAATGCTGCGACGAAATACATTATAATTATTGGATAACTCCAAAATACGTGCAATCGCTTCTAAATTTACTTTGCTATAGAGCCAGGCGCACAATTGAAGCATTCTCTCGTCCATCTCCGTAGTAGCTCCGAATGACATTTGGGCGTTGGTTCCATGGCCGTGTTCTCAAGCGATAACCTGCTCTAGAGCAGACACAGAGAGGCGTGAGGGACGGGATTGGAAAGATTATCAAATGCCATCTAGGCGGTCAACTCAGTCAGGTGAGACCCTCGGTTTCCTGAGGGAGGCCCAGCTTAAACGACCAAGGATCAATGCAAGGCTCATGAGTCGCATTTGGAGGAGGATAGAAAGTCCCTCGGAAGTCATCTGACGTCTGACCTCGGGCGGCCGGATATGCCACGGAGTGCTGCTCCTTAGGTGCAGGTGACCCGATACATTGGCGCAGCGGAATGCGTTGGACGCGAGACGACCAATGTGTACCTCCAGGCTTTCTATTTTTAGGTTGCGGTGATGCGAGGTGTTTCTCACGTAGTATGGCGCCTGCGTCACTCGACGGAGGATGAGGTTCTGGACCACCTGCAGGATTTCTCTTTGAGTGATACTCGCTAGGGCGATGTGATGTCATCAGTGTATAGTGCGTAGAGAGCAGGTGGCAAAATGCTGCCCTGGGGAACAACGGCAACGATCGAGTCGCTGCTATACTTCGAACTCTTAACTCTCAAGGAAAAATGTCCTGTTACTGAGGCAGGGAGGCAAAGACATGCGCGACGTGCTGGGGGGTGCCGGCTCTGAGCACTTAATGAAGTAGGTCCGGGTGCCAGACGTGGTCGAATACGCGTACTACGTCGAAGAAGACTGCTATTGCTCTCTCCTTTCGGTTGATCGCTGTTACGGCGTAGTGTAACCAGAGTAGTATACCCGTTCGCCAAACTGCTCGCTTTATGGGTGATTGTGCGCCTGGAGAAGTGAGAGGAATAACTTCTCGGACAGCTTGGAGACCGCGCAAAGGAGGGTTATAGATCGGTACCCCTCAGGCTGCTATGGGCTCTTCCCAGCCTTGGGCAACATGATGAGCAGGCCCTCCTTCCATGCCCGGGGGAAGCTAGGCGGGTGCGGCGGATCCATTTTTATAAGCTAAATGTCGAGGGCGCGGGGGGAAGCGTGGAGGTCGGCAAGCCGTTACACAGCAAGAATTTTTTAGTATGGTAATTTCAAATATGTGCTACTAATCAACATTTTGATCTACATTAAATGACCAAGATAACTAATATACTTATTTATACACTGAGAGTAAGGGATAACATGAGTCGATATAGCTTTTCTCTAAAACTATTTGTAATTTCGAAATATTGTAAAAAGCAAAATTTATCTTTGTTTAACGTAGAAAATTAATAACTTATTTAAAAGGGTGAGAATTAATATAATTATTGATACACATCCCTCTCAATAAGTAAATATATTTAAATTACTATCTAATTTCCGTCTCATATACGCTTTCATTACTAAGATTTAAACGATTTTTATTTGCATTTCTTGTTCTACGACCTATATTTGAACGACTTTGTCGTGGTATAATTAAATTAAAAACATTTCCTATGTTTAAAAGGTAAAGAAAATAACAAAAGAACAGAAGAAGAGTAAGCAAAATAAACAACAGGATACTTAAACGCAAGAAATTATGAACAAAAGACTACCTACTATTCTATTAATCAAAATAGACGAAACTAAATATATTAAACTCCAATTATCCAATACGTACAATCGCATCTACATCTACTTTTCTACAGTACAGAGTAGGGGTCGCAATCCGGGATCCCGGGATTCAAAAATCCCGGGATATCGGACCAAATATAGGTCTGTAAAATCCCGGTTTTAATTTTACAAGAAACCGGGATTTTCGATATTTTCGGATTTTAGAAAGATAAAAGTTAGTTATTCGAATTAAAACATGCCTGCTATTAAATTCAGGCTTATTTAAGATATACAACGGTACATAACATACATCGGCAAAAGTAAGCGATGAGTTTTCCTCAAAATTCGGAATTTTACGATATTAACCGAGTTTGCCCGACCAACGAACGTACGAATACCGTATTTTCTCATTGGGTCGTTGTTGCGCGTTTTTGTTGCACGTCGGTGTTGCACGTTGTTGTTGCACGCTTTTCTAGCCCGTCAATGTTCCAGGTGTCCTTATTGTTTTTCGTTAATATTGATTAATATGATATATATGTTATAACTAACTTCACGCTTTATCCCTAGCGGTGTAGTCAGAACGGAGCGCCAAACGCTACAGTCTCTACATACCTCTTTCGCCTCGTCCATTGTCATGAATCTCTTTATACATGCCCTCCGGGGGGTCCTCATGCTTTTTACGTGACCTTCCACCAGTATCTTTGATACTGTTTTCGAAGGTCAACCGAGATCTCCTCCTACCTCTCTTACCGCTCACTATTCCATCATAAATCTCTTTTGCCATTCTTTGATCACTCATTCGTTCGACGTGCCCAAACCAGCCGAGCACGTTCTTCTTCATTCTCACCGTGACATCCTCGCTAGTACCTGCCATTCTGTGTACCTCTTCATTGCGGATTCGATCCGCTAAGCTGACTCCGCATATGCTACGAAGAGATCGCATCTCCACGGCATTCATCTTTCTTTAATTCTTCTTCTGTAATACCCACGTTTCGCTGCTGTATAACAGAGTCAGTCGGCATTGTGTACTCCCAAACGCGCAGTTGTGCTGACGTTTCGCCATCTCATCAATGCAACTCCTTAGTTGCAACGGAGCCTTCTCCGTTAACCTTGTTACCGGTAGCAATACTGTGGTGACCAATGCCTGCAACTCGCATTCTGATGATGCAATAAGCACTGCATCATCTGCGTACAGCAGGCAATTCACGTTCAGGTCACCTACTATCACTCTCATATCACTTTGTTTCACTCCTTGGAGACAGCTACCCAAATACAAATTGAACAACCAAGCTGACATGGCGTAACCTCGTTTAACACCCGATCGGATGTCAAACCAGGGCGACATGCCAGCTCCTACTCGCACGCAGGCTGGGTGATCTCTGTAAAGAGACTTTACAGCCTGCAACAAAGGTTCGCTCACATTGTACCGGAGTAGTATCTCCCATAATTTCGCTCTGTCAAACACCTTTTCCAACTCCACAAAAGCACAGAAAACTTTTTGGTTAAAGGCCAAAAATTTTTCCGTGATCATGCAGAGGGAAAAGATCTGATCCATACACCCTCTTCCAGGTCTAAAGCCTCCTTGGGCCTGCTACAACAGCTTTTCAGATCTCTGTTGCATTCTTCTCGCTAAAACTTTACTATCTAAGCTAATCTGATAGCCCTATGGCTTGCGCAATCTATCTGTGAACCTTTGTCTTTATACAAAGGCACGATGACCGCACCTCGCCAATCGTCTGGGAGCTCCCCTGATTTCCAGCACAAATTGCACAAAAACCAGAACAAGTCCAAGACGCGTGGCCCACTATATTTGATCATCTCGGCAGTAACTCCATCTGCTCCCGCTGACTTACCACATTTCAGACTTAGTATTGCACTCTCAACTTCTTTTACACTGATTTCGCCATCAGCTACATCAAGACTCAGCGTTTTGCTGCTACTTGAGACTGAGGCGTCATCACATTCATACATCTCCTTGTAAAATTCCGCCCATCGCTGCAAAAACGCTGCAAAATATATGTTGTTAAATAATAAGCCTATAAGATATTTTTCGTAGCAAATTATTATATATTTTTTTTATAATTAAAAATTGTTTTATTTAGTAAATATAATTTAATTTACTACTTCCCTAAAAATACCCCCCTAACTTAACTCTAAAAAGAAGAACAGGCTTGAAAAATTACTAATTTTGGTACAAAAAACAAAAATATCGAAAATATCGAAAAAACCGGGATCCCGGGATTTTTCTGAAGTCGATATCGAAAATCCCGGTTTTGCTTGAATGGTCCGATATTGCGACCCCTAGTACAGAGGCAGGCGGGCGCGGCGGACGCGCTTCTATAAGCAAAACGTCGCGGGGCGCGGGGGGACGCATGGCGTGTGGCGAGCCGTTTCAAAGCAAGGATTTTTTGATATTGTAACAACTTTTAAAGTACTTATTAAAATGAAAAACAGTAAAAGACAGTTTTGATCTACATTAAATGGCCAACGTAACTAATATACTTATTTATATGCTGAGAGTAAGGTAATAAATGAAACTTGCGCCAAAACTGCGGTTTATAGCCGGCGTGATGTGTCAACAATTAAATGCGTTTTTCTCTAAAACTATTCGTAATATCAAATTAATGTAAAGAGCAAATTTTATCTTCGTTTAACGTAGAAAATTAATAAAGTATTTAAAAGGATAAGGATTGATACCATTATGGACAAACATCCCTCAAAATAAAAAATATATTCAAATTACTATTTTTAGACTGAAATATGCTCACTGTATGTTATCCTTAGAAGATACGAATATGCTGTCGCTGACTTTTTTGTAGATCTTATTAAGAGGAATAATACTCTAGTACATTGTTTTCATGTAGGACTTACCATTAAAGCAGCGCATGCGTGAAAGTGTCTCAACGGGTAGGACTTTATACACATTTATCATATTTATTTATTTATTTATTTAATACTTTATTACACCAACTTAAAAATAAAAATATACAAAGAAAACAATGGAAAAGTATGGTGTAAAGGCGGCCTTATCACCACAGGTGATCTCTTCCAGGCAACCCCTAACCATTAAAAAGATCAGAGAATGTGTGGATATTGGCTGGTGTACAAATGATAAAATATGTTATTCTAATATGATATACCTACATAAAAAAAAAATACATTCTATATATTACAAACTAAATTACATAGATACCTAAATAAAATAAAATAATATAAAATACATACATCTATTGATAAATAAATATATAATTCAATAAACTTACATAAATAAATATACAATTACATACATACATAATTTATAGCGATAAGAAATAGCTTTTAACTTGACGCTTAAAAATGTGGACTGATTTGGATTGGCGCAGCTCATGTGGGAGTGTATTCCAAAGGACCGCAGCTTTAACAGTAAAGGAATCACCATAGGCTTGTGTGCGACTGAGTGGCAATTCTAATTTATTGTCGTCCTGCGTTCTGAGGTTAAGAGAGTGGTTGGATCCAAGGAAAGTGAACTTAGTTTTAAGATAATTTGGAGTGTAAGGATGGAAGAGGATAGTGTAAAGGAGCGTGAGGATGTGCAGATTACGACGCTGCCTGATAGTAAGCCATTTAAGTTGGAGCCTATACTCGGTAATATGGTCGTATTTTTTTAACCCAAATATGAACCGAATGGCCATATTTTGCAGGCGATCCAACTTGTTGAGGAGAGTTTGTGGTAGGTCACAGTAGCATGCGTCGGCGTAATCAAGCAGCGGGAGAAGAAGAGTTTGGGCAAGGGATATTTTAGTTTTAGTGGGAAGGAGATTTTTCCAACGTCTCAGACGACAGATCACAGCGACGAATTTTTTACTTACCTCAGATATGTGGGGTACCCAAGAAAGGGAACTGTCCATAGTAAGACCTAGGTTTTTAATAGAACTATGAAACTCTAGCATAGTTCCCCCAAACAACACAGGAGAAAGGGATGGAAAATGGATTTTGGATAGCAGCTGACGACTACCAAAGAGAATTTATGTCAAATTACAATAAAATATACATATAATAAACCATATATAATCCTTCCCTGAGAAATACTCTACATAATGGTGAAAACCGCATCAAAATCCGTTGGGTGGTTTAGAAGAAGATAACGTAGAAAGGCCAGACAGAGAAAAAAATCGTTCTTATTTTATAAGATATAGAGATAATATAACAAAAAGTTTAAGTTTAGATAGCTAGTATATTGCAAGCTAATTATGATATGACTTTATTTCATGATAATGGCTTCAATTATTTTTTCAGGTATAATAGCAAGTTTTCTACGTAATTATTAAATTGTACCATTGACATTGAAAGAAACAACTGTTGAAGTTCTTGTCGGCTTCTCAACAGTACTGCCTTCGCCGACGGTAGTTGTTGTTAATGTTTATTTGATTCAAAAGTACTACAGTAAACCAGTTTCAGGCTATATTTCTCATACAGCAGAGTAGGCAGAGGGAGACTACTTAAGACACTCCGCTTCCCACTTTCCGCCGAATTATGATGGCATTGCGTGTTGAATGGCGGAACTCAACGCCGCGCTTTGCCTCGAGATCAGAGCGAAGCGTATTATAATAAGCATAGTACATTTGAAAAAATAATATTTTGAATTAGAATAACAAGTGTATAAAATTCAGTTTCTTATAGTACATAGTTATAAATTTATCTAAAAAAAGCGTTCTAAAAAATAAACTATTTTCCAAATTAGTTCCAACTTTTCCCATTGCAGGTAAACGACTCTGAAGTGAACCCAAGTTGCTCATCTAATATTCAATAACAGTTGTTTCACATGCAGTCAGAAAGTTGTGCAATTTTGACAATTGTTTTAACTATAAGGCTACTACTATAACTTCTTCATCCAATAATAAAGTTTCAGAGACAAAATTACAATCCTCATTTTTCTTTTGAAGATGCAGCCAGTTGACTTAAAGATGATTAGAAGTTTTTTTTAAACAACGAAATCTAGATATTGCGAAACTAAACGCCGCACTTTGTGTAATCTTTTTGGGGAAATGGAAAAAAAACAACAAACACTATTCTACTACTCCAATAAATACTAAATCAATAAATAAATTGATATAAAATTTGTATATAACTATTATCTTATCTTATACAAGGTGGAAGTTTCAGCACCACTTTAAATGAAACCATAGTTTTAACTACTCCATAAAAGCCTAATACAATAAAAAATATATTTTTTCCCAAAAATAAAAAAGTAATTCTTACAAAGAAAAAAATAATTAAATTACATCGTTTTAAAATAAAACGCCATTTGTCAAGAACGACGCACGCACACAAAAACCTCTCAAAGGGAAACCGCCGCATACGCCTCATTCCGAAATCGAGTCGTAGGTATTGGCGGCAAAGTTTAAAGTTGTTTAAACTTTAGTAGTATTTTTGTAGTAGTTTGTATTTACATTATTGATATCTATGCGTAACTGCGTCACACGAAATACAGGTATGGATAAACATCGTGAAATATAAAAAATACTTAAAATTCTTCGGTTCGTTCATTCGTATGAAATAATTCGCTTTATGTATATTTTTATAAATATCAAATACCTACATTGGACGTATTTTTTAATTTAAAACAATCAAAAATTCTTGTAGAAATTACGATAATGTCGTAAAATAATCATATTAGAATATTACAGATTAAAGTAATAACAAATCATATTCGAAGTCTTTATAGTTTTCAGTCAATTCTATTTATTAAATCAATGATCATATTAGTAGTATTTAAAGCGTGCAAAGCCGCAGTAGGGCCGCTATCTCGCACATAGCAGGCTAGGCAGAGGGAACCTGAGGACCTAGTGCTAAGACACTCCGTTGTCATTAAGACACTTTTGTTCCGTTGAGTGGTGGAACTCAATGCCGCAAGCATGATTTACATATAAATAATTTATAAGCAATTTACTTTACTAATTTACTAATATCAGAAGTTCTCAGTACAAATGTTTTCTAAGAAAATATAATAGGCTCTCGTGCCACCAGACTATAAAACGATGCACATGCAAAACAGTCATTTGAATCAGACATTTACCGAAGTTGCACTAATTTAAACTGAATTTAATGACTTTAATGTCGTTATAGTTGAAATGAACTTACTTTTTTAGTTTCTCGCTGTATTCCACATTTAGTAGAATAGGCAGTGAACCTAGACACTATATTTTCCATACACCACCAAATTTTCAAGACAAAGCCGGTTGTGCGACGGAACTTATCGCCACGCTTTGTCTTGACACGAGAATGTTCAAATAAAAAGTTTATTACAACGAGTGGGAATCAAACTTACCACCGCCGTGCCGCTGTGGCCTTTCGAGATTTTATAATTCTTACCCTAAATAAATTGAGAACGATTTTGTTTTATAGATGACCTAAATATAATTCTACCGTTGGAATTTATGATATATCTTCTATCTCTTGAGAATCTTTTCTTAAGAGATTTAAATAATATACTTATCATGAATTTTTAAATTGTAATAATTATACAAATAGACTAGCGGTTCACTCGATTGCTTTGTCTAAAGCAAATCTTAATCTTAATATTCATTAAATTTTCAGAATTATGCCAGTGTTTTTACTTTTTAATAATATCTAATTTAGAGAACACTTAAAATGGAACATCCAGTTTTTATCCGACTGTGGTGAAGCCGAAAAGGGGGGTTATGTTTTTAGCGCGTGTATATGTATGTCCATATATTTGTTCCCTTGTAAGTATTAGGCAAGTAGATCGATCTTCATAGATGATACATCGTTGGATTTGTCTTGATGGCACAAATGTTATTGGAAAAACGGAACAAAACTTAACATCTGTCAAGTGATGACATTTTTTGTTCATGTAAATCTTATAGATGTGAGGTTTTTTTACGTTTTCGTTTAACGGAGAACGGACAGCGCAGAACTAAACAAGATAAAGCCTGTAGCGCAGTGGAACAACTCCTGACTAGATGCGAGTTCGATTTTCAATCGGGAAAAATGAATTATTTACAATTCCTCGCTCGTATAAGAAAACAAAACTCTATATCGAGTTCCGCCATTCAACACGCACTGTCTTCATAATTGGGCGGTGCACAC
This sequence comes from Heliconius himera, assembly GCA_021202915.1. Lineage (NCBI taxonomy): Eukaryota > Metazoa > Arthropoda > Insecta > Lepidoptera > Nymphalidae > Heliconius > Heliconius himera. The sequence goes on from JAJHJA010000216.1 coordinate 260,700, forward strand.
AAAACAAAGTGTTTTAATACTAGCCTCCTCTACTCTGCTACGTACAGGATACAGCTTCAAGCTAAACAAAACTATAAAGAATCCCAGACAAAACCGTATCAAATAACTAGTGACACGACACTAACTTAACAAAACACGCAATATATTAGTAGCAACACGGTATATCGATTCATTCACAATTCATGGAGCCGCCAAAGTGTCTAACTTAAATGAGTTCGCGTTGAATATGCACAAGATGAGCCAACTGTTAACAAGGGACGTGAACTTAAACAGTTTTATCATTCATTAATGTAAAGTGGAAAAACTTATTCCTTGTATCTAACAAAAGAGCATACGAGAATACTGAAGCGTTTTAATATCGTATAGTTTATTGTTTTTTTTTTTTATATAAAAAAATATGTTATAGTTTTTATGGGATGCCATATTCTGTTTCTGTTACTTTTTTTATGGATTTTAGGCGTGACACAGCTTACTTCACCACTTTCAAGTAGAATGGAGAAGACACGATGAAGATTGGTCAGTTAAATATAAAGAAAGTTCCTCTTAAAGGACTGAATTAATCGTACGAAATAGTAAGTCTAATTAGTCTAATTACTATTATAAGTCTAACTACACCACTAAATTAACAACATAAACTAAGTATTAATTATGTCTTAACATCACCATGACGATCACCTTGAAATAAAAATATATTTTTTTTCTTGGTTTAAAAATATATTTAACAGCTTTAGCTTGTTTAATTTATAAAATAGCTAAAAATAAATATATCTTAAGAAGCAACGATCTCCACTTAAGACTCTCCAGTCACTCCTACGGTCAGAACTATTATTGAAATTACAAACTGCCCACAACACATGTGATTCATGATAGACTGATTACGAGAACTGTTTAAATTAACCTTCAGAGTACGTGGGAAGTTATCTATATATCTATCTTACTGTAATTAGACAAGTCGAAGTGCCCATTTTGACTAATCTGTGGGACAATGGCTTAAGTTATGTACTATAATCTATTCTTGGTAATTTTCGATTGGTACACATCTATGGTTAAATAGGTTAACATTTTAAGTAATAAATAGATCGGTGAAAATAGACAACATATACATAAAAGATAAATAATCTTTTATGTGCGGCTTCGTCGACATTGTTAAAGGGAAATAAGGGAAATAAATATAAGTTTTGCAAATGAAATAAATGAGCTTCACGCTGTATCCCGCACACAGCATGATAGGCAGAGGGAACCTAGTGTAAAGACACTCCGTTCCCGATTGCTAATTCCCACTAAAAAACAAAAGTTCCCCACTTTCTGCCGAATTCTAGAGGCATTGCGTGTTAAGAGTAGTGGTAGTACCTTACAGAGTAAAGTAGGAAACCTAGAAAAGTCTATGCAGGATACATGAAGCTAAAAAAAAGATATTGTAAAAGTCCGCGGTGACTATGACGACAGGTACTATACGTTAAACCGAAATTATTACCATGTTTTATTGTAGCCTTCTTTTATAAATGAACTATTAACATAAAGATAATTTTCCAATTTGAAATAGTAGTTCCTGAGATTAGCAATCGACAATATAAACTCTACAACTTAGTACTAAGTATAAATATGTTCCGTCACTCAGCGACTTATTAGTCATACTCCACATAGACCATTGAAAGGCAAGACGTTTCCTTGGGGTATGTAGAGAAATACTAACAAAAGATCTGTGGAAATTCTTTCGGAAATGGAATTTTATAGTCCATGTAAACAAAGTTACTACAATTCGATTAATATTTTTATAAGCAAAGACTTGAGTTCCGCCAAATCACTATAAAAATTATAAATTCTTTCAAAAAGGAGCCAGATTTCAAGATTACTAGATACTTTACAATTAAAAATACAAATAAATTCGAGGGAAATTTAGTTTTTTCTCTTTAGTCCTTTGAAATACTTTCTAATAAATATTTTAAAAGTCTATCTCTAGCTATGAACGCTGCCTTAACTAAATAGGTTCACGTTCCAAGCTTTGATAAAAACGTCGGAGCAACTTAATTGCCACGGATTGTAGGAACTCTGCTGAGATAATTACTTTAAAATGTCACTGTTTAATAGTATATATACTTTTAAAGTCGCAATATAAAAATATATATTAGAAAAAAAATGTGTGACTGTAAATGCGTCAGGTGTAGGCTCGATTGCCACTCGAGGCAATAAATATTTATTATTTTCATTTCTTCGCTTCGGTGTCGAGATTAAACGCCCTGTTGAGTTCCGCCACTCAACACGCAATGCCTCCAGAATTCGGCGGAAAATGGGAAGATAACGATGATGATGATGAGACCAACTCACACTTAACCTGTTTTAATTTATTTTTAAAAAATACATTTATAAACAAATAATTGAAGTGTACTACTATTAAATCGCTAAGGTTCCCTCCGAGTTACCCGCTATATTCAGAGGGTAGAGAAGGAGGTGCTTTATGGGAGAGAGGGTAGCGTTTTTTTTATACATAAGATTTGATACAATAAAATCTGTATTTTGAAATTATAAAAACTCTAAATTGAATTAACGAGATCTCCTTTTCTTTAATTCTTTTATCAGTAAGATTTCATTATTAATTGACCTAATAAAAGAATATTCAGCTGGTGACAAGGGAGTTGAGTCGTTTGGAACAATGTTAACAGATAATAATATTTTCGCTTTAAAAAAAAAACACTTAATTTTAAGATCTTTGATTTTTGTGATTTTACACATTTTAAATGAAAATCTTTATTATACATTTTTGGGAAGTCGACATTCCGAACACTGCTGTAATCCGTGGTCACGGTTAAAGTGAGGTGGCTTCCATTTGCCTGTGACACAATCATTATAACAAACTAGCTGGCGGTAGTTCGACGATTTCCTAGTTTTCTCGCGTACTGCCCTGGAATGCAGAATAAGCTGACTGTATCTTCACCTACGGTGTCTTATAATTTTACTTGATAACTTTAAAACATATTTGTATTCGAAATTTTGATATATTCACAATATAAAAACAACTACACACTTTTTTTATCTCTGCACTCCGCATTAGGCACTCTGTTTCTGATCTATCCATTTTTTCGAAACATTGCATGTGAAGGACACCAAATTTTATCTACGAAAGCTCGAAAAAATATAAATCCCCGGCTGCAGATCGGACCAACGACCATCGCGCGTCCTAATACGCGACAAGCCCACAACGGCCTCTAAAACAACCTAAAAGTGCTTAACAAAATCGAATCCACAACCTGAAAACCACTAAATTCAACTTACCATTTTGTCAATACACCGTATATTATTTCAAACAACACCCACTGTTGCCGTTTAATTACCAGCCACAGTATTAAAACTTAACTATTGGGCGGCATCAGCGTAAAATGAAAGGCATCGCCAATTCCGATTTCCAATTTCAGCTTTAAAGCAAGGCTTTGGTCGTTCAATAAATAAATCCTAGTTAAGCCAGCACATCGATTGTGCGATAAACAGCTCGACACGATTAAGTGAGATTGACGTTTTGATTTGAAACCTCTGTAGTGGTTTGTGAAAACTATTGTTTAAATGAGGCTGGCGTGGCCTTGGGTGAAAATGGCGAACTCAGGCCTTCGCGTCATGGCATAGGGACACAAGCTTGCTACTGTAAATGTGAACGGTTGTAGGTTCGATTACCACTTGGGGAAGTGAAATAAGTAATTTTTATATTTCCTTCCTAGAGCGTGGACTAGAGAAGCGAGGCAAAACGCGGTATTGAATTCCGCCAGTCAACACGCAATGCCTCAAGAATTCGGCGGAAAGGGAGAAGTGGAAAAGAAGTGTCTATGCGCGGAATTCAGTGTTAAGCTAAAAGAAACAAAAAATATATGTCTTTAAATTATGTTGGAAAACGTTTGATGTGGTGAATATTGTTTCGATCCCCACTTTGAAACATAGCTAAATTATTCACATTTCCACGTTCTGGTAAGATACAATCAATTCGAACAAGTAGTTCCGGAGATTAGCGCATTCAACCAAATAAATTCTTCAGTTTTGTATTTCAACTTATAATGTATATACCTAGTACACACTTTTCCCCGGTGTATTTCTTTCAACACAAATACGTAGGATTTAGGCAATTAAAAGAAAAAAAAAACGAAACCAAAAATAATAAATATCGCCTTTCCTTTATAACATACATAATTATACAACTTCAGAGACAATATTTTGTAAAAATTTCAACTCGAAAACCATGTTTATCTCGGTTATGGTGTTTTCGTAATTAAAACCGTCTTATATAGAGGACCTCAGTCATGGCGTTAACGGCCCATTACAAAGGCGGTTATGCTTAATGTTGTTTCGCCTTTAACCACGTTTTTATGGATGAAATTTTTTTTCTAATTATTTTGTTATTGTTTATTTTGTTTCTTATTTTTATATTTTAAATTTACGCAATAAGGAACAAACTTTTTCAGCTTCACGCTATATGTCTTTTAAATTACAGACATTGCATATTGAGTGGTGGAACTCACTTACTTCAAGGCCAGTCGTGGCGCAGCGGTACTAAGTGTGACTGTAAAACCGACTGGTTGTGGGTTCGATCCCCACTCGAGGATATGAAATATTTACTCAAATTTATATTTCCATTTCTTCGCTCTGGTGTCGAATCAAAGCGCGGCTTTGATTCCTGCCACTCAACACGCAATGCCTCCAGGATTCGGCAGACAGCGAGGAAAGGAGTGTCTCAACACTAGGTTCCCTCTGCCTACCCTACTGCATGCGGGATACAGTGTAAAACTGATAAAAAAACTCAATACTAGGATTTGGAAGTAAAATAATTAATTCTCCTAACGTGGAACCGAACCCACAACCTATGTGTTTACTTAATAATAATTCTACTGTAACTTCTAGAAATTCACTTGAGCTCTAACATTTATTCTTATAATTAAACGTTACACTCGTTGGTTCTCTTAATTAAATAAATAAATGTAATTAGCGAGGATTATTTAGCGAAAGGAAAAGTTTTAACTTTAAAATTGTATTTTAGTTGTTTCCATGGACTTGGGAAAGGCTTAGGATAGATAATTGATTATAAGATCTATTAAAATCAACTATTAAGTTGTACACGATGGTCAAGATTCAAATATATATATTTTTTTCAGGCCAGTCGTGGCGCAGCGGCACGAGGTGTGACTGTAAAATCGACTGGTTGTGGGTTCGATCCCCACTCGAGGAGAGGAAATATTGACTTAAATTTATATTTCCATTTCTTCGTACTGGTGTCGAGGTTAAGCGCGGCGTTGAGTTCTGCCACTTAACACGCAGTGCCTCCAGAATTCGGCAGAAAGTGGGGAACAGAGTGTTTTAACACTAGGTTCCCTCTGCCTACCCTGCTGTATGCGGGATACAGCGGGAAGCTGTTTTTTTATATTTTTTCAGCTTCACGCTGTATCCTGCACACAGCAGGGTAGGCAGAGGGAACCTAGTGTTAAGACACTCCATTCCCTACTTTCCACCAATTAGAGAGGTATGTTTGGAAAGGACGAAGTGTCTCCAATGGCTCCAGGTGGTTGTGTAACGCTGACGACTATGAAGTGAGAGAGCCTAGTCACTCTATTTTTCACTCTGTTTCCTAATTAGGCACTTTCAGAGCGAGGAAGTGAAAATTTTAAATATTTCTTTCCTCTTAGTGGGAATCGAACCCACAACCGTCTCGTTTACAGTCGCAAGATTATACCCTTGCGCCACAGACGGCCTCAATTACTATACTCGTAAAGTATGTAACTAATTCTAAGGTATTTTTTAAAATTGTTCCCAATGGCGATCGAACCTACAAGTACCGCGCTTACAGTCAGTCAGACACTGTTCCATTAGGCTGCTGTAGCCTAATAAAATGTACACATACTATGAAAATAAATATCAATCAATTAATATTTAAAATAAATAATGTATCTTAAGGGCAGGAAATGTAAATAGATAGATAGATACCTAGGTTTTACCAATAACTAAGAATTATAAAAGAAACCAAATATTATTCACTAAAAACGCACAGGCAAAGGGGTAAAAAAGACAATATTATATCGTAACACAAAGACAAACGAACGAGCTATTCCCATAGCCGATTGCAGATCGATCTCAGAGGTATTACTGATTCATGAGTACATTTTCATTTATACCTACTGAACATCTCATGCGGGCCGCTTATATAAACATTGGCTCCTATTATTTTAATATTAATAAAATAAATCATAAAGTGTCATAAAGTAAATAAATCATAAAGTAAAATAAAACATCGTGTTGAGTGGCAGATCTCAACGCCGCGCTTCTCCTCGACACCAGAGGGAAGAAATAGAAATGTAAATTTAAGTAAAAGATTCCATCTCTTCGAAATTATATTTGGCCGCCGTAGCGCAAGGGCACAAGCGTGTGGCTGTAACGCGATGGTTGTGGATTCGATTTCCGTTCAGAGGAATGAATAATTAAATATTAATATACTCTGGTACCAAGGCAAAAGCGCGGTCCCGAGTAAAAATCGAACCTAGAACCGTGGCGTTGTAGTCACAAACTTTTGCCCTTGTGCCACTCTATACTTTTATGGTAAAATTACATAGAAGAATGAGCTCCAACCTTCACAGCTACCCTTGTCTCTTCTAGTCGAGGAAATGGGACTGACACTTTAAAAGACAGATGTCTGAATAAAACAATTTGGGTTCTATGAATACTACGAAATTCACTTAAAAGTAACAAGTTATCAAATTCTTTGGAACAACACTAATGAAATAGATTAAAAATGTATACTAGTTACACCAGATATAATTTATAAACTTTAAAAAACGTAACGTAACTCAACGCCACACGCCGAATGATCGTGGTGCGGTTATCATTAAAAAAACAATAGCGTTTATTTGTTTTTGTATCCCTCACATAGCAGGATAGGCAAAGGGAACCTGGGAACCTAATGAAAGACACCCTGTCCCTCCCGTAAACACATTACTGTTCCCGACTTTCCGCCGAATTCTGGTAACAATCTGGTAACATCGCCGCGCTTTGCTTGTTTACCATAGCGAGGAAATGAAAATATTAAATATTACATTTCCTCGAGAGGGAACCAAATCCACAACCTAACGCGTTTGCAGTAATTAAACAATCTTTTTAGCTTTACGTTATGTACCGAATGTAAGAGAATAGACACAGGGCCCGCTTTTACTGAATGGCGGAATTCAACGCTGCGCTTTGTCTTATTATATATCGGAGCAGACGTATAAAAATAATTCATTTGCAAAGCAACCATGCCGCACCCATCGCATTTACATCAGACGCTGATGACTCAAAGACACTGCGCCACACAGCCGGCAAAAAAAAATTATTTACTATCACATTAAGGCCAGTCGTGCCGCAGGAGCTCAAATGTGTGACTGTAAACGTGACTGGTTGTGGGTTCGATCCCCACTCGAGTAAAAGAAATATTTAAATAAATTTATATTTTCATTTCTTCACTCTGGTGTCGAGGCAAAAGCGCGGCGTTGAGTTCCGCCACTGAAAACACAATGCCCCTAGAATTCAGTGGAAAATTGGTAACGGAGTGTCTAAAACGAAGTGGCACTAGGTTCCCTGCTGTGTGCGGGAAACTACATGAATCTGATAAAAAAATATATATTTAGTATGGACATATAAATTGGTCATATAAAGCTGGTAAATAAAAAAATAAATCAGCTTCACGCTGTATCCCGCACACAGCAGGGTAGGCAGGGGGAACCTAGTGTTAAAACACTCCGTTCCCCATTTTCTGCCGAATTCTGGAGGCATTGCGTGTTGAGTGGCAGAACTCAATGCCACATTTCCAAATTGTGGGTCAAAGAGGAGTACAATTTAAATGTAAAAGTTTACCAACTTAAATGTATGGGATATATAAACTAATTTTAAGTTTGTAATAGTTTTTATTTGTAATATAAATAGAAATTTCCATTTAACGGATTTTTTTCTTTTTCGTACCGCAAGTTTACATGTTTTGATTACGCGGCGAATAAAGTTGATAAACTTACGTTTGCATTTTCGGTTTTTTTTCTTTATTTTATTTATAAGTTTTTACTTCATACCAAATTTCTTCACTGCAGGCCCACGGAAAATACTCTATAAGTTTTGATTACGTGGTGAATTTCATACAAATCGATACGATCTCCAGATAACTAGTCTTGACTGACGGACAGACAGACGACACAGAGATCTTAATAAAGATTTTGTTTTTCTTTTTGAGATAAGGAACCCTAAAACAATATTAGAAGCGTTCTACATCACCTTTCCAAGATTTTAACTATAGAAAATAAGCTACATTGAGAGTCCCTTGTGATATCTTTGAAAGGAATTGTATATATATTATATTCATATATTTAAAATACTTTAAGCTATTGTAGTGCAATTATCAAAGAGACATTTGTTTTCATGCGTTTGCATTGCGTCAACGTGACGGTTGTGGATTCGATATCCACTAATTGAATTATTTTAATTATTATAGAAAATTAATCATTTTCATTTCTTCGTTGTGACAACAAGACAAAGCGTGGTGTTGTGTTCCGACACTCAACACGCAATATCTCGAAAATTAGGCATATTTTAGTGGAGTGTCTAAACAAGGTTTCCTCTGCCTACCTTGTTATATGTGTAACAATCGGTGAAGCTATTTTTTATTTCATTACTTCACGCATTCATGTATTTACTATTTTACGATGTCGCAACTACTGTAGTAGCGTAACAAATAACTTGAACTTCATTAGTAGTTATACATTGTATGCGATGAAATAGCTTTATGTTATTCAAATGACATTTTTGTCCTTTGCCGTTATCGGTCCGTGACCTTTGATCTTTGTCGACATCACGCTTAAATTACCTTTATAAAAGCAGAATACGGTAACAATCTTTTCAAGTCCAACGTTTTAGATACTACTACTCTGATCAAGTAGTGACACAAAAACCAGCTTAACGCATTGTCTCGTAAAGCACGATAGGCAAAGGGAACCTAGAGTTAAGACACTTCGTTCCCCACACACTGGTCAATTTATAAGACATTGTGTTTTGAGTAACGGTATTCAACGCCGCGTTTTGTCTACTAGAGTAAATGTAAGTAATTTTAATATAATCAGTCCACGACCAGGAACCAAAGCCCACAAGAACCATTTCATCTTATATTAAGTAGAATAATCTCTATATATAATAAGACTTAACTTAACTTAGTAAAAATATTTTGTCTGTACATTTAGTAATTTTGACTGAAATGGATAGAGGGACACTTAAAAAGAATAATAGAAAGCAAAAAGATTTTTTTTAATTTCTTGTCTGTCTGTCCGTCTGTCGACATATTTTTGTCCACATTTTTCTCTGAAAGTACTGAACCGATTTACTTGAAAATTTCACCAATTGCTTTGTTTTAACTCTACTTAACTACTAAAGTTAAGTTCATCAAAATCGGTTCATTAAAAAAAAAGGGATCGTCATTTGAAAGAAGTCATAATTAATTCAACACAGAGATAAAGAACGATCTTGAAAGAAATATCAAGTGAGTACAAAGATTTTTTGGTTGGTTCGTTCATATAATATATGTAACTAATTTAAAAACTGTACAGGAGTTAATATTAGAGGTGTTTGTTTTGTTATATAGCTGAACAAAAGAACCGATCTCTAAAAAGAATATTTGATCCGTTCAATTTCAGAACAGCTTTGCGTTCATTTTTTGTCGCGTTCATTTTCATTGACTCTTTAAACGATCGCTCCGTCCGACTGCGATCATTCGCGTCACAAGAGAGAGGTATAGCGACATCTCGCTCACACGCACTCTTAATCTCGAATTTGAAAATTGGAATCCTTTGGTAGCGACGATAGTAAGTCGTAATTGGTGAATATTTTTCACATTCTAAATTATGCTCTAATACCATTTGATAAGAACTATAATAGTAATGAGAACTTACATTTATTACACTTAAACGTTAGATTTTTTTATGGTAATTTCAAAATTCTTATTAGTATTTGAGAAAAAATAAATTTAAGTGTTATTATGGATTTCACTTTTAATGGTTAATGACGTATTGTATGTATTAATTAGAAGGACGCTAGAAGTTTTTGTTCTTTTTTTTTCGCTTTCTTTTGCATTTATTTGCTTATATTTAATTACGTAAGTGTAAATAAGTGTTAGTTTTACGTTAGTGTAATCTTATTTTAGATTTAATAAGTTTAGATTTATATTTCTTTTCTTAAAAATGCCACGAAGAGGGCAAATATGGAAGTATTTCAATATTGCGGAACATTAAATTACCTTTGTGTATATGTTGATAATAATAAGCTTCACGCTCTAACCCACGTACAGCAGGACAGGCAGAGGGAACCTAGTGTTAAGACACTCCAAATTTTTAAAAAGACATTGCGTATAAAAATATTAATAAATAAAAATTCATTCCCTCGAATGGGGATCGAATCCACCCACCGCTCTGTATATGTGTGTCCATTTTATTGGTAGTCTATATTAACTGTTAATTGTAATTTATCTTTAATTGGAGTTTTATTCTAGAAATAAAGATTTTATATTATTATTATGAATGCTTTAATTGACCTTCTTTAGTTATAATAAATAGTACGCGGATAATAAATGATCGACCTTTTTTAATTGTTTGAAATTCATATTTAGATATAAATTATATATTAAAAAAAGAAAAAAAAAACTAAAAAAAAAGACTAATAACATCCGGACTCGAACTAAGGTCTTCTAGTTAAGAATTCGACCGACTTACCACTCAAGCTATCACAGCCACATTTTAGCCGGCGAAATATACTTTTGTATTCTAATGATATTTTGTACACGCTTGTGCCCCCCTCCCCTGCGCCACGACGCCCGCAATACTGAACATATAAAGAGAACTGAACGTAAAATTGAACATGTTCTTTAAACTGAACATATCGTTTGTTCTCGTTCACAAAAGTGAGCTGTTGTGCACACTCCTAGTTAATATGCAATTATTACAGTTATTTTACAAAGAATATTATGAATCCTTCAAATCAATAATTTAACATTTAAGGCTGTTTCTGAATGAGTAAATTAAATTATTCACTGACATCAGCACATTTAACAGAGTATATTATATAGGTAAAAAGAACATAAAGTTACAAAAATATATACGTGTAATAAATAATTAGCTTTATGTATATTTTATAACTATCAAATATCAACGGTCGTATTTTTTTATTTAAAACAATCAAAAATTCTTTGACGATAATGTCGTAAAAAAATCATATTAGAAGTCATTATAGTTGGCAATCAATTCTTTAATAATTTTTAATTCTTATTAAATCAATAATCATGTATTTTAAGCGGGCGAAGCCGTGGGCGAGCCGCTAGTAGATAATATAAACCTTATAACTCCTACGTAGTGACCCAATCACTTCATTTTTATATTGTACTCTTTTATGGTCATCTTTTGGTGGTTTTACGGATATACATACATATATAATCAAATTGAAAAAACATATATCAACGTCAGTTGCAATATTTTTAAAATATTATTTTACTCTACGGATAGAAAACTATTTTAGAAAACGTATAAAATTTATACGTAGCGAGACTCGAATTTGCGCCTCTTCAAAATGTTATAAGTTTTTCAAAATATAACTCTTCCGTTACTTAGTTACGGACAGTAGGTATAGCCGGAACTCAATAATATCGGCCCTATATAGCTAAAATTCGGTATATACGAGGAGTTCTTGGGAAGTATAGGGGCTTCTCTAAACTCCCCAAGGAGCATGCATGTTATAGCTTGCAAACAAAGGATTTCGTGAAATTGTCCCGAGAACGGGAAATACGAGAGGCCAGTCGTGCCGCAGGGGCACAAAGTGTGACGTAAAATCGACTGGTTGTCGGTCGATCCCCATCTCGAGGAGATTAAATATTCATATACATTTATATTTTCATTTCTTCACGCTGTATACCGTACACAGCAGGGTAGGGAATCTAGTATTAAGACACTTCGTTCCCACTTTCAGCCAAATTCTGGAGGCATTGAGTGTTAGGTGTCGAAACTCAGCGCCGCGCTCTACCTCAACAAATATATCAACTGCGACAAAATAGCACCGTTTAGTTATTAGCATTTATTTCGGGCAGCTCTAATTTTAACGCTAATCAAAGAGCTACCGTAGACTGTAAAATTGCTGTCCATGTGAGATTTTGTAGGTTATTCATATTTTTCAGACCTTTTTATCGCAGTAGAATAGTTTCTGCTGCTTGTAAACGTGATGGTTGCAACTTTGATTCCTGTTTGGGGGAATGATTGTTAATTATTAAGTAATATAAGCATCTTAATATGCTAGAGGTGTTATGTCTTTTATATTTAAAATTATAATAAGAAAAAATAAAATAAATAATGCTAATATACATTGAGGCCGGTCGTGGCGCAGCGGCACGAGGTGTGACTGCAAAACCGACTGGTTGTGGGTTCGATCCCCACTCGAGGAGATGAAATATTTACTTAAATTTATATTTCCATTTCTTCGCTCTGGTGTCGAGGTTAAGCGCGGCGTTGAGTTCTGCCACTCAACACGCAATGCCTCCAGAATTCGGCAGAAAGTGGGGAACGGAGTGTCTTAACACTAGGTTCCCTCTGCCTACCCTGCTGTGTGCGGGATACAGCGTGAAGCTGATTTAATATACATATATTTACTAGCATTATATTGTTCAATAATAATTAATTATTCACTATACTCTTTAAATGGGTGACCTTTCTGAAGAAACCTTCATCAATCGTTAAGAGAAACCTTGAACCGCTTTATAGTATTTTGTATCAATAGCCATCCCTGTTTGGGCAACTGAAATCTATATTTGATTGTCACAGGTCAATTATGACCAAAAAAAACATAGAGGCCGTCGTGGCGTAGGGGCACAAGCGTGTGACTGTAACACGACGGTATTGAGTTTAATTTTCACTCAAAGGAAAAAAAATATTTATTAATATTTTCATTTCTTTGCTCTCATTCCACCACTCAATACGCAATGCCATCAAAAAATTGGCGGAAAGTGGGGAGCGGAGTGTCTTAATACTAGGCTCCCTCTGCCTATCCTGATGTACAATGCGGTAAACTGATTTAGTTTTTAATTATTTTTTTCATATTTAAATATTACCAAAAATTAGCAAGTGTTAGAACACTCTGATCTCTCCTTTTATGCAGAAACATTGCCAAAATCGTATATGAACAATTAGACATTTGTCAAATATACAGACATTATTTGACACTCCGAATTTGCAACACTTTGCATGTTGAGTAGCGGAACTCAAAGCCGCTGTAGCATTAAATCGAGTTTCAACAATACAATTTTCAATTTATAATATGTGCATTTCTGTAAATTAGACTCAAACTTGCAACTATAATATAAAAGTTGTAAGTTTAGACTGTAGAATTTAGTTGTCGTATACCCAAAATATATATTTTTCTCAAACTAATATTTTAAATGGGTTTCAATTCGATTTTTCACAATCGGATCCAAGAATGATGAATGTTGACAACATCTACTATATATCAACAATAACTGGGAAAGATCATAAAGAATGTCAAACGTAATAAATAACGATACTGAGTCCTTTCAAGGCTTTTAGTCTTTTCAAATATTTTGAACATATTTAATTCGTATAGTGATTTTAATTTAATATAAAATTAGATTCTTGTGTCTATTTCAAGTCCATCATAGTGCAGAGAAACAATTGGCTGTAATCTTGATGATTATGGGTTCGATCCCCACTTCGAGGAATGGTTATTTTTAACCATTTTCGCTTACTCGCTTTATTAGTCAACACACCGTGTTAAGTTCCGCCAACCAAAACGCGATGTCTCAATAACTAGGCGGAAAGTGGATAACGGAATGTCTTAACGCTAAATTCCCCATGTCACTATACGTTAAAAAGAAGAAGCTGATTTTTTTGATTGAAAAATATTTAAAAAAACGTAAAAAGAAGTTGGACGGCTGTTATCCTAGACCTTGCTTTCCTAGAGATGCGGGTTCAAATCCTGCTACGTTCAAACTTTTATACATTATCTTCAAATATTTAAAAAAAACAACACAAAAATTTGCGTGAACATACAAAATACAAGCCATTTGTAATATTGATGAATCGACGACTCGTTGACAGTTCCTCTTTTCCAGTAATAATATATTGCAGCTATAATATATTAGAGTAACGATCATTTATCACGACGTAATGAACCAATGGGTTACATCCATTTATACCTACATATCACTCGTTTAGGGTGTACTTCAAAATGTTATCAATCATTTATATGTTATTTAGGAGAGTGGAGTGTATTAATTCTCTGATAGTTAGAGATTAAGCAGAAACAAAACCGTGACATCGTATGTTGCGTGCCGGAACTCAATGCCACGCTTTGTCTTGTTATAAGAACGAGAACATTTAAATAATTTGAATATAATCAATTTCTTAAATGAGAATCGAACCACTTACCACCGTACAGTACTTTCAGGCCGATGCTGTTTCATTGCACCACGTCGCCTTCGATAGTTAGTTGGGGGTAATTATTTAATAATGTTAAAGATATTTCTTTTTTAGGGTTCCGAACCTCAAAACGAAAAAGCGGAAAACCTATAGGATAACGTTGTATCCGTCTGTCGGTCTATGACGAGATATCTCGTTGTTGTATCGAACTGAAATTAATATGTAAATATTTAGGTTTACGGTCTCTTGAAACACAGAAAAAAATCAAACTTATAAGCAAACGCAATCAAAACTTACGATCTTATGTATTTGATATTCACCCCATAATCAAAACATAAAAGGATACTTCTTCTTGTGGAACTACATTTATGAAATTTGGCAAGAAGTCAAAAGTTGTAGTAAAAAGGGAAAAAATCCAAAAAGTTAAAATTTATAGAAATGTCATAGAAAATAATCATTAGAATCTAATGTCGTTTCAAAACAAAATGAGTAAAAACTTAAGTTTGTCAAATTTTACAAATTATACCAGTTGACAAGTCTGAAATTTATACGGGACCCACGGTATGCGAGTCCGATTCACATTTGGCCGTTTTATATTTATAAGAACGTTTTGTTTTTTTATATGAATTAAAAAAAAAGTATATTAAAAGAAAAGGTCAAAAGCTTTTTATGAATAAATAATGTTTTCTGTTAATAACTAATAATATATCTATAGAATACTTATATATTTATTTTATTTTATTTTATTTATTTATTATTCTCTGAATAAATAAATAAAATTGTAATTATATACATATATTAAGCAACAGATCCCCTGTCAAGCCCCCGCAATATACGTACGAAGGATCGTAATTAATGACAAATCCTTAAAGATGAATTAAATATTTTGTTTTTTCAGTACCTGACTGTTAGCGCGATAGTTAGGGGTTCGATAACCAGTCGGGGGAATTCATCTCTTCGCTCTAATAAACGATTAAAAAGCGGCATTGTTTTCGGGCACTCACCACGCAATGTCTCGAAAATTGGGCAGAAAATTGGAAACGGAGAGTTTCAATATTAAGATCTCTTTGCCTACATAGGATTACAACGTGCAGCTAAACAAATAATAGTAGCAAAAGAACCTAGTGAGATATTAATTTTTTTTAATATTTCGAAATATTAAATATTAAGTAAGTGACTGTAAAAAGATCGATGTCCCAAATGGATATATACAACTAGGCCGTGACTGTCTGACAGACTCAAACAGTACAGTCAGAACTAATAGGCGTAAAAAGTTTTTTCTTTTCATCTTCACCCTCTATGCCACACGTAGCACGGCCACAAGGAGATACTCAGTTCTTCACTTTCCACCGAATTCCGGAGGCATTGCGTGTTGAGTAACGGAACTCAACGCCGCGCTTTGCCTCGACACCAGAGCGAAAAAATGAAAATATTATATAGTAAAAAGAAATTAATTTACTAAATAGATTTCTTTTGAAGGAAGAACAAAATTACGAACTACTCGTATAGGTATACCTACACTTAACTAGCATGCTAGTTATTAACAAGAAGATTTTTTTCTTTACATTGAATCCCGCACATGGCAAGGTATTCAGAGGGTACCTGGGAACCTGATGTTAAGACAGTCCGTTCTCATTAAGACACTTTATTTACCATTTTCCGATGAATTCTCGAGATATGGGTGTTATAGCATAGCGAGAAATTAAAACATTGAAAATTTCATCCCCTGAGAGGAAACTGAACCCACAAACCTCACATTTACAGTTGCACACTACTGCCACTCCTCTGACGGCCTCCAGTCAAAATATTTAACTAACAATTAGAAACATAAACTAACTAAGTAGCTATGGTTGATAAAAGTTGTTTATTATTCACGTACGAGTATACGGGATTATCACGCCACCTTGGCAGGTAATTATTTAGCCTCATAACAATATTTCTCATTATATTTTTATTAGTACTACAGAAAGTATAAGTGTTATTTTTTATTTTTATACATTTGTAGTTTTATAGTGTTTTACGAAGTAGTTACAGAGAGTTTATTCACTCAAAAATACTGCGTTCTCAACATTGCCTTCTAACAGAACCTAGGATTGCACTTAACCTATCTAGTTTAACGTGTGAATTAAAGTAAAATAAAATAATTTTACGCTTTTTCCCGACTGCTAAGGAAAGGTTATGTTTTTCACGCGTATCTTGTATGTATGTAATATTCTTTATTACCTCGTATCTCCAGAACCGCTGAACGAATTTACATATTTGAGGTATCGTTAGATTCGTATTAGCAGCCCAAGTGTTCTTAGATAGGTCACATTAATAAAAAAATATCATGGCGGCTGTGGTACGCCATTGGACTTAGTGAAAAATAAAAATTTTGGTTCGAATACTACAATATGGGTATCAAACTCAAGAGCTCAATTTCAGGATTTCAAAAAGGTATATCATGATTATCATTACCATCATAAATTCTTACAAAAAAATAAAAAATAAAGCTTAAAATAAAAAAATATTTGTAAAAACAAAAACCCCGACTGCATCTAACTAAAAAGAAAATGAAACAAGCCCAATAGTTTATTAGGATTAACAGTCGGGACCTATAAGTAATTCTTCAATCAATAAAATCTTTACCAGGAACCCCGCATAATTTAAAGAGGTCCCGACTGTTAATCCTAATAAACTATTGGGCTTGTTTATTTTCTTTTTGGTTTGATGCAGTCGGCGTTTTTGTTTTTACAATTTTTTTTTTTTTTCCCGACTGCTAAGGAAGGGTTATGTTTTTCGCGCGTATCTTGTATGTATGTAATATTCTTTATTACCTCGTATCTCCAGAACCGCTGAACGGATTTACATATTTGAGGTATCGTTAGATTTGTATTAGCAGCCCAAGTGTTCTTAGATAGTAAAAAATAATCGACGTTACGTTACGTGACGTTAGTAAAAAATAATCATGGCGGCTGTGGTACGCCATTGGACTTAGTGATAAAAAAATTTTTCGTTACGAATACTACAATATGGGTATCAAATTCAAGAGCTCAATTTCAGGATTTCAAAAAGGTATATCATGATTATCATTACCACAATAAATTCTAACAAAAAAATGAAAAATAAAAAAAATATTTGTAAAAACAAAAACCCCGACTGCAACATAGAAAATAAACAAGCCCAATAGTTTATTAGGATAAACAGTCGGGACCTATAAGTAATTCTTCATTCAATAAAATCTTTACCAGGAACCCCGCATAATTTAAAGAGGTCTCGACTGCTAATCCTAATAAACTATTGGGCTTGTTTATTTTCTATGTTGCAATCGGGGTTTTTGTTTTTACAAATATTTTTTTTATTGGAAACTAGTGTTAAGACACTCCAATTACCCTACCGCTCCGTGTAAGAGACATTGCGTAGTAATTGGAGGAACTTAATGCTGCTTTTTGACTCATTACTAAAGTAAAGAAATAATAATAAATCATTCTCTCAAGTCGAACATGTTAAACGTTTTACCGCTCCACGAAGACCTCGACTTGACTAACTTTTTGATGTTATAAAAAAAAATTGACACGAGTTTTCCTTCATTTCGTTTTAAATTATACTTCCTAATTCCACAAAAAATACCTTTAAAATTCATAATTATATAGCTTTACAACATTAGCATCATAAAAAGGCATTAATAGAATAATTACAGGCAGTGGAAAACATTTGGGCCTAATGGCGTTCACAAAAAGTTAATGGACCTCCTTTCGTAACACTCTGTATTTGGATATGATGATACAGCGTGTTCGACGTTGACATTTTTTCATTATTTCGCATACATTAATACAACAATATCGTAGAAAGCTCATTCATCATGTAAAAAGCTTCGGATGAAAGTTGCATATTTGCATTGCAATGATGATTTGCTTATATTAAACACTAGAGTCTGCTTGTGGTTTCGCATCCATGATCAAATAGAAATTATTTAAAAAAAAAAGAAATTCGAAAGATGGAAATTTGGTGGTAACTATATCATAGAAAAAAATATTACAAGCCTAAATTTGTAGTCCATTTCATAAAAAAACCAGTGATTCCGCAAATTTAAGCTAGTCAAGTTACATTTATAAATATCGTTCCAGTTTACCTATAATTATTAAATTGGTACAGAACTATCAATGGGCGTCACCGACTCGCACTTGACATGCATTTTTTGTATATAGTCAAAACTTGCAACCGTTGTGACCAATTTCACCATATTGAAACCCTTAAAGAAATCTTTATTTAATTTGATCTCAAAGCGAAAACTCAGATTCAATCGGCCTTTATTTTCAGCAAGATCTACAAATAAAATGGGGGATAAAAATGTTGGAGTGACATCGATTTCATTGCAGCTTAGAAAGCGTCCAAGGTCGGTGAATACTATCTTTTGTATGCTGATTTTTTTTATTTTTCCGTACGTACTCGTAAATAGGTTATGTTAAATTTACTCTGCATATTAATTACGTAAACCAGTGTTGCCAAAAGTCCCGGTTTTGGTAGATCTTCCCGATTTTTTGGGAAAAAAATAGTGAAAAATATGTTTAAATTACTTTATTTCTTTTTAATTAGTGATTAAAATTTCAGAGATTTGGCTGCCTTACAGAGTAAACCAAACAATACTTGTTTGATTATAGTGACTTTTTTCATTAATAATACATTTTATATTGCTGTCTATCACCATTTGGAAATTTTATTTAAAATTTAAATGGGCGAATTAATTGTTAAAACTACGTCTTGTTTTTGGCAAAAAATCCTGCTTTTTTTACTAAAAACGGTTAAAAATCCCCAGATAAAACTTATAAAAGATGCAACTAGTATATGAGAATGCGGCGTTTAGCACCGCTCACACCAATCACACAATACCACAAATTCAGACAGAAATCGGAGAACAGGGTTTCTTACTTAACTATATTAAAAATAATAAATGTGGAACTACATTTTATAAATGTTAAAAATATTTGAGATATTTATTGCATAGCTGTCTAGTTAGACAAAGTATGTACGTCGATACTACACGTATTTTTGTTTTACGAGTAGCTTTCTCGAAAGAAAGTAGAGCGATTTATAATTTTTTGACGTATTGGAAATGACAGGAATGATTTTAAATGCTTAAATGGACAATTGCTATAAATAATATTATTACTTAAAATTTCAAATGCTTTAAAAAAATTTTGAGGCCGGTCGTGGCGCAGCGGCACGAGGTGTGACTGCAAAGCCGACTGGTTGTGGGTTCGATCCCCACTCGAGGAGATGAAATATTTACTTAAATTTATATTTCCATTTCTTCGCTCTGGTGGTCGAGGTTAAGCGCGGCGTTGAGTTCTGCCACTCAACACGCAATGCCTCCAGAATTCGGCAGAAAGTGGGGAACGGAGTGTCTTAACACTAGGTTCCCTCTGCCTACCCTGCTGTGTGCGGGATACAGCGTGAAGCTAATTTAATTTAATTTATTTTTAAAAAAAATTTGCAATATGAATGTTTTATAGTGACCACAACGCAAGGCAAGGTACATCGTCTGACTCTAAATGAGAAGATCATAGGTTCAATCCCCACTTAAGGAATTATTTTCATTTTTCCACTTTGTTTACAAGACAAAGCACGAAGTTAAAGTCCATCACTCAACATTCATCGTTGAGTGATGGACAATGTTTCAAAAACTGGGCGAAAAGGGCAACAGGGGAAAAAGGGGAAACAAATAACGGATACATCTCGAAGGGGAAACAAACGAAACAAGCAAATTGTATTTTCGCTCAGTAAACATTTTCGATTTCAAATTTAAAGTTATGCCACAATTGAGAATTGAATATGAAGTTTACGGTCAGACTAATTGCAACTGCACCATAAGCTTCTTCTTTTTTTAAAAAAATAATGTCACTGGACTCAAACCCGCGCCTCTTGGATAAGGTACAGGCAGGTTGAATATCCTACATAAATTTTTTATACGTTTTCTATAATAATTTATATACCTATATAATTTTGCTACCTTAGTATGATTTTTTTTTTACTTTATGCTTTATCTTTAGCCAGGGTGCGAGAGAGAGCGTACAAGGTAGGAGTAACGTGACATCAGGAGGTCCTCATTTATACGTAACCGTAATCCAATATTATCGACACTGTGTTCAACAATATCCATGAGGTCTCTCCAATAGAAAATAATGAAAGCCATCATAGCGCATGTACCCATGTGACTGTAAGCGAGGTGGTTGAGGGTTCTTTTCCCATTCGGGAAATGAAATATTTAATATTTTCACTCTGGTAACGAAGCACGGAACGGAAGTATTTTAATGAGAACGGAGTGTCATAACACTATGATAAAGAGCAAAGATTAAAAAAAGTATAGAAACACGTGGAATTACGTGTGAATAGTAGTAAATCCACTTTAATCATTCATCAGGTCCGACTCGCTAAGTAATGAGAGCAGATCGATACCCATCTACATGTTAGTACTTGCGTAAGGTGATATCTTGCTTATTGTGAATAGTTTTGTATTTAATATATCTATATTAATATAATAGTAACAATGAGGCCAGTCGTGGCACAGCGGCACAAAGTGTGACTGTAAAATCGACTGGTTGTGGGTTCGATCTCCACTCGAGGAGATGAAATATTTACTTAAATTTATATTTCCATTTCTTCGCTCTGGTGTCAGGCAAAGCGCGGCATTGAGCTGCCACTTAACACGCAATGCCTCCAGAATTCGGCAGAAAGTGGGGGACGGATTGTCTTACACTAGGTTCCCTCTGCCTATCCTGCTGTGTGCGGGATACAGCGTGAAGCTTATTTATTTTATATAACAATGTTGAACAGTTTGTTTGGTTGAACGCATCAATCTCAGGAACTTCTTGTTCGAATTGAACGTGAAAATTGAAAATTCTTTTGTATTGATGTTGAATAGTCCATTTATCAAGAAAGGCTATTATAGACTATCATTACATACTCACCTATCACCTATCACCATCTACCATCCATCACGATTTAGAAGATATATTTAGATAAACAAGTTTGGAGGCACTTATCAATGTTATAGAACCATTTTTTTTTGTCCATCAGTGCGCTTGTCCACGCTAATATCAGAAACAGACCGATTTATATATTGGATTCTGGCAAGCTTCACTTAACATGTTGCGTTTGTTTTATTACAAGCGGTGCATAAATAAAAAAAGTTTATAAATTTAAATTATTTTGTTCGACAATATTACAGTAATTTTTTACAAATTATACTTAGACGATACAAAAAGTTTACTTCTGAAATTTTCTTTATACAGCGTGTGAAAGTTAGTATTAAGCACCACCCAAGTGCATTAGCCAATTCACGGCCTGTGCTAGGATGCCTTTACAATATCAAAGTATGTATAGTAAGTACTCTATAAACATTTTCTGATCATAGTATACTGGTGAAAAATGCAAACACTTATGTATACATGTAATAAAATCGATTTAAATGTAGTCAATTTTATTAGTAACAATAATAATGTTTTACTGTTTCACGATTCGAGTACGTTTTTTAATATGTCTTTGAGCGACGCCTGTGAGACTTAAAAGTTTTTTTTTTTAAATAAAAAAAAATACCAGTCATTTTTGGTTGCAACAGCTCTTGGAAGTTTTTGTTAAAATTTAACTTATTAAAAAACGAGAAAAAAATGTTATATGAAGAATTATAAATCGATAGTTTCAAATTATTACATGAAACAAAAGCTACCATTAAGCTATATTGAGAAAAAAAATAATCAACGATTGGTTCGTTTTTTTAATTCTTTTCCAAAAACTCCTTTTTTTTCAAAAATCACAAATTCCTAAATATCTGCTGAACCTCTCAAAATAGCTAAATATACATGGAGGTGAAACGGATAGGTACTGAGGTCACCAACCAATAAATTTGGATCCTACGATCGCGTTACACCTGTATATTGGAGGCCGTCGTGGCACCGTGGTAGTGTGTTGTGGATTCGATCGCCTTCGAAGTTTTTAACTAAAAATTAATTTCATTTCCTCATTGAGTTTAACTACTCAACACGCAATGCCTCTAAAATTCGGTGTAAAGTGGGGACGAAAGAGTCTTCATGGAAAACGGAGTGTCTTAACACTAACTTCCCATACTAACAGCGTGAAGCTATAAAATAAAGTACTCCACTAAGATGAAATCTCACTTTGAACTTCGATACATTTGAATTGCCATCATTACGACGACCTAGTTTCCCCTCTTTCTATAATCTAACTCAGATATAAATAGATAAGTATAGTCTTTCTTCTGACTCTGTAGGTAAAAGTAGGGTGAAGATATTTAGTGTTTTATAGTTTGTTTTTAGGGTTCCGGATCTTTTAAGGAAAAAAGGAACCTTTATAAGATCACTGTGTTTTCCGTCTGTCTGTCTGTCTCTCTGTCAAGACCCTTTTTCTCAGAAACGCTTGGATATATCGGTATAAAATTCAAACCATATATCTAGATTTACAGCCCCATTTCCTGAAAAAAACATATATCTACATTTACTTAAAAAATATATGGCCGTTGATATTGTAAAATCCGCATCCGTATTTCGACACTATAAAGGGAATCAAAATTAATAAGCTACTTCCGGTTAACCTAAAATTATGAAACTTGGCAACTCGCATCAACAGGTACTACCTATAAAAGGAAAAAATCTAATAATAACATTTGTGGTGGAATCCTAAAAAATAATATCCTTAAATAGTAAAAAATGTGTTTTTCGACACTATAAAGGGAATCTAATTTAATAGGGTACTTTGAGTTATTCTAGAGATATTAAATTTGCCAGCTAGCATCAACAGGTAGTACTAGTTTAATAAAAAATCTAAAAACTATACGTTTGTGGTTAAATCCAAAAAAAATAATAGCCAAACATCAAACGGGGGGAAAATTTGGTATTAAAACCGCTAGTTCAAGTGAGCTATCAGATGAAAGAGCTCTGGCTAAGCTAAGCATGAAATTTAGAAAAAGCTTGAGTCCTCCAATTTTTGTACGGAACCCTCAGTGGGCGAGCCCGACTCGCGCTTGTCCGGATTTTTTTAGTTAAGAAACATAATATTACAACAAGTCGGACACCACGTTCGACACATTTTTTGTGATATTGCGTTTTAACTCAATCGAATGGTGGAACTCAATACCGCGCTTTGTCTTCCTACCAGAGCGAGATCAATTATCTCGCGGACGAACCGAAGTCGAATTCAAAACCGTTCGATTGCAGTCAAACGCAGTGCCACTGCCCCAAGACGGCCTTAACAACCTTTTTAAGCGCGATTATTGTAGACTCGGATCTCCACTCGGGAAAATTAATTATATAAAAATAATTACTTGCTCTGGACAAAACGCAACGTTGAGTTCCGCTACTCGATAATTTTGCATTTAGTGCATTTTTTTCCAAAGAAAATAGTGTAAGCTACACTACATTTTTGAATAATTTAAAAATAGTAATCTATTATAAATAAATAAATAAATTTTATTTATCTCTAGCACCTGAATAGATCAAAAAAATACTAAACAAGATCAAAATATGCTATTGCAATATATATTACAAAAATGGATTATCAAAAAAAAAATGAGCTTCACGCTGTATACCGCACACAGCAGGGTAGGCAGAGGGAACTTAGTGTAAGACACTCCGTTCCCCCCTTTCTGCCGAATTCTGGAAGCATTGCGTGTTAAGTGGCAGAACTCAACGCCGCGCTTAGCCTCGACACCAGAGCGAAGAAATAATTAAATATATTATATTATTTCATCTCCTCGAGTGGGTATCGAACCCACAACCAGTCGGTTCTACAGTCACACTTTGTGCCGCTGCGCCACGACTGGCCTCTGGCGAATGGATTATGGTCGAGGGAGATAGAAAAGCAATTAACGTGTAAAACTATGTTGAATTTTAACAATACCACACTCGTGGCCGCATTGTAAAAACAAAAAAGATTTCATTACAAAACTAAGTAACTCATGTGACAATTTTTTTTTATGCTTCACGCTGTATCCCTCAAATAGCAGGATGGGAAAGGCTAGTGTTAAGATTTCGTTCCACAAGCCCCGCCAACATTGTGTTTTCATTAACGGACGTAAACGCCTCGCTTTTCCTTGTCACCAAAGGAGAGAGGGAGGGCGAGAAAATGGAAATAATTCATTCCCCAGAATTGGAATTGCACCCACGACCATCAGGTCCACGTTAGACGCTGTGTCGCAACGCTACTAAGCTTAATGCACTTATATTATGATGATGATGCTTATCTTTGGTTCCTCATCAGGGACATAGGACATGTAGGAGAACATAAAATTTCCACCAGTCATGCTTTTGTGTGACGAACTCCAGATCTTACACTATATTATAGTAAAATCCGCATAAATATTACAAATGAAAATGTTCCTCTAAACTGTTTTGAACCCAGAACTGTCGAAAAAAATACATATTGCCATTAGAAACATCGTGGAATGTGTCATGTTATTCAATATGGTAGTCTAACAAAAATACTATCTCTTCTTTATTCAAGCTCTACAATTCAAGTTTTATTTTTTTATACATTTTTTATTAAAAAAAATTAGCTTTCGCTGTATCCTGCACACAGCAGGGTAGGCAGAGGGAACCTAGTGTTAAGACACTACGTTCCCCACTTTCTGCCGAATTCTGGAGGCATTGCGTGTTGAGTGGCAGAACTCAACGCCGCGCTTAACCTCGACACCAGAGCGAAGAAATGGAAATATAAATTTAGGTAAATATTTCATCTCCTCGAGTGGGGATCGAACCCACAACCGGTCGGTTTTGCAGTCACACCTCGTGCCGCTGCGCCACGACCGGCCTCTACATTTTTTACATACATTTTTTATGTTATTTTTAAACTATAACATATCGGGGTTTTCACGATGACAATGAAATATTTTGAAAATTAGTTCAAAAATACAAATTCAACACCATAGTGACGTACTTTTGAAATCAGGTTTATTTATTAACATTTTAGAAGTGTTACTCCACACTTAAAAAAAAAAGGTTTTCAAAAAAAAAATACCGTAAGTATGTCACACACAATTTTAATAATTATTTCTATTTGGCAACATAGGCGAAGGTACTGGTGGAAGCTACTATAGTAATAAAATAAAAAGAGCCCAAATCCAATATCTTTACAAATAGACAGTGTAATACCAATATATGTATGCATATAGACTACATATAAGCTATGTATATAGGTATATACTATACAAGTCCACTATAACCTAGTATAACTTTGTTTCTAAACAAAATGCTTTCAACTAAAAGCTTAAAAGCTTCCAGGACTAAAGTTTTGAGGGAGGACGAAGGCCGATAGACGTCAAGTGTTTAAAATATTGCATGATATTTAGAACTTTAGCTAATAAAGTGTCTACCAGTATACACATAGAATATTCACTGATAAATAGAAATCCTAGATAGAAAAAGCTGTAAAAAGTAAGCAAAAACCAAAAAAAAGCTGATTGTCTTCAAAGGGATAAACATTATTTCATGAATCATTGCTTAGAAGTTAGAACATTCGCGATAAAGTCAGTTCAAACAAAACAAACTAAATCAAAATTGCATCCATTTGGAAACTACAATGCCACAGAAAGACATTTAGATACACATTTACACACATAAACAAATACGTATCATATAACAATATAAATCGAGAGAAAGCGTGGTGTTGAGTTCTACCACTCAACACGCAATGCCTCCAGTATTCGGCAGAAAGTGGGGAACGGAGTGTCCCTCCCCTCTGCCAACCCTGCTGTGAGCGGGATACAGCGTGAAGCTATATCATATAACCTTAGACACCTCTATGTTTTCTTCAGAAATAAAACAAATTATTATGATTGTTTTAATTTTATTGTTCACTCTTTGTTAAGAAAAATTGAGGCTTATCGTGACTATTGTGAGTTTGATTCCCACTCGGAAAAAAAAATATTTTCATTTCCCATCGCTGGTTCCATCACAAGACAAAGCGGCGTCGAGGTCCCGCTTTAACACGTAATACTTCCATAATAAGCGAAACACGGGGAACGTAATATCTTAACCCTAGGTTCCCTCTGTTCACCTTGCTATATACAGGTGTACCCTAAAGCGTGGGGCTAAAAAAATATTTATTTCAATTAATGCATACAACATTTCAAAATTACAGACGTTATATTTCATACTTTATAGTTGGAGTTAGCTAATAGCAAAAAAGATCCCTAATTGTTTATAGACAGCGAGGTCGGCCGTTAGAGCCGGCTGGCTGTTCGCCTCTATGTTTTCCCGTCGTTCAAAATAATTCAGCACTTTTTGTGTCGATTCGCCCAATCGATTGGTCTTTTTATTCGGCGATTAATCTAGATTTTGTTCACTTATAATCCTTTTTTTATTTTTTTTATTAATGTTGCTAACCATTAAAAGGAAAATAATTTATTGCGCAAAGTGGGAATCAAATCTACTACCGCTCCGTTTACAGTCGATCGTTTTACTGTTGCGCCACTTATAAATAAGTATTCTACTCGCGGCTTCGCCCGCTGAGTCTATATTGAATAATAAATATAAATTTTCCTCTTCAAAAACTCTACGAATTAGTGATATGGTTTCGGGGAACCTACAGCATTTACATACACATATTAACTTCAAGCCTATTCTTAGCCCGCAGAAGTTATATTTGGCCGTTGATACCACTCGTGGTGGACATATAGGAGGGGCATAAGCGTGCACTTTCAACGAAACAGGTAGTGAGTTCGATTACCACTCGTAGAAATGAAATACTTAATTTTTTTGGTTTCCTCGCTTCGATAACATGGCAAATCGCGACGTTAAGTGCAGTGACATAAATCTCTTAATGGCAACGGAATGTCTTAACATTAGGTTCCCAGATTCTCTTAGATTATGTGCGGGATAAAGCGTAATCTACGAAAAATAAGTTATATTTTTTTATATTTCAACTAAAAAAAAAACAAATTTAGACCTATGCCTAAAATAGCGTCTCGTCGAGAGATTAAAGCATAATTATATTCTTCACGACAATATCTAAATTACGCCCTCGTTGGAACTTTACGTAATCTACCGTTTCACCCTAACAAAATAAATGAGCATCGTTTGACAAATACCTACTTTTTAGGAACTAGGTGGCGTGAAGCCTCGGAAAAGATGAAGGGAAGGATTTAGGACTCTCTTGTAGCGTAATTGGGACAAGTCTGATGGTATGCTGATTACGAGTTTGAATTATTCGAGGTAATGTTTTGGTTAAAACGCGGCGTTGAGTTACGCCACCCATGCACTGTGACGAAAATTGGGCGGAAAGTGTCTTAATACTACATTCCCGATATATCGACAGTTGTGAATGTGATTTCCAGTCAGGGGGAATAAACAATTTTCATTCATTCATGTTGTTAAAAAAACTAAACCTGTTGTCAAGTTCCGCAAGTTAACACGCAATGTCTCAAAAATTGGGCGGTGTGAGGGTAATATAATGTCTTAGTACTAGGTTTCCTTCTGTCCACCCTACATCTACGTCCATACAGCGTTAAGGTATTTTTTTTTAAATAAGAATATTAACCTAACTACTTAAGATGCCTATCTATATTTATAAAAGGACTTGTGCTGACTGACTGAGGTAAGACGCACGCATAGCCGTAACCGCTGATGGTAGAAACGTGAAATTTGGGCAGATGTTTATTTTCATATTCTGGACATCCACTAAGAAGGGAATTTGAATAATTTTAACCCTAAAGGGATGAAATAGGGGTTGAAAGTTTGTATGGAATAAAATTTAAATCTGTACCGATTTTTATAAAATTTGAAATTCAGACTCTTAAAAATATTTCATTGAACACGTGTTTCGTGGTTTTTTTAGAATTCACTCCTAATAAGCGGGCGAAGCCGCGCGCGCCCTCTAGTGTTAAATAATCGTATACACATTTCTGCCTTACAACCGAGTCATTCTTTAACAATTATAAAAAAAATCAGCTTCACGCTGTATCCCACATACAGCAAGGTAGGCAGAGGGAACCTAGTGTTAAGACACTCCGTTCCCCACTTTCTGCCGAATTCTGGACGCATTGCGTGGCAGAACTCAACGCCACGCTTAGCCTCGACACCAGAGCGAAGAAATGGAATTATAAATTTAACTAAATATACTTATTTAGAAAACGTATAAAAATTTCAACGCAGCGGGACTCGAATCCGCGCCTCCGGGTTCGTGTCCCGCTGCGTTCAAATTTTTATACGTTTTCTAAATAAGTATTTTTCTTTCCTAAGTGTGGAATAACACTTTAAAAATGTTTAAAAAATATTTAAGTAAATATTTCATCTCTTCGAGTGAGGACCGAACCCACAACCAGTCGATTTTACAGCCACACTTCGTGCCGCTGTGCCACGACTGGCCTCAACAATTTTTAACCATTTCAAATTTTACCTACATCTGTGTTTTAGAAACACTTTAATAATATAGTTACTAGTAGTGCCAAATAAAACTTTCCAAGATGCTCAAAATCCAAGAAGATATTGTATTACCGAGAGCATTATCGGCGAGGGCTTACATAAACCTAGTTACGTCATCCCAAAGTGCTGAGCAAGTACATTCCGTTGGCCGCTCTGGTATATTCGCAGAACCCTTAACATAAGCTCTTTGTTATCAAGTATAAACATGTATCGTTTAACAGAAGCTTTTTGTTATCAAGTATAATTATGTATCGTTTAACATAAGCAACTGTATCAATTACCATAAACAATTGCATCATCTAGCGGATGTTGAAATGTTATATAATAAGTAAGTTAGTATTAAGAAACAGAGTCTGTAACATGTAGTCTTAGCGACAAGTTGTCTTTAAAATATATTATAATTAAATTAAATTGTATCTTTTTAAAAAGCCTACCACGGCGGTTCGAACTTGACTGGCGCAGCCGGTAGGATTCCGCGTTCGAGAAATTAAATAACTTATCTGGTGCGAAAAATTCCGCGTCCGGGGAAGAAAATTTATATCGTGCGAACGTTTTCTAACGTTTATAACGGAATCCGAACCAAACAAATAAATAAGTCATATTCGTGCATTCGCGTGAAGACTTGAAGACATACCAGCTTGCAGCTACAGCTACAGACCTCACGAGGGAAAATGATTTGGTGAGTAGACCCTAAAAAGCTATTCCCATATATTCTATTTCCTATTCATTTTAGTTATATGTGTCAATTAAATTGTAGAGTCCTTTTCAAACAACAAAAGGTTCTAAGAAGTTTCCTTGACGATTAGTTATTAAGTGTCAATTAAAGCGTAGATTTCTTTTAAAAACTACAAAAGATTCTAAGAGGTTTTCTTGACTATTAGTTATAAGTATAAAAAAGAATTGAAATCAAATAAAAGTGAATAAAAGAAAGAATTTAATAAAATAAATAATTTTAATAAAATTTAAATAATTTAAAAATGGAAAACATAGTGAAAATACCCGTAGAAATAAGTAACATCATCCCGAAATTTGATGGAGATGAAAAATTATTGTCACTTTTTATATCAAAGTGCGAATATGTAATACAAATGTGCGTAGTAGAAGGTAATTCAGCACAAGACCTATATGTTTTTCATGTTATAACTTCAAAATTAACAGGTCAAGCAGCTAGATTAATTAGCGAAAGACAAGACTTAAATACTTGGAGTAGTTTAAAATCAGCGTTAGAGCAACATTTTGGTGATCCGCGTTCAGAAGAGTGTATAGCTATTGAACTAGAAACTTTGAAAATTAATAGTAATGAATCATATTTAGATTTCTGTAATAGAATACAATATATTAAGAGCACGTTAATAGCAAAAGTAAATTTATTAACAAATAATAGTTTAAGAGAAAGTAAAATCATAATTTATAACAATTTAGCGATGAATGTTTTTCTTTATAATCTACCAGAGGATTTACTTAGAATAGTACGTTTAAAAGCATGCAGTTCTTTAGAAAATTCTTTGAGTATAGTGTTGGAAGAAGTAAATTTCATGCATCAATATAACTCGCGAAACAAAATGTTAAAACAGCCTCACTCAAATACTATGACATCTTCTAATCCTTACTTACAAAGTACATATATGAAACCCTTCTTTAACACGATTAAACCAAATAATAATAATCCTAATCCTTTACAACAAAAAACACAACCCCAACCTTTACATAAACATCATCAATTTCAAAGTATTAACCCTCAACAACCTCCAAAATTTAAATTTGGAATTAACCCTAGTAAACAAATAAAACTACCCGTACAAAATCAATTTGGGTATAAACCACAGTTTAACCAGAATCAAGTTGGATACAGACCCCAACTTAACCAGAATCAAGTTGGATACAGACCCCAACTCAACCAAAATCAGTTTGGATACAGACCCCAGTTTAACCCAAACCAAGGACAACAACCCTTTGGTTATCGCCCTCAGCGACAAATAAATAACAACGATGTGAGCATGAGAACGGCTCCTCAAAATAAACCCCCAGGTTTCCGCCTTAATGAACACATAGTGGAACAAATAGATACTGGAAATGAAAATAATTATTACGACTATACCGACTTTACCGACGAAAACGAATATAACCAACCAGGAGAACAAAATGAAAATGATAATATGTCACACCCTGAAAACATTGAGTTTTCCGAGAATATGGAACAATTTGAAAAATTTTCATATGGACACCCTTCACCTTATCCAGAGGTAATTCATTTAAACTGTAACACTCTTAAATTGCCATATATTTTTATACCGGAAATTAATGCCAACCTCATGATCGACACTGGAAGTTCAAGATCCTTTATTAGTCCAAATAAAGTTAACGAATATTTTAATAATTATAAATATCGAGAACCATTCAAGGTTATATCTACACATGCCTCAAGTAGACACGATGAAGTAATTATTATACCATTATTTCCCACTTTCCATACTCCCGAACATCATAAATTTTACATATACGACGTAGACGGACGTTACGACGGATTAATTGGAAGCGACTTATTGAAACAATTAGACGCTAAAGTCGACATGAAAAATGAAATATTACATACTAACACAACATCTATACCTATCATATATAACCCTACTAATATTATACATTTAAACAAACGTTGTGAACAAAGAGTTAGATTACCGACAACGTTACGAAACGGCAATGCTATTTTAAATTATAAGCAATTTCGCGAAGGTGAATTAAAGAAATTGGCTAAATTAAAAAAATATCGTATTTCCCAGCTCTCCATCGCCCAACATTATAGAGTCAGAAAAAGAAGAAATTATTAATTTATGTGACACAGACTCAGAGGAGACCCTGTCAGTTAAATCGCGACATGGTTCACCTTACTCTATACCATGCCCGTCCAGTTCCACTGTGACAGCATCGGAAACAGAAACCATACATTCCGCCCGCGATACCGAATCGGAAGGTATCCCCATATTACAGGAGGCTATCGATACTAAACCCAACCAAATTTTAGTTTATACGTGGCTTATAAATAAAATTAGCGTATAGAACTTATCTAGACCCAAACAACGTATTTTAGAAGTCCATTTACCCACTGATAGACCTGATTTAGTAAGACAATTTTTAAAAGAATATATTAGAAACAAAACCAAATATTTTATTTACTTCGAAGATAAAACACACCGGAGACAATTTACTGAAATAGTGATTTCATTATTTAAGAAAGAAAATGTTCAATTTAGAGAGTGCACTAAACGAGTTATTTTTATTGACGATGAAAATGATCAAAGAGAAATCGTAAAAAAATATCATGAAGGAAAAACCTGCCATAGAGGAATCCGTGAAACATTATGTCATATAAAACGAAGTTATTTTTGGCATAATATGGAGCAAACCATATCCAGTACGATAAACGCTTGTGAAATATGTAAAAAAATGAAATATGATAGAAACCCCCTCAAACCAAAATTACAATTAACCCCTACTCAAAATAAGCCCTTAGAGGAAATTTTCATTGACATATTTTTCATCGAAGGAAATTATTATTTAACCATAATCGATGCATTCAGTAAGTTAGGACAAGCATTCCAAATTCCAAATAGAACCACACCGGAAGTAGTTAGAGCTTTGATTAAATATTTTTCATTTTATGGTGTACCTCTTAAAATTAGTTCCGACCCAGGTACTGAATTCAATAATACCTTATTAAAAGAATTTTTATCTATGTATAAAATTGAGATACATATAAGCACCGCTAATAATCCAAATTCTATGGGATTCATAGAGAGATTCCATTCAACAATCTTAGAAATCTATAGAATAGCCAAGTACGAACAAAAATACACTGATGCCGCCTCCATAATGACTTATGCGGTAATGGCATACAACCATTCGATTCACTCAACCACTG
Source organism: Heliconius himera (assembly GCA_021202915.1). Taxonomy (NCBI): domain Eukaryota; kingdom Metazoa; phylum Arthropoda; class Insecta; order Lepidoptera; family Nymphalidae; genus Heliconius; species Heliconius himera. Next base: position 293,471 of record JAJHJA010000216.1, read on the forward strand.
GATTTACCCCATTTGAAGTTTTATTCGGTCATACCGAAGCGAGAAATACTTTTGACGTAAATTTTGAAAAAGAATACATGCAGCAAATAATAAAAGAGCATTTAAAGAGAACTAAATTTTTATATAAGCACATAACCGATAAAGCCATTAAAATAAAAAAACAATATATAGAAAAGAAAGGTGGTGAGACAGAATTTAAAATTAAACCAGGCGATACAATCTTTGCTAAAAATACCAATAAAAGACAAAGCAAAGATAAGCCGCGTTACGTAAAAGCACAAGTAATTAAAGAAATATCCAAAAATACCGTCCCTGTTATAATGCCTAATAATCGTGATACGAAAATTCCAATAAGAAATATTAAACGACCTCCACAGGTATCACCTGCAGATTTTGACCCTGGTCCTGACGATGCGGTCCCAGGCCCTTCAACTTCAGGAGTTAAATGACAACCCTGGAATATTACCATATAGAATTGGCCAAGCCATTGTGAGTAGTGATAATTGGAAAATCGCGAAAACAATAGATTTAAGACCTATATTAGAGGATTTAAAAGATAATTATTATAAATGTACTCAGTTAGATAAGTTAGTTGATAATTTTGATGATGATTTTATAGAATATTTTATAGATGTTAGGATTCAAGCAAATTATTTAAGGAATATAACTTTAATTAAATTAGAACAGATTTCTCCAAGCACTAGAATTAAGCGAGGATTAATTAACCCCTTAGGTTCAATAATTAAAATAATTACTGGAAATCTAGATAATAATGATGCTATTAGATATGAAACATTAATAAGTAATATTAGAACGGAACAAAATAAACAGAAAAGTAAAATGACCCTTATTACTGAAATGATGCTCTCCATATCGAACTCTACATTTCAATTAAATGACAATATAAATGAAATTAATTTAGGAATACAGGAATTAAGGCATAATTTATCAGAAATTATTAAAAAAGATGCCCTTAATCATATTGAAACTCAAATCATTAATACTTACAATTTATTAATTCATAATTACCAGACCATATATGTAAAATTAAATGAAATAGAAACTAGCTTTGCATTAAGTAGATTAGGAATATTACATCAGTCAATTATAAATTCTAACATTCTTTTAAATACATTGTTAAATATAAGTAAAGTAGAGAAATTAGCGTATAAGCCTACATTAGATAATCTAGTAAAGTTAGAACAGACAATTGCTATAAAAGCATATATTAAAGGAAATTACATAACTTACCTTTTGGAAATACCTATAATTAAAGATGACACATATATCTATTATAAATTGATTCCTTTACCTGTTCTATCCCATGGTTCCACCATCATCATTGTTCCTAAATATCCTTACCTTATAGCTAAAGGGTTGAAAACTAGGTTATTGGATCATCCCTGCAAAGAAATAGATAAGGCAAGTTTCCTGTGCAACGAGAGAGAAGTTCTTCAATTTATTAACGACCCTTGTGTAACAGAACTTATGGCGTATAATGAAAACGCTACGTCGTGTGTTCCTGTTCCTGTAATTACGGAAGACATCCTGCTACAACCTCTGCAAACTAACACCTGGACCTTGTTTATCAGAAAAGAGGAATTGCTCACAAAAACATGTTTCAATGAAGTAAACCGACAAAAGATTAAAGGAACCTATTTACTTACCTTAGACGACCCTTGCGAAGTGAAAATTGGGAATATAACTCTGAAAAAAACATGAAACATTCTAAGAAAATGATACACACTCAATGTTACCTGTTATTAATTTACCCTCAATCAATGTTCCTGAAAAATCTATTCTGAAACCGATGAATATAAAAGGCATAGATCTTACAGATTTGAAATTTTTAACGTACAGTTTAAGGAAAAGTGAAAAAAGTGAAATAAGTGAAAATAGTGAAAATCAGAAAATAGTGAAAATCAGAAAATAGTGAAAAATATTAGTGGCTGGACAATTGGACTGTATACTATAGTTATAATAACTATATGTATTTTAATTTTCAAAAATCATAAATTCATATTAAAATTATGTATCCGAAGTTCTCCTACTTTGCCGGAAAACTTCGATCTTAAGGAGGGAGGAGTTACGTCATCCCAAAGTGCTGAGCAAGTACATTCCGTTGGCCGCTCTGGTATATTCGCAGAACCCTTAACATAAGCTCTTTGTTATCAAGTATAAACATGTATCGTTTAACAGAAGCTTTTTGTTATCAAGTATAATTATGTATCGTTTAACATAAGCAACTGTATCAATTACCATAAACAATTGCATCATCTAGCGGATGTTGAAATGTTATATAATAAGTAAGTTAGTATTAAGAAACAGAGTCTGTAACATGTAGTCTTAGCGACAAGTTGTCTTTAAAATATATTATAATTAAATTAAATTGTATCTTTTTAAAAAGCCTACCACGGCGGTTCGAACTTGACTACCTTCATTTGAAGCATTTCGGATGAGTATCACGTATAGAATACGATACTCCAGACGCCATTGAACTTGTAATCGATGATATTATAAACTAAGTAATAATAATAGAGATATATGTATTATCTATATATATAAAAGGACTTGTGCTGACTGACTGAGGTAAGACGCACGCAGAGCCGTAACCGCTGATGGTAGAAACGTGAAATTTGGGCAGATGTTTATATTCATATTCTGGACATCCACTAAGAAGGGAATTTGAAAAATTTTAACCCTAAAGGGATGAAATAGGGGTTGAAAGTTTGTATGGAAAAACATTTTAATCTGTACCGATTGTTATAAAATTTGAAATTCAGACTCTTAAAAATATTTCATTGAACACGTGTTTCATTGTTTTTAAGAATACCCCCCCTAAGGGTTCAAATAAGAGGTTGAAAGTTTATATGGAAAAATCTTTAAATTGCCACCGATTTTTATAAAAATTTAAATTCAGACTGTTAAAAATATTTTATTGAACACGTATTTCGTGGTTTTTTTAGAATTCACTCATAATAAGCGGGCGAAGCCGCGCGCGCCCTCTAGTATATGTATGTAAAATGTGGACATTTTCACAGGGAGTCAAGCATGTGACTGTAAATGAGATAGGTTGTGAGTTCGACACCAATTCGCGAAAATGAAATGTGTAATATTTTCATTTTTTCGCCTTGGTATCGGAACAAATTGCGGCGTTGAATTACGCTACTCAACACGCATGACGCGAAGCTTACAGTATTCGATGAAGCTAAACAAAGCAAAACAAATAGTACATTTTATCTGCTCCTTCACCCGCATAGTCAATTGAGGTAACTGAGAGTTGTGTGTAAAAAATGATACATTGACAAGTGGGAACGGTATCTTGGAGCTGAACCTGTCGCTGTACAGGTGATGTAATAAAGCCTGGAGAATCCCTTTATCTCAATAAATGGGCCATAAAACCCAAAAAGAATTTTTCAAAACGAACCAGTTGTTCCTGAGATAAATCATATAAACTTTTTAGCTTTATAATATTACTGTAGATAGGCGTTAAGATTACAGAGTTCTTGTTCGACGAAAATAATTATATTTAAATTATTTTCATTTACATGGTCTGGAACGACTAAACACGGCATTAAGTTCCGCCAGTCAACATGTAGTATATCAAAATCTGTTATTTTCAAAAAATATTTTATAAAAATTCCAAACAAATATACGAATATACAAATGTACTTTAACTTAACAAGTGTTAAATATTCTTATGTAAATTCCAGGAACGTATATTATTATTTATTGCCATAAAAGTTATCCAGTTCTGGCAATGCAAGTGAGGGTGGGAGTCAGTCGTCAGTAATATCGGTTGAATGTACGTTCTATCCTATTGGCCGGACTCCAAGACACAGTTAGAGGGGGACCTACAAGAGTAAATAGTTATATAACGTTATTAATAATATGGCGTTTGCCAAACTTCTATACGGACATGCATGATTGGAATAAATTATATTAATTAATGCTGTTGGTGTGTAAGCGTGAAGCTGATTTAATTATTTTTATTCCCGACTGCTAAGGAAGGGTTATGTTTTTCGCGCGTATCTTGTATGTATGTAATATTCTTTATTACCTCATATCTCCACAACCTCTGAACGGATTTACACAATTGAAGTATCGTTAGATTCGTATTATATTATATTATATATAGGGGGATGGGATCCCATTGGACTTAATGAAAAAAAAAATCGTTTCGAATACCACAATATGGGTATCAAATTCAAGAGCTTAATACGAGGATTTCAAAAAGGTATATAATGATTATCATTACTTTAAAAAATCCTAATAAAAAAAGTGAAAAATAAAAAAATATTTGTAAAAACAAAAACTCCGACTGCATAAAACTATTATAAAAAGAAAATAAACATTGAATTTATTATTATTACAATAATGTCGTGGTGTTTATCAAGAAAGAACATTTTAAAGTTAACAAACTGTTTTAGCTTCCAAATGTCAATTTAAACCGAGGGTTCCGTACAAAAATTGGAGATCTCGAGCTTTTTCTGAAATTTAGGCTTAGCTTGAAAATCTGATACCTCACTTGAATTAGCGATTATAACATCAAATTTTGCTCCCCTTTTAAGGCTATATTTTTTAGTATTTAACCTCACGTGTAGGTGAATTTTTCCCGAAGTAGTACTACCATACTCATAACGACAATAAAGTGATGGTATAAGGGTTCCTTTTTTCTTTAAGAGGTATGGAACCCTAAAAAATGTGAATCCATACTAACAAAAGGGTTGACCAGAAATTAAAAACACTGAATAGTAACTTTAATTATTTCAAATTCGAAATAACTTCCTGATACCTACATTTGCTTCATCAAGACCAACTTTCCAAAGCGAAATGAGAAGGATGAACATATACTAATTAATTTGGTATAATTAAAAATTCTAGGAGAGAGCTAAGCAAAATTATCATTATTAAACTACGATGCAAATACACAATTGTTTATGTTTAGTTTGTTGAGCTGCAACTTTTGGATGTTAAATTTTATAGTTCATTTTATTATTTTATACATTAATGTATTCTTAATTTAAACAAAATTTGCAGGTTTGATTATTTTTTAGATTCAGCTTCAGCTTTACACTGTATTACGCACCCAGCAGGGTACACAGAAGTAGTGTTAAAACACTCCGTTCACCAGTTTGCATCGAACTCTGGAGGCATTGCGAGCTAAGTGGCAGAACTCAAGAAAATTCGGAAATATAAATTTAAATAAATATTTCATTTCTTCCAGTCTGAATCGAACCTACAACCAGTCGCGGTTACAGTCACACTTTGTGCCCCTGCACCACGATTGGACTAATGGAATGAACTAGAAGTAGTATTTTTAAATAGGTATAAGATTTTTTATTATGTAGCAAAGTAAGCACAGAATCTTATATATACCCACTCCATTCTTTATTTTCGTCCAATTTTCGAGATATTGCGCGTTGAGTGCCGGAACCCAAACTCCATACTGTGCCTACCAGAGCGGGGAAATGATAATAATCTATCTGAAACTAATACTGAGATATAATCTCAGCTGCTAAATAAGCTGAAGAGTTTGTTTGGTTGAATGCCGCTGATCTCAGGAACAACTGGTTTGTATGGGATTGTTAATTTATTGAGGAAGCCTATAAGGTTATATACCTGCAGTCTGGTTTCATACGCCACTCTCACTTATTTCCTTTCGATCACGCTGGTATAAATATAATTTGCTTAGCGGAAATCGAATCCATATTAATTATAAAAAAGGGTAGTACTGTATTATATAAAAAAAGGTTTTCCACTTTTTCCCTAAAGGGGTGAAATAGGGTGACAGTTTCAGCTTGAGAAATCAATAATTATAAATAGGTATACAAAGCGTTTACGATAAATTGGAGAAACGAATAAAAGAATTCTGGTTTTTCTTTCAAAATTATATTAGATGATTTTTTTTTATTTTTATTGAATATTCAATTTTCATCGTTATCAGGTTACTAGACTGCGGATATAATGAAATTATAAAATTCTATTATTATATTGAAAAGGCCATCGTAGCGCGGTACGACTAATTGTAAACACAACAGTTTATTATATATTGAACCCAAGTTCAATTCCTACTTTGTGGAATGAAGTAGTTTCATTTAATTGCTTTAGTTAAAGAACAAAAACGCATTGAGTTCCTTCACTGAACACGTAGTATCTCGAAAATTGGGCGGTACGAGAGGATTGGAGTGTCTTAACACTGAGCTCTCTCTCTACATACACTGCTTTGCGTAAAACATCGTGAAGCTGCTATATTACATTTAACCAAGACGCCATAATCTTGGCTAATTCTTATTAAATTAGCGAAAGCCATATAAATTTTACTTAATTAATACAATTTACATAATTCACACTCAGGTATTAGGATTGGCTTCAATTCCTCTTAGAACACAAACAATACATATATCCTTAGTGTGCTACATTAAGTTCCGTTATTCAACAAACATACAATTCAAATTGGACTAAAAAGCATACCCTAGGTTATCTGCCCTGTAGAAACGGAAGGCAATGAAAATGTTACATTAATTTAACCCCCAATCGAATCGAATTCACAACGGAATCGAACTCACAACCTTCACGTTTACAGATAGACTTGTATTAAGACACTCCTCACATTCCGCCGAATTCTGGAGGCATTGCGTGTTGAGTGGCGAAACTCAACACCGCGCTTTGCCCGGACACCAGAGCGAAGAAATGAAAATATAAATTTAAACAAATTAAATTTCCTTGAATAGACACTCACACTTTGTAGCCCCTGCGCCACGACTGGCCTCAATATAATATTATTTATTTTTATATAATATTCTTTATTTACATATAAAACCCGTGTAGAGCTCACAGCACGATATTTCATCGGGCATAAAAAATGAGCGAAGGTGAACCTCCTAACACGAGCGTGTCAAGTCAATTAATCAGAACGGCTGATGGACTGATTCATTAGGGACGGTTTTTTGCCTCCAGACAGGACCACATCACTGTATATATTGGTATTGTTCATTTTTTTACACATCGGTGGCGAAAATTTTAAATTTTGTAAAAGGCAGAAGGAACCTAGTGTTAAGACGCTCCGTTCCCCACTTTCTGCGGAAGTCCGGAGGCATTGCGTGTTGAGTGGCAGAACTCAACGCCGCGCTTTGCTTCGACACCAGAGCGAAGAAATGGAAATATAAATTTAAGTAAATATTTCATGTCCTCTAGTGGGAATCGAACCCACAACCAGTCAGTTTTACAGTCACACTTTGTGCCGCTGCGCTACGACTGGCCTCACTAGTAAAATATTGCTTTACGATTTTCTTTTTCAGCTTTTGCAGTATCCAGTATGCAGTATCACTAAATTCCCTCTGCCTATAATATAGTGATATGACACTCCGTTTTCCACTTTCCAACGGAACTCGACGCCGCGCTTCTGCCTCGGTACCAGAGCGAAGAGATGAAACCGAGTGTCGATACATTAGTAGTGATTTTTTTGATTTTGTAGAATATTCAAAATCACATATCAGCAGATACGCAAAGGAAACTTATTGGCAAGATACTATATTCTCTCACTTGCGGAACTCAACAACGCGTTCAGTTTTACTATGTAGATATTGAATCCACAAGCATTACTTTCTTAGTCAGTCGCGTTACGTAGGCCTAAAAATAAACAACTTATAATTTAAATAAAATATTTAATATCATTGTATATTCTTCAAAGGAAACAAATTTTATGGAAATCATCAGGTATACCAATTTTACTTATTTTAATTAGAATTGATCGAAAGCTTAGCCGATGTGCGGTGTCGCTGGAGGCGATGTTTAAAAGTTATATAAAAGTTAGACATTGTTTGAAATTTGTTACTCGAATCCTCCATTTTAATTATAATAAAAGTTTTCTTAGATACCAAATAATAACATTAGACGCAAACAATTCGAGCTTTTAGATCGAATTTTTCTGATCTTGAGCTAATTTAAAGTATTTTAAAAAGATTTTTTCGATGTTTATTCTTTTTTTATGGCAGAGTAGACAGGACCTTTGTTTTAAGATTCTTTAAAATTTATACAGATAACTTAACATAACTTGCTACCTGAATATGAAAAAGTTTGTCTGAAAGCTCAATACAGCACGTTCTTAAAAAAAAAATCTAATAATACACACTATTCTGAAAAATATCATCTCTTGGCTGTGGACATCACCATCGATGCTTCCAAACTCCTGCATAACGGATTCATGGTCCCTGAACTTTTCTAATTTAACGGCTAGTTCAGAACCCTCTAACAGTTTTGGTTAATGAATGCTATGTCATCAGCATTCATCAACAGGAGGCTGCTCCTGGATGTGAGTTGAGACAGTTGCATAACTTTGATTTACGTGATAAGTGATAGGTAGACAGAAAAAGCCTAGTGCCAAGACACTACGTTGTCCACAATTCACGCAAATCGACAAGCAATTTCTCAAACATTGCTTGTTGATTGGTGAAAGCCAACGCCGCGTTTTTTTCTTTCCAGACGAAGAAAAGAAAATAATACTAAGTTCTTTGATTTTCACGATTATTACACATTTTAAATGAAACTATTTTAACCGGATTAATCGCATATATTTTGTATTTTTATACATTTTTGGAAACCCGACGTTTCGAACAATTTGCAGTAGTACGTGGTCACGGGTAGAGAGTCTACCCGTACCCGTACCAGTCTACAAAATATACGCGATTAATCCGGTTAAAATAGTTTCATTTAAAAAGAAAATAATACATTTGGATGGACATCGAATCCACAACTTCTCGAATAAATATAAAAGGCCTTATAAAAACACTGATAAAAAACAGTGTAATTTAGTAAAAACATTACGAAAGCTGCTTCCCCTAAATATTTACGTAAACGTGTCGTGTCTTCGTTATGAATATAAGCGTAATAATAAAATTCACATCCACAAGAATCTCACGCCCGCTCTTGGAGGCTGATGAAAATTCAATAATAAAGATTGCCAGCACCAACTTTTGCTTAAATATATCAAAGAAAAAAAAAATTTTGTATGTATTAACGAGTATTTATACGTCCTAAATATAAGTATGATGTGGAGCATTTTTTTATAATTTTTAAATTGTTATTCCACACAACAAAGAAAAGTACTATATTAAGCTGGCTAAGTCGTAGAAAATTTAATCGTTTAAAATTTGATCGTGGGGATTTGAACCTGCGATTCTTGGATATCATTTAAGGTTGGCTTGGCTTATACAGTTTTAAACAAAAACGTTACGAACGAAACGTAACGTATTATTCACTCAATTTCAATTGTATTAACATACGGGTAGATAAAATGCCATAAATTATTCACCAAAAAGAAAGAGTTCGTATTTCAGACCCTGCTTCCTCATTAAAATTCTAGGACGAACTTATTCGAATTGGACACCAGTAGCCACTTCTTACTTAGGTAGAGAACGGAGTAGAGACATGCATCTATGCAGAGAGTGCATCTCAAAGAAGTTTTTTAAAATTAGACTTATGACGTAATTCCCAAGCTCTTCAACATGATGGACTGTATTTTAACTTAAAATCCGTATTTTTGCTAGAAGTTAGAGGCCAATCGTGGCACAGGTTCCGACTCGAGACAACGAAATATTTCATTTCTTCGCTCTGGCAACAAGGCAAAGCGCAGAATTGAATTCCGCCATTCAACTCACAATGCCTCCAGGATACGGCGTAGAGTGGGGAACGGAAGTGCATTAATTGGATCGGAATATCTTAACACTAGGTTCCTAAGCTCCCTCTACCTACTCTACTATGAGCGGGTTACAGCGTAAAACAAAAAAAAATATAAAATCACTCTGCTCAGCACTTCTAAATATTGCGTCATACCATAAAATATATTTAAAAAAGTAGAAATATACCTGAAATCTTTCAGAAAAGTATCTATTTAATTTTAAAAAGTACTTATTATATAATTTAACATAAGTATAGATACTAGAATAAGAAAGGTTACGAAACTTTTAAGCAAGTTTTCTTCTTTGCTACAAGCCACATATTTTAAAGTTATTTGACACTATTTTTTGAACTTTTACACTGTAGCAAGAGTCAGAGATCTGAATAAACGTAAATGTAACGGTTGTTGATTCGATTCCCACTCTAGGAATGATTATATATACTTAGTTTATTTCCATCATCCTGCTCTGGTAGACAAAGCGCGGCGGTAAGTTCCGCCACTCAACACGTAATGCCTCAAGAATTTGGCGGAGAGTGGTCTTAGTTGAGAATGGAGTAAATTAACACTAGGTTCTCAAGTTCTCTTTGCCCACACTGTTCTGTTCTGTTCTCCCCAGTGTTGCCTGCAAAAGCGTGATTTTTTTAACTAGACAAGGATCTCGATTTCCGCCTTGTGTAAAAGAAATGATTGAAAAAGAGCTGATTTTATACTAACTTTAAATTAACTTTGAAATAAATAGGACGGAGCCCGAGGCGGAGGCCAGTCGTAGTGCAGGGTTCGATTCCCACTCGAAGAAATTAAATATTTCCTATTTTCATTTCTTCGCTCGCTCTTGTATCGAGGCAGTTAAGTTAACTAAGCACTCAACACGCAATGTCTCTAGAATTCGGCGGAAAGTCGTAAGCTAAGCGTCTTAACACTTTGGCTACCTCTGCCCACCCTGCTAAAAGCGAGATTCAGCATGAAGTTAAAAAATAAGTGATCGGACATATCTGACACTATTCAAAAAAGTCTCAGTCAGTCAGTCTTAGTAAAAATCAGTTGTTAGTATGTCAGTCATTTTCCTATCACATAAACATTTATATACAAATGAAAAATAATATAAGCGTGAAATCACTAACGCAATATCATATAAGCCACTGTGAAGAATAAACTTAGTTCTTTCTTCTATATGTATGTATGAAAGGCTTTTGTTGGCGCAAACTGTATAAAAATATATTAATACCGAAGTTACCAAACCCCTTTTACGAGATATGATATAGTATATTGATGTTTCGATCTCAATACACGCTACAGCAGTGCAGTTTTGTTTTATCAGACAAAACGTGATGGTTCTCAGTTCGTTTCAGGGGTAAAAATTCAAATATCGTATGCTTCTAAAGTGCAGCGTTAAACCACGTAGCTTAGCATAACGTGTCTATGCTGAGCGTCACATTACTAGCTTCTCTGTGGATATAAAAATAATATTACATTATTTTTCCATTTACACCGTAATTAGAAAGGAAATAATTCATCATTTACCTTCTCAGTTGTTTAGGTATTGAGTAATGAATATCAGTGAGTTCAAGTCTATACACATAAATAAGGTCTCAAAATCGGAGATGCGGAAAACGAACTATTTTGATACCAGGAAAACTTAAAACTAAAATATATAATGCCAGTAGCGCAGGGGCGCAAGCGTGCGAATGTAACACATTCGAGAAAATGAAATATTTAATATTTTCATTTTCAGAACGCGGCGTTGAGTTCCGCTAGTCAACACGCAATGCCACCACAATTTGGCGGAGTGTAAAACAGTAATACTAGGTATAAATATTCCCTCTGCCTACCCTTCTATGAGCGGGATACAGCTAGTACCCAAAATATATTATATCAAAATATATATATTGTATCGTTTATTATCTTATGCGGTTTCGATGCTACCTCTGGGAATAATTATAATAAAATTTTATGACCACGTCGAAGCAGTATACGCTATTTTAGATTTAACGCTACTCTAATATATTAAAGTTATTTCAAAAATAAAATAAAAACTGAATTTAAAACTATACCTGCATTTGTATGCACAAATTTAAAGAAAAATTAAAAGACAAGAAAATAAATAATAAATAAAGATAAAATAATAAAATTCTTCATACTTAAATATCCATTCAATACTTAAAATCCGCTATTTTTAGATTCGGTAACAATTATCCAATTTATATTTCTTTACTATAATAATTTTCTTACCTATATTTTGTTGATTTTTCCAATAAGTGCTGATTTTTTTTTCATGAAAAAGAAGTACCATATTCCGTACATAATTCGGCGTAAGTGCGGAATGGATGTGTCTTAATAGGAACAAAGTGTCTCAACACTAGGTTCCCTCTGCTCACCTTGCTATTTGCGGGATACAACGTGACGCTAAAAAAAAATACCCATTCTATACTTATTTAGAAAACGTATAAAAAATTTAACGTAGCGGAATTTGAACCCGCGCCTCCTGGAAACCGACCAGTAAAAATTTCGACGTAGCTTGATGAGAACGTATAGCTTAGTGGTCAGAGCGCCTGGTCGGTTTTCAGGAGGCGCGGGTTCAAATTCCGCTACGTTCAAATTTTTATACGTTTTCTAAGCAAGTATTTTTCCTTCCTAAGTGTGGATTACCCATTCTACCTGAATTCTGACTTAAACACGTAGAATAAGTCGTATGTCATACATAATTCTTAACTATTTCCATTTCAAAACGGAGGCGTAGTACACGATAGTAATATATCTATAAATTCAATCGAATATGCAGTAAAGGCGATAAAAATAGTATGAAATGATATATATACATTTCGAATACTGATTCTATATTATTGATTATGTTAAAATATGATGATTAAAGAATAAACGTTGTTTTAATTATTTCTAGAAGATATGCTACGAACGAACTAACAATTAAAATGAGCTACCGAAACTATTAACACTTACTTATGAGATATAGTTATTCTTTTCAATTATTAATTTACTTAAATTTATATTTCCATTTCTTCGCTCTGGTATCGAGGCAAAGCGCGGCGTTGAATTCTGCCACTCAACACGCAATGCCTCCAGAATTCGACAGAAAGTGGGGAACGGAGTGTCTTAACACTAGGTTCCCTCTGCCTACCCTGCTGTGTGCGTGAAGCTCATTTATTTTCAATAATTTCAAGCAATTTCTTGAACAAAAAAAACAATTATTTACAAACTCCGCCAACACGTTGAAACAAAAGAAACCACAATTAATCCGCAGTTAATCCAAGATAGCAATTAACTGCCACAGATTAAAAATATACAATATAGAGGTAGAATAACAAAAAAGGTTGAATTAAAAAAAAAAAATAGAAACCCACCTGTAATTACACCCAGCACGCCTAATATAAGTACAACTAGCACGGCACGACACTAAATACAATCTAAAGATGAAAACCAAATTGTTCAGAAATTATTATTAAAGTATAAGTATTTTAAAACATCGCATGTGTCACGTGATATAGTTGTGTAAATTTCGACTACATTTTTTTCGTGTTTTTAATTTTATTTACGCGAACCATAAGCACGTGTATACGGCGGAACGTACCTCTTTACACTGAAACCGAGGGGTAGGAAACCCCTATTTCGATACTACGATTCCAAAGATTATTTAGGAGAACTGGCTAGTGATAAAAGTTAGAGGAGTTTTTGTTTTTAGGGTTCCGTACCTTTTAAGGAAAAAATAAACCCTTATAAGATCACTTTGTTGCCCGCTCGTCTGTCTGTCTGTCTGTCAAGATCCTTTATCTCAGGAACAATTCAAACTATATACTCAGATCGATGGCCCTATGATGATTTCCTTATAAAAACGTATTTCTACATTTACTCTAATTAAGATACGGCCGTTTATATCGCAAAAAACGTATTTCGACATTATGAAGAGAATCAAAATTAATAGGATACTTCTGATTGACTAAGAATTATGAAATTTGGCAGCTAGCTGAAAAATATATATTTTTTTATTAAATCCTAAAAAAAAAGACATGAGGGCAAAATTTGATATTATTTAGATATATTTTTTTGCCTTAGATAAAAATGAGGTCTTAGATAAAAGGGCTCTAGCTAAGCTAAGCCTGAATTTTAAAAAGTTCGAGATCTCCAGTTTTTGTACGAAACTCTCAGTGGGCAAGCCCGATTCGCGCTTGTACTGTTTTTTAATTTCAATTTAATAACTTATTGTAAGTTGTAATTCATTTGTATAATTTAAATAAAAAAAATATTTTGAATTATCAAGTATAAATAAATGTTTATATGTATTAATATAGTAAATATAATAATTTTCTAATTGAAAATTCTCCTCCTGTCTCTCTCCTGCCTTGCGTTATACAAAATTCCTTATATGATAATACACACTACTCGTAAATGTTTAAAACAGATTTTTTTTATGAGATTTTATTTAGCATTTTATTTGTCAAATTTGCAAATAGTATTTTTTTGAAATATTTATTATATTAAAATATATATTAATGAAAATAAATGTCTTTATAGTATATCTCAAAATTTCTAAAACGTCAAATCGTTATACTCGCTCAAATAATGTTATTATTAAAAAATACATATAACCTACAGGTTGAAATTCTATAATCTTTGGTCTATTTGGCTGAAGGCGAAAAAGGGATGGAGAATACAAAAAATACCCCTATCAGAAAGGGATAGATGTATTGACGAATGTACACAGTATTTGACCAACCTTTCTTTCAGCTGAAATAAAATATGAGTTCGTAGAAGTTACAGTCGATGCAAGTATTCAGGTATTACCTAACTATGAAAAAGTAATAAAAATTGACATTTATATGGGAAAAGTTGAAAAACTGATGCCGTCGTGGCTAAGTGGGACAGCCCTTGACTTTTAACACGACAGTTATAAATTCGATCCCCATTACAGGCTATGATTCCATTAATTTTCGCTCAGGTAAGCAAAGCGAGGTGTCGATTTTAACCAATACACATATAATGTTTCCAAAATTCTGTGGGAAGTGGAAAACGGAGGTTCCCTCTGCCTGCGTGCTATATGGAGGACACAACGTGAAAAAAAAAGATATAGTCAGGTGCAATCCGATCGTGAATAGTACGCAATTCAAATCTCTGATTTTCTTTTTTCACTTTCTCGTTTTATAGCAGGGTAGATAGAGAGAACCTAGTGTTAACATACCCCGCTCTTCTCTTTCCTAAGTTCAAGACATTGCGTGTATACGGAACTCTACGCCGCAACTTGCTTGTGCAACTTCATAACAATTGAAAAGCAGACATTTATTTCAATAAAGAAAAACACATGAAACTAGCACCACCTCACTTAAAATGTATATATTTACTTGTTGTGTGTAATGTGTGTAAGAGTACTGTATTTTAAATGGGTTTTTTAAGTTCATGCTGTATATATGCCGCATATAAGATAAGCAGAGGAAACCTAACGCATATGTAAACCGCTCTCAACTCTGAGATTGACCTTGTGATCGGTCTTGAGATTATCTTTCTTTTATCAATCTTTATATTTTTAATCTTTAAAATATATAATTTTATTTTAATAATCTATTAATTAAAACGACTCTAAACTTGACTCAATTACCAAGTTGAGAGCAATTTATAAATACGGGCCCTAGTTTAGACGGATTGTCTTCTGTTCCTCAATTACCCACCCAATTTTCACCTCGTTACCATAGTGAAGGAAATTGAACTCACAACCTGAGCTCCCTTGCGCCACAACTGGCCTCAACCTCATTTTGCTATTAACTAAAATTTCTTTATCCCATTGCTTTACTTATCTAGTATATCTAAATACTGATTGCTGAATCGTGTCACTCAACATCGATATCATCTAAAATAATACTCCCCCCCGTATAGAGCCTTATATTTTTTCATGAATTTATCAAATAAAGTACATATAATACATGATAAACATAACATAAATACTGAAAAAAATACACAAATACACTTAAATATATTATTATCTAATTTAATAATTTACGTGTTCAATAAATCAATGAGCTTCACGCTGTATCCCGCTCACGGCAGGGTAGACAGAGGGAACCTAGTGTTAAGACACTCCGTTCCCCACATTCCGCCAAGTTCTGGAGGCGTTGCGTGTTGAGTGGCGGAACTCAACGCCACGCTTTGTCTAGACACCAGAGCGAAGAAATGAAAAATAATAAAAATGCATGTAAATATAATCTACGTACGTATAATAAATTAACGTGTTCATTAAATAGGTATTTCAAATGTTAATTATTTTTATACGCATATAAAGAATATAAGGTACTTTAGATTATAAGGTGGCTATAATGGGCCATAATTGTTAGTTTTACGAGGTATACGGAAAACGATCGCTCGATTATGCAGTGAGCTAGAGCAGCCCTCGTTAGAAATATGTTTAGTATGTGAATATTATTTATTTCTTTTTTTTTATTCGGTATGTAATGTATTGATAGCTTTTTCAATTATTTTATTGAGCCGGTCGTGGCGCAGCGGCACGAGGTGTGACTGCAATACCGACTGGTTGTCGGTTCAATCCCCACTCGAGGAGATGAAATATTTACTTAAATTTATATTTCCATTTCTTCGCTCTGGTGTCGAGATTAAGCGCGGCGTTGAGTTCTGCCACTCAACACGCAATGCCTCCAGAATCCGGCAGAAAGTGGGGAACGGAGTGTCTTAACACTAGGTTCCCTCTGCCTACCCTGCTGTGTGCAGGATACAGCGTGAAGCTATTTTTTTTAATTTATTGAGGTAGTCATCATGCAGTGTAGAAGTAGAGCTATTGACTGTAAATGCGACGGTTGTGGGTCCGATCTCCAGTCAGGGAAAGAGTCAAAGTCGAACTGAAATAATTTTATTCAAAATAAAAAATAACAAACTTTTTTTTTTGAACGTCACATAATTTACCACCAGTTGATTTGAGGTACTGTCTCAGTCAGACCTGAAAAGAACCTGAACCTGCCTGGAACCTGACATGGAGTGCATTAATATTATGCTTTCTCCGCTTACTTTGTTATTTGTTGGAAACAGAGTGAAGTATGAAAAAAATTGTTTTAAATACTGAATTGTTAATTAAAGTGTAATTTATTATCTATCTAGTACAGAGAAAATAATCGCTAAATTGTGACTTTTAAGCAATCGAATTTTTAAGATAAAAGAAAGCAGTCTAAATGTAATGTTCAAATATATATTTTATTCACTTTTTTACAAAATATTTATAAGTTATATATTAATTAATATTTATTTTCAGAATATGAATTACTCTTAGCTTTAATTACAATCACGTACACAAATACCCAGGATTTTAACCCATACTATAATAAAAAACTACCTAACGAAATATTCAATCGGACTTTCAAGGACTACATTCAAAAATTTAAGCCGAGCCGCATATGGAGAGAAATAGAAGAGAATAACAAACTAAATGGCATCAACAAAACATTCAAAGACGAATTCGACAAAATTTTAAACCTGACAGACGAAACTGACGAATTGTTACACTTGAAGGTCAACAACGGCAATCCGAACTTACTTTTGAGCCAAGACGGAAGAAGATGGAAACCACCAGGTCATTTAGTGAACAATAGACACGATCCGTTCAGTTTGAGACGCAGAATATTAGAATTAATGAAACAGGCGATTTATCAAACAAGGAATAAAATGGTACTGATGCAAATACTGAGGGCGAAATATAACACGATATCACTGTACAAAATGGGGTTCCTTACGAGTAAAACTGATACAGCTTGCAAAACATTTGCGGGTTTTGCATTTAAATCGTTCAAAGCCTGTACAATGTCCAGACAGGTAGCTATAAGATCATATTTTGTGATAGAAAAGCTGGAAGCGAACGAACGATTGCTAAATTTGTGGTTCGACATAGACCTCCTCGTGGACCTCATCGTGTTAAATCACGAGAACTGCAAGAGAATGCTGAACCAAGTGATGACTAATAGGAAACATGCTTGGAAGTTTGTTGATTAAATGTTTATTTTTCTGCATGTTTTGATATATTATTAGTATATAAAATAACAGTATTTTTTTATAAAATTTTTATGTATTTTGTGAAAACCTGTTTCGTATCGTTCCCGTAGGAATTAAAAATATATTTTCTTATGGCTCTCCACTGATTATTTAAAGAAGTCAGCCATTCAATCACTCACAATTGACATTTTCTGCTCATTAAGTAAGGAACCGTTTTTTTTTATAAAACCAACAATAACATTTCCCCGTACAAGTATCAAATCTATAACCTACATATGTATTTTATTATAAGTTTTTATAATAAAGCATAGAGTTTTTAGCGGATATTTTGTTGAGTGGCGGAGCTCAAGGCCGCGCTTTGCCTCGACACCAGAGCGAAGAAATGCACATATAATCGTAAATAAATATTTCATCTCCTCCACTGGGGATCGAACCCACAACCAATCGATTTTGCAATCACACTTTGTGCCCCTGCGCCACGACTACCCTCAAACATTTAACATTGTTTCAAAACTTTTTTTTTTTTTTTAATAAAAGGCAAATAAAAAGTAATCGTTTTAATTAAAAATACATTTCATGCGCCATAAAAAATATACCTATACAAAAAGTTTCTACAATAAAATAATGATAACTATATAATGTTATACTAAAGTGGGTGGAAAATGAAAATTGTAGCCATATGCACAATATTCATACATTTTTGTAAGTATTTTTTATTATCTCACAATACATGCAGAATGTAATGAAAAAAGAAAGGGTTGCCTTCCTGTTGCTATATGCGGTGAAGGAGCTTAGTGTTAAGACACTTCCCTCCTCACCTTTCCGCTGTTTTCCGCCATTCACTCAATGCCGCGCTTTTGCCTTGACACCAGAGAGAAGAAATTAAAATATTTAATATTTTATTTCTTTTATTATAAAGTAAAAATTAACGATAAATAGAACTTGACAATGAAATACAGTTTCATTTCATTTTTCACATTCACATTGTAGGCATTGCGGCTCAAAGAGGCAGCATCAGACTGCAAATATGTTGGTTTTATGTCTCAATTCAGAGAGAACAGAGTGACATGACACTAAGTTAAAGAAAAAAAACAGTTTACTTCGAAGCCTATAATTGATAACATTCTTAAAATTATAATACTATTAAGTAGTAATTTATTATTCGTAATTTAGGTTCCTGTACAGAAAATGGTACACCGTTCGTTGTGATCAAAGATAATGCATTTGAAGTCCTGCATGTTTTATATGGTGACTTAACCGATATGAGGGACCTGTTCCTGCCACCTATAGACGAAGATTTAACAAACGAACCAGATGAAGTTACTGAAAAGCCCAAAAGAACAGATTGGAGTTTTGACTACATAAAAGAGGGTTCAGAACACCGCGATATTCAAGAATACAACGAAATAACTAAAATACTGAACAATGGAACTAGAAGATATTGGGGCACCTACTATGGTTGGAAAGATCCAGACGACTCGTCCTGGTGGTCATTCTGGCACAGAGGCATCGAAGAAATGAAGAAAGACAAATTTTTGGATCTTTCACTGGTATTTTTGTATCACGCTAGGTATCAAGTGAAAAAAGTGTTAACCATAAAACATACGATACGAGTGGACAAAAGATACAAAATTGGTTACTTGTTCAATAGATTAAGAAGGATAAAGTATGAACAGCAGAAGTTAGTTAGTCATGCCCATGAACAGCACAAAACTGAATACGGAACTCTACATTCTTTACTGAAACTATACGAGAAAATAGTGCGGTACGATGTGGATATCACTGATACTATCACGTTGATAAAAGATATAGACCAAGAGGCACCTCAGACTATACTTATGCCAGGAATTACAAAACCAATTTGGGCCTAGATTATACTTTTATTTTTAATATATCATTTAAAGTATTTTATATCTATATTTTTTAAGCTTCACGCTGTATCCCGCTGTATACCGCACACAACAGGGTAAGCAGAGGAAACCTAGTGTTAAGACAGTGCGTTCCCCACTTTCCGCCAAGTTCAGAAGTCATTACGTGTTGAGTGGCGGAACTCAACGCCGTGCTTTTACCTCGACACCAGAGCGAAGAAATTAAAATATAAATAAATATTTCACTTCCTCGGAGTGGGGATCGAACCCTCAACCAGTCTCGTATGCAGTCACACTTTGTGCCACTGCGCCACGTCTGGCCTCAATTTATATAACGTTAAATTAATTAATGACCGTATGCGATGGTGGGTTCCGACACTCTATAGGCACGCATAAACTTACATAACGTATCTAAAAAAAAGGCAATAAATAAAAGAATATTTAACTTACAAAGTTTTTTCTGTCCTGCTTTAAAAAGAAAAAAAAAGAATTGCCAACATATTGTAAATAAATTCTCAATAAACTACCTCGAAAGGTCAAAAATGCTCCCATGTTCCAGTGTCGTGTTTACGGACACGCCCACATACTTCCACTATAAAAGATTAGCGACAGTCAAATCTACGAGCTTTGAAGTAATTTAAGTATTGTTGCATTTCAATTAATAAAGTATCGACTTTTTTAGAAAACATATTATAGGGATGTGAGTGTGAGTTTAAATGTGACAGTCGTGGGTTCGATTCCTACTCGGAGGAATGAAATGTGTAATATTTTCATTTCTTCGTTCTTGTACCGAAGCAAAACATGGCATAGAGTTCCGCCACTCGACACGGAATGCCTCAAGAATTCGACTGAAGTGGGAAACGAAGTGTCTTAACCAGGCTTCCTAGGTTTTATCTGCATACCATTTTTTGTATCTTTAAGTCTTTTTTGTATTTTTAAGTAGACAATCATATTGTCCTGACAATCAATTGAACTAAGAGAGCATCTGTAAAATCATTTTCTGTGATTGTCTGTGATATATAAAAATCTAATTTAATACACTATTAAAGGAATTAAATATTGAATTCTATCTTATTAACATCTCCCCGATTCCTTAACCCACACCTCTTGGATTCCGTCCAAGAGGCTACCTAACATTATATTTTTTAAAAAGAAAGTATTTCTTTATCTGAAGTATTGAATAATAGTACAAATCTATCCTCTTTCATAAAAAACGTATTTTATCGGCATCGTTACGGGATACAATTAATGAACATAGTGACAAACCTCTCACTTTTCCACTTATCATCTAGTTACAGACAATGACTTATTACTCCACGACGGATGTGGGTTCGAGTCCCACTCGGGGATATTTATTATTTTAGGTTAAAAGACAAAGCGCGACGTTGAGTTCCGCCAATTAACGCAGTCGCAGTGTCTCGAAATTTGAGAAAAAAGTAGGGTACGAAGCGGCTTCACGCTAGTTTCCTTCTGCCTACCCTGCTATGCGGGAACAAAGGTGAAACTGCTTATTGTACTCAAGATCGCTAAAATCGATATATGTTCATAACAAAATAACCGTGACAAATTACATGAAATTGGAAAGAAACAATCGTAAACACTATGTTTCTTATACTTATCACCTTCAGTAAGTATTTTTTTAAACATCTATTTTTCTTTACTATATTTTAAATCAAATCAAACAATTAATTGCCATGTCTATATTTCTTTTGATTTTGAAATAATATTTACATAGAATATGTAATGTAATCAATATAATTCTCGTGGGTTAGGTTCACAAGCGTACGACTGTAAATGCTACGTTTGTGGGTTCGATTTCGTCTCGAGCAAAGGATATATTTCATGTTCATTTTGGTACTTAGGAAAAGCTCGGCGTTGAGTTCCGCCAATCAACAAGCAATGCCTCAAGAATTCGATAGAACACTTTCCGCGAACGTAGGTATCTTAATGGGGAACGGAGTGTTATAACACTAGGTTCCCTCCTCCTATCCTGCTATGTGCCGGATGCGTGAAGCTTAAAAAAAGGACTAGAATACATATTTGAGGTCATCGTCGTGGACCTGGATCGTCTCACTGTAAATGTGGTGGTTTACGAGAAAAAGCGCGGCGTTGAGTTGCGTTAAATAACACATATCATCATCCCAACATTATCCACACCACCTGGATACGTGGCAATCCACTACTGTGCGGTTTCGTAGGAACTTCTGTCCACCCGGCACGGACCTGTGGAATGGCTTTCAAAGCGCGTCTATCTCCATCTTAAAGGCCGGCAACACACCTGTAACTCCTCTAGTGCTACACGGGATCGTGGGCGGCGGTAAACACTCACCATCAGGTGACCCGAACGCTCGTTTGCCTTGTCCTTTTCCATAAAAAAAAACAGGATTTCTCGAAAATTGAGCGAAATATGGGTAGCAGAGTATTTTTATGCGCTCATATATAGAGATACACATCACATACATCCAGATTAATCCCTAAGTGTAGAATACTTCAGAACTATTAAATAATAAATTAATTTACTATATAACTAGATACTTAAAATTTCACAGATATCTTTATAACCTATGGCTCAAGCGACACATCAAATATTAACGAACTCTTCGAAACCCTAACATCCGGGGATCCATTAGAAAAAGTATCAAAACCCCCAGGTATTATAATGAAGAACATCACCATAGACCTTGAGAAAGTAAATTTCACCACAATTTTGTCAAAAATCAACAAATTCAGCTTCAATTTGGTTGACAAAGAGTTAAACGAGAGTGTTTTAAAGGATATAGAGACGAGGCGTTTGAGTTGGATAGGTTCTGGGTCACAGTGGAACAGAGCAGCCAGGATCTTGGTTCAAACGAAATTATTTGATTTAATGTTACAACTTATTTACATGGCGAGGCACAAGATCAAGCAACTTGAAAATGAGGCATATTACAATACAGCTGACACTTCATACAGAATAGCCTTCTTGTATAGACGTTTGCGACGTATTTGGAAGAAAATGTTGGATATTTACACAATCATGGTTAGGAATAGGTGAGTTAAATATCAAAATCATTGCTGCATCCCGCACACAGCAGGGTAGGCAGAGGGAACCAAGTGTTAAGACACTCCGTTCCCCACTTTTTGCCGAATTTTGGAGGCATTGCGTGTTTGAGTGGCACAACTCAACGCCGCGCTTTGCGTCGACACCAGAGCGAAGAAAAGGAAATATAAATTTAAGAAAGTTTTTCATCTCCTCGAGTGGGGATTGAACCCACAACCAGTCGGTTTTACAGTCACATTTTGTGCCCTTGCGCCACGACTGGCCTTATAGGTGAGTTAATTGTTTTAATTGCAGTGGAACTGGGTCTGGTTGTAAATGCGATGGTTGCGGATACTAAGTACAATCAGGGGAAAATTGTATTGAATTTATAAACATTTCACAGGTCCAGTAGACGAAGCCAAAACCATCTCGATTCAACAGTGCCATACTATTTAGCAATGGCTTCAACTTATTTTTATATTTAAATTATTTAATAACAAAAAGTAAAACACGGTTGTGGGTTCGGCTCTCACTCGAGGGGAATAGAATATTTTCATTTCGTCGCTCTGGTCACAAAACCAGCGTTGAGGTCAGCTACTAAACACATTATGTCTCCAAAATTCGGCGGAAATTACGAAACGAAGTGTTTTTATACAAGGTTCCCTCTACTTATCACGCTATGTGTGGGGTACATTGGGAAACTAATTAATTTAATTTATTTCACAGAGATAGAAAAAAATATTACGCAGAATTATTTGCCAGTGCAAAGCCCTTTTTAATATTACACCATAAAGCTGTAAAATTACACGTCGATTTCATTTACCTCTGGTGGGTGCTTGTGAAAATGCACGAAAAATACGACTTCAGACATGGCAATCCTGCCTCGATGCCACCAAACTTTAAGGGGCAAAAGGCGTATATGGAATTAATGGGTGTAACAGGAAAATAAACAATGTTAAAAGTTAAAGTGTTTTTTATTTATTTCATGTTAATCTTTTTGTTTCCTGACAATTTTGCTCGGTTATGTATAAAGAATGAGTAGTCTTTACTGTCTCTTTGCGCGATGGTTGTAGGTTCGATTCTTATGTAAGTAAAAAAACCCTGTTTATTTCGCAACTCAGACAAAACGAAATGCGACGTCTTTCGGGAAAAAAGTGGGGACCGGACTTTCTTGACTCTTGGTTCTCTCTATCTTTCCTGCTGAAACATATACAATATTTATATAAAAGATATTATATTATTCATAATATTTGTACGATTTTCAGAATATCCTACATGTTTTGCTAAGTATTTTACTAAAGTAAGGCTCATTCTGACTTAATTTTTTTAAATTCAAAAGTCTTGCAACAATTCATACAGACTAGCTAGTACTCGGGCTCTTCTCACATATTTTGTTAGAGAAAAATAAAATAAAGTTGCTTAATATATATTTAGTTCTTCCAATCATCGGCCACCTTTTTTGTGCCAGTTCTACTACTTGTCGAAGGCTATTATCTAGGTAGTCTATATATTAAAATTAAAAAAAAATCATCAGCTTCACGCTGTATCCCGCACACAGCAGGATAGGCAAAGAGAACCTAGTGTTAAGACACTCCGTTCCTCACTTTCTGCCGAATTCTGGAGGCATTGCGTGTTGTGCTTAACCTCGACACCAGTACGAAGAAATGGAAATATAAATTTAAGTAAATATTTCATCTCCTCGAGTGGGGATCGAACCCACAACCAGTCGGTTTTACAGTCACACTTCGTGCCGCTGCGCCACGATGGCCTCTAAAGTCTATATATGATTTTTTCTTTTTAATTTGCGTATCGTAACTAATTCCAATATAATTTTAAATTCAATTATATTGTAAGTATTTTGTTCATTGTACATGTGTTTAATGTAATTATTTAATGTTGCGTAAAATTATATGCTTTTTTAATGTAGCAATGCAGCAATGTTATTCACCATAAAATTAATTATTACTCTAGGTAAGTTTTTTATCTAACTGAATGTGGTGTCTCTTGTGGAAATATATATATTTACTATTATAGAAAACGTATAAAAAACTTGAAGGTAGCGGGATTTGAACCTCTTGGAAATTCTTGGAAACCGCTCAAGCCCACTAACCACTAAGACATGCATTCTCTTTGAGCTACAGCGAAATTCTTTCCTAAGAGTGGAATTACACTTTAAAAATATTGAAAATATATATACTTAATAAGTAAGATCAAAATATGGCATTAGGTTTATGGCCTTATACCACACCGCCTAGGTTGGATAGCTAGGTTGGATAACTGATACCTAAATATATTTTACTAAATCACGTTCAGCTATTTGATTTCATGTTGGTACAATATTGATTTCCTTATTGGGTTCAGACTCCTTTGTGGGAAAACTCACAGTTACAGTTAAAAATACAAACTCTCCATTGCCATTATAAACCACTGGACTAACTGATTAGGTGTTTTACTAAATTTAATTTGGATGACAGGTTTAATCGTTTATTAATTTCAGTTATACATAGAGCTTATTCTTCTAATGAATTAAACCTAACTATGGAGGAAATAAATAAATTAGATAACATATTGACATCTAAGTTATCCAACATAGCGGTAATAAACGAAAAAGCTTTAAATTCTTTCCTGTCAAATTCAATTGACAATAGCACTGACAATCTAGATCTCAGCGCGTTTGACATTGAAACTCAAAAAAAGGTTTTAAGTGTAGCCGAAACAAAAAATAAAATGGCCAAAGAGTTTTTAAACAATACGAGACGAGATAAAAGAAGATACGGAGAATTGACAGCGGAACACGACGTGAAATATTTTAATACAAAGGCACTCGATTTAATGAAACAATCTATATACTCCACTAGATATAGGCTCCAAGACACACGAGAGCTCAGAATAAAATATTCTAACGATATTGCTTACCAAATGGCTCTTTTGTATGGGTCATTGATGCAATTGCGGTTGAAATTAGACAACATTTACGCCACTTTAAAAAAATTGTCTTATGATTATAAATTTATTTACTATTTAACGTTGTACGAGCGTTGTGTTGCTATACATGTGGACGTCATGCAAATGGTGGAGCGGATGTTTACAATGTCTCATACTCTTAGAAAATCAATTGGAGAAGAAACTGATACGGAAGAACTTATAGAACTTAAAGAACGGAATAACAATCCGTAATAAACAAGCCTTTCGTTGGTATAATGATTTGCAGTTGTCTTACACACAGGTTAAATAAAAGTATTTATTTATTTTTTATTATTTTTATTAATACACCGTACAATATTCATAATAAAATTAAAAACATAAACAATTCAGGAATGGAACATAATACACTAAACACAATCTCAAAAAACAACTAACTAACTGTTCATAAAATCTCAAATAAATTACAGAAAAATAATCGTAACTGAACAAATAAGTATGTAATAAAGTCGTTTTTAACATATTCAACATCACTTACCCTTAGTTTGTTCTGTTGTGAAATTAAAAAAATGAGAAATTTAAACTTAAGAGTTAAAAGATTTTAACGGGGCGAATAGAATATTGCAAATTTATTTAAAAATTTAAATTTCACGTGTAAAACTTAATCTATTTTCTTGATTTTAACCTTTTATTTCCCACCTCAATTTCTTTTATATCACATCATATTTAAAATTCATTGTTAAATACAACTTTATTCTATACAATTGTACGGCATTTAATTAAACTTTCATTTAAAAAGCGTAAACTAATATTTTATACCCATATATAAAAATCAATAGTTGAGCCACATCTGATGTAAATAATATCCTGAAACATCAATTAATATTTCAATAAGAACCTTACTTCATAAACTAAGTTTGTTTCAAAAAAACTTAATGTTACAAGGCAAGAAACTCGTTGACATAATAATCGATACAATGGATTTTTATTTATATTTGATATCTTTCAATTTATTTATGGTTATAAAGTATTGTATATCTAACATCTATGATGGAAGATTCGAGAATTGCCTTAACTATTAAGTATTAGCCATTGATCTTATATAGTGAGTATTGACTTGGAGGTTACATATCGAGTAAATTGTTCGATTGTAAAATAATTAATTACTAAAATATTCGACATATTGATTTTATACAAAATAAATAGATATAAAACTATAACATGAAATGAATTTACAATGTAATGTTTATTTGGTATATAACTAAATAAAATTATTTAAAAAATATATTATTTACAAATTAAGAAAATCGATTATAAAATTAGTATTTGAAGATTTTGGGTATACTTTCCTAAATGAAAAGAAAATTCAAAACTTGCAAGTTCTCATAAGGTGGTAACATTTAAATGGAGAAGGTAAGTTTACAAGTAATTAAATTTACTTTTCATTGTGCGAGAGGTGTCCGTTAAAAGTTCTTTGTCATTAGAAATTATAAAATAATATATATTTTGTTACGGAAGAAGTTAAAACCATTATTTAATTTGAACTCAATTTAAGGAGTAAAAATAAAAAAAAAAACAAATGACGAAAGGAAGTCTATTTAAAATTTGTTTGATACCTCCTTCGTCAAAACATCAAAATGGCCGCCAAGATGTTTTTTATTGTATCTTATATAAAACAAAAGAAAAAGTGAAACTTTTACATATGCTACACCATCACTTAAAAAGAATTATCCATCAAAATTTATAATGTTCATGGAAAATTCCAATATAACTAAAAACCTCACCAAAACGTCAAGAGAAAATCATCTTTTTGGCTTAAAAGCGCCATTTTATTCTATTCTGTAGTTGAATAATTCAACATTTGGTGGCACAAATTGAATCTCGTTAATATTTGTCCTCAACCACAATGGGACTAAAATATGGTTGACACAAACATTGTTTACTATCCAATAAGGGCCATCACGTTATACCACCAACAAATATATATAGTTAATTTTTTAAGTTTATTATTAATTTAAAACGAAGAAGTAGCCAATATCAAGAACATCTGATAGGATAATGAGAATTTTGCACCTAAAATACTATACTTAGTTATCATAATATGTAGTTAAATACAGATAGATAATCACTACGTCCTTGTACACTGATACAGCGACAAAACGAACGTCAGTCAGCGATTATCTGTATTGTCAAAATGTATTGTGTTGAAAGAGGATACTTTTTTTTAATTTCAGCCCTGCCTCAAGCCTTTTAAGATAACCGTCCCTTTTAAAGTTTTAGTGAGATTTTTAAAATAACTTATTCTAATTTAATTATCTAATAAAGAGCCATATGTCATCATCAGCGTTCGACTGATGGTGAGGGTTTTGGTAGAGGGTACTCAATTAAGACTAAAAATTTTAAATTATCACATCACTTAATGGCCCTGAAAGACTATTTCAAAAACGTCAAGTAGACCAATTTCCTTTATAATACATCAAGATTCAATGTACAATCTTTAGGGATTAAGTTGTGGTTATAATCATTAGTAGTTTTGGGCGACTATAAGGAAAAATACAAATGAAGATACCGTACGATCTCCTTTTTTTGATTAAATAACTTACCACAAAGGTTAAGCCCATTACCTTATTAAATAAGGTAATACGGTAAGAAAAGAGTAAAAAAAACTAGTTTTATTCCTTAATTACCCCCTTGTGGCTAGTTTAGAAATCATCAAAAGCAGATAAGTACATTTACCTCAATCCCTACAAGATTTAAATAAATTTGCATGTATTAAAAAATTTGGACTTCCCTTTGCATCATTCATTCATTCGTTCTAAATATTTGACGTTTTTGAAAGTTTGTCTTTAGTCAACTTAAAATAATATGTACATAAATTTACAATGTGTGTGATAATCCAGTGATTTAAAGTCACTGCCGCTATTTACATATTTATAAGTGAAAAAATAATTTTGATCTCGGTTAAAATATTTAAAAAAACTAATTGAACGTTGGAAAAGGCCAATTATTATGAGAAATGTACAGAAATATGTAAGTTTTAAAGTGGATATCATATTTAAAACACACAAATTTCATATTATCAAAACAATTGGCCAGAACGATCAATTAATTGAATGAATGAGCGAATATATATTCTATAATAATAGAAAACAAAATAAGTTAATTTAGTGAATGAACTGAATTTGGAATGAGTATATGTAAACAAATTCATTCTTTTATATAAAAATTATAAAAATAGATAGACTTTCGACATTTCGAACTTCTTTTGATAATTCGAAGTAATTGGGTATTAAAAAGGCTATTATTGTTTATTTTTAAAACTTTTATACTGAAACTTTTTTTGTTATTGATGGGTTCAAAATTTTCCACGAAAGTTGTTTTTGTCTTTATTTTGTTTTGTTTTTGTGTTTGTTTTAATATACATATTATCAAATTAAAGAAGTTCGAATCTGTCGAATGTCTTGTGGTATGTTGAGATGGAAACTTTATGGGACTTTCATATAATAATGATTTTTGTTTATAATGCCAAGAATTCTGACATAAATATATTTTTTTTTAATTAATAATATAACATAGATCAGTTATTGTAACTTTTGTAACTAAACGTTATTGCCAAAAAGCAAAATTTTTAGTTTAATATAAATTTAAGTTTAAATAAATGGCAATTTTTATTGGATTCATCAGATTTATTAAAAATGTTGACGAAAGATGGAAGTTATTTTATTTGAGGTAGTGATGGCAACGGTTTGTTTTATAAGCACAAAGTAAATTTGGTTTTTATTAAAATTTTCATGTTGTTTTAAATAAATCATTAATCATTATTATTATTCTTTATTTGAAGTGAATAATAGAACAATAATTTTAAATAATATACTTATGAGCTTTAATTTTTGCGATTATTGAATGAAACACAATTATAACCGGATTAATCGATTATTTTAGTATTATATAATAAATTAATTAAGACCTATCCACCCATAACCACGGATTACTGTAAAATGTTGGAAAAGTCGGATTTAAAAAAAATATTATTCAATTTAAAAATATAATCGATTATATCAGCTTAAATTATTTCTTTTAATATTTTAAAAATTTACAATTTTATACGAGGTTGAGGTAGTGATGGTAAAATTTCGAAGTCATCAATTTATGAGAATTATTTGTTAATTAAAAAAATGTATAATAGTCGACTTGCAATATGAGCCTGTTTTCAAATGTAACATAAATTAAAAAAAAATCTTAGCATTATAAACAAAATACTACGAACCATTTCCCCCGCCCCATTTCTTCCAAAATTGACCCCAAAAATTCCAAAAACATTCAAATTCAACCCCCAAACTCCCCATAAATCCCATAAAGTCCCATCTCAAGAAACCCCCTATATATAATCTAAGGTATCCGACTGCTTACCGTCGGTATATCTAAATCTCACTGGGTTTTCGGCTTTTGTGATGTGTCACTCACGAAAATGAACGAGAACTCATTCTTTTTCTGAGCGTATGCTATGAATTCGTCTGGAAAAAAAAATTATAACATTGACTATTAAACTATAATCAAAACGTATAAAAACAACTGCTACACAGCAGAACCGAAAACTCTTAGAAACCATCCTTCTTGGACGATCGATTTATGATGACTGATGACGATGAATTTTTCATTCGTTTTTTACATTTTACATAATTTAAATTATTGACAAGGTCACAAGTTTTGTTGTTTAACTTTCATCATAGCAACTGTTAACATATTATTTACTTTCGTTTCCTCGTTTTACAGACAGAGTGCGGGGTTAAGTCCACCAGCTCAGTACACAATATTTCAAAAATTAAGCAGTGCGTGATAAGGAGAACGTCCTCACTCCTCCAAGCGAAAGAAAGAAAGACGAATTTTATATGATTGAATCTCTATTAATTATAATAAAATCTTACCAATAGTAACATATCCTTTGTTATCGGCGTCGGCCTGCGCGTGGGTGTTTTGCGCGTCCTCCTGACACAGCCCGAGGCACTTGGAAGCGATCTCCTCGAACGTACTGCGGGGTATGCGACCGGTACCAGATGGGTCGAAGATCTGAATGATTGATAGTTATATTTGATTAATTTATTATTATTATTATTATGGTCAGCGTCTCATTATAAACGCGGTTTGAGTTTGATTTCCATTCGGAGAAAAATATTTTTTTCGCTCTGGTAACAAGACAAAGTACGGCGTTGAGTTCAGTCAACACGCTAGGTCTCGTCCTTAATGGAAATAGAGTGTTTTAACATTAGGTTCCCAGGTTCCCTCTGCCTACGCTGTTATATGTGCGGGATACAGCGTGAAGCTAAAAAATACCGTTTTCTGCTCTGGTTGAAAAAACGCGGTGTTGAATTAGATGGAATGTGGGGAACAGAAAAGTGAAACCAAATGTTAGCCTAGTGTATATTAATTAACACTAGGTTCCCTGGGTTTTCCTTGCTACATTACAGTTGAAGAGTCGAGGCCACCCTAAAGCTAAGTTTTTAGAGTATTTTCTACGTATGATAAAAATATTAAAATTAAATCTTCAGCCATCTAAAGGTAATTTCGGGGCAACCATAACTTATCGACTGTACTGTATATGTGAAAAAAAAATTTCAATGTTTTTTTGTTTCATCCAAGGTATTTATTTTGCTTAATGTGCTTTGGAGATAGCGATAAATACCTTAAAAGCGATAGCTAGCAACTCTGAGAGTGGTGAGTGTTGCATCGACAGGAAAGTAGCGCACAGCAGGTAGTCCGGGAAATACACCACGCCTGTTGACCTCTGAAGAATAGATGAAAAAGTATTTAATATAAATATTATGATATAATTAAAAAGGAAAGAATATAAATCGTTTAATTTTTTTCTCATATATTTTATATAAATCTTAATAGTGTATTAAATTATGGATTTTTCGTGTTTCTTTTGTTCTTTTCATTTTCGCTTCAGTAAAACTGAGTGTTTAATTTCTACCATACTACATTTTTTATAGAACAAACAATTTTAGCACTAAGTTCTCTAACCCATTAAATATTATACACACATAAAGACTGTCTTGGTGCAGCGTCACTGGTCTGATTGTAAACGTGATACTAGGCATGATGATAGATTTTGAGAAACTGTTTTTGACTGGGTGAGCCGATTTTGATGATTCTTTTTTTTATTTGAAAGCTGCAAATCATTTTAAATTGCTCTATTTCTGACAATGTTATCCGTAGTAGAAAACCATATAAGTCTTAAATTTGAATTCAGGCTGACGAATAATTCAATATCACGCCAACCGATTTCGATTATTCTTTTTTTTTTGGAAAGAATACACTTTAATGGTAGTTTGAACCATGCCTTCTGTGGGTTGATCTTTACTTCGGGGAAAGAATCATTTCTATTTCCTAACTTTGGTATTATTATCATAAATGTATTGTGCCAAACCACGGCGTTAACTTACGCTACCAACATGAAAATTTGGCGGCGCATGGCGAACAAAGTATCTTAACACTAGGTCTCCTCACCCTATTAAATGGAGGATACAGTGTGAAACAAAAAACAAACCTGCACAAACAAATCGAACAACCGTTGCAAATGAACATTACACGGCACTCCGAGACGTTGCGCGAATTCCTGCTTGGTGAGCCATCGCGCGTGGTTCATGCTCTGCGAGGCTATGTGTTGTTCTAGATGCGAACGATTCAGACTGAAAGGGAAGAAAATATTATTAACTCATATATGTATTAACTGATATCATAATTTTAGTTCATTAGACAATTCAGCAACTGCAACAAACCTAATAACGTTTAAGAAATACCAACGCAGTTATTGTATACCCTTCGAAATGTAAATGATATAATTTGGAGGGATTTTTTTTCTTAAGTGGATGAATTGGAGAAACGCTAGGGTCAGGAAATCACGGATGATGTTATTGTATATTTAAACTTTTTACTATGTTTAATGGGTAGGTTAAGGCATGATTCGCGTCAATATTAAATCAGAACCAATACTAAGGATTGCTTCACGCATTACGTTTGACGTACCCCTTATTTTCTCTCTCTCTTTTCTTTTAAAAAATTCTATAAAAATGTATACTATTTTAATCGTCAAAATGAATTTAGTTACAGTATTTTATATAAATATACCGACAATAATATAGTTATAGGAACTTATTTAGTGGATAATATGGAGAGGAAATCAAATGATAGAGTTTTCTATGTAAACTGACCCAAGGTGCGCCATGAGCTCGCTGAGCTCGCGGCAGGCGGCGGCGTTGGGTATGCCGAGAGTCTTAGCGCGCGCGATCAGCCTGCAGTCGTCGTACGTGTAGTCCAGTACTGGGACTCCTAACGCCCTGAAACATTTATGGTTATTTACAATATTTTTTTTAGTTTCACGCTGCCTCTCGCATATAACAATGTAGGCAGAGAGTACCTAATGTTCAGGCAGAGAGTATCTAACGTCCAGACACTGTTCACCCACCTTCCGTCGAATTCTCATAACAATGTGTGTTGAGTGGCGGAACTCAACGCAACGCTTTGTCTTGTAATGAATCATGCTCACTGTAAATGGATGTAAGTTCGATGCCCACTTGATGGAATAAACCATTTT
Organism: Heliconius himera; assembly: GCA_021202915.1. Lineage (NCBI taxonomy): Eukaryota > Metazoa > Arthropoda > Insecta > Lepidoptera > Nymphalidae > Heliconius > Heliconius himera. The sequence goes on from JAJHJA010000216.1 coordinate 326,545, forward strand.
ATTTCCTCGGTCTTGCTCCCATTTGTCTTGTTACAAAACAAACACACTCTCACGAAAATTTGTCGGAAAGTAGAGAACGGAGTGTCTTACCACTAGGTTCCGCCTGCCTACCCTGCTGTAGATATACTAAAAAACTACATACTTAGCCATGACATCTCTAACATTCCTGGCGTACAGTTTGGGGTCTCGCCTCTCTTCCTCGCTGGGGTAGTAAACGGGTAAGAACTCGATCTCGCACGAACTGTGCACCTGGGTTAGTGTCAGCCATAGCAGCTTTAGCCTGGAATTTATTGATTTTTATTTGAATTATGAAAAAAAAACAATAACTTTGTAAAATTAAAAATGGCAAAATAATATTTTCGCAGGATTCGAGCTTCAGCTCTATCTTCTTTTTAGTAATCTTACATTTCCGCACCCGCGTCGTTTCGTGCAGACTGAATAACAGTTTGTAATTTTTTTCATTATTTTTTAAATTATGTTTTAACTTATTAGACATACTCGTGCATTTAAATGTTGTAAAAAAAATATTATTTTAAGGTATGAACTGAAACAAGTAAAATTTACGAGTTTTACCGGTAATTGAATGTCAAATTGAAATTGCTACACTTTTTCACAGCTCATGCCAAAAACAAATGCTAAAAAAACATTATTTAAAAAACGAGCAAGTGCAAGTCGGACTCGCCCACCGAGGTTCCGTACTAATTTCGGGATTGTACGTTAACTAGAGGTGCAACTTAAAAGTTGACAATTTTAAGTTTCCGCCATATGCAATCATTTCATATGAAATGAACTACAAATAATAAATTCGTAACTATGTTTTTACCTAGAAATACGTAAAAACTTAATATAGTATAAAAGCAAACAAACACTCACGCCCCTGGCCCCTCCCAGGTCCAAGTGACAGTGTCCTTGGCGTTGGGATAGCGGATGGTGACAGGCTGCACGGGCACACCCGGATAGAAACCTCCCGGCTTGAACGTTATCAGGCATGATCGGTTCGTGCAAGTACCCTCTGGGAAGATTAGCACCTGGAATTTAATATTTTAAGCTTTAAAATTAAATCAGCTTCACGCTGTATCCCGCACACGACAGGGTAGGCAGAGGGAACTTAGTGTTAACACACTCCGTTCCCGACTTTCTGCCGAATTCTGGAGGCATTGCGTGTTGAGTGGCAGAACTCAACGCCGCGCAATAAAATTATAAATTACAAAATTATAAAGGATAAAATTAGAAAGGTTAAGTCAAAGAACATATAAACGAGTTTATCTGTAAATCCGAAGGTTCTGGGTTCGATTCCCACTCAGGGGAATAAAATATTTTTATTTTATCTCTCTAGTAAAATTTAAAACAGCGACGAGTGAGTTTGGCCACTTTTTAAACAACGTCTTAAAAATTGCCAGACATGGGGAACAGAGTGACTTACCTTTTTCTTAGGGGGTACCATAAGAAAAAGGCTATATGGGAAATATGGCGCGAAGCAAAATAAAATATAATAATAGTCCTTTCACTATGTGGGCCTCGAACGAACAAAACATGGTACATCCATTGTTAGCCTCAGGCCTGTGACTTATATTATTATTATTGCGTTATTTATTAATTAATTAAATTACCTGAGGCCAATCTTCCTTGGAGGTAGCTCGCTCGATGATCTCCTTGATAGTGTTCTGCCGGGAGTTAGGGTCATCTCGCCATACGTAAACGGGTTGGGTGTAGTTGATTAGTTCTAGAAGATATTGAAAACAAAAATTTAATTCAACTTTTAAATAGATACTTATATTATACTTATTTATAAATTGATTTATTTTAATAGCTTTAAACGTATAATAAAAAAAAATGATTTGTCCATTGTTTCTCATCTTCCGCTCAGATGGTAGAGAGAGTTAGAGAGTCGGATTAGATGGCAATTAAATATTCATTTTCTTTATGTTTTACGAATGAAAAGTTAATCGTTATGTATATATTTAGTCCACGTCATTTTTATAACCAAAAGTTTTCGTATTTTTTTTATTTTTGACCACGGGGACGTAGTCGTAAGTTAAAGTAAGTAATTTACATATGTACAGGTTAGCGGCTTATAGTGTTCCAGTAGTCTCATGATCATCATTGATTAGAGAATAAGCACAGAAAACAACAAACATACGAAAACGGTAGAACATATTAAGCTACTTACAACTTAGAATTAGAGTTTAGAGTATAAATTTTATGTTATTAAAAAGGCATCATAGAAAAATATGATGAAGCAGGTTCATTCTTATATTCTAATGAAGATTTCAACGTTCAAAGTTCTTTAAGATTTGAACTAATAATCATTTTATACGTACAGTTGCGACGTACATTGGATTTGTTATTCTAAATTTTAAAATGACGCGAAATGTTCAGCTCAATTCCGCCATTAAAAACACAAAATACATACCTTTATTTCTACAAATAATAGAAAGCCGCGTTACATTTCTCTGATCTCCCTTCATTTACTCCGAAACATGGCAACAGTTATATTATGACATTTACTCGCTCTGGCAAAGAAAAGTGGAAGCAAAACGCAACGTTGAGTTCCACCACTCAACACGCAGTGCCTCCAGAATTCGGTGGATCGTTATCCACCGAATCCTTCCCGTTGGAAGGAAGTATCGTAATGGGAACGGAGCATCTTAACACTAGGTTCCCAGGTTCCTTTTGCCTCCGCATCTATGAGCGGGATACAGCATGAAGCAAAAAAATAATAATAGATTGACTTGGAAAAGAAATAAATGTACTGAATTGATCCTTAATTATATGGTTTTATTACATAACTGTAGAAAGCAATAGAAAAATTCGGTTATTGCAAAATAGCTCACGTTCTTAGATCTTAGACTCAGTAATTACGGGTAATATTTTATTCGTAGTTCACAGCCAATTATTTAATAACACTATTTATTCAGTCACGAATTTTGTATTTCTTCTATGAAATCATAAACAATTATTTTGCTTCTTTTCAATGTGATAAGAGTTATTAATAAGTAAATGGACACGCGATACTTCTTGTATGTAGGTAAAATCCATTATACAAAATATATTTTACATTAGTCCTTAATAATTTATTTATATGAAAATATTCATTACTATAAAGAAAGTTAACACGCAAAGTTCAAATATAATATGCTGTATGACCTTCAACCTTCTAAATAACAATTTTATTTTAGTGATTAAAAAAATAAAAGTACCTGTTAATAATTACTTAAAAAGTTTTAGATATACTTTGTATTTTACTCATAAAAATATCTTATTAAATGGAGGTTGTCGTTACATTTGACTGTACGTGCAACGGTTCTGGGTTCGATTTCCACTCAGAGAAATTTGAGTTTCGCCACTCACCACGCGATATTACTAAAATTGGGTGGCACGCGAGGTACAGTGTCTTAATACTAGGTTCCTTCTGCCTTCCCTGCTATATGCGAAATACAGCTTAAAGCTAAAAAAAATGTTGAAAAAATTAACTGTCCGAAAAAGTTTGACAGTTCATCATTTAATATGAATTATGTCTATTATGAACTGTCAAATTTTGAAATATGGAACTGTCTATACTAGTCTCTAATATGAATAACCTTATACTTACAATATATCACAATATTTACTCATAACTAAGACTTTAACCTCGCGCTCTAACGCCAATTTTAATGACTGTCGCACGTGGCACGTGTGTATCTAAAAATACCTTGTACATACGAGTCATATAACCGTATAATAAAATCTCTTTAATAGATATTTACGTAATTTATAATAGAAATTCTAAGATTTTAGCTTCTGCGTATGAAGTAGAGTGGACAGAGGATATCTAGTGTTTATACACTGTGCTTTGCATTTTCCTCATCTCATTTCGAGATATTATGTATCAGTCTCGTTATCATCATATCAAACACACAACTATCACATTTACAATCAGATACTGTCCCCCTGCGCTATACTCACAATTTTTTCCGCATATAGCAGAGAGGGCAAATAGAACCTGCTATCAAATACTTCGTTCTCTACTCTCCGACTCCATTCGAGACATTGTGTTTTGAGTCACGGAACTCAACGCACGCACTATATCTTTCCAAAGGCGCGAACTCAAAATAAATTGCCTCGAGTGGGAATCGAACCCATATCCATTGAGTTTACAGATGTTTCTATACAAACGAAAATTGTAGAGTAATATATCACTACATTTTTTCTATGTAATCGAAAAAAAAATACAAGATTTATCTAACATATGAAATCACAAAGTATACAACCAGCTATAAGTTACTATTTTTATAACTGTAAACGAATTGTAGGTAAATACTTGGCCGTATAATGAACCAGGATATTATCTATTTAAATAGTTTACTTCAATACAATTATTTGAACTGCGAACTAATCTTATATCATTAATTCTCAGTCTCTATTTGTTTCTTAGTACAGTAAGTACGTGATTACGCGTAATAGTTAGATATATTGGTGTGGGTTTGATTTCGACTCCAAAACAAACCTTAAAATCAAATTATGATTTTAGTATATTAATTATTTTGGCTCATTTGAAGCTATGAATAGTGAACGCGATCGTTGTGGATTCGATTCTCGCTCGAGGGGATGAATTATATCTGTGGCGTTGAGTTCCAATTATGAAAAAGCAATATTTTGAATTCAGCGGAGAATAGTCTTGACATTAATTTCGGTCTATCTTACTATAATATGCACGACAAAGAGCGAAACTAATAATAATAATAAAAACGATAGACATCATCGTAATTAAACGGTTAATTGTATGGATGCATTAAGTTACTTATGATGTGATTTTTTGCATATTTACAATATAAATCTAAAAGAGGCCAGTCGTGGCGCAGCGGCACGAGGTATGACTGTCAAACCGACTGGTTGTGAGTTCGATCCCCACTCGAGGAAATGAAATATTTATTTACATTTCGTCGTTCTGGTGTCGAGGCAAAGTGCGGCGTTGAGTTCCGCCACTCAACACGCAATGCCTCCAAAACTCGGCGGAAAGTGGCGAACGTGTGCGGGATACAGCGTGAAGCTGAAGAAGTTACAATATAAAACTGGGTAAATAAATGGCATGATGCATTACGAGTACGACAGTAAAAAACGTAGTGAACTGTCTTTGAGTTCCACCAGTCAACACGCAATACCTCCAAAACTCGACGGAAATTAGGAAACAGAGTGTCTTAACACTAGGTTCCCTTTGCCTACTATGCTGTGTACGGGATACAGCGTGAACCTGATTTATTTATTTATTTTATCACAAATTACAATTAATAACCAATTGTAACCCACTTCAAATAAAATAAGACAAGAACAAAAGTCGTTCAAAAGCATTTAAAAGACAAAAGAGTGACTTATATAGATCCGTTATAAGATATGTAAGGCTGTACTGCAGACAATAAATACTGAAGAACTACTTGATGTTCTTATTTACTTCTAACGAATGACTCTACATTTGTTACATTCTATTGACTGCTACTTTGTTCATATTATCGTTTAAATTAATTTTATTTTGTTTAGTAAGTTCTGTGACTGTAAACGCGACTGGTTGTGGGTTCAATCCCCACTCGAGTAAATGAAATATTTATTTTAATTTATAATTTAATTCCTTCGCCCTGGTGTCAAAGTTAAATGATTTAAGATCCGCTACTCAACACGTAAAACTTTCATAATTCGGCGGAAAATGGGTAACGTAACTTAACATTAGGTCCCCTCTGTCTACCCTGCTATGTGCAGGATACAAGGTGAAGCAGTTTTATCTTTTAGTAAATAGCTTATGTTTGTCGTGATTTGTAATTAATTGGTACACCCGTGTCTAGTCATAACCATAGACGTGGTGTCCTCGTGCCGTCAAGTAGCGAAGGGACCTACTTGAGGGCACCAGGACTCTTTTTTAAATATTATTATCGATTTCTGTCTGAAATTACATCCAACAAATATAGGAAAGGAAAAAAAATAAACACACATAACCCTCCCTTAGCAGCTGGGAATAAAATAATACAAAAATGTATTATTTTTGAACATCGAATTCGAACAGTCCTACCAACTCCCCTCCTTTGCTTCTATATTGACAGATAATAAAAAAACCCCATCAATATTATGTCAGCCTACATCTGTCAAGTTAATTTAAATGTCAATAGTACAAAGGCTAGTCCAATTGCGATGCTTTTAACGAACAGAAAGTAAGCTTAAACAAATTAGGTTCTTTTATTAGATCTTCGTCTAAATGAGATCTTTAAATTTCAAAGAAACGACTGGTACAATGAATTTCGTTTATTAGTGTGAACGTGACACAGTACAAAAGAGAATGTGACTCAAGAGACTTAAAAAAGATTTAAGAAAGCTATAGTTATCAATTCAAATCCTAACTGTATTTTTTTATATTTATACTGATATTTTTATTTTGATCCAGTTAAAAGGTACTTTGTTTTGTTAAACGGTATTGTCAATTTAAGCCTAATAACACACACAAATTGTTGAAATAAAGAAATGAGTGACGAATCACCTTAAAAGCTTTCATGTTTCATTCTGAATAAAAAATCTATATTTTAAACTTTTTTAGAAAACCTCAGAACGTTAAATAACATAAATTCTATATAGCACTTTATTCTCTTATTGCATCCTTACATAACTGGCATATGCCAGTCAATCAATATTAAACTGCAGACAAGGAAACTCCTATGTATGTATGTAGTGCAACTTTAGTGCACTTGCGCAGATCAATACAGCTCTCCCGGGATTTACGCTAACTACGGTAGACTACTGTATTTGAAATTATTTTTATAATACACCATAAACTTAAAAAAAAACAAAGATATTTCTTAATAATTAAATAGTAAATTATTTAATTTCTATTTTCAATATAATTGGATGAAAAGTAAATTTATCCATTACATATAGAAACCAGACAAGATGGCGGATGCAGGTATCAATGCAGATGCGCCGTACTGCAGCTTTGTGCAAGCGCGCAGGTCATCGATAAAACTTACCCGGAACCCGCCATGAAAAGCATAATGTACATTTTATTTTATTTTTATTAGGGAATATAAATATTACAAAAATTAAATCAATATGTAAAATATTATTAATTAGATTTTCTTTCATTTTTGTGTAAAACTGAAAGCTATCCGTAAGTTACCGTTAACGTAGTACTAGAATATAAAAAAAAAGTTCTAATAATCCCTAGATTCTTCATGTAAATGGAGAAAAATAACAAAAAATGTTTATTTTATGGGTCGAAGCAATTATGTACAGAGTTGGAAGAAGGCGTCGAAACAGAATAAAGCTCTGAAGCTCTAGTATGAATGCATATACCATGCACTTAATACAATGACAATGACTGATGTAAATGATATCTCGATATACACTTTTGTCGCATTTAACAAAAGCGTGCAAAGAATGAATAATGCTTTTTTTTTAATATATTTTTAAAAATCGATTTTTAGACTGCTCTAAAATTTCGTAATATTTATTTTGGTTGTATATTATACATAAAAACAAGCGGATAAAATGAAAAAATATCATAAAAAAGAATAATTGTTATTATGAAATCGAATTATATTTAAATCTAATATAATTCGAGAAATGAATAAAAACAGTTACTTAAAAAGACCAAAACAAAACAAAAATGCAGTTGCTGCGCCATTTTGTAAATTTTATCAGCGCGCGCAGAAAATCGATAAAATTTTCATGAGAGTGTGTGGCACAGAAGTGCATAAATACATAAACTATAAAAGAAATAAAAAATCATAATATTATACATAAATTCGCGATTGTCTCTTGATTGTCGATAACGGGTCTCTTTCATTACAAAACAAAAAAAAACGGAAAAAAAATACAATAAATAAAGAAATTCAACTTAAATGATCATAATATAACATTTCGCTCTAAATTATATAAATATTAGTGAAATATGAGAAAATGCATTTGAAAAATCGTTACTCGATGCACTGAGACGAAAAATGCAATTGCATACGCCCTAAACTTGACCTTTAAAAAATCTCAAAACAAATGAAAATTATAATAAAAATAACATAACATATATATAATTAAATACATATCTACTCACTTAACATATCATCTACATGGTCTGGCCTGATCTGGTGTGGTCTGGCTGGTCTGGTCTAGTCTAGTCTGGTCTGGACAGCCGGGTACCTTAGAGAGTTCAGATCGCGGCGAGCTCGCGGTGTGAACTGGCCGGTATAGAGAATGCGCCGCGGCAAGAGGGCTAGGGGGAGGATTCATCCCTCCATCCTCCCCTTAGATAAGACTTAGTCTACATAGTATTCCTAAATTATTGTCTAATTATCGTTTTTCTTGAACAAAATATGTTCTTAGTTTATCACAGCTCATTAGCCACAGCCTACAGGTTGTTTATAGGATTAAAGTTTGTTGAAATATTTTTCGAAAAATATGGATATTTTTCCCTATAAATTAAAATTATTGTGTGTTGAATTTTACTATCAAATAAAAAAAATATAGTTAAATTTGGAATTTAACAACAGCCGTATGCTTAAGACAATATAAAGTCTTTAATAAAATAATTATCTGTTTAAAATACCTAATAAACCTACCTACTAATGGACAAATGTTTGATGTGCCCGTGACAATGACATTCAACAATTACTAAAAAAAACAAAATAAAGAAGTACCTACTTGTCCCTTCAACATACCACGTTCTGTTAATATTAAATATTTATTAACTCCTTTTATTAAAAAAAATGGTTAAGTTTACTGTAAATAATGACATTAAATTATAGTTGAAATTCTTATTGTGATTTTCCAAGTCACTTTTATACATACTTATTACGATATTTATTGCAATTAGCAACATATTTTATATTAAAGAAAAAGAAATATTATACATTAAAATTAAAATTATTTTTAATGAAATTAAATATTGAATTTACTATAATTGTTTAACTATAACAAATAAAAATTAAAATATTTCACATACATTTCAATGTATCATATATATTTATCAAGATCAAGCATAAGACATTATGAACTAGACCTAACACGTTCTGGAATATTCCCTATTACATAACGCCGGTGCAGAAAATCAATATTGCAACCCGACAAGGAAGGCAGATGCATCACGCCACTGGGAGTGGCATAATTATATAACCTTGTTATAGCCTAGAACCTTCGATACCTGTAGATAAGTATTGGCATAAAAAACAAGAAATGTCATTCTGTTTTGATTTTTGTCTAATCATCTCGAGAAGAATGTCTAAATTTCGTCATTTATATTTAAAAAATATATATTATAAATAACCATTGGCAGTGGAACTCCAATGCAAAAATATTGTTTTGATTTAACCTTACTTGTTTCTTTGATACCTGTAACCTACCTATAGCGCTGTTTTAACGTTGATAAGGCATTCTTTCTTTTGTCTTCTTAATTTATGGTTTAGTTAAATAACAATAAAATGAAAAGCTTTATTTCGTTCCATTTTAATCTTGCGTTTTCTCAGTACTGTTTGGTCTGATCATACTCGTATGGAAAGAAATGTCTATATTTTTTTAAATAACAAACATTGACTAGTAGGATTTGAAAATTGAATTATGCAATATTTTTTTGGTCTCTATTTTCATGAATAATACAGATCTATAGAAAATAATTTGGGTGATAGATTATATCGTCTATCACCGATTTCTAATTAGATTAGACTCTTAAAACATTATTGGGATTGTGTCTAATAAAAAAGAGAGAAATTCGAAATAGCGATCATCTATATATATAAAAGGACTTGTGCTGACTGACTGAGGTAAGACGCACGCAGAGCCGTAACCGCTGATGGTAGAAACGTGAAATTTGGGCAGATGTTTATTTTCATATTCTGGACATCCACTAAGAAGGGAATTTGAAAAATTTTTACCCTAAAGGGATGAAACAGGGGTTGAAAGTTTGTATGGAAAAAAATTACAATCTGTACCGATTTTTAAAAAATTTGAAATTCAGACTCTTAAAAATATTTCATTGAACACGTGTTTCATGGTTTGTAGGAATTCACCTCCTAAGGTTTCAAATAAGGGGTTGAAAGTTTATATGGAAAAATCTTTAAATTGCCACCGATTTTTATAAAAATTTAAATTCAGACTGTTCAAAATATTTTATTGAACACGTGTTTCGTGGATTTTTTAGAATTCACTCTTAATAAGCGGGCGAAGCCGCGCGCGCCCTCTAGTTACAAAATAAAGTCCTTATATATGACACAATGAATTGGGAATACAACTCACAAGTACTCATCATGACTCAAGAGCATATAATCAAAGTATTTGTAAAGGTTGAAGATATAGGTACAAACCTATGTATTAAAGTATACAATCAGTTTGGTGACTGACAGACAACAACGCACACCGAAACTGCCAAACGTAGAAATCTCTTATATTACTATGGGTTTCTTGGGTTTCCTTTTATATTACATATTATTATGGGTTTCTTGGGCAATGTCCCCTATACTTAGCATACAGGATTTATCGAAACTATAATGGAAACACAAACAACATAACATGTTAAAGTCGAGGCAAACAAAATTGCGAAGAACAGCTCCTAATTATTCATGGATCCATGGCCCGTTCCTTGCGCATTTAAAAGTCATTATTAAAATACTAATAACAATAATATTTTATTACATAGGCAATTTTTCAAGTTGCCCTTCAAAACGAGAGGTTATATACCCTATTCTTATTATAAAGGCCTGTCGTCTCGCAAGGGCGCAAGGTGTGACTGTAAAACCGACTGGTTGTGGGTTCGATCCCCACTCGAGGAGATGAAATATTTACTTAAATTTATATTTCCATTTCTTCGCTCTGGTGTCGAGGCTAAGCGCGGCGTTGAGTTCTGCCACTCAACACGCAATGCCTCCAGAATTCGGCAGAAAGTGGGGAACGGAGTGTCTTAACACTAGCCCCCCTGCCACTGCTCTACTCACTCACTGCCTACCCTGCAGTGTGCGAGATACAGCGTGAAGCTGATTTATTTATTATAAAGATAAAGAAAATAGACAACAAATAATATTTTTCTTGAAAATGTTGTTCTATCGAGCCCATTGAACTCCTCTAAAAACATTATTGGTCTGAATCACTTCAGACGGAGCTTACGACGGTCGATAACGAAAGCACTCTTAAAAGGGAACGAGAAGCTTTTAACTGTAAAAGCAAAGTCGTTAAGTGTTCACTTGATACTTTGAAACTTAACTGTGTGATTATATATGGTTTTCAATTTAAACGTCAAAAGATCAACAAGTATAAAGCGCCTGTTCCTATTAACATTGTCAGGTGTGTAAATCGGCCACTTTAAAGGAATATTTTTTTTAATATACGGTGAAATTTTAAATAATTTCATTTCTTAGCTCTAGCGTCAAGGCAAAATGCGGCTTTGAGTTTCGCCACAGAAGACACAACGCTTCCAGAATTCAGCGGAAAATATGCAGCGAAGTGTCTTAACTCTAGGTGCCCTCTGTCTACTGTGCTACATGCAGAATACAACGTGAAGTTGAAAAAAAATATTTGAAATAGTTTTAAATAGCCTTACAGAAATACATATGTACAACTAAATTTAATATTGACTTCAACCTTGTAATTACAATTATTTCTTATAAACATTTTATTAGTCTTTTATTGGAGCAAAATTTTAATGATATAAAGAATGCGTTTTAATGTAAAGTATGTATTATTAAAATCAAGATCAAAGGTTCAAGGTAAATAATAATAAGAAATAAGAAAGTAGTTTCGCAAATTACCTAATATTTTTTAATGAATATAATTAATTTAATTATAATATAGGTAAAGGACAACCTGAGCTCATAATCAAATCTTATAATATATTAAAATTTACTTAAAATGTATATTTCCCTTTCTTCGCTCTGGTGTCGAGGCAAAGCGCGGCGTTGAATTCTGCCACTCAACACGCAATGCCTCCATAATTCGGCAGAAAGTGTTAGTACCATACATAACCAACATAGAAACATTTATTCGAATTATAATACAGCAAACAAGTAAAACCTAAAGATTAAAGATTTTTTTCCAAAATCTAAATGACACTATTAAAAGCCTGTCTTTAAAGGAAGTGGTTTAAAAATTCTTTATAAATAAACATAAAGAATTCGAAAAAAGACTAAAATATTTACTCAAATTATATTAATTAGCATTTGACAGTTCTGATATACTACCTTCGTAACAACTAAGACAGGATTTTACAATAAATAAGTAAAAGATTTGTTGCCTTTAAACAAAACATTCATTATGGACTATAAAAAATATTGCATCTCTTGAGACTAGAAGTGCTGATTTTTAGTTACACTTTGAAAACCTGCTCCTTGCGACGCTGACGATAATGACAAAGTGCAAGAATCACTTTTATTCTTAAATTTTGATTAATAAAAAAAAAACACTTTAATTTAAATAATTTTACATTTAAAAACCTTTCCTAAATCCCTTAAAAGACATTAAAACCCAACACCAAATCCACCACCTATAAAAAATTCCACCTACTTCCAACATAATTGTCCATGCTTTCCTTCCGGACTATAACTGAGGACATTCTCGTCGCATACACTATGCAGCTGTCCAAGAAAGAGGAGTGTGGAGCTACCACTAGTATAGGAGCCTCCTTCCGACTCGCTTGCCGACCCCGAATTGATATCGCCATCCCACCGGCAAGATAAGACATCTTCCCAATGAAACATATCAGCGGTTTCAATGACCTATAATGATAATGAATAATGAATAAAAATAATGATTTAATGACACACTCGGTGTTAGACAGTGATGATGATGGATTAATGATAGGAAATTGTGTTCGCAATGATATGAAAGATGAGTAGCGCCGCGCTTTCAATTTTTTTTGTTTAACTGAATATTATAGTAATTGATGCTGTATTGAAAGCATTTCGAAAGTGTCTTACTATAAGCACGCTGGTCGTGTGTTTAATTCCCAATAGAGATGAGTTTTACTTTTAAAATATTTTCATTTCTGCTGCCTACCAAGCGAAACTCTTAAAATTAGGATTACTCTCTATTACATTTACATATCGTTGGCTTAATGACTCTTAGAGTGTAGTAAGCCTGCTCACAGGCTATTGAGCGAATTTCCAAGAGATACAAAAACATCTTAAGAAACTATGATTATATGTAGATTATCAGAAGGTTCTTACAATTTAGATTTTTCGTTGTATTTTCGATTAACGTACACAATAAGAAAAAATAAAATATAATTAATTAATAATTATAAAATTAAAATATAATTAAATAATTATTTTTTTTATTTTTTTTACCTTTGGAATAGTATGAAAACATACATAAAGAAAATGTACATAAATATTTTAACGACGATATAATTATTCTCATCAAGGCAAACCGAGAGGATGTATATATACATGTATATAAAAATATCATAAAACATTTACATTATGATTTCTTCAAATAACTTGCCTACAGAAAGACGCCTAGGAAATCCGAACTTAGGTTAGAGTAAATGTGACATATTCCAATACTTCAATACGGTATTAAAATGATTCATCATTCATCATCATCACCTTCACGCTGTATCCCGCACACAGCAGGGTAGGCAGAGGAAACCTAGTGCTAAGACACTCCGTTCCCCACTTTCTGCCGTATTCTGGAGGCATTGCGTTTTGAGTGGCAGAACTCAACGCCGCGCTTGTCCTCGACACCAGAGCGAAGAAATGGAAATATAAATTTAAGTAAATATTTCATCTCCTCGAGTGGAGATCGAACCCACAACCAGTCAGCTTACAGTAACACTTTGTGCCCCTGCGCCACGACTGGCCTCTAATGATTTAGTTATATAATTCGTCATTATATATGTTAATCATAAAGGAAGCCATTCGTGGCGCAAGCGCACAAGTGTGCGTCTGTAAGTAAACGCGGCATTAAGTTTTGCCAGTCGACACGCAATACTTCAAGAATGTGACAGAAAGGGAGCGGAGTGTTTTAGCACTAAGTTCAATTTGCCTACTCTTCTATTTGCGGAATACAGCGTGAAGCCAAAAAAACTATATAATTGCGTGCAATTGCCATGAATTTATTTATTTTATTTTTATTTTATTATATTTTTATTTCATCACTTATTTATATATAAGGTACATATCATTACAAACTTAAGATATTTAATCACCTTAACCACTAAAAAGTTATCTGATTAAAGATTTTTTGGACTTCCGTTAACAAACAAGTAGGTACCATATGAGAATAAAATTTTACGTTTTAATATAAATAATATGCATTTTCGACAAAAAAAAACATTAAAACTGATTTTTATATGCAAATGTTTTTTTTTTAATTTATAAATAAGTTTTTTATAAAGCGAGCAGTATTGTTCTTGTTTAAGTTTTCCTTATATCATTCATTGCAATGTGCAATTATTTGTAATAAATATATGAAAATATAAAAAAAATGATATATTGATATAATTGTCTATTTACACCGTTGTGCCTGGGCCACCACGGCGTCAATTATATATATTTTTTATTTATCTATATATAAAAAATATAAAATTTGAGGCTCCTTGTAGAGAATAGGGGAACACTAAGAGAGGGTCCCGTAAATAATATACGAAATTTCCGATTATTCGGAAATTTCGTTATGCATAAATCCCCTGTGAGATTCAAACTCGCTATCATCGAGTGTAACGACAGACATTACTCAACCATTTTTTATGACAATGATTATAACGAAAATAAACGATTTGATTAAAAAAAATATATGTATCCTTTATTTCTTAGATTCCTATAGTGGATACCACATACCTTTTTTTATGAAAAAAACAAGGCAAACGAACGTACGGATAACTTGATGATAAGTGATCACCGCCGCCCACGACTCCGTGTAACACCAGAGGAGCTACAGGTGCATTGCCGGCCTTTAAAGTGGAGATAGAAGCGTTTTTTGAAGGTATCCAGGTCGTATCGACCTGGAAACATTGCCGCAGGTAGGAAATTTCACAGTTGTGTGACGCGTAGTGGTAGCAAGTTCCTACGAAACCGCACTATTGGATTGCCACGGATCCAGATAGTGTTGACGTTACTTGAGTTTGTGACGTACTGTGCGGTTAGAAAATTCGGCGGCAGGTAACAAGTCAAACAGCTCTCCAGAACACTCCCCTTGATAAATGCGGTAGAGAACGCACAGGGAGGAGACATCTCTACGTAAAACCAATGTGTCAAACCCTGCGTAGATCATTAGGTCCCCAACAATTCGAATGGATCTACGTTGTATGCGATCAAATGGTTCAAGCTGATACTGAGGTGCACCAGCCCAGAGATGAGAACAGTACTCCATATGAGGCCGAACGTGGGCTCTATACTCAGCTGTAAGGAGAGTGTTTTGAAAAATAGGCGATACGACAAATAGGATTTTTTGTAACGTAAAATAATACCTAAAGATAGTGTTAAGAAACTACGTTCTTTACTTTCCAACCAATTTTCAAGAGTTCCACCAATATCCAAAAAAAAATCGTGTTGAGTGGCAGAATTCTTATTGTTTTCTCACTAGTTCAAAGAACTTGAAATAATTTATTTCCTCGAGTCGTAATCAACCCCACAAACATCATATTTGCAAACAAGCCGTAACCTCTGCTTTAGTAATTCAAATTCAAAAGTAACCAAAAATAAATATAAGGATAGTCATCATACAATTTATTTATGCAGAAGGAAATATATAAATGAGTGAGAAATGATGAGAATGTACGAAAAATTTCGGCAACAAGTTAATACTAAGAGACATGGAAACAATACCGTATTAATATCTTAATTTTCCATTTCGGGCAAGTTATTGCGGTAATATATATAAATTAAAGGATATAAGGAATTTGTTTAATTATTAACCGGAAGCGAACGGCAATGTCACTTTTATCTATATTTAGCATCTATATTAATTTTATAAGGCTTCATAACTGTATAAGTTAATTATCGTGTTTATTTAAATATTTGAGTTAAATAGGGAAAAAATGGAAAAAGTAGTTCCGTGTGGCCGTCGTGATGCAGAGGCACAATTGTGTTGCTGTATACGCGACGGTTATGGGTTCCATTCTCTGGTAAAGAGGCAATTGAATTTCACCACTCAATCCCTCCACGCAATCCTTTTAGAACTCGATGGTTATGGGGAGCAGAGTGTCTTAATGGGAAACGGAATGTCTTATAATTACGTTCCCAGGTTCTTTCTGCCAGCCCTGCTATGTGCGGGATACAGCGTGAAGCATACAAGAAAAAAGAAGGGATAGACTTCATTAGAGACATAGAAGGGATAGACTTCATTAGAGAAATAGCCCGGGAATGGCTCATATATATATTTTTTTAATTATAATATATATTTTCTTAAAAGAATTTGCTAAAATTCTATAATATTATAAGGTATGTATATAATTTATAATAACCGCAACAGTCATTAAAATTGGAAAGTAAACATTTCTACTTACAAGTATATTTTACAACCGAATATATAACCATTGTGGTTATATTTCAATTTGAATTTGAATGTCACTTTTATCTATATTTAGCGTCTATATTAATTTTATAAGGTTTCATAACTGTATAAGTTAATTATCATGTTTATTTAAATGTTTGAGTTAAATAGGAAAAAAAATGGAAAAAGTAGTTCCGTGTGGCCGTCGTGATGCAGAAGCACAATTGTGTTACTATAAACGCGACGGTTATGGGTTCCATTCTCTAGTAAAGAGGGTAATTGAATTTCACCACTCAATCCCTCCACTCCTATTAGAACTTGGTAATGGGGAACTGAGTGTCTTAATGGTAAACGGAATGAATTATAATTGCGTTCCCAGGTTCTTTTTGCCCACCCTGCTATGTACGGAATACAGCGTGAAGCAAACAAGCAAAAAGAAAGGATAGACTTCATTAGAGACATAGAAGGGATAGACTTCATTAGAGAAATAGCCCGGGAATGGCTCATATATATATTTTTTTAATTATAATATATATTTTCTTAAAAGAATTTGCTAAAATTCTATAATATTATAAGGTATGTATATAATTTATAATAACCGCAACAGTCATTAAAATTGGAAAGTAAACATTTCTACTTACAAGTATATTTTACAACCGAATATATAACCATTGTTCATATAATTTTGTATGTGTTTTTAATGACTCATTCAAATAAGCTGAAAGGAACTTTTCCCATAATTACATGCAAGCTTTAAGTTCTTCTTACTGTAAACGTGTTAAGAATATCCGAGAAGTCGTTAACTGTGGTATGCTATGAAGATTTTTAATAACTTTTAAGAAAAATAAAATATGAATAAATAGTAAATATATATATATATTATATATTTTTTTAGGGTTCACGTTGTGTCACACATAGTTGGGCAGGCAGAGAGAACTTAGTGTTAAGAAATTTCTTTTCCATTGAGACAGTTCCATTCACCTCTTTCCGCCGAATTTTCGAGACATTGCGGGTTGAGTAGCGGAACTCAACGCAGCACTTTGTCTTGCGAGAGCGAGAAAATTAAAATATTACATTATTTCCTATTCCTATTACATACATTTCCTCGAGTGGGAATCGAATCCACAACCAATCACGTTTACAGTCAACGCACGCATATTTAGAGAGTGAGTATTTTCTCTGTTCTCCTCTTTCAGTCAGGCATTAAAAACAATGCCGCAGTACAAACAATAAATTTGATATTGTAAAAACAATACATATAAATCATTTATGATAAGTCTGACAGTCACCAAAATACGATACATAAATTTCTCTAAATATTTGATTACAAAGTGCTCTAAGACAATGTAGACCTGAATAAAAATAATTTCAGCTTAATACCTCCACGTGATAGCAAAATAACATGAGATAGCGTAGAGGTATCAATAAATAAAATATATATAAAATATCGATGGTCCTGTCAGACGGACATAACAGAATAATTCTAAAAGGGCACTATTTATTCCGTTTGAGGTACGGAACCTTAATAACAACTAAATTATATTTAGTTCCTATATCATTCCTCCTGATTATAGTAATTTTAACACCAACTAACTAACTGATTAACTGTAAACAATTAATAATTTATTGTTTAACTTAACTTTCACAAGGACTGATTTTAAGTGAAACAAAATATTTTTGTTGCTAAATTGCTGCTAAATTCTCAAAGTAAATTAACATAAGGCTATCAGTGAAGGTCTCATATAAAAATACACCGTATAAGTTAAATTTAACTTAATTACCGGTTTTTTATTGCATTATTAATTTATATTTATTGATAACGTTATTTATGTGAATGTTGAAATTTGAGGAACTTCTCACAGTTCTTTTAAAGATAATTTTATAGAACAGTTTTTTTTCACGGAATTAATTGGCGGAATTTAACGCCGCATTTTGTTTACTCAATTTATGTATTTAAAACAGGCTTCCACTCGCGGCATTGCACTTCAAATGGAAAATCAAATTCAAATGGTCATATGGAATAACTCAAGAGTTGTGAATGATACTGGATACATGGCACATTCCAAGTGCCCGTAGTTACTCTGATCGCACATACAGAAGGTTCCAACGAGACGAATAAAATGGAATACAGCCTAAAGCCTTTCTCGATAAACAGAAAATAAATCCAAGAAAGAATTTACAAATTTGAAAAAGTAGATCTAGAAATTCAAAAGAAACTCTTCAGTTGAAGAGTTTGTTTAATCGCGTTAGTCCTTTCTCTAATTTAATTTATTTTTTACTTAATTTAGCTTAACTTAATTTAGTTTCAGCTTCACGCCGTATCCCGTACCGCAGGGTACGCAGAGAGAACCAGGGAACCTAATGTTTAAACACTCCGTTCAACGTTAGCAGTTCCGACCCCCACTTTCCGCCGAATTCTTGAGGCATTGCGTGTTGAACTAACTTAACGCCGCCGCGCCGCGAACTCAAACCACAACTTGTCACGATTACAGTCGCACGCTTGTGCCCTGCAGTACGATTCGCCATAATCTCTCAATCCAATCTTTCTTTATTTATCAGCTTCAGCTTCACGCTGTATCCCGCACACAGCAGTGTAGGCAGAGGGAACCTAGTGTTAAGTCTCCGTTCCCCACTTTCTGCCAAATTCTGGAGGCATTGCTTATTGAGTGGTAGAACTCAACGACGCACTTTGCCTCGACACCAGAGCGAAGAAATAATAATATAAACTTAAATAAATATTTCATTTCCTCAAGTGGGAATCGAACCCAAAACCAATCACGTTCACAGTCACCCTTTGTACCCCTGCGCCACGACTGGCCTCAAAAAATATTAATATAGATTAAATGTACCCACAAATAAAATTCGCACCCAGTCGTGTATAATCACGCACACAAATAAACTAAATAAAATTTTTATTTGAAGTCACTAAAACAGTAAATCATAAGTGTTGGTTTATTTTTCCCGTTAGCTATACGTCGGTCATCTTCATTCATTCGGTTGTCTCACTTGTTTGTAACTTAAAGTTATGTTATGAATGTGGTTTATTACCTCCGTCGTGGCGCAGCACAGATAGTAGACAGTGTGTGCTTATGGCTGACTGTAAACACGACGTTTATGAGTTCGATTCCCACTTGAGGGAATGAATTATTTTCATTTCTTTACTTAATTAAGTTAAAATCAGCTTCACGCTGTATCCCGCACACAGCAGGACAGGCAGAGGGAACCTAGTTTCCCACTTTCCGCCGAATTCTGGACGCATTGCGTGTTGAGTGGCAGAACTCAACGCCACGGTTTTGCCTCGACACCAGAGCGAAGAAATGGAAATATAAATTTAAAGAAACATTTCATCTCCTTGAGTGTGGATCGAACCCACAACCAGTTGGTTTTACAGTCACATTTTGTGCCCCTCCGCCACGACCACTGGCCCCTGGCCACTTAATTAAGTTAATTATGAATAATTAATTTAATTATTCTTTATTAAGAAGATAAACGTGTGAAAGTAGAGAGTCCAGCAATACGTTTCTTCTACCTAGTATAGGCTATAGACATGCGGGATTCAGTGTGTAAGTAAAAAAATATTATATAAGTAGGCTCTTAATTTCAAACCTGGTGTTGTTATTTTAGAAATATAGTAAAAAAAATATTTTTGCACCTAATTTTTCTCATACACATAGAAAGCCTGTAACTTTGATAGGGGAAAGTAAAATTCTTGACGGCTTAATGTTCGACTTAATTATATACCTAATTAATAATTGTTATCGCCATCGTAAAATTGCAAGGCCTACAGCCACGTGTTCGGATCAGGTGTTGTTATTCGCACCATTTTTTGCTACAATATCGGCATTCCAGAGATTTCTTGGTGGGGGATAAGCAACGGACCCGCATTCGAATATTCGCATTCGAATAGTGAAGACGTTATTCGTGTTGTAATATCAGTGTTGTTAAGAATCAGTGTTGTTGAGAATCAGTGTGGTTAAGAGTCAGTGTTGTTAAGTGTCAGTGAGTAATTCGGGCTTGGTGTGTATTGTATTAAAGTAAGAATAAAATTACGTACGTGTCAGAATAAAGTGATTAAAATGTATAAATTATATATAAATAAAAGATACATGATTGTATAGAGTAGATATAATCGAAAATATAACATTGTGAAGTTGTATACGTGTATTATTGTACTAATATCTAACTTTTTTTCCTACATCAGAAGTGGGATTGGTTTGCCCTGCCCACAGAATGCCACGAAGCAAATCGCAATCCCGAAATGCTAAGAGAAGAAAGAGGAGGGTATCGCCCAGTTCGAGCTCTGCTTCCACTTCTGCATCGAGCCCATCAAGTTCATCCTCAGAAGAGAGAAATCGTCACAATCGCCGGCGCAAGGTGAAAAGGTCCCGTGAAACCGTGAGTCAAAATGCAGTACTATCGTCTATGATACCAGAGTTTGATCCCTTAACCGATAATGTTAATATGTGGATTAATGTAGTCGAAGCTAATGCCCGCGCGTTTGGTTGGTCTGATGAGATGATTAAATTCCAAGCGTTACAAAAGTTAAGAAAAACCGCCCAAATATGGTACGATTCACTACAAAAAACCGAAACTCGTTGGACCACGTGGAATTGGCGTCAGTGGCGTGACAGACTGTCTGACACATTTCAAGTTAAAAGAAATACATATTTACTTTTAAAAGAATTGGTAGATACTAAACCTTTTGAAGGGCAATCGTTATACGAATTCTTATTTCAACAAAAGTGTCGAATAGATAAACTTTCATTATCGTTCTCAGAATCAGATATCATATCGATAATTGTAGGTTCCATAGGAGATAAAAATCTTAGTATTGCGGCTGAATCCGGTAGTTTTAGGTACTGTGACGAATTAGCCTCTTTCTTACATAGTAGAACGTATGAGCCCGAAAAAGATAAGAAAAGTTCTTCTTTCAAAAGTATGAATCCAGTTCCAAAACACGTTTCTCAATCAAGAAATCAGTCTGGTGATTTTCAAAGTACTAGTAACAATTCCGCTGAAGTAAGACAAAAAAATAATATTCGTTGTTTTCGTTGCGGAGAATTTGGACACAAAAGAAATGATTGTAATGTAAAAGGTAATATCAGTTGCATTTTTTGTAAAAAACCGGGACATTTAGAGCTAGCTTGTATGTCCAAACCTAAAACAAAAGTAGAAAAAGATGTCGAAGTAAAATTAATTACCGTATCAGAATCAAAACAAAAATTTTATAAAAAGATCTTAATTAACAATAACCAGGAGTGCAACGCGTTTATAGACATGGGGAGCGATTGTTCTTTAATTACTGAAAATCTTGTAAAAAAGTATTTACTAAAACCTCATAAGTTACAAAAGCCAGTCTCTTTGTTCGGATTTACGAATGACCTTAGTATGATCGTAGAATCTGGTGTCACTCTTACTATTCGTGTAGATAATGTTGAATTAACTGTTATTCTATACGTGGTACAAAACTTAAAAGGCTGTGAAATGTTGATTGGAAGAAACTTCACTGAGAATAAGAATATCGTTTATAGTCGCGTTGGTGATACTTTAACATTTAACTATTTAAATGATTTTGAAAATAATAGCCAGTCACAAGTTAGTGTCATAGAAAAGGAGAATGTTTCTAAAGAAGTTTTAATAAATAACATATTGTCTAAATATCCGCGTTGTTTCTCAACAGATTTAAGTAATTTGGGAAAAGTCCCCGGTATCGAACTAGAAATCGAATTAACAACAAGCAAACCGGTTTTTCAACGGCCCTATCGCATGTCGGATACAGAACGTAAAATTACTCGCGAAATTATCGAAGATTTGCAAAAAAATGGTATTATACGTGCAAGTACTTCTCCGTACGCTAGTCCAGCTTTGTTAGTCGATAAAGCTTCCGGAGAAAAACGCTTATGTGTCGATTACCGAAAACTAAACAAAATTACGATTAAAGATAAGTACCCTATGCCGTTGATAGAAGACTTAATCGATAGGTTACGTGGATGTAAATTTTTTACTGCACTCGATCTAAAATGTGGTTACCATCACCTCATGGTTAAAGACAGTGATGTACACAAGACAGCATTCATCACTTTGGACGGCCACTACGAGTTTTTGCGTATGCCGTTTGGTTTGTGTAATGCACCAGCCGTATTCCAGAGATTGATGAATTCTGTCTTAGGCAATTTAAGATTTGGTAGAATAATGAATTATATGGATGACGTTTTAATTGCAACAGAAACTTTAGATGAAAACATATCGTGTTTAGAAACTGTTCTTAATCTATTACAAGAAAACGGTCTCACGGCAAATCGCGAGAAATGCTATTTTTTTAAAGAAAATATTAAATTTTTGGGTTATGATATTTCTATTGACGGTATTTACCCAAGTTCTAAAAAGATTAAAGCCATAAATGAGTATCCAACACCTAAATCAATACACGAAATTAGGCAATTCCTCGGACTAATTAACTACTTTAGAAAGTTTATTAAAAACTGTGCCATAATTTGTCGTCCACTTACTGACCTTTTAAAGAAAAATAGTTCATGGTGCTGGGAAAAAGATCAAGAAAATGCATTTTTAAAGTTAAAATCTATTCTTACCAGTAATGCTGTACTATGTATTTTTGATCCGCGATTACCAACTAATTTATACACAGATGCTAGCCGCAAGGGCCTTGGTTGTATCTTAATGCAAATTACAAAATCAGGAGAAAAACCAATTCATTTTTATAGTAGACAAACTAGCAATGAAGAAAAAAATTATCATTCATTTGAGTTAGAATTATTAGCCATAGTAGTAGGTTTACAAAAATTTAGGCACTACTTATTAGGTTCATCTTTTAATATAATAACTGATTGTAATGCAGTTCGTTACGCCTTAAGTAAACAAGAAATTATTCCACGCATAAGTAGGTGGGTATTGCAAACCCAAGAATTTACCTTTGAGACAGTACACAGGCCCGGAACTCGAATGCAGCATGTTGATGCGTTAAGTAGAAATCCTGTGGTTATTGCTGATGACACAACGACACAAAATGTATTGTCTATAACAGAGGGTGATTGGTTGTTATCAGTACAATTGCAGGATCCATCAATATGTTGCATTAGAGAGATTTTACAGTCAGGACAAGCCGAGTCTAATAAACAAATTTTTAATAATTATGAATTGTTAGGTAATAAAGTGTATAGACGAACAGAGTTTGGTAGAAGATGGCTAGTCCCTAAACAGTGTATTTGGCAAATAATCCGGGCAAATCACGATGAAGTAGGTCATTTTGCAATAGACAAAACTGTCGAACGAATAAAATCAAAGTATTGGTTTCGACGTTTAAAAAAAACTATCTCGAAATATATTAAAAACTGTTTACATTGCATTTATTACAAAAATATTCATGGTAAAAAGCCGGGTAAACTTTATCCCATACCGAAATACGCAAGACCATTTCATACATTACATATAGACCATTTAGGCCCGTTTGTAAAAACAACCCAACAAAATTCTCATGTGTTAGTAGTTGTAGACTCTTTTACTAAATTCGTGTTCATTGCGCCTGTTAAAAATACAAAAAGCAAAATAGTGATAAATGAACTAAATAAAATATTTAAAATATTTGGTAATCCGAAAAGAATAGTTTGCGATGCCGGTACTGCATTTACATCTAAGTTGTTTCAAACATTTTGTAAAGACAAAGGAATAAGACAACACGTGATAGCCACAGCCGTTCCACGTTCCAACGGTCAGGTTGAACGGTACAATCAAACGATTCTTGAGTCGTTACGTACGCTAGGGGCAAATAGCGAAAATAAATGGGACCAACATATACCAACTATTCAACAAGGTATTAATTCCACAATAAATAAAACAACGTCTGCAGTGCCTAGCGAAGTTTTTTTTGGTTATCGGTTAAAAATGGACCATGAAAATATTTTTGATGAAGAAGAACAAATGGTTGACGTAACATCGTTGAGAGCAAAAGTGGATCAAAACATTAAGGAAAATGCTGAAAAACAGAAAATGACATTCGACTCCAAAAGAAAAGAAGCGCCAACATTTAAAATCGGTGATTTGGTAGTGATTAAGATCCCAAGTCACACAAATGATGGACAAAGCACTAAACTATTACCACAATTCAAAGGTCCGTTTCAAATTAAAGAATGCTTAGGCAAAGATAGATACAGAGTTCAAGATATGAGAGGAGCTGAGAGGTCTACAAAGAAGTATGATGGTGTCGCCTGTATTGAAAATATGAAACCATGGATCAACATAGGCAATAATGATTAATGGCGGATGTTATCGATGGTGAGGTAAAACATGTTTTATTCAATAAATATTTTGCTTATTTTTCTGTTTATGTTCTTTAGGAAGTAAAGAGTTGTTAATTTTTGCGATGTCTGGGGTATAACGCTTTAACAGAGGTTGATGTCATGGTGATTCAGTACGAAAGAACAGGAATCTGATATGAACGCTGTCTTTGGCTTGAGTTCATGGTGATATGCAACTTCAGTGACCAAGTGTGCTGAAGTTAAACCATGTAGTACGGATAAGTTGGCCGATGATGGGATAACTTAAATACTTAAAACTCTTATACTGATTACCGTGACATTAAAGGCTGTTATAACGTAATGGAATATGGCATCCATTATGGGATACTGAGAAATCCCAATATGAATGCTGTGGATCATAAATGCTTGAAAATGTTTATTACAGTATATTTAAAGTTTCATTGCTCTGTTCACAGCTTTATACACCAGACCAAGACGCCATTCGGGGACGAAGGCGTTTGCAGGAGGGCCGGATGTTATCGCCATCGTAAAATTGCAAGGCCTACAGCCACGTGTTCGGATCAGGTGTTGTTATTCGCACCATTTTTTGCTACAATATCGGCATTCCAGAGATTTCTTGGTGGGGGATAAGCAACGGACCCGCATTCGAATATTCGCATTCGAATAGTGAAGACGTTATTCGTGTTGTAATATCAGTGTTGTTAAGAATCAGTGTTGTTGAGAATCAGTGTGGTTAAGAGTCAGTGTTGTTAAGTGTCAGTGAGTAATTCGGGCTTGGTGTGTATTGTATTAAAGTAAGAATAAAATTACGTACGTGTCAGAATAAAGTGATTAAAATGTATAAATTATATATAAATAAAAGATACATGATTGTATAGAGTAGATATAATCGAAAATATAACATTGTGAAGTTGTATACGTGTATTATTGTACTAATATCTAACTTTTTTTCCTACATAATCATTAAAAATTTAATTGCCGCTGAGCTATTATAGTGTCAAGGATATTTAAAAAGGCTCTTAACTTGATGTAAGTTATTTATGACATTTTTAAATATACCAGTGACAGGTGGACTTACGGTTGATTTTTAAATTAACTGTAAAATTTTACTACGAAAATACTAATTTGATAAAACAGATAATGTTTTGCCCCGAAAATATTTCAAAATAATTGCAAAAAGGATGTTATGAATAATAACAAAAAAAAAACGGTCAAATGCAAGTCAGACTCGCATATCGAGGAGTTATAATTATAAGTTTGTAATGATTTATTTCTATGAAATACATATAATTTTTTACTTTTTATATTTTTTTTTCTTTTATTTGTAATCAGTTTTTTCCAAATTTAGTAATAGTACGTGCACGGCAAATGCCCTATAGGTTTTATTAACTATGCGTAAACGCTCGTATAGTTTGATTGCGTTTACTTAGAAGCTTGTTTTTTTTCTGTGCTCTAAGGGACCGTAGATTAAAGTATTTGATATTAATTTCGTATTGATACATCCACGTGATCTCGAGATAAATGATATTGACAAACGGACAACAAAGTGATCCTGTGAGTCCGTTTCTTCCTTTTGAACTACGGAACCCTAAATACTACAGAGTGGAATTGAAAGTACCTACAGCCTCTATAATTACATGTGTAGAGGCTAGAAAGTTAATTGATTTTTAAAATTTTCTCTATCTGTTTATAACCTTGACAATAACACTCATAAAAACCGTCGAAGATAATAAATTTACGTCTTCGCGTATACACGCTAAATATTTTAACCATTATCTAACGGTACTATTAGTTTTATTTGTACCTATTAAAATACCACACTTGAAATCTTTCTGATTGTAAAAAACTGCCAAAATAAACTTAAAAAAAAAAGAAACATGACAGTTATTAAAGATTTTTTGTCTGTGGTCATTTGCGGAAGGTTAAACTGCTATGTAATGTGAAAGGATTGAACTTTCTGCACTTACTGTTTCAAATAAATTATAATCTTATTAAGAAAGCAGCAGTATCATTGTTACTTTAGCTGTCGTCCAAAGTTACTTAACCTAAGCACACACAAGCTCTAAAACAGTCTACTGCACGCACACATATGTATAAATAGCTTAATAATAAAACAAAAACAAAAAATCCATGCATGGCTACTGCCGTCGTCTACCACAAGGAACAAAAAAATAACCAACCACAATTTTCGCAAAACATATAACAACTTAGCAACTACGAAATATATCGAAACAACAAAAAAAAATAAAAAAACAGGCTTTAAAAAAGCGGAATAATTCGAGACTTGCAAGAACAAAACGCTTCTAAACATGCTAACAACGTTTATTAAAGACATACGTCCGATCAAAGGTAATCTCGCTGTATCCGCCTTCGCCACGACACTAGGAGCGCCGAGGCACACTATGGCGATGGCATCGAAGAACGAGGAGTGTGGTGCTATAACCACCACTGGGGCATCTCTGGGACTTGCTGGCAAGTGGTGACGACCTAGTATACGAACTCGATGGAAGCCCGCCGCTACCACCACCAACCGCATGAGTGATAGAATGGAGAAACGTAGTTTGCTAGAAAATATGTTTTTGTTAGTATATTATGATTAAAATTAGTTGAGAATTTGATAATGTACGTATTTAATTTAGATTATTATTTTTTTTAAATTAAGCGTGTCACTTAATTTTTAAAAGCTTTTTATATTTGATGAAAGTTTAGTGTAATTTTTATAATTAAAAAATCTATTACATACTAGAAACTGGTACAATATTTTATTAATCTTTATAGGTTTTCTATATAAAAAAGGTTGATCAATAAAATAATTCATTGTAAAAATATAAAATTGTTTTATTTCTGGTTTTGAACATTTTGTTTACAAAAAAGCAAAAATGCTAACCATTTGTCCTTATGTTAATAAATTATGTTATAGTATTAACGATAATGGATTTATAGCTTTTTAATCATGATTGATTACAAATTGAACGGCACACTTTAATGTACCTGTCATTACAAAAATCTTATATTTATGCCAGTCGTTTAGGCCGGTCGTGGCGCAGTGGCACAAAGTGTGACTGTAAAATCGACCGGTTGTAGGTTCGATCCCCACTCGAGGAAATGAAATATTTATTTACACTTATATTTTCATTTCTTCGTTCTGGTGTCGAGGCAAAGCCGGCGTTGAATTCCGCCACTCAACACGCAACGCCTCCAGAACTCGGCGGAAAGTGGGGAACGGAGTGTTTTAACACTAGGTTCCCTCTGCCTACCCTGATGTGTGCGGGATACAGCGTGAAGCTTATATTTATAATTATAAATAATATTTTATTGTAGCTTTTAAAACTTTGTATAAGGTTTTTGAACTAAACAACACACTAGCGATCAAAACACGGCTTTGCTCGCTTAAAGTTATTGTTACATCATAGTCGTTTTATACAAAATCTCTACATAAATTTGTGTATGTGTTATTCTAATGTACGAGTGTAAGCTAGTACAAGTTTGGTAAAGAGGAACAAACAGCCATCCACACAAACTTTCACATTTTTATAATATTATTAAGTAGGATAATCTGTATTTTTTAGAAAGATAGAATACAAATGAACACTTTATTTTAAAACTCTTAGCCATGTTTCATATTTGTAAATCTTTCTTTTAACACGCACTTTTACCCGACTGCGCGGCGCAAATGAGGTATGTGTTTATTAGTCTTTGTAGGTATGTCCATTTATTTATATGTGGCGTTGTAGAGACAAATGGAATTGACAAATTTTGATAATTCTTACGTCAATTGATTTAAAACAACTTCGCGGTCGTCACTAATATAACGTGGATAGATCAACGTCAGTTTTATACATGGCAATAGGAAAAAACACACCAGTTATAAGCAGCCGCCATATTGTCAAAATGAAAAAAGTAAAAATTGTCGAACTATGCCAAAGTGGGGTATCGTTGAGTGGGTACTAAAAATTGTTGGTAAGTTATGTTTCATGATTTTCATTTTAAAGGAATGATGATTTTAGAAAGAAATCTTGGTTGACCTTCGAAAAGCGAAAACACAGTATCGAAGATACTGGAGGAAGGTAACGAAGTAAAGCGTGAGGACCCTCCGGAGGGCATGTATGAAGTTTCATGACAGTAGACGAGGCGAAAACGATATGTAGAGACCGTACGTAGCGTTCCGTTCCCTCTGACTATCCCGCTAAGGATAAAGCGTGAAGTTAGTTATAGTTGTTTTCATTTTAAGTAACAGTTTAAGATATATTATAATATTTAATTAACAAAAACCGTTATTGCTAATTTTCATACTTATACTATGCTAAGTATGGAAATTAGCCAACTGTTACTGTCAAGAAGATAAGATTAAGAAGAAGACCCTCCACTAGGAACTTCCTCAAGGAAATAAAAAGATTTTTTATTTGTTATTTTTATTATAATTAAGCTATTAAGCCCTAACAAAAAGTGTAAAATAAAAAAAAAGTAATATAATTAAATTATTAAAAAACCGCGAAACGACTTGAATCTGCAACCATCACGTTACTGTATGCTTATCTACGATACGACGTAATTTATGTCGATAAAACCTAAGTGAGGTTTTAACATACGTTTATAGGATTTAAATTATAACAATAATCCAATATACAGGACATGAAACCGACAACGTTAATTTAATTTATCAATGTATATTGTAGGCTTCTTACTGTGTAATATTTATTTGTATACTCCAGTTGATTGTCAAGGAGAGATATTTCTCTATCATTCACCAAACATGCGATCAGTATAGGTTTGCGTGGAATTGTAGTTAACAGTGTCTAATCGTTAGCGCAACAGTTGTGCATTCGATTCCCAGGCGAAATTATTTAATTACTTTTATTTCCCAGTTCTGGTCAAAATGAAGCTCTCAATACGCAATGCTACGAATCCATACAGCAAATATGGAAATCCGATCGAAATAAACAAAAAAAACTATTCGTAAGGCATCATACATAGGTAGGTTATTGTACCTTTCTCATTTCAAAATTAATTGTTTTACAAGCAAAGCAGTAAAATTGATCACTAAGTTTAATTATAGATAATAAGTATAATGTATTTTAATATTCACGCTGTATCCCGCACGAAGCAGGGTAGGCAGGGGGAACTTGGGAGCCTAATGTTGAGACACTATTTAACGACGGCCGTTATTATTATAATAGTTAAAAAAATAATTAAATATTTTCATTCAAAAACAGTATACGGTAAAGTACTGCTATTTTATGGTAGACTATAAAAAACAGCTAAAAGAATAGCAAAAATAATTTACAATCCAATCAAACTCAAATCAAAAGTTCTTAGCAATTCGTCATGGTACGGCGCGGCGATGGAAAATAGAGGTAGTAAAATACGTGTAGAACCTAATCTTGATAGCCGACTTCCCCGCTTTCTTCATCAAAATGTTACAATGGCACACTTTAACTGCCGTTTAGACTGAATGCGATAGGTGTGGGTTCGAATTCCGTTCAAAAAATTATTATATTTATATACTTATAGCATGTTAACTATATCACTAAATGAAATATCACAGTAAGAATGAAGAAGACCGTGCTAATGTGGTTTCGGTACATCGAGGAAATGAGCAGCGAAAGGGTGACAAAAAAAATTAAGTCACGTAAAGAGCCCGAGGATCTCTCCAGAGGATGTATAAAACAGTTTATTAGAGGACGAGACACAAGTGTTTCGTTCTCTCTGGCTAGTATGGAATATAGCGTGAAACTAAGAAAAGTTTCTTTAGTATGGTAAACATTAAGACGAAATGTGGAGAGATGTGGCGGTGTAAATGCGGCAATGAAAAAATCTCTCTCTCTCTCTTTCTTTATTCCCCCTCTCTCTTTCTCTTTTTCTTTATCCCCATCTCCTTCCCCTCTCTCTCTTCCTCCCTCACATTTTTTTTAAATTTATTATTACAATAGAAGATACATAGGAAATTATGCTATGTCCTACAAAACTGTATCCCTCCCTCCCTCGCTCTCTCCCGTTCTCTCCGTTTCTCTCTCTCTACCTCGCTCTCCCGTTCTCTCTTTCCCTCCCTCTCCCTATCTCTCTCACTCTCTCTCTCTTTATCTCGCTCCTTTTCTCTCTCTCCACCTCTCTTCCTCCTTCATTCTCTCTTTCTCTCCCACTTACTCTCTCTCTCTCTTTTACGGTGAATTTTATAAGACACCATCACATCTCTCACACATCAAAATTGCATGGTGATATTTTCCCGTTTTTTATTTAACAAAAATATTGAAACTCACCAGCGAAAGTTAATCCATCATCAAGGAAATTGATGACGACTAAATTCAGTTGTTATAGCGTGTTATTTGTATACTTTTCGACAAAATGTAATATTAAAATAATTCACTGCTCTGTGTACGACCGAGAGCCTAGACTTCCTTCCTAGCCTAGGGTTCTGTAGGGGACGCCCCTTTCGAAAAATTATTGAATGTATAAAATAGATATAATCAATCAGTTGGTATGCGGGCGAAGCCGCAAGTGGGTTACTAGTATATAATAAAATTCCTCATGTAAATTTAGATTTGCCACTAGAAAAAAATAAAATTAAAGCAACTTAAGTAATTCAAGTAAGTAAATTAAATGCTGTTAAAGAGCAACTGGTGAGTTTCACACACTACTGACATTTCTATGTAACTTAACGATTTAAAAAATATATGATTTTGTATTAAAAATGCAAATTTATGTAATGGAATATGTCCGAAAGATGTGTAAAGGTATTTTTGTAAGATAAATATTATAAATATGTAAATTTTATTTTAAGCCTTTATATTCACTTCACGCTTTATAGTTTAGTTTATATTCACTTTTATGGCAGACTACATGTGAATTACTAGTCTAATAGAAAATAAATAATGTTTTATTACCACCAAGCTCTTGTTTTGTCAAGAAAAATACATTATATATGAACACTAGTGGGGGCGCGCGGCTTTGCCCGCTTATTTGCACCCGTAGGGATGAATTCTAAAAAAAACACGAAACACGTGTTCAATAAAATATTTTGAACAGTCTGAATTATTTTTTTTATAAAAATCGGTGGCGATTTAAAGATTTTTCCATACAAACTTTCAACTCCAATTTCATCCCTTTAGGGATAAAATTTTTCAAAATCCCTTATTAGTGGATGTCCAGAATATGAAAATAAACATCTGCCCAAATTTCACGTTTCTACCATCAGCGGTTTCGGCTGTGCGTGCGTCTTACCTCAGTCAGTCGGCACAAGTCCTTTTATATATATAGATTACGGCCCTAATAAAATTATTATGTCTTTTTAGTCTAAAGCTTTTAATCGCTATTAGATCTGAGAACCTTAAGTCAAGCACTATTGCTTAACGTAAAATTTTCTTAAAAATAACACATATTCATCCATCCATTCATACTTTGTTACAGCGTGCATTGTATTTTGGCGCATAAAATAGGTAATTTTCTTTCAAACAGAAAGAAAATTAGCTATGAAATGATATGATAGAAATTAAAGGTGAAATGCTCCAAATTGCCGCAGTATCAAAACCTATAGGTCTGTCTATAGGATATCTTCCGTGGATCTACAATTACAAGATTTGACAAAAAGTAAAAACATACAATAGAAACAGTAAGAGGAGAGATATAAGTAAAAAAATGGAACTTTATAAGGATTTCACTAAAAAAGTAATTACAGAGTTATATGTTTAATACAAGATTATTTAGAAGGAACACGTATAAATATAAAAAAAAGAATATATTTTATTCAGTTAGTAAGCTGTGTATTGTAAATCAATGGACAGGTATAGTATAGTATTTAAAAAAAAGGTGTACTAAAGTGATGGCTGAAAAATAGCAACAAAACAAAATAAAAGTTGCTATAGTTTGCAATGCTTTTATTTTTTGTCACGTCAATCTCAATTATGTTTATGTCGAACACGACTGATAAAATAGAGCAACAAAACAGTAAAGTAATTTTAATATATATTTTTTTTAGCTTCACGCTGTATCCCGCATATAGCAGCGTATACAAACCTAGGAACCTAGTGTTTAGTCACTTCGTTTATCATTAAGACTTTTCCGTTCCTAACTTAACGTCGAATTCTTGAGACATTGCGTGTTGAGTGGCGGAACTTAACGCCGCGCCTTGCGAATCCAGAGCGAGGCAATGAAAATATTACATATTTCATTCCCCTAATGGGGATCGGACCCACAACACTTCACGTTTTCAGTCGTACCTTTGTGCCCGTGCGCCACGACGGCCTCGAAATAAACTTTAGGATATCTATTATTATATTTTTTATACATTTTTGTCAGATTTTTTCTTACTGTACTACTAGGAAACATAATTTGTTTCGAATAAATCTCAAACAAATATCGATACAAATTGCGGAACTTCTTGAATCAGTAGGAAATACTTTTCTTCGAAAGATTCTTGGCCTCGAAACACGATCGTTTGTAAACATAAGATCAATTTTACCGGTTTTAAAATATACTATTAATCTATACTATATTATGTTGTAATAGATGTCAAAATAGCTTAAATTACATATGATTATTATTTTTCTCATAGTCATTACCGGAAGGCAGTATACTTGAATATGCTATGTTCAACTATATATCTTTAGTTTTTTTCTTTAGGTACTTCACCACATATTTTATTACAATAAAAAAGCTATTTCTTCGGTTAGACTAAGCATGGCGTTGGTCTTTTGGATAATAAAAGACGACGTCCTTTTATCATTTTGTTCTCCATGTAAAAAATACAATATTTACTAAAGTTGAGAATGTCATGGCGCAGGGGCACAAACGTGCGACTGGAAACGCGACGGTTGTGGGTTCGATTCGTTCGTTAGATGATTTAAATTTCAAATAGATATCTCCAAGCATTCCTGAGATAAAGGCTGTTAACAGACAGACGTACGGACAGACAACAAATTGATCTTATAAGGGTTCTCTTTTTCCTTAAGAGATACGGAACCTTAAAAACTACCAAAATTTATATCAAACGCGAAATTTGTGCAAAAAAGGACAAATTCAAAATATTTTATCATAAAAAATCATTACAATTTTTTTATTTTTTATAACGATGTCCTCACTATTATATACCCTTATTACTTAGATACTTCTAAACATTGATTGAAATTCTCTTAACGCTTCATTTCGACACAATAGTCTCGGTTCAATACGCAACTAACCTTGGGGACGAAGGTTGAAGGTTGATAATAAAGTTGCCTAAGGTTTATTCGATATCTAACTATTTTGTAGATCGATTTATTGGAGTAAGAATTTTTACAATATAGCAGGGTAGACAGTCGGAAGAAGCATTGTATTCAAGACATTGTATGTTAATGGCGTAATTCGACGCCGCACCTTGTCTACCAGAGCGGAGAAACAAAAATTATTTTAAAAAAACGAAGACTCAAAACGAGAGAATCGAACCCATAACTATCTCGTTTACAGACACTTCTCGTTTACAGAAGATATTAACCATTTAAGTTATCCACTATAACAAAAACGAATAAGTTAGAATAATAATTTACGTAACGATCGTATCGAGTTCGAATTTTAAATTAAATAATATTAAGTTAAACCCTAAAACTTTAAAAAATCAATAAAGCTAAAAATCAAATGAAATCAAAATATTTTTTATTCTTATAGACACAGTATTGTTTTTATTTTTGATAAAATCGAATTGGCTATAATTTATTTAACTGATTTTAAAAAGAACCGAACATATGACCCGTTTATAAGCTACTTTCACAATACATAACATATAAAATATACCAAAACAATTTTCTTACAGCAACAATAAAAACAAATGTACTAACACAATCAAAAATGAAGTAAATGAGAAATAAAAAAACGAGAGCCAATTCAAATCGATTATTGAATTAAAATCGATATATATTAATTTATTTTTTATTCTTATATAACCTATGTACAGTATTTATTTTTATTTTTGAAAATCGAATATATGTACCCATTTAAAAACTGCTTTCACTACACATAACATACAAAATATTTAAAAAAAAAATCTTACGGTAATAAAAAACAGACCTATCACTAGCATAAATGAACTGAACGAGAAATAAAAACGGGAGTCAAGTATAATTTATTTTAATCAGAGCAAGACTTGTAATGTCACGTCGACTTTTGCATTCACTTTTAATCAGTTGTCCTTATTCCATGACATGCTTACCAACCTAACAAAGATAATTTTAAATCTTCATACAAGGCCAGGATATGTGGCTGTGTATTTTTGCGACGACGCACTCCGTTCTCCATTTTCTGCCCATTTAAAATGGATGTGATGGATTACGGAAGAAAATGCCATGCCCTATCTATCAAAATTCAGAACACACCTGCTTTTCGATGCTATAAACCTCTTTCTGTCCCTCATTATCCCGTATATAGCAGGATATGCAGAAGGACCCTAGTGTTACTCTGAGTGCCCCACGAACAGCCCAATTTTATAGTAATTATATATATTTTATAGTAACAGCCCAATTTTATTATTTTTTTTGCCTTAAAGTGAGAATCGAACCCACAACCTTTGGGATTACAATCAGATGTGGGCCCGCTGTGCCACAGTAACAACCTCACTACAAAGATATTCAAAATGTATAAATCATAACCCGCGGGAATTGAACTTATAGCCATCGCGTTAAGCAATTGCCATACGACATCAACAAAATCAAATTTGTTTCTTAATATAACACTGTCTGAATTAATAATTATCTGGGCCTATTTCAGCAACACCACTCTATACTTAACAACATTACACAATATTACAAGAGTAAATTACAAATGAAGATGCTCATTTCATACCTTTTTTATATCTTCACGCTGTATTCCACGGTAAGTATCGAAAGTGTCATGACACATCGTTCCCCACATTCGGATCAATTATTGAGACATTGCGCGCTAAGTGGTAAAACTCAACGCCGCGCATTGACTCGTTACCAGGAAGAATGAAAAAATACATCATTCCCCAAATGGGAATTGAACCCACAACTATAGCATTTACCCTTGTGCCCCTGCGTTACTACGGCGGAATATAGCAAATAATAGATGTGCCTCTATAAACTCTATACTATATACTAAATATGAAAATAGTTATTATTAGTTCTGTAAATGATAGTAAATAACTAAATAATAATATGAGTTCCGGTTTCTTTCTTGCGGTTACAAGTAACAAATCACAGTTCTCTGTGGAGGACACTCGATACAGTTTGTGAATAACTTTAATAATAGTAAATAAAGTATAAACAACAAATGTTTTTTTTTTATTTTTACAATTACATATAATAGGCAGAAAAGACGGTGTGTTTATACACTGCGTTTCCGACTTTCCTCCTGAATTCGAAACATCCGTGTTAAATGGCGGATCTCAACGCCGCATTTTGTCGTTCCAGAGCGAGCATACGCCAGCAGTTAATTCGAACCTACAACCATCGCATTTACAGTCAGACGCTGTCACTGCAATACAACACCTAGTAAAGTGTATAATTACTTTTTTAGACAACTCAATAACAAAACTGAGGGTAGTCGTGGTGCAGGGGCACAGAGTGTGACTGTAAAATCGACTAGTTATGGGTTCAATCTCCACTCGAGGAGATAAAATATTTACTTACATTTATATTTTCATTTCTTCACCCTGGAGTCGAGGCAAAAGCGCGGCGTTGAGTTCCGCCACTCAACACGCAATGCCTTCGAAACTCGGTGGAAAGTGGGGAACGGTGTGTCTTAAGACTAGGTTCCGTCTGCCTGCTGTGTGCGGGATACAGCGTGAAGCTGATTTGCTTTGATTTTAATAACAAAACTATTAATAACTTTAATGGCCAGCTAGCTTCCGATCAGCGAATGTCTAAGTGACTTATAATTTAGAGATAGACATCTTTAAAACTAAACATGACATAGAACATCGATTGGCATTTAAAAATTATCTCAAGAACCATCTACCGTCTGTTCCTAATTAAAAATATTCGTTTGAAAATTGCCTTATTGTTTGCTCTTGACACGATGATTACTGATTTGAGACTTGAAATCGATATTGTATTAAAATACTTTTAAATTCAAGCTTATTAACTTTTTAAGGCCAGTCGTGGCGCATGGGCACAAAGTGTGACTGAAAAACCGACTGGTTCGATCCCCACTCGAGATGATAAAATATTTATTTAAATTTATATTTTCATTTCTTCGCTCTGGTTTTGAGGCGCGGCGTTGAGTTCTGCCTAAAGTGGAGAATGGAGTGTCTTAGCACTAGGTTCCCTGTGACTACCCTGCTGTTCGCGGGATACAGCGTGAAGCTCATTTATTTATTTAAATATAGCTCGTTAATAAAGGTAAAAAATATATGTAATGAAACACATCAGTGAAAACCTCCTTAAAAATATTTTATATTTTTGCTCAATTAATCGATGTAAAACGTCTAAAATATAGATACATTAAAAATCGTTTTAAAACCCGTATTTTTTCTCTATATACATACATATTATATTTCTTATATATATTACATGATGAATTCCAGTACTTCAACATGCCCATGTCTTGCCAGAGCGAGAAATGAATATATTTTTTCATCCCAGTGGACATCGAACCTACAACTATCGTTTTTAATTTGTCAACTGCGCCACGATGGCCTCGATTAACTAACACAAAATACTACTGCTATCAAAACGTAGGTTTAATTAAAGACAGCTCTATTACTGATGAATACAATGAAGGTAATTCTATTGTACAATAGATCTAGCTGACGATCAAGCTTTTACGTTTCTTTTATTGCATTAATGTTGAACCAAAAGTTAATTATATATTTTTAAATTATATACATTTATTTGTGTGACGCAGTACGACAACATCTGACCGCGTTAGCAGTGGATCCACGTCGCAGGAATGATTGTATTTAAAATATTTTGATTTCCTCGCTCTGATAGAAAAAGAACAGATTGACGATGACCAATCAACATGTAATGTCTCAAAAATTGGGCGAAAATGGGCAAAAGAATGAGTTACTACCCTTATGTTTATCCTGCCATATACGGAAAAAAGCATGGCAATGTCTTATCCCCTGAAGATATTGAAAATATAAACGATTTGAACTCACTACCGTCACATTTAATCATATATGTAATCTACATAATTGGTGATGTAAAAAAATACCTCGAAAGTCCTCTATTACCTTACTCCTTTCTCTTTATCTATCTACATAATATATCTTATAAAGAATTTTAGCTCAAAATTACCGCTATCTGCATCTCTACATTATAAATCAAATATACTTTACCCACTTAAAAAAAAAAAACTAAAAACACATTGAATACCTATAGATATTCCACAAAGCGACTAAACGGTCTCAATAGCGTGTAGTATTAACGGTTCCACTCGAACAGGCGCACGAAGGCCAACCTGTGACATCTTAACAGACTTAAAAGTTATATTGACGCAATAAATTATATATATATAGTAGATATATCGAGTGATGTGAGTAAATAAAACTATAATTATATTTTAACGCCAGTGAGGTCGTCGTAGCGCAGTGGTACAGCTCCTCGCTGTAAACGCGACGGCTGTAGGTTCGACTTACACTCGGAATTAATTATTTTGGTTACCACGTTCTGGTAACAAGAAAAAATGTGGCCTTCAAATTTAAACTTGGGCGGAAAATATGAAACGGAGTGTCTAACACTATATTTCCTTTGCCTGCCTTGCTCTATGCAGGGTACAGCGTATATCTATTTAATTTTTTAAACCAATTATTGTAATACCTTTGTAGCACAGCAGCCAATAGATAATATATGACTGACATGTAACGATGGTTGCAGGTTCCATTCGTAGTCGTACTTGTGAAAAAAATTACTTAAATACAGCAATTTAAAATTTCTGATCACTCGATGTCAGATAAAGCAACGCTGAAACTTTTCGATAGAAAGCTAAAAATTGGCATGTTATTTCCTTAGGAATTGTGTGGGGAATACTAAGAAAGCATTTCCCAATCTTCTAAATGGAATTTCACTTTCACGCAGAAGTCGACTACAATTCGAATAACAGCTGCTTGTGATATCACAGTCTGATTGAGTAAAATACAGTGTTGAATTCCGCCACCCAGCATGGATAGTCAGATAAAGCGGTGAAATATAAAAAAAACTGAGCAATAGACTAGTAAATTCTCTATGCCTAGCGTAGATTCACAATAACATTGACTATCACACTTATTTGTTTCATTTATTGTGTGGGTATGATCAAAAATGTCATATACACACAAAATCTCAAATTCCACATGTGTATCTAGTTAAACAACGATAGCGTTAAACTTTTTCAAATTACGTCATTAATTATATGTAGACGTTATATTATAAGTAAATGAACGAAGTGCCTTAGATACAGCTGTAAAATATTAAGATAATTAAATATAAAATAATAAAAACAACAAAATGAGGCCAGTCGTGGCGCAGGGGCACAAGTGTGACTGTAAAATTGACTGGCTGTGGTTTCGATCCCCACTCGAGGAGATGAAATATTTATTTACATTTATTTACATATTTGCATTCCTTCGCTCTGGTGTCGAGGCAAAGCACGGCGTTGAGTTCCGCCACTCAAAACGCAATGCCTCCAAAACTTGTCGAAACTGGGGAACGGAGTGTCTTAACACTAGGTTCTCTTAGCCTACCCTGCTGTGTGCGGGATAGAGCGTGAAGCTGATTTTTTATTTTAATAAAAACAACTTAAAACGAATTGGGAATATGTAGTTTAATGATTATGGACGCTGCGATCTGCACGACATTAAGTAACGAGTTTAAGTAACTATTTTTTAAAAAATATTAAGAACTATATATTTTTTTATTAAGAACAAGTGAAACTACAGTAGTAAATTCATCCAATTAGTTAAATTGACATAAGTACATACATTTTGATATTGAAACACATAATATAATGGCAATAACTCCGATCATTAAATTTAAAGACAAAAAAGAAAAACTCAACAAGTCCACTTATAAATGTTGCAACATGAAATATTTTTAGGTTATAAAAAATTTGGCAACCAGAAAACCTTTTGAATGTCGATGAACCAAGACCTTGATTACTTACTTGCAACGTGCGTTCAAATTCATTAATTTTATATTTCAATTTATTTGTTATTATAATAAAAATTTCGTAATGATTTTTTTTTTACTGAAATTTTGTAACAATAGCAATTTCACAAAAAGTTTATTAAATAAAATAACTGTGTGCTTACACTGCTTTAAATTAAATAAAAGATAATCAAAAAATTAAAACACACGTTAATTTTATCAGTAACATATTTCTTTATATATTTTTTTATTTTTGTGCTTCTAAAGTGGCTATTTTGACAATATAATGTAACGTATCGGTTTAAATCTGGTATAATGTGGTATTATAGTGCGTTCAATTTGCATTTATAAATACACCAAGAAGTTTTGGGAAAACAGAGTGACATACTATCACTAACTTCCCACCATCACTAACTCTGTAATTTATTTTTAGTTGCATCCTAAGGGTTATATGAGTATAGCAGGGTAAACAGGAGACTGTAGGAACCAGAGTGTCAAGACACTCCGTTCCCTATTAAATCACTTCCTTAGTTTCCACCGATTCTGGAGGCAACGCCGCGCTTTTACCTCGTTACCAAAAAATCATGTTTCAGCAAAAAAAAACATGTTTCTCTTCCTCAAGTGTAAATCGAACCCACAACCATTCGCGTTTGCAGTCGCACTCTTGTGCTCCTGTGCCACGACTGGCCTCAACTCTAACTTTTGGCCAAACATTTCTTTAGAGAGAACTTAATGTCAAAAAGAGTCTTATCTTAGTTTTATAAGTGAAACTAGCGGACCCGGACGTGGCTTCGCCCGCTTGAATGTATACGAATGCTTATTAAATATATTTATGAAATTCAGTTTTTAATAGGATGGTAAGAAAATATAAGCCTAATAAATGATCATAATAATCGGAAAAGATTAATAAGTAGAGAAAATTCTTGTTATTAAAACAATATCTAACTAATTTAAATGAACAAAAATAATACGTAAACGTAGTAAAAAATAAAAAAAAACTAAACAAAACCAGCTACATTATCAGTATCATCAAAGTAAAAAAAATATTTTAAATTAAATGTATTGTGCTGTATGTTTTTGCAAGTGCATGTGGTTATTTATATAATACTCAAATACAATAAAAAATAATTTTATATTTTTGTCTCCGTCTGTCTACCTTCCTATTTCCTAAGCTAATGTCCAGGACAACTGAACTGATTTTTATTGGACTTTCAGTGATCGATTTTACTAATTTACCCGGGAAAAATCTTTATACACGTTTTCCTTGCGCGTGTACATAGATAGGTACTATATGAAATAACTAAACTCCTTTCTACATTAAATTCGATAATTTTTGCAAGCAATATCAAATAAAAACCCAAAAAACTAAAACTACGATTTATTCAGTGTATAACAACGGTATATCTATACTGTAACCTACCTAACTGAAATAACGAACCATTCTTTCCTTAATGCTTAAATATTATTATACCGATGCTGCGCGGCATCGGAAAATCTAACTAAACTCCTACTCGAATAAGTGAAGAACCAAAGAAAAAATTATAAATTAATAATAAACAGAAAATAACCACATAATAATTGACAGTAGATCGGAAAATGTATAAAAAAATTACAAATCGTTAACGTCGTCTGCCCGTTCAGGTAACTCATTTTGAATCAGTGATATCTCCTTCAGTATTTATTAGAAAGATGTACAGTAAAATATAATTTTAATATAGGTGAAATGCTAGAGGTGAATATTATATTTATTTTGATAAGGATTGAATACGAAGTTATAAAAAATATATTAACAATAATCAAAACAAAATAAATAATAATATATTAAAATTGGTTACTGTGGCTCAACCTTCAAAGATAAACATCCAACAACATACATCATCGTGGACTTTTTATACATTTTTTAAAACATAATATTTTTTTAAAATATAGTTTTTATGTCTCATAAAGTTTTAGTCAGCGTACGCCATGTTAGCGTCATTTTGGGCGACATATTAAAACGACATAATTCCTTGTTGCCTAGCAACGGTTGCTTAGTGACAGTTGTTGTTAATATGGCAGAATAAATTACATGTCAAATTGAAACGTATTTTAATATCTTAGTATATATTGAAAATATTTCAAATATGAGAAAAAAAAGTATCCTATGTTCATCCCAAGACCCTCAAGTATCTGTATATGAGTATTTTATCACAATTGAATTAGCGGTTTGGCCCTGATTGCGTCACAGACAGACAGACAGACAGACAGACAGAGTTACTTTCGAATTTATAATATAGGTATGGATATGGAGTGTCATGATTTAGAACAATACGTCTTGAGTGGCGGAACTTAACGCAGCGCGCTTGAAATTGTTATTATCCTGAGTAAGCGTGGAACCTACGACCATCTCGTTTACAACCAGACAATGTCTCACTACACCACATAGGCCTCTATGTATGATATAAATATTTTTGCATTATAATATTCATACTATAATGTTGTGTTTTATCAATTATGTGGTTTCTCATATTACCAGGGAACGGAAACCAAATTTTCTCACACCACCATCTTGTGGCTGTGTAGTACGTACTGTACATTTTATAAGTAACCAATTCTGCAATATTGGGTACCTCGTATTACCTAATAAATACCGCAATATTAAAATAATCCCTTACTGCATATGAAATGTAAAATAGAATTGTGGCTTATGGTTATGAAATGTAAACCTCACTTTACATTGAAAAAGTCATTACAGATTACATACCTGTGTTAGAAAATTTAAAAAGAATAATATCTAATAATTAAAAATAAAAAACAAAAATCTGACTGTATAAAAAATAAAAAAAAAAAGCCTACTAAATTAAATTTTCTCAAGGATCTCTGTATAGTAGTCATGTAGGTTCCGATTCCCGGCTGTCAATCCGTTTTTTTAATTTTATAATATAAACAAATTAAATTATTTGCAATGGAGATAAAATATAACATAAAAATTAATATAATGTTCACTTAACTATCCACTTTTTTTATATCCACAAATTTCACGAATTTTGCAAACGTGGTAACTCTAAGACTTTCTTCTTTCATATTTTTTTAATAAACTTTTGCGCATTCTACACTAGGGATAAAAATAATCAAACGTAAGAAAACATTCTAAAATCAAATCTAAGCATCTACAACTAACTTCAAGTGGCCACGACTCATTGAACGTACTGTAAATAATGAAATTCTCGTCATTTTCTTTGCTATAAATGATCATAATTTTCTGTTATACAAAATAATTATGTATATAGAGCGTCGTTGTGTTGAACGCAACAGTTTCCTCTTACGGGCCGCCTCTCACTATTTTCCTATTCATTGTTTCAAGGTCCATTTTAAACAATACCATTGTTTGTATTGTTGAGCGATTTTTGTTGGTTATTATGATTTAAAGTGACTATTATAGTATGTTTTGAACGTAATGACTGCAAGCGATGACTCGAGGTTCTATTCTCATTCGAGGTAAAAGTTAAATATTATGATGGAAAATATTTGGTGTGGTGTCTATTTAAATTCTATACAATAAGTATTTGTTATCATTTATTTCGAAAATGACTATAAGTTCAATCGTTTGATACTATAATAGTGGTAGTATTTATACAAGAAAATGAAATGACGATATACTTACACTAAATTCTTTGAAATTTAAATTTGAAGATCCATCCATATAGACTTTTAACAAAATGTAAGATATCAAATGTAAACATTAATTCTTTCCTAAGTGTGGAATAAGTAATAACACTTTAAAAATGTTAAATATATGAAATGTAAGATTTTTAACAAAATATTACGGAAATGGCGGGACGTACTGGACTGATACAGCCCTGACTAGTGCACAACAGCACGAAATATGAGTTGAACAAGAAAAAGGCCTTTACAGCACATAATATAGTTGTGTATAGCTATCTTTTTTAATAGTCAATCTTATCATAATATATTACGCCTTTGTTTGAGTCATATTTTCACGATATTAATTTTTTTCATTTCTTCGCTCTGTTGAGGCAAAGCGCGGCGTTGAGTTCCACCATTCAACACGCAACACCTTCGAAATTCGGTGAAAAGTGGGGAGCGGAGTGTCTTAACACTAAGCTCCCTCTGCTTACCCTACTACATGCGATATACGGCGTAAAGCTGATTATTATTATTTTTTTATCAGCGTCACGCTGTATTCCGCACACAGCATTATTATTTTATTAATTTTAATTTCATATATTTTTTTTTATATATCATTTTTTTTAAATATTTAATATAAAACCTTATAATATTTACCTCCTCCATCCCGTCATGGGCTTCCGCCGTAGGTCCTCCTCACTTAGCCCATACAGGCCGATGCACGCGAGGAACCACGCTGTGACGATCAAATAGCATATTACGATCACTCTGAACGGTAGCAGAATTACTGTGAATATCGCCGTCTGGAAAAATAAATTAGTTGTCATTATGGGTTAATAGTAAATTAAGTATAATTTTCTGTTGATATATTTTTTATGGTAGGATACTATAAAATATACAAAGGAGAAAGAGAAATATAGTACAATAAAATACGCATAAATAATCATTAGTCGTGTGGCGCAGGGAGACGACTGTATACGCGACGGTTGTGGGTTCGTTCCGCAATCGGAGTGATGATATTTAATTTATTTTCATTTTCCCGCTCTATACGAATACGATAGACGAATTGCCGTGTTAAATTTTGCCACTCCACGCAATGCCTCAAAAAATGGACGGAAAATAGGGAACGGAGTGTCTTAACACTCAAGATTCCTCTGGCTACCCCTGCTATGCGAGAAAAAACGTGAGGAAGGAACGGAACTAAGACATGGTAATCATGAAAAGATAAATAATAATAACCTATG
This sequence comes from Heliconius himera, assembly GCA_021202915.1. Classification (NCBI taxonomy): domain Eukaryota; kingdom Metazoa; phylum Arthropoda; class Insecta; order Lepidoptera; family Nymphalidae; genus Heliconius; species Heliconius himera. Next base: position 371,161 of record JAJHJA010000216.1, read on the forward strand.
TTCATATTTGATATATTATTGTCATGGATATATCTAGAGATATTTTTCTGTAAGGCGCCTGAGTTTTAGTTTTAAACAGATATATTCGTGTAAAGGTTTTTTTTGTAATAAACATTTCTGGGGTCGGTACAACACTATTCTGTAGTGTGCACGGATCACGGTACATCAGTTTCATAGACGAACCTTAGTCTTAAATTTAAAAGCAGTTTGATTGGTAAACCGAAGTTGATGTATCGCTATGGCTTCTTAATAACTTCGTATTAATCGTATTTAGACAAAGCGCGGCGTTGAGTTCCGCCGCTCAACACGCAACGTAATGGATGAAAAATAGGGAACTTCCTTTTCTAACTACCCCAATATATGCTAAATACAGTATGAAGCTAAAACTAAGATTTTTTTCATTTTCTAAAATAATTTTAGTTCTATTTTAAAAATCTCACATCATGAAAAATATTTATGTATTGCTTTAACCAAATAAATCAGCCATTACAATTTTAGAAACATAATGTAAATGTTATAAACACATAAATTTAATTTTATTCAATATAAACTCGTTGAGAAAAATTCTTAACCTTACTCTTAGCTTCACGCTTTATCCCTAGCGGGGTAGTCAGAGAGAACGGAGCGCCAAAGGCTACGGTCTCTACAAACATCTTTTGACTCGGGGAAATGAAATATGTATTTTTTTTTAGCTTCACGCTGTATCACGCACACAGCAGGGTAGGCAGAGTGATCCTTGTGTTAAGACAGTCCGTTCCCCACTTTCTGCCGAATTCTGGAGGCATTGCGTGTTGAATGGCAGTACTAAACGCTGCGCTATATAAATTTAAGTAAATATTTCATCTCCTCGAGTGGGAATCGAACCCACGACCAGTCGATTTTACAGTCACACTTCGTGCCGCTGCGACTGGCCACAATATGTATTTACATTAATATTTCTTATTTCTTCTCTCTGGCTCCAAGGCAAAATCCCGGCGTAGAGTTTCGCCACTCAAAATGCAATACCTTCAGAATTTCGCGACAAGTGGGGAACGAAGTCTCTTAAAACTAGGTTCCCTCTGCCTATCCTGCAGTGTGCGTGAAGCTGATTTATAACCTCGTCTTAGAAAATGAACAGTACTTTTTATTTTAATCAGATAAAGAATGATCTAAATTTTTAATTTTAAATGTCTCTCTCTTTTTAATATCAAACTAAAGATACAACCTTGCAACTTTCGATCTATCGATTATTATCTAGTGAAATGTTCGTTCTAAATTTCGCAAAGATAAAATACTTTTTTTACAAAAGGTATAATACTTCTTCGAAGGTAAAATACTTGGGAAAACGTATAAAAATTGGGTGATCGTCCTAGAAAAGCGGATTCATGTCTTGTTACGGTAAATTTTTTTATAAGCTTTCTTATTATTTTTTTCTTAAAAGATTATAAAAAATATAAATATCATGGTACAAATAAATATTATAAATTATTTATTTATCAATATATCGGTGCCGAGCGTCCTGTCCAGGTTTTTCTCGGATACAGGCATCTAACGAACCGGTGGTAACCGAAGGTTGTTTTGGACAAAATGTATAACTTTAATAATACCTGCTTATATTAAACAATAACTTTGCACCTAACAGTCCAGTAAAATAAATAAATGAAAATAGTAAGTTTTTTTTGCATAAAGTACAGAATTAAAGAAATTGGAAATGATCCAAAACCTCTAGGTCACCTAGACTTTTTAGTGCAATATGCGTTCACATATTCATATTGTGTATTGAAAAAACACTGCAGACGTAAATAATCTTTTAATATTATGTTATAATTATCACAGTAGAACAGTGTACACATGATAAGTGTAGGTTCGTTCGAGATTGTTCAAGGACATAAAGCCGCACTTCGGGGCAACGGTAAGCTTGCCTGGTAAAATAAAATGCGAAAAGACGTTACGGTAGTAGAACTCTACCCACCCCAAGCAGTAAATGTGGATGTGTTATAAAAAAACTAAACTAAAAGTTATTCGGATCGATAATAATGAATGAGGCCAGTCGTGGGCAGGCAGTCAGCGGCAGACACACGGCGACAGGTTGTGGATTCGATTCCCACTCGAGGAAATGAGATATTTAATATCTTAATTTTTTCGTTCTACTGTAGAGGCAAAGCGCGGCGTATTTTTCTTAAATCAAAAACTATATATTTGTGAAGAAATTAAAATATTACATATTTCATAAATATTCATATAGATCAAGCGGGCGAAGCCGCACAGAGGGCGCTAGAAAAGAATAAACATGTACGATGTTATTTACGACGAACAATAAACTAAAATACATTAGTAATAATTTTATATCCTTGGTACTTTTATATGAGCTCTATTATAAATTAAAAGCAATAAAATATCAACATCTTTAAGTTCAATGAAAAATGTATAAGAGTTACCATTTTTATTATTCTTAAATTATTAACAATATACCTAATTATTTCATTTTAAGATGTGTTTCCTTCTACTTAATGGCCAAATAAAAAATCTCTCAATCAAAAACTTACGCAAGTACATTCAGGTACAAGGCCTATAAGAATTCAACAATTTAAATCAATTTTATGTATCAAAATTTATGTAATTCTTAAGAAAAAAAGAAAAAATGCAATGTAATTTTCGCTGCGACGCTTTCATGTTCAAGGGCTCTTAAATTCTTACATTAAGCAATTTGTATATTTTTCTTAAATTAATCATTATATGTATATTATTATATCTTTTTTTTCACTTTCACGCTATCCTGCATGTACCAGGTTAGGCAGAGAGAGCCTAGTGATAAGACGCTCCGTTCCCCACTCTCCGCGCAATTCTGGACGGAACTTAACGCCGTGCTTTGCACCAGAAGAAAAGCGAAGAAATGAAAGTATTAAATATTTCATTTCCCCAAGTGGGAATCGAACCTGTCGCGTTCACGGTTTTCATTATTTTATATGCCAGTAAAAATATTATTTTAATAATATAAAACTGAGATCTAGGTCTGCACTGAAAGCGCATCTATTTTTATTTCCATTTTACACATATTTTTGAACCGATTAAGCAAATCGAAGATAAGCTAATGATAAATAAAAGTTATATTTTTACTTTTCAATAATTTTAAAAACATCGGGTCGACCGATCGATATAAAGTGATGAAATCCAGTGTCTGCTTTTACGAGTCCTAAAACCAAGAATCCACACCCACAAATATCCAGAGACGAGAAGTTCAACAAATATTTCTGTACTCTATATTCATCACTATGGTAGAGCTTAAATAATAATACAGCTATACGTTTATGCAAAATCTAGATTTTAACAAGTCAAGGTCCAGTCATTTAAAACAAGTTAGAAGCATATAGAAGGTGTTTGCCTTCATAAGATCTAAATTATATAATTAATAGATAATATATTCATATTTTAGAACATGTATAATAGGTAAATATAATTTTATATGATATTGTTAGCGTACTCGTGTAAAAGAGGGTAGATTTAGGTGGAAAATAAATATAAAAACAATGGAAATGAGTCAATCGGGGGCACTTGCTTGTAAGTGACGGCCCCTATTGGAAGGAAACTAGTGTGAAGTATTGTTAGTAGGTGATACATATCACTTATTGCAATTACTTAGCATCCCTTTCCAAATAGTTTAGAATCATATAGACGATATGTGTTTTTATTGTGTTTTTTTAAAAACGTTACCCGCTTCCGATTTCTAACAATATATTATTATTATTTTTTTATTTTTAACAACTTCCTGGCATTTAATTTTAGCGTCGTCTGTTAGAAAGTGATCTGATCATGAGTTTGATTACCAGCAATGCTCATGTCTGGAATGATTAATTTAGAGATCATTCAATCAGATACAAAATGGAGCTATTAATGGAGATCAGACCTGTTAAAACCATAATCTGTACTGTATTTCGACTATCGGGTCTTGAACGTGCCTGCTAAGCACTTATCACTTTACCAATGTCACCATAATCAAAGCTAGGTTAGAGTTGTGACAGGTGACAATACCTAATCGTAAAACGTTACTAACCCTCTGTGTTATGTATATAATGTATATATTATTATTATTTTTGTTATAGGTGAAGGCAATTTTTAACTAGATCTTTTTTCTAACATTCATTCTCCTATTGTATAACATTATCTCTTTTTTACCGTACAACCTTCTTCGTGTTTTCTCCACACAATGTAACATTGGCGAAGTGATATGTGCTTTACTGGCATAATCAAATAACCATACCATACTATCATCAAACGAAGAAATTTACTTGTATAAAGAAAAATACTTACACAATACGTAATTACATTGTTTTGATTTAGAATGTTCTTTATATTTTTGTTTTTGGAATTGACAGCAATCAATTTCAATCAATCATAGGAGAGCTGTAGATAATAGGATTTTAAATTAACACACCGCACACGTACATGAAAATGCTTCATTGTACAACACCTAAATGCTTTCCGATTCAAATTTAATATAGATAATTGTTTCTTGTTCCATATTTTTGAGATTTACTCAAAAATACATACTCTGCCTTCTATACTTTTTGATAATATTTATAAGCTATTGCTTTCTAATTTATCTGGCAAATTTTAGAACACAGCGTCCGTGATACTGGAGGAAGGTTAAAGCATGAGGACACCCCGAAAGGCATATATGAAGAAGTTTATGGCAGTGAGGGAGGCGAAAGAGGTAAGTAGAGATGGTAGCGATTGGCTTCAAGAATAAAGCGTGAAACCACAAATAATATAATTATAGTTAAAAAAAACCCTTTCCTACACCAAGTGATACAAGTGCTAATGGATGTGATATATATTGTATGAGCCTAAACTCGAATGATTTACTAGTAACCTCTGAAGAGTTTCGATATTCAGGTCCTGACTCTATCTTCACATCAACTAGTTGATACCATAATATTATATTGTCACCTAAGCAACGTAAAACTGCCAAATTTCATAAGGATACAATTATTACCAGTAGTTTAAATTCAGATTCATAGATTTTATTTCAGTTTGTAACAGCTCGTCTTAATAAAAGCCTTTTAAATAAAACATTCCAATATGTGTGATATAAAGTATTTAACGCGTCTCTTTTAAGGTAAAAACATTAAATATATGCTTATTTTACCTCGCGCTCTATCCCGCACACAGAAACACACAGAAACTAAAACAATAATATACACAATATTAAATACTTCATTTCTTCGAGTGGGAATCGAATCCACAACCTGTCGCGTGTACGTGTCACGTTTTGTGGCCATGTGCCCCGATTGACCTCAAATTCAGATTCCTAGATTTTATAACACAGTTTGTTAAAGCTCGACCAAATAAAACCTTTTTTGTTTTTGTGTACTCCAATAGAAAAAATTACTTTAGGCCAAGATATTGTCTATATACTAAATCTCAGTAATATATTTATTATATTACTAAGATTTAGTAACTATATTCCATTTTCATAAAAAAATACATAGTCTTAATACAGTAGAAACAAAAGCTACGACTATCATACTTCGATCTGCACGTTACATAACGTATGGTCGTTTCTGTTCAAGTAGATGTTTGTTGGTCTAACGGTTAGTCGACTTTCCCTCAACGATCCATGGTTAAGCGAGCAATTTTCAACTTTCTTTTAGTAAAATAGTTAGAAATGTGAATAGAACACTAGGAAAATAACTATTGAAAATATTTATATTAATTAAAAGAGGCCGGTCGTGGCGCAGCGGCACGAGGTGTGACTGCAAAACCGACTGGTTGTGGGTTCGATCCCCACTCGAGGAGATGAAATATTTAATTAAATTTATATTTCCATTTCTTCGCTCTGGTGTCGAGGCAAAGCGCGGCATTGAGTTCTGCCACTCAACACGCAATGCCTCCAAAATTCAGCAGAAAGTGGGGAACGGAGTGTCTTAACAATAGGTTCCCTCTGCCTACCCTGCTGTGTACGGGATACAGCGTGAAGCTGATTTTATTTAAAATATAGTTTTACAGCGTCCGCGTAGGTTGTGGGTACAATCCTTACTCGGGGAAATGTTTAAGTATATTTAATTTATTTTTATTTCTCCACTCTGGTAGACGACACCTTTCAAGAAGCAATATCTCGAAAATTCACGCAGAAATTTGCGTACTGAACGTCTTAACACTGGATTGCCTCTACCTACCCTTATTTAAATTAGTAATCCTGCACACAGCAAAGTAGGCTAAGGAAGCTTAGTGTTAAGACACTCCGTATGAGTGGCGCAACTCAATGTCAGGCTTTTGCCTTGAGGCCAGAGCGAAGAAATGAAAATATTGATAAATAATAACTCACTTCCTCGAGTGGGGATCGAACCCACCGAACCGAACCGTCGCGTTACAGTCATACCCTTGTGCACCTGCGCCACGACGGCCTATTTTTATATTCGGGAAAAAGCGTGAAATGGCTTTTTTTATACAGTTCAGTATAAATCAAATAAACCAAGAGAAGTCAACCGAAGAGAATTAAGCAAGATAAGAAGAAGAGCTTGATGTGTTATTAAGCTCTTTTTTTATTTAGAGACATTAGGCGTTAAATAGTGAAATTCAAAATTGAATTTAACTATTTAGACCAAATCAAAACCTGTATTGTAAATATAAGCATTTTTGCATCTAGTTCTAGTGGACTCGTCTAAACTGCGCCCGACCACGATAAAGCCTGGTTTCCACTGCTAAAGAGAAATGAACGGACTCCTTTTAGATAAAATATATTATATCTACAGACAAAGATAGCTTCGCTCCGCTCTCTAGAACTGGCCGCTGCCTAGATCGGGCCAGGCGGACAGGAGTTGAAATGAACTCGTCATTCTTTATTAGTAGAGATGCGCCGAATATTCGTCTGGTATTCGGTATATATATATATCATCTTTTTCAATACCGTCGTGCCGTATTCGGCCAAAATCGTATTTGGCCGAATTATTCGGTTATGGTGCCGAATACATTCGGTTCGATTATTTTTATTTAATTATTATTATGAATTACTTAAATGAGTCTCACTTAATGCTATGTCTATCTCCTTCGCATGAGCGGGGCGATGCCAAACTGGACACGCAGATTCACCCGTAGAGAACGATGATATATATATATACCGAATACCCAACGAATATTCGGCGCATCTCTATTTATTAGTGTTTATTAGTGGTAATACAAGTAAGCACGGTGCTCTTGCGAATTCAAAGCAGTCTTTAATGATACGTCCGCTTCCAGTGGAAACCAGGCTTAAGATTTGTTATAGCTTAATCAATCAATGATAAAATTTCTAGAAACTATATTTTTTTGCCGACTACAAAATAATTTATTGTTGGAATTTATCCAATTCTATAATTCCATATTTGTGCAAAATTTTGTAGTTTTCATGTCCACAAATTTAGTGGAAATCAAAAATAAGATCTTCATGCTGTATCCCGCACATATCCTGGGAATCTGGGAATTTAGTGTTACATCCGGAGAAACTTCCATATATTTGAGATATAAATATGGAGGGAGCATCAAAAAAACTACTTTATCAAAAAAACTACTTTTTTAATAAGTATATTCTTTATATAACCTTGCTTAGGCCATGTTTAATATAGAAAACACAAAAAACCAACCAATTTATTATACTTATAAACTCATTTAGGGTGATGGGTGTGGAATAGCCTCATGTGACGCCCTCCTTTCCCTTCAACATAGGCCTGACCAAATAACCGTATGGTATGACATAGTAATAACATGACTTTGACTTTGAACCTGTCACTACTGTAATAGCTGTGTAGGCTGATTTGTTAAAACGAAATAAGTGTCAGCTAGACGCCTTAGCTTGTTTTTTTAATAACTCGATCAAAAAAACATACTATTTTCAATTTATAGAACAAAAAATATTGAGGAAATAATTTGTATTCTACATATATATATGTAGATTTATTTCATATTTTTTTTATGATTAGACAACTTTGAAATACTACTTCAGAATGGAGGGCATAGGTACATAATAAATGAAGTACTAATTTGTTCGAAATCCAGAGTAATATAACATGGACGTATTCTAAGAACATAAATAAATCTCACGTTCATCATCAATTTCTAAGACATTACCGGTACCAAGTTCTAACGGAAGTATTTATTTGGTTAAACATATAATTATAATATTTACATTTTACTAGAGACGTTTTTAAAAATATTGCGGAATACAGTGTGAAGATGATATATTTATTTATTTACTTAAAAACTCAAATCAATAACTTTAAAAATGCCAACAAAATGTATAAATTATTCGTTTTTTTGTTTTTTACTACACATGTTATACATATATCTTATATATTTTATATTTATACGAAACTAAATCTGATCAATAGCCAAACCAGTTAGAATTTTTTTATCATAAAATATTTCAATATTTTTAATATATGTCTTGTATTTGCAATGCAAAAATATTTACAATTTCCGTGTTAGATATGTTCCTGATACCCGGAACGTATAAAAAACAAAAAACATCTCTCTTTCATACTTAATTTAGCTTCACGCTTTATCCCTAGCGGGTTAGTCAGAGAGAACGGAGCGCCAAACGCTACGGTCTCTACATATCTCTTTCGCCTCGCCCACTGTCATCAACGTCTTCATACATGCCCATGGTCCAGTAGACTAGTCTATACTATTTAGAAGAGTTAAGAGTTTTTTTTTAGCTTTACGCTGTGTTCCGCATGTAGGAGGGTAGGCAGAGGGACCCTAGTGCTAAGACACGCCGCTCCCACTTTCCATAAAATTCTGGAGGCATTGCGTGTTGAGTGGCGGAACTCAACGCCTAGATTTGCCGCGACACCGAATGGGAATCGAACCCACAACCTGTCCCATTTAGTCACACGCTGTGACCCTGCGACACGACGAGCCTCTGAGTTTGTTGAACGCCTTTATCTCAGTTATTAACTAACTTTTACATCAAATTTAAAAAAATATTCTATCGAAAAAATCTATTTATGAAGAAAATCTATAAGTCGTATTAAATAAAGTTAATTGTTTCGACGTAACCGATATACCTGAGGCCACAAACCTCGGACATTTAGAATGTCTCATGTGTCATACACAATTCATAGTTATTTCTAGTTTTTTATTTACATTTTTTTTATTTAAATTTAGTTATTTGATCACGGAAGAAAAGCAGCGGATAAAAGGCTCTTTCTTTTACTTTCTTACTACATACAAATTGTATGAAATTAAAGAAAAGTAGAACGATTTATGATTACATTTTTTATTTTTCTTTTTCAACACCTCGGAGGTACCCTAAATAACGAGTTGTTTGCCTTATCAAGATGAAATGAAGAAAAAATAACAAAAATAATACTTTACGCACATCAAGGTTATCTTTGAACTTGACTTTCTTTCATAAATAAACGTAATTGTTAACGATTTCTATACATTAGGTAAATATACATATTTAAATCACATTTTATATATTTTAACTACATAGTTTTTAATAATATAAATAAATTACTGTTTATAGAATGTATAAGTAAACATCTATTCCATAATTGGTCAGAAAACAGTTTACTTGTATCTTATGTACTGCTAAATGTTTTTTTTTATATATATTATTATGGTGTACAAAAGCGGTTATATAAACAGTATCTCTTATTTTAAAAACAAACTAGAGAAAGTGCGATGAGTGCTACAGTGAAATGATTACGATCATAATATTACGAAGGTAATGAAACAAGGAAATATATAACATTTATAAATATAGAGTATATATAATATATAATAATAAAGTGAAAGAAGATATAAAATCATTATAATATGTCACGTAAGTCTCTACTACGGAGTCTGCGCAGACAGATCACTTTGTTTTTCTTCCTGTATAAAAATAACATATAGAAAGCAAATAAGAATATATTAAGTTAATTCTTACCCGTATTTTATCATATGTATTATCTAATTCCAGTTTATGAACAAATGGATTTAATATTTCGGCACGCATGCCGTCAGGCGAGAAAGTGCCCGTCTCACTGTGCATTTTACCATTCATTTTCACAAAATCACAATTTCTAAGTAGAATACAATGTATATTCAAACTTCATTATTTACACTTATTTTTTTATTACACTACTGTTATAAAAGTAAGAAGGAAACAAAATTGTAATAGTTTATAGCGAAAATATCGAATGGAGACGCAAAGACGGCGAACGTTCTCTCCCCGTTGAAGATAGATGAGTACTAAAGCGCGACAAAAAGAAAATAAGCTCCGTTTCGATGCGCGTATCTATTGTACCTAGATTGTTGGTTCAATAATACTGTGTGCAAAAATCATATAATTTCAAATTAAATGGTCAATTTATGTTGTTGATTTTTATTTCATTTAGATATTTACTTTATCTCGTCTTAGTTGATAGAAAACTTTTAAAGGCTGAGTCCCGATAGACTTATCTAGAGGGCGGAAGCTAAAACGGCCATGTTATCCTTCATGGAAGTACCTAAATAAATAAAAAAAGATTTTTCATTAAACAATTTCAATGAATTTTAAACGAAATTTATATAATTTCACACATCTAAATAGTTTTTGTTATTGTTTATTATCATGGCAACATTACGCGACGGTAGCCTCATGCCTACTTATAAAATCAAAATCAACAATCTTAATTTAAATACCTAATAATCATTTTAAAATTAATCGTCGGAATTTAATAATTACTTACACAAAATAATTACTTTTTTATATTGATGTCTATGACTGCATACTGTATGTCACATGTGATTAAACATAAGCTATATAAATTAAATTATTATTATATAAAAATAGAAAATCCCGAAAAACAGAATATTTCTTTTTATATTTTTTTAAATAAAATAAAGTGTTTCCTCGATTAATTACAGTACGGTAATGTTTCAAGCGTACTTGTATTTATCTAGCAAGTGGCAACTGGCAACACTTATGTTGCAAGGTCAACACTTAAAATTTATTTATGCTTAAAAGTTTTGTGAAGAAATAAACATGCAATTGTATTCATATAATGGAAACAAAAGTACAGAAACAAATAATTGATTACTTTTCTTTTTTCGAAGAGTTTTATAATACGTCTAAAACGTGTTTGAAGATTTGCCAAAACTGCGCAATATCTATTAATAAATTGATTCGTCGGTGCAATAACATTAAAGAGTAAGTTTTATTCCCTCGTTTAGTCTTCTTAATCTTAAATGTTCTTCTGTAAACTATGTGTTATATATCATATTGTTTTAGAGCAAATTTGATTGGCACACCACTTGAAGAGTTTGAAGGACTGCAAAGTAAATTATTATCGGCTTTACATAACCTTATCTCTGAAGAAATTCGTGAAATTCAAAGACAACGGTAAGTGGTCGTGGAAAATGTTTACAAAATTAACAATGAATCATTGTTTCGTTCCTAATAATTACTTTATATCCCTTTCAGAGCTGAAATAGAAGAAATATTTGACCAGCTTTGTTATAAACATAAAGTGCTGTTTAGTACTGTAAGAGAAATTGACTTCTCTCAACAATCATTACTTGTCAAAGGAACTTCTTTGCAACCACCGCTCGAACAAATCTTAGACTTTACAGGGGATACACTTACATTTGGGGCAGAAATATCTGCACAAATTGAAACTTCACTGAATGTGCTGTCTTTTAAAGGGTTAAATACTGACAGCTTAGTTGATAACTTCAAAATATCTTCTGATTGGCAGAAGAAAATATCTGAAATATTAGCTTATACATCTTTTTGTTCTGAAAACGAAATATAAATATGGATCTCTTAGGTTCAATTTTAAGTTCAATGCAAAAGCCCCCATCAGTGAGTGAGGCTCAGAAGAAAGCGATCAAGAAACACAAAGAAGCTTTAGAAAAAAAACAAAAAGAAGAAAAAAATATATTAAACAAGTTCTGTGCCAGAGTTGAGGAGAAAATTAACAATTTTATCACTGATGGAACTAAACCATATTTACAATTTGACCCAATGGACCAAATGTATAGATCAGTTATACGAGATGTTGCAACCACAGCTGGGGCACAAGTTTACTCCTTTGGGCAAGAAGGTATAGATAGGTATTGTGTAGTTTACTTAAAAGACAAAGGACCCTCGGATGATGAATTGACAGTCCGAAGAGCTGGTGGAATATGGGACGAAGAGAAAGCAGTAGAAATGGCACAAAGACGCATAGAAATGGAAAAATTAGCTGCCTTAGAAAATGAAGAGGAGAAAAGTAGGAAACGCAAACATGGCAAGGAGGAATTGAGCGGGACATTCTATAAACAAAAATATGCTCACTTGATTGGTCAAGAAGCTGCCATAGATGCCGCACAGAAAACTAACATGAATAAAAGTTATGGAGAAGTTCCCAGCGAGAATAAAAAAGATTTACGATCTATTGAGCAAACTATGGCTGATATAAAGGCTAAGAAAGTAAAGAAAGCTGAGTTAGATAATCAAAATGCTGTCCATGGAGGCACCTGACTTTAGCATATCATGCTTAATTTACAATACTTATTTCAAATTTTTTTTTGGTAGGAAAATAATTATTGTATGAAAACTACAACCAATGTGTTAGGTTTTACATGAATTTGGTATTTCATTGTGCCATTAAAAAAATATGTATTTCATATTCAATAAGCAAAAAGCTTTTAAAGTGTTGATTTTATCAATGATGCTCAATTTACACTATAGGGTGATCCTAAACATGTCCTCGACAATAAAATAAATTTAAAAAAAAACAATGAGCATGTTCTCATTATAATCATCACACTAATAATATTGTATGATACCAACAGCTGAAACTACTTGGCATTCCATAGTGTTGCAGAGCATGAAACTTGGGACAATACCGGGAACTTGCTGTTTGTTTCTCTAAACTGGAGTAATTTGCTGAAGGACAGTCAACACTTGAACTTATAACATGAATATTAGGAGGTATATTGGATCAACAATATATATTTTAGTGGTCCTATAGTATGAGTCGAGCCTAAATTTTTCATAAAAAAAATAGATATTTATGGAATCGATTATTACGAACTTTGCAGAAAGAGTTAATTAGAAAAAAAAGTAGTATAAAAGTTACCTTTGTGGTATTGATTTGAAATAACAGTTTGCTTTAAAATGTACAATATGTATAGTAAAACGATTGCACTCATTTATATTTTTTATAAGATTAACCAATATGTTATGCCTTCTGAAAAAAATGTCTGTGAAAAAAATTTCACAGACATTTAGTACAAATTCACTATTCTACTCTTTTTTCACAGACATTAGAAATTCACTTTCTTTGCTTTTAATTTAAATTAAATATCCATTATATTATTTTTACCAAATGAAACCTAGTGAAGAAAAATTAGGAACATAAATTGATTCATTATGAATATTTACTTATAAAATATTCGAAATTCGAAAATAGTCTAATAATCAATTCTTATTCTTAGATATATAATAATCGATTTTGTTATTTAGAATAGTACCTAAATATGTGTTAAATACAGGAACTGCCTCCTTTCTATAGACTGATTGCAATCATATGCAGATGTAATGTATAAGTGATTTCTTTTCAATTTTAAAATTAATTAGTGAATATGGATGTTTTAATATAGAAATTTTGTTTTTTAATGTAGTTAGGTAATCATGCAAAAAGTAAAATGATTATTTTGATTTGAATCTTTTCGCAATGTATCACTGATAATAGTTTATTGATAATCTGTGTAGACTTTATATAGATAGTATAAAAAATATATTTTTTTTTATTATAAAATAAAAAAAAAACACTTATAGCCCTTGGGAGCCTTTTGTATAATTAATCAGAAATTTTAAGTTAACTCACTTTATGCTTAAAATTATTTTGTTTGGTATATTATAAGACATCATTACCCATAAGAGTTTCTAATTATTAAAAAAAAGTAATAACCTTTTTAATTGAAAATCTTAAAATAATAGCTTTGCGCTTCTTACTTTTTAGAATTATAGTATTTTTGTTCGATATTTTTTAGTACCTTATTTGTGTACCTGGTGATATGTTCAAATGTTTTAGTAAACATCGAGATGTGATGATTACAGTGTATTGTTTTATTTTGCTCCCCTTGATTATACTACATAATACAATATTGTGCTATCAGGCAGTCGTGGCTCAGCGGCGCAGTCCGCCTGTAAACGCGACGGTTGTGGTTTTGATTTCTACTCAAGGGAATGCATTATTTTATGTCCTCCCCTGGTAGAATTATAACAAGACAAATGGCGGCATTAAATTCCGTCACTCAATACAAGACATAAAATAAAGCTAAAAAAAAATTGTTATATTGGATTTTTTTTTTTCTAATTTCATTTTAAAATAAAATGAAATTAGAAAAGAAATTAGAATCAAGCGCATGCCGAGCCAGAGGCTCGCCCACCGAGGGTTCCATATAAAAATTGGAGGTTTTGAGTTTTTTTCTGAAATTCAGGCTTAACTTAGCCAGAGCCCTTTCATCTGATACCTCATTTGAACTAGCGGCCATAATACCAAATTTTTCCCCCTTTTAAGATTTTTTTTACTAGTATCTACTACCTGTAGCTTCTAAATTTCATAATTCTAGGTCAACCGAAAGTATTCTATTTATTTTGATTATCTTTATAGTGTCGAAATACGCGTTTTTTACTATATGCCTCAGGAAATCATGGGGCTGTAACTCCGAGTATATGGCTCGAAATCCAATTTTATACCAAAGCTCTTGACAGACAGACGGACACCAAGTGATCTTATAAGGGTTCCTTTTTTCTGTAAAAGGTACAGAACCCTAAAAACAAATGCTTGGGCCTGCGATTGTGACATTTATTCAATGCAAATTTATTTTCATGATATGATTGATACATTCAAATATATCAGCATTCTTTCGGTAAACTTTGTAATATATATTTTTAGACAGAACTGTAATCTTCAAATAAGATACAGATTATCAATATCCAATATCCATTTTAAAAAATATTAATATTTTAGGTAATTTTATCTAATATTGTATATTCATATTTTTTTAAAATGCTAAATAGCACTATTAATTGTGTAAATTAGCTAAACAAAGTGCAGTGTCAAATATTACACTTTTTCTACAAAAGGCTATAATACTGCGAAAAATGTGTAAATAAAATATACATACATATTTTTTAAACATTTATTTACCATCAACACGCAATAGATAGACAAAATTTACAATAGTTACACAAAACAACAAGATATGCAATCTCAAGATTAACATTATTTAGTAATAATACGGTTATATTGAATTACACTCTATACAACAACTGAATATATTATTGTCAATTTTCTATTTTAATAAGAAACAGTTGAGAACGATACCTGGGATGTATTTTTTTTTTTTAAAATATCGTTTTTCGACGTGGC
This sequence comes from Heliconius himera, assembly GCA_021202915.1. Lineage (NCBI taxonomy): Eukaryota > Metazoa > Arthropoda > Insecta > Lepidoptera > Nymphalidae > Heliconius > Heliconius himera. The sequence goes on from JAJHJA010000216.1 coordinate 386,511, forward strand.
ATATATGTTTTTATTTGTAGAAGCATTTTATTTGTGCTTCGATTTTTATGATCTATATATCGATTATATATTTAAATAAAAATAATTGGTAAACTTTATTGTTTAGTGTTATGCTATTTTTTGTATAAAATATTTGATTAAAGTAACGTTCTCAATATTAATTATTATCTTTTCCTTATTATTATTTCTATAACGATTATAAAATTGTGCGGAACGTGACAAGTGCGATGAACTAGTAAGGCTAGGCGTATTATTGTCTTATTGTACATTAAACTTACTAAGTATTTAATGTTTTTTTTAGGTTCAGGCTGTATCCTGCACATAGCAGGATAGACAGACGAAGCCTGGGTACCTAGTGTTAAGACACTCTGAAGAATTCTCGAGGCAATGCGTGTTGCGCGGCGGAACTGAACGCAGCGTTTTGCCTCGTAAATTTATACATATTTATTATTTGCATATTATATAATTTATATTTGCTTATCGTCTCGTTAAATTAGATTTTAACATCACTACAAAATACATTTAGTATCACTATACAGTGTATTATATCTAGTACATACCTATTATTATACGATATTTTTCTAAATAGTAGGTATTTATATGATTCGATGTGCGCTTAATTACATAAGACAAATAAATAATTCTTTTGAATAAAATACAGAATTAATAAAAATTAAGTAATGGAGGAGAATTCTATATCTTAAATTAATTTACATGAATAAATAGAAAAAAAATACTTAAACGTCATATTTCAAAATGACGTATAGTAACATCAATTTCTAGAGTTTTAATTGACGTTCTTTATATAAAAATAACACCAACGATTATTACACGTATATATTTTTTTATTAATCATATTATTAATATTGATTTTAAGCAATAAAACTATAACTACATAACAAGACTGTGTTAAGTGTTAAGGACGCTAAATATTGGCAAACATGGCCCAAACGCAGCCGATAGATTATAAACAATCGCTACAAGCTTATTTTACCTTATACCATATCATAAGATACATTTTTATTCTAAATATAAATTATAATACTTATTAAATAAAGAAGGAATATAATAAGGAAGGAAATATTCCTAATATATAATAAAAAAAGGAAATATAAAGTTATAGTTTCGAAATGTATTATTAATATATATTTTAAAAGATATTTTTGTTACGTTTATCATTGATTGATAATGATATGTTACAAATTTTTAAAATTATAAAGATTTTTTTCGACAATAAAAGTACAAACTTCAAAGATTGAAAAGTACAGCGTAGATTTATAACAAAAATATATTTATAAATATTTCTTATTATTGTGGTGTAGTTCTTTGGCCACTGAGCTTGTATATATATATACATATAAGGTTAATAATAATATTTTATTATTGTCTAACCAGAAAAATGTAGAGGGGCTTATTTAAAAATTGAAATTTTAAATTATTGATATTTTTCATCGATATGCACATTTTCATGTATTCATATAAACAGATGTTTTTTTTTACTTTAAAAAAATGTGTCAAATGAAAATGATTAAAAATTATAATTTTTATAATAAACCATATATTTCTACTGCTATATATTTATTATTATTGGAAAAAAATAAAAAAAAGGTTTAGATGCCTTATTGCTTCTGTAAGTATAATATAATATGTTAATGTCCATACCTACTTATAAGTTACATTATATTGAAATCACGTATACGTCATACGGTTTTTTTTATAGTCTAAATATCAATAAATATTTAACTAAAAGTCTAAATGACAACACATACAATTCAATTCATGAAGTCGTTCGCAGTTTATCTATAGAATACTAAACTTTAAATTCATATAAGTTTTGAAGCCACTATAATGAATATGTAGGTACATATACTTTTTATAAAATAAATTAATTAGAGCTTCTTAATGATATTTATGAAATGTCACTATAAAATTATAAAATGCACATGTATTAAAATAAAATATACTTATCTTTAAACAATCCACATGCGCTATTCTATTTAACTCGGTACTATAGTAATGATTAAACAATTGATAAGCATATACATACAAATAGTTTTATATCCTAAATAGAAACTTGCGTTTTTTACACAATATCTTCCTTGGCTGGGGCCGAACCCACGTCGCTTATTACAAGTCAGAATTATTAATCACTAAATCTATAATACAAGTTACTCAATAAGATTACAATCAATGAGAAATAAATCTAAGTGACATTTTTATTATTGTCGTGATTATTTATTGTCATTTCGCAAACGTAACTTGTAAATATATTTTCAAAATCCTAGTTCATTAATTTACAATTAGAATAGTGTAAAAAAAAAGATAAAAATACTTATTTATATGGAAACAGATTAAATATTTGTAAATAAATATTCTGAAAGATAATTTAGCTATTTTCTTTAATAGTATTTTTTAATTTTATTGTCATTATATTATTATATACTCATAACACGCAAAATAACTATAAAAGCACTTAATTCTTTTTTTAGAAGACATTTGAGAAACATTCTATTACCTTTAAATAGTATAGGTACAGGTATGTATAAACAACTTCTAAAAGTAAAATAATAAAAAATATGCGTAATATAAATTCTAGTTTCAACATTTAATAATATTTTATAATAGCTTCCATTTTTACTTTTCTTGATTCAATAAAAAGAATACATTTATTACACAATATGTAATGTAATTATAATTTATTTCAAGGTTGCCATATTATATCTCCAAAGAAATACTGCTATAGATTGCCTCTTGCCTCTGAGTAGTTCATATAATTTTGGCTTCTTAATTACTATACTAAGTATTCTATATGAATACTCATTGTGACCGAATCTATGTAATTTACTATTTTCAAACGTTACTGTCATATATTGATATATCACTCATTTTGTGCAACAATGACGTATTTGCGCTTTTTGCAGGCAAATATTGCAGGAGACGCAATCAAAGTTAATAGATAGTCTTTCCGCATACATTACATATTTAAATGATTAAAAAAAATGCCATTACGTCAAAAGCGCAATTAACATTACTTATTCACAAGGAACGCAATATAAGCCGAGGTATAATAAAAATATATAAAAAAATAATAATAAAAAAATCTATTATAGCACTTTAACTAACCAAATAATAATGACATATAAAATAAAATGTATGTTTATGTTTTTAAAATTGTACTTAACTTGTAAGTTCTATTTGAACATATGTAATATCTCATTGAATTAATTTCAAATTAAATCAATAAACTGATTTCAATAAAATAAAAGTTACATTTTAACCTAAAAAAAGAAATATTTAGATAAATCAAAACTCATCTCGCATTCACTCTTCATCATCGGTCTCACAGCATCCAGGCCAGCAGCACCCCTCACTGCCGTCCGGTCGAGTGCAGAACAATAGGGTTTCAACAGCGGAGACGGGTCGAGGTTCGATTCCGTGGAAGTCACGGAGATCGTCAGCCGGGAACCACGCGCGTTCTTCGTCGTCGATTATTTGTATGCCGAAGTATCTGTAAAAGGATGACAAAAGATTTTTTCATTAGTTTTTTAGGATTCTGAATATAGCTTATAGAGCAAAGTGAAGTGAAATAGGGCAAATTGACCCAAACAGCTTTCTGTGTCAATTCGTACTTAGAGGAACGAATTATTTTCATTTGATCGCTCCGGTAAGCAGGCAAAGTGCGGTGTTGAATTCTGTCAAATTTGGGCGGGAAGTGAAGAACACAGTGTCTTAACACTAGGCTCTCTCTGCCTATACTACTGTGGAATACAGCATGAAGCTAAAACAAGTATAGAATAACAAAACCTTTAGGTTATTCAAATAATCATAACATACATAAGTTCAAAACTTAGATACTGGTAGTAATCTATCTAAATAAGTTATATTAGATACAACCACAAATAACTTTTTTACTTTATATACAGGGTGGAAGAGGCAGCGCTCCATTTACGGAAACAGCATATAGGGTAAAATATTTCAAACCTATACCTAAAGAAATTAATCAAGATGCCTCAACAGTTTGGACGTAGGATTTTTTTTTCATTTCACGATTTTTATCCATACCTGTATTTCGTGTGACGCGATTACGTATAGATGCCATTAACATAAACACTTACTACTACAAAAATACTACTAAAGGTTAAACAACTTTGAACTTTATCGCCAATACATACGACTCGATTTCGAAATGAGGCGTGTGCGGCGGTGTTCTTTTGATAGGTTTATGTGTGCGTGCGTCATCCTTACAAATGGCGTTTTGTTTTAAAATGACAATTTTATTATTTATTTTGTTTGAAAAAAAAAACTTTTTCATTTTTGGGAATTTATTTTTTTCTGAATTATATTAGGCTTTTATAGAGTAGTTAAAACTGTGGTTTCATTTAATGTGGTGCTGATACTTCCACCCTGTATATTGATAAAAGTAATTAGAAAAAAATTAAACTTAAAAGATAAACTAGAAAATACCTGCAAATAGCCAATCCTGGTATCCAAAGAACTGATGCAAGCACCAGCACAAGTACCAAAAGTACTGCCCAAATAGGCCAAGGCTTCTTCTCAGTATCACCTTCTGAGCTGATCCAGGCTTCGTACCCCGAACCTTCCATGGCCAGTTCAGCAAACGAGGATATGAGGATGGAGAGCATCGCGAGAGGAGACAGATATTTCCAACATATCAGCCAGTATATGCCTGGTCGTTGGCCTGTCATTAGTTCTATATCGTCGGCAAATCTATAAATTTTTATTGTTTAATTATAATAATTATAAGATTTATGATGGAAAAGTGAGCGGTAAGAGAGGTAGAGGGAGACTTCGGTTGACCTTCGAAAACACAGTATCAAAGTTACTGGAGGAAGGTCACGTAAAAAGCATGAGGAAAGAGGTATGTAGAGACCGTAGCGTTTGGCGCTCCGTTCTCTCTGACTACCCCGCTAGGGATGAAGCGTGAAGCTAGTTGTAGTAGTAGTAGTAGTAGTACTTATAAGCTTGCTGTCATTGGGATCGGGATGCGTCTAGAATGACTCTATTTTGGAGAAAGTTAATTTTTTTTTTTCAATTTTTTGGACGTAGCAAGCGATTGAGCCCACAGTCAGTCGCATTTACAGTCACATTTTGTGCTCCTACGCCATGACTGGCCTCATTACTTAAGATGAATATTATTTAAATATAACAATACAATTTTCCTGGATGTAGATGGAGCCTATAACCATCGGCTTACAGTCAAACGCAATACCACTGAGCCTACAAACTAATAATTCTACAAAAATAAATACAAAAGTACTAAAGATGTTATGATTTGAAACGTATACATATTACTTCAGCTCGTAAAGCTGAAGTAACATTTCACCTTTCAGAGAGAGCTTTGTTACGCTACAGTATTTAACGGTAGACTTTTTAATCTCCGGCTAAGCACCTTCGTGTTGTAAGCTCCGTGCTTTTGTACGTTGTCGGCGAAAGTTTTAATCTATTTTTTTTGGTTTCACGCTGTATCCCGCCCATATCAAGATAGGCAGGAAGAACCTGGGAACCTAGTGTTAAGACACTTGTTCCACATTCAGACATCTCCGTTCCCCACTTTCCACCGATTTTTTGAAGCATTGCGTCTTAAATGGTGCGAGGAAACCAGAGCGAGGAAATAAGAATATTAAATATTTCTTTTTTAATTTTTTTTTAAATATTTCTTTCCCTCGAGTGGGAATGGAACCCTCAATTTGTCGCGTTTACATTCGCGCGCTTACTCCTGCGCTAAGACTGATTTACTTGTTATGTTTTTTTTAATTTTCTAAAAAATTTTATGAATAAAAAACATATTAAATACGTAAAGGTATATTATTTATGGTTTTTTCTTTAAAAAAATATTTATTTAGTACGAAATATCATTAACATCCAACTACTCCTTCTTTTTAAACAAACCCAATTTAATGTTTTGTATTTATTTATACTAAAATCGAACTTTAATGATTAAACTGATGTAAGAGCATTTTAAAGATTGTTCGCATATTTTTTCTTTTTTGGCTTAAACAGGGAGGCAGGTTAGAGAGAGGGATCCTAGTGCTGAGACACTGTGTTCTCCACTTGTCACTTCGAAACATTGTATGTTGAGTGGCTGAATCAAATGCCGTCCTTGTCTTTATATCTGAGAGAGAAAATGAAAATAACTCATAGCTCTGAGTGGGAATCGAACCCACAACTTCTGCACCACAATAGCATGTCACATTTGTTAGACCTACTTATATGAAAAAGTAAAAATTATTTACAACACTATCCATATTTAACGGTATTTCATTGCTTAAATTTTACTAAAGAGCTTCTATACTAAGTTTACTTCAACACTGTCTAATATGGAGTAGTCAAAAAATCTACAGACTCTTTTGAAATTTCTCGTGAAAAGAAGTTCACTCAATCACAGATCCGTACAACGTTAATATCGTGAATACCGATCGCCTCCCAAATACAGATGCGATTGACAAAGAAATTCCCAACATTTTTTAACTTTAAGCAATTTCCACCTTTTTTATTGAAAAATACTCTGCCGACATTGGTCGGCAGAGGCGTATTTATTAGCTAATTTATGCCCATGATTCGCCTGGTCGTTTACTGGATTCGCGTCGGCTTAAATATTTTATAAAAATTCCAACTCCCTATTTAGACTGGTCGTTGCGAAGTAAAACTGTAAACGCGACAGGTTGTAGGTTCGATTCTCTCTTTAGGAAATAAAAAAATATATTTTCATTTCTTCGCTGTGGTAACAAGGTAAAGCGCAGCATTGAGTGACGCCACTCTTAATATACAATGGCTCTAGAATTCGGCGGAAAGTGACGAACAGAAGTGTCTTAACAGGGAACCTGAGAACTTATTCTCAGGTTGCCTTTGCTTCCCTGCAAATATATATAATAAAAAAATATTACATATTACGGCTTTTTCTTTACTTTTTACCAAAAAAACATATTGTCCTTTAAAAATATTTTTTTATCATCGTGATTTCGATCACCAATTGGAATTTAAGTTCTATAAAGCATATAATTATATTCTAATTTCGTCATGGTTTCTAATGTCTATTTTCAATAAATTAAACATGAATAATTTTATGATCGTCATTCAAGTTATTAGAACGTATAATTACAATGATAAAAGCTTTAATGGCGTAGAAACTCATAAAACAAAAGCATGCCCCTGTAAGCTGTGTAAGTGATTACAAAACGCTGATTTCTAATAGAAAGTATAAATAGTATGTATAATTGTAAAAACATATTATCTATACTGCATTATTAATTATTAATATTATAAAGGAAAGAGGCCGCCGTGGCGCAGGGATACAAGCGTGGGACTGTAAACGACGGTTGTCGCCTCGATTCCCACTCAAGTAATGAAATATGTAATATTTTTTAGTTTCTCACTCTGGTGACGAGGTAAAGCGCAACGTTGAGTGCCACCACTTAAGACACAAAGCTTTAAGACTTCGTCAGAAAGTGGGGAACAGAAGTGTCTTAATAGAGAACGGTGGGTAACACTAGGTTCCCTCTGCCTACTCTGCTGTGTGTACGGGATGCAGCGTGAAGCTGATTTAAAAAAAATAACAAGAAAGTATTAACAAAACAAACTCACCTTTTAACACCATACACATATGCGATTCCAATACATTCACAAAACGCTATAATCAATAATGGAAAATTGCCACTGTACATGTCGAAGAGTAAGAAAATATAACTGCCTGCGCCATGAGCGAAGCCCATAGACAATAAACAGCACATTAAGCACAGTCCTCCAGTCAAATATTCCTTTCGGAGATTGGGGAACAGCTTCATATCCACTATAGACGTCACGACGCCTTCCAATGTTCCGAACTGGGAATCGATACCGAGGGTGAAAAGCATTAGGAAGAACAGGACGGACCAGAACTGAGCTCCTGGGAACTGGTTGATGGCTTCTGTGAATATTATGAAGGCTAAACCCGTGCCTGATGCGGTCTGAAAAAGAGAATTCATTGTTTTTATTATTGTTGTTTACCTACGTTATGTAAGAGGCCAGTCGTGGCGCAGGGACACAAGAGTGCGAATTTAAACGCTGCAGACTATAGGTTCTATTCCCACTCGAGAAATTGATAGTAATTAATTTTTAAATCTCATTTTTCATTTCATTATTTCCTCGCTCTGATAACGAGGCAAAGCGCGTTGAGTTACTCCACTCAACCTCCAGAATTCAGCATAAAGTGGGGAACGGAATATCTGAACACTAGGTGCCTACTCTGCTAAGTGAATCTATACACTGCTCTCGGTTCTTAATAGATATTACTGGATGAAGGAACCTGAAGACTTTTGACCACGGTATCACGTACTTATGAATATGATTAAAAGAATTTGTCCCTAAATAAGACTAATTAAAATTTCTGAACTTATATGTAATAAGTAGATTGCAACAAAAATGTCTTATTATGGCTGTATTCACTATATAGAGGCCGTCGTGGTGCAATGGCACATGCGTGTGACTGTAAACGCGACAACTGTGGGTTCGATTCCCACTCGAAGGAATGAATTATTATTTATTAATATTTTAATTTCTTAGCTGTGGTAACAAAACAAAGCTCGAAGTTGAGCTACACAACGACAATTCGGCGAAAAGTGTCGAACGGAGTGTTTTAATACTAGGTTCCCTCTGCCTACCCGGCTATATGTGTAAATGAAAATGAAATTAAAAAAAATATAAAAAATGACTATATTTTAAAAGAACCAACTAAATATTTAAGGGCGTTTTCTGAACGGTAACACAACTGTAATCGATATTACCATTAAACGTTTGTATTACCACAAAACCTTGACCTTAAAAATAAAGCGAGCTTTTATTCCACTCCAGCATAGAATTAAAGTCTATAAACTCTAAGTCTCGCGATTAAGATAAATTTCAAATTCTCAATAAAATTGAAAAGTAACTTTTATTGTAGAACTGAAAAGTTATTTAATTTATAAAATTCTAATTAATACAATATTAGGTATGACACACAATGGGTCTTTCTGCCTTTAAGCACGACGGTCGTGGGTTCAATTCCCACTAGGAGAAAGTTAATTATAGGCCGCCTATCCTGCTATACGGAACGTTTCTATAATTTTTATTAAAATAATAATTCTCCAGAATTTTTGCTACGATAGAAGTAAAATACATATATTGATAGTTGAGATTGCCTTGGGCTGCTAATAAAACATACATTATAAAAAAAATAAACTTCGCGCTGTTTCCCGCACACGGTTAGGCAGAGGGAACCTAGTGTTAAGAAACTCCGGTTGCCACTTTCCGCCAAATCTGGACGTATTGCGTGTTGAGTGGCGGAACTCAACGCCGCGCTTTACCTCGACACCAGAGCGAAGAAATGAAAATATAAATATAAATAAATATTTAATTACCCCGAGTTGGGATCGAACCCACGACCAGTCGATTTTACAGTCACACTTTTTGCCACTGCGCCACGACTGGACTCATATATGTTTTCATTATTTAAAGTTTAATATAATAAAGATCTTTAGTCACTTTGACTGTAAAGACATCAGTGACATATGTATGGGCCTACGGACTACAATACAAAGAAACAATCAAAAATCTTTTAGCTTAATACACAGAATATTAACGTATATTATACACATTATTAAACTTCCACTAAGGTCACCTAAACATTACATTAAATTATGTATATCAATTATGAACTATCAATTTAGGACAAGTTTAGTACTTTAGAAATTCATTCAAAATGTTTTTTATAGGTTCACGCTTTATTCCGCATCCATCAGGGTAAGCAGATAGAACTTAGTGTTGAAACCCTCTGAAGCTAAGTTGCGGAACTCAACACCATGGTTTCATCGCTAAAGTAGGTAAAGAAAATATAATATGGCAATCAAATCGTGTTTACAGCAAAATATCCCACTTTGCCACGATGGCCTCAAAAATGACTTGTTTCAAATATTTTCTTTTTGTTTGATCTAATTAGAAATCATGCGGCGGTAAGTTCCGCCACTTTGTCCCGCCTCAAACGAAAACTAGTCTATAAAGTGATATTTCACCAAATCTACCCTACCGTCTAAAATAACCGAGACTCGTGAAAATATATTAATTAAAGTTTAATGATTGTATCTACAATAATTAATGTCGGGCAACATGAAACAAGCTTTATTTATTGTCTCAGATAAAATTAATGATATCTGTGATTTATTTAGTGATGATACATCAGAATAAATCAAAATAAATCAGCTTCACGCTGTATCCCGCACATTGCAGGGTAGGCAGAGAGGACTTACGAGGAGTGTTAAGACACTCCGTTCCCCACTTTCTGCCGAATTCTGGAGGCATTGCGTGTTGAGTGGTAGAACTCAACGTCGCGCTTGTCCTCGACACCAGAGCGAAGAAATGGAAATATAAATTTAAGTAAATATTTCATCTCCTCGAGTGGGGATCGAACCCACAACCAGCGTTGAAATATTGAATTTCCCCGATTATTAATTATTAATAACAACAACTTATTCGAAAGTGTTTTACGCCACGAAAGCCTCGTAAATCTATGTAAACAAATTAAAAAGATGGTGTTAAGGCAGGTAAGTTTCGGTGTGTAACACTTTAAAATATTATCTAAATATTATTATATTATATTAATTTGAATTATAAGGATGTATCTGAAACTTGAATAGAATCGATTATACGTTAAAATTACCACAAAAAATCCACTTAAGTAGTCACTAATTAAGTGGTTTTTTTGTGGTATTAATAATATAATTATAGAATAATTATAAAAATTGTATAATTATGTTTCTGAAGTTTCCATTTCATTATTATATAAGACGAAAATAGATCTGAATAAGCATTTTATGATATTTAACATTAAACAAGCCGAAGCACTGGTGCAAGATTATATTAAAAACGTCTCAGCCATTCTAGAATTATAAAACAAGAAATTCTTAATGAGCCTTTTATTTTGTTTCGGAATTTCGCTTTTTATCTTTACTATTATAGTAATAAAAATGAACGAATAAGATAAAGTATTCATAGGTTAGGTAACATATTTTCGAGGCCTGTAAACACGACGGTTGTGGATTCGATTCCTGCTCGAAGTAAGGGTAGGAAAGTGTCTTGTTGTAAATGTCTCAACACTAGCTCTCCAGCTAGTACTTTGCTAAGTGCGTACAGCGTGAAGGTGAAAAAAAATCGTTTCCTCTGTCAAATTACACAAAAGCATGGCTTTTAACTATCTGAAATACAAGCTTATAAATTAAAGAGAAAATGACAAAAAGTAACCTAAAATCTTTGCTAGACCTATATATCACAGAAGAGAGAGCGATGAACATTAACTCCGTGGAGCTAAAAACAAAAAAAATCTAGCAATACTTACATTATCCAATTCCTTTTGTAAATCACATTCCGGCAAATTTGGCATTATTAAACTTGTTAAATTGCCGTTCAAGTCGATCGGAACTGCCTGTCCCGCTTCAGGAAACGTCATGGATTTGTAAGCTGGACCAAACAATTCCAGCAGCGTTTCGTTTCTAATTTCCAAACACTTTTCGTATACCATTGTTGCTTTAAAACCTATTATAGAAAATACAACAATCCCAGCGAACATGGACGTGAGGCAGTTAGTCATGGAAACCATTATAGCATCACGATAGCAGTTATTATCCACAGGGTTGTAGGAACTGAAGGCGATAAGGCCGCCGAAGGCTAAGCCTAGTGAGAAAAATATTTGAGTGCCCGCCTCCAGCCAGACTACAGGGTCCATAATCCTATGCCATTTTGGAGTAAACAGATGGACCAAACCATCTCCCATGCCCTTCAAAGTTATTCCTCTAAAGAAGAAGATGACCAGCACAATGTATGGGAACGTGGCAGTAACGTATACAACTTTTCCTGAAGATGCGATACCCTTTATCATGCACATGTAGACTAGAATCCAGGCAATTATAAGAGCGAGAGCTATTTTGTAATTGAAGGTCTCTGGATGATTGATGTCTTCAGATATCTGTAGAGTTGTTCTATACCAGAAGTACTGAGTGGGGCTGCTTATCTGTAACAAAATTATTTATTGTTAATAATACTCTAAAGAAACTCATTAACACATCAAATCAAAGTTCAATTTGCACATTTTTTCTTATAACTCAATTCTCTTTTTTTCATCAAATCCAAATGTTGTTATTTCAAAAAAAAAAATGCCGATGAAGTCACCCACTGAGAAATATATTTTTTCTAAAGGTTAATAGTTAAAACAACTTATGATTGCAAAATAAATTTTAAAACTACTTATTTACGATATGATGAACTCAGAAAAGTTCTGAAACCTTCAATGAAAACGTATTAAAACAGTGATTTTAAAAAAAGAAAAAAGAATAAGTCAAATTAATAAAGTAGCTTTACTTGATCTATTTTAAATGTGAATGAATATTTTTCTTACTGGATAAAAGAAAATTCAACAGTTTGAAAATTTATTAATTTTTATGAATATAAAAACAGATATTTGAATTTTCACAAAATTCAAATATCTGTTTTTATTTTCACGTTTGTGCAATTTTGAGTTTAATAGAAATACAGAAGTAAACGTCTTTTTCAGCGTATTATAATTATATCTTAAATAGGGCCAATAAAACAATAGACGTGACAGGCTGTGGGTTAGATTCTCACTCGATGAACTAAAATATTTAATATTTTCATTTCCTTGCTCCGGTAACAAGGCATAATGCGACGTAGAGTTTTGTCACTCAGCACGCAATGCCTCCAGAAATCGGCGGAATGGGTGCAACCTAAATTTCTTAATGGGAACGCAGTATCTTAAGACTAGGTTCCCAGGTTAACTTTGCCTACCCTGCTATGTGCGGGATACAGCGTGAAGTCGACAAACATGGTTACGGAACTCCCCTCCTCTCAAGAAACTTAGGCTGAAACTGGCGAACGGAGTGTATGAAGTCGGAGTGTACGGAGTCACTACGTAGGTACTCTTTGCCTAACCAGTAGGATTCAAGTTATCTCTCGCATGTTATTACATGATAACGTGAAGCCGTAAAAAAATGTAATTGGCAAATCATTTTACTATGATAATATAACAATAGACATTAATTATATACATTAAAAAATACAAAAGTCATTAATAAAAGTCATATAAGAATATCATGGCCATAGACTGGCCTAGTCGTGGCGCAGGAACGCGAACTGTGATTGTTAAGCTGTTGTGGTGTCGAGGCAAAGCGCGGCGTAGAGTTCCGCCACTCAACACGCAATGCCTCTAAAATTCGGCGGTAAGTGCATATCCTGCCGTGTGCGGGATACAGCGTGAAGCCGATTTAATTTGATTTTTTTTATAAGAACATACATATATCTAATATCTATACGTAAAACATATTATACTATAGACTACTATAGATATACACTACTACTATAGGTATTTATAAAATATGACGAACACACGTTCAACCAAACGACCCTTTCAGACAATTTAATTTAGATCCGCCAGAGCCAACCACATCGGAGCGCTTATGAAATAAGCCTTTATGAGAAACGTACATGTATTTTGTATTGTTATGCTGCTGTTCTATAATGTAAAAATGTCTAAAATTATTAAGATTTTATATAAAAGAATTATGTAAATTCACTTTTAATATCAGAATATTTGAGACATTCTTGGCGTAGTGGGTCAACGTCTGAATGTACTGTCACTCAGGGGAATGTATTATTTTCATTTTCTCGCTCAGGTAACAAAACAAAGCGGATCGTAGAGTTCCTTCACTCAATATGTAATTTCTTGAAAATCAGGCGGAAAATGGGGAATGGAGGGTATTTACATCAAGGTTCATATGTTAATCCTGCTAAATACAGAACACAACAAAAAACTATGCACCGCACTTTGACTTCATAAGAGACTGAGGAATGGCAATATTTCATTACCTTGAGTGAGAATCGAACCCATAATCGTCGCGATTGCAGTTAGACGCTTTCCCATTACGCCATGACGGCCCTAAAGTAATTATCATAAAATATTATCTTTCCAATGACCGTTCGAACGAATAACGATCAAACGAAGTCAATGTTTCTCCCAATTACATGAAATCGATATTTTAACAAACATAAAAACATTCGCGTATTGTGTGTTACTGGCTGGAGCAAATATGAAACTATCGATTTGGTCAATAAGGTCATCCTTTCTCGACTTTTTTAATCTCGTACGTTTTTACAAAAGAATATTATATGAACTTTTGCCTCGCTATGAATTTGGACGGATATAGGCACTTTCTATTACGGTTATTTTCTGAAATATTATGACAATTTTCATTGGAATATTATAATAATTAAAAAACTATATATTTAAAAATATTTTTTCGTTCACGAAGCTTCCGCCTACGTGCTACAGTGGGAGCTTGTGAATCTAATAATAATAATAATAACGTGTGAATCTAATAATAATAATAATAGCGTTAGGGAATAAGTCCCCAGTAATGGGAGAATGAAGAAATTCATAAAACAAATAATAATAATAATAATAACACTTTATTGCAATTGATTTATAGTTGTATTATACATGGCGGCCATATCGCTAAGAGCGATCTCTTACAGGTAACCCACAATACAGTATCTATAAAACAAGAACGCAGAACGGTGCAAAAGGTGTTGTGTTTTATGATTATAATTGTTAAATAAAAGAACATATTTTTTTACAAATATATATTTTTATAAGCTACACATTGAGTTTAGAGCAGCGGAACTTACCGCCGCGCTTTGCCTCATTGCCAGAGCGAGCAAATAAAAATATAAAGTCTTTCATAGCCCGAACGCGAATCGTATTCACAACCGTCGCGTTTTTTTAAATCAGTACGCCTGTGCCCCTGCGCCACAATGGTGCCTACTAAAAAGATCAATTATTTTTTTCTCTTTGCAAAATTATTGTTTTTATAAAACAGCACAGCAAATTCACAGACAATACGGGCTCTGTAGCGGAAATCAACAGCGCGTCTTGTCTTCTTATCAGAGCGAGGAAATGAGAATAAGTCATTGAAACGAACCCTCAACCTAACTTTAGTATAAAAATGGCTGTGATGGAAAAGATTAGGTTGAAAGAGAAAGAATTTGTTTACAAGTAGTCTCCCAATTGTAATTTATATTTAATTCCCGGGCCATCTTTATAAATCCTTTCCTTCCTCGTTTTCAATTCGTATTGCACGAATAATATTCATAACAAAATATTTTGGATATAACGTTCCGTAACAACAATAATTTAATTACGGTGCTAAGAAATTTGAGAATAAAAAATAAACAATATAAATTAAAGGAGAGAGAGAGAGAGAGAGAGAGAGAGAGAGAGAG
Organism: Heliconius himera; assembly: GCA_021202915.1. Taxonomy (NCBI): domain Eukaryota; kingdom Metazoa; phylum Arthropoda; class Insecta; order Lepidoptera; family Nymphalidae; genus Heliconius; species Heliconius himera. The sequence continues at coordinate 401,826 of JAJHJA010000216.1, forward strand.
AGAGAGAGTTAAGATAAAAAGACAGCTATAATATAACTTAACGTGATTACTGATTATCGTAATCTATATAGAAATAAAATGTATACTAGCTTTCATTATTTCTATAGAGCTTCCAAATGTAATCCTAACGATCCTACGATAGAGGGGAAGGCCCACATAAACCTACGTTAAAAGAGAATCGTGGCTGTCTGGGAGCAAATTACTTTATATTTATACTCGAGACAGCTTTTTTAATGCGGGCTCGAAAATTTTAATATTATACTATGATAATTTCATAGGTTAATTCACTATATATATAGTGAAAACAGTCTTAATGTCGTCTCGTAGTCAGAGTGTGCCTATGTCAAATATACTTGATGAAAAACAATACTTTTTTTTAACTTCACGCTATATCTCGCTTATAGCAGGGTAGACAGAGGGACTAAGACACTCCGCTCACTGCTTTTTATTTTAAGAAAATATTTTTACGTTTTCTAAATTTTTTTTCCTATCCTTATTACCTATAGAATAAGACTGTCGAATGGCATGGAACAGAGGGAACAAGCGTGTGGCCGTAAACGCAAAATGTTTTGGGTTGTATTCGCACTCGAGGAAATTAAATATTTCATATTTTTTTATTTCGTCGCTTTCGTAACAAGGCAAACCGCGGCGTTGACTACCGCCATTCAATATGCAATGCCTTCAGAATTCGGCGGAATGTCTAAGGTATCTTAATGGGAGTGAATTAGTGTCTTAACACTAGGTTCCTAGGTTCCCACGTCTACCCTGCTATGAGAGGGATGCATTGTGAAGTTAAAAGTAATTATTATAAAGTGGTAAAGAATTTGTACACAAATAATGTCATATTAAATCATTTATATGTAAGGTATCTAGCCACAGAGCGTCACTTGAATTCTAGTAGCGGCTTAAAAAGGTCAAAGTTGGTCTCTTAACAATATAACGTTGGTAGGTATTGTGTTTTGGATGAATGCCAACTTTAAAACGAGCAGTTTTACAATTTCAATACATATTTATAAACATTGACAACAAAAGATATTTACTTTTTAAATATATTAAACTATGTATATCTTTACTAATATATTAAAGCTTTAGAGTTTATTCATTTAAAGCTCTAATCTCAGGAACTATTGGTTTGAATTGAAAAAATATTTTCTTATGGAGAAAGGCTATATATATGCCATAATCATAATCTAAATCAAATCATAATCTAGATGTACCTGTGGTCGGAGCTAATTCCCTCTGTTAGATGTCTCATACACCTTTTTTTTTGTTTTTTAACCAGGTGGATGAAGCAAAATGTTAGTTATATCAAGAAAACCCGACAAGTGAGAGACGGGCACTCCCACCGAGGGTTCCGTACAAAAATTGGAGGTCTCGAGCTTTATTTGTAATTCAAGATTAACTTAGTCAGGGCCCTTTAATCTGATACCTCACTTCAACTAGCGGCTTTAATACCATATTTTGGCCCCCTTTTAAGGCTATTATTTTTTAGGTTTTAATTACAATTTTAATTTCAGATTTTTTTCAATTTCAGTTTTAATTTCAGATTTTTTTTACTGAACTAGACTATCTATAAATGCTAGCTGCCAAATTTCATAATTCTAGGTCAACCGGAAGAACTCTATTTATTTTGATACTTTTTATAGTGTGAAAATACAGGTTTTTTGCGGTATAAACGGCCATTTCTTTTTGTTTAAGTAAATGTAGAAATATGATTTCTTCAGAAAATCAAGGGACCGTAGATCTGAGTGGTTGGTATGGTTTAAATTTCAACTCGATATCTCCAAGCGTTCCTGAGAAACAGGCTCTTGACAGACAGACGGACTGATAACAAAGTGATGTTATAAAAGTTACTTTTTTCCTTAAAAGTAACCCCCCTAAAAATATATAAAATCCACCATAGCTTCATTTGAGCGTATCTAAGTCAATCGATGGTTATAAATTTCAATCCCAAAAGAATATTCATAGCAGTAGATTAAGTTCGTTATTATATTTTTAACTGGTAAATTTCTTTAATCTTTTATAAACTTTTCTTTTATTATGTTTTTAAAATAAATATCTTTTAAAAACATAATTATATTAGTAATGTCTTCAAACGCAGAGAGAAAACCAGAGAAATGGCCCGTCAAATAAACATATACTACACAATATAGTATGTAACAACCGATAAAGTAATTTAGATCGCTGTTTCCCTACGATTTCCTCACTCAATGGCCTTATCGTTATTCGTTTTCCTTAAATTGCAATGGACAAGGCTATTGTTGTTACTATATATTGTATAAGATTTTCTACATATTCACTTTATATCCTCCATATAGTATATCTATCCAGATGATAGACAGAATAAATCTAGTGTCAAGACACTCCGTTCTGCACTTTTCGCCTGCATTCGAAACATTGCGTTGAGTGGTGGAACTCAGCGCCACTCATTGTCGTACCAAAAGGGAAATAAAAAAAATCCCCGGAATGCATGTCGAATCCACGAATACTATAGAAAAACGTTTAAACAAATTAACGTATAGGGAATTGAATACGCGTCTTATGTGAAGCGCTCTAACCACTAAACCATACCCTAAGAACGTATCCAACATCAAAATTTTTTTTTAATTGCTATTTTAATTTTTAGAGTGAGAATTGTTTTTAACACTCTTAGAGTGTTCCACTCTAACACTCGTCGTTTGAAAAAAAATATGTAAATGCCAAAGAAAGCTCAACATTCGAAAAAATAAATACTATTGAACTTTTTTAAAAATTTATATATCTTATAAAGAAGTGTATTTAAGCAAAGTTTGATATTTCTACAACTTTGAAGTTGAGTCACGAGAAGAATATAACATTTAGTTCTATAGGAAAGTTTGTTGGAAAAAGAAATATATAAGAAATATAATTTTTATAACAAAAGATGCTAAGAGTTGATTATTTATCATTGTACACGTTATACACTGCTTGAGGCCAGAGGCACAAGAGTGCGACTGTAAACGTAATTGGATGTGGGTACGATGCCCACTCGAAGAAATGAAATATTTGATATTTTTATTTTCTCGCTTTGGTAATGAGGGAAAGGGCGGCGTTCTGCCACATAACGCAATGCCGTTAGAATTCGGCGAAAAGTGAAAATGGAAGTCTATTTATGAGAACAGAGTGTCTTGACAAAAGGCCCCCAAGTTCCTTCTACTGCTTCTGCTTCTGAAAGAAAGGGGACTTTCTTTGATGGGCAGAAGGAACCTGAGTATCGGCATGAAAGCGAGGTACAGCATGAAGCTAAAAAAAAATAATAAAATGTGGACTTTTGAAAAAACATATTTTATATTTGTGATACAGAACAAAATCTACACGAAACGCATAATAGCCCCAAAGGGATTGTACGGAGTAAATATGTATATAAGTTATGCTCTGTCCGTGGGCTGGGGCTTTATACCCACAGTCCACTCCGCAAGGGATAATACGTGAAGATAAGAATATTTGAGGTCAGTCATGGCGGACAGGCATAAGTGAGCAACTGTAAACGGGATAGGTTGTGGGTTCGGTTCCTTCGAGACAATAAAATTAATATTTTCATTTGCTCGCTCTGGTAAAAGATCGACGTTGAGCTCCACCAACCACGTAACGCACGTTAACGCAGTTTATTTTAAAACAAAAGCATCGTTATATTCTCATTAAATAGTCGCAGTTGTAAAATATATATACTTACTAAAGTAATGACCTACATGGCAATACATTTTTTTTGCTTCACACTGTATCTTACTCATAACAGGGTAGGCAGAGGGAACCTGGTAACCTAGAGTTAAGATGCTCCGTTCCCATCAAGACACTTCCATTCCCCACTTTCCGACGAATTAAAAATACATTGAAACCCGTACAAATACACAAAAATTGAACCCCGTATTTATATATATCTACCGATGAATGCTTCTACAGATCGATCTCACAATAGAGAGCGATTTATAAAAACGAGTCTAAGTATATAACAAAAACCGAACAGGCGCGAGCCGGGTTTCCTATGAAAGTTTGATATTTTTCTGAAATTCAAGCTTAGCTTAGCCAGAGCCCATTCATCTGATTTCTCATTTGAACTAACTTTGGCTTTAAAATCAAATTTTGCCCCTCCTTTACATTTTTTCAGGAAATTATGGGGGCCGTAGGTTTGAGTATATGGTTTGAATTTCAACGCGATATCTCTAAGTATTCTTGACAGACAGACAGACAAAGTGATCTTATAACGGTTCCTTTTTTCCTTAAAAGGTACGGAACCCTAATTATATACTAACTAAATTACATCAAAACGCTCTCATTTATTTCATAGAAAAGCAATATATGTGAAATCGATATTAGTTTAGTGAAGCGAAAAAAAGAATATTCAGCACCATACTGAGAGACATCCCTATAATTAATCTTTGCTGGAGTAAGGGCGTCTTCACACGAACCGAGAATAATATACATTACGTTATTATATAAATTATATATATATTATCTTTTGTTTTAATAAGTTGTACGTAAAAGAGTATTTCCCACATAGACTGTTGTGCGGGATACACTGTGAATAGAACTCGTAACCATCGTTTTAGGTCAGGCACCTCTTGGCCGTTGTACTATGGTATTATAATAAATAATTAAAAAAATAAATAGCTTCACTCTGTATCCTGTATATAGCAAGGTAGGCAGAGGGTACTCAGTTCAGTAGACACTACGCATCTCGTATTTTACGGGCGTTCACGTTGGTGCCAGAGCGAAAGAATAAAAATATTAATAATTCTATATAGATATAACTAGCGGCTCGCCCACGGCTTCGCACGCTTAAAATACATGATTATTAATTTAATAAGCAGAATTGAAAGAAAGAAAGCTTGGCAACTATAATAACTTCTAATATGATTTTTTTACGACATTATCGTCAAAGAATTTTTGATTGTTTTAAATAAAAAAATACGACCATTGTTGATATTTGATATTTATAAAATACACATAAAGCTAATTATTTATTAAACGTATATATTTTTGTAACTTTATGTTCTTTTTACCTCTATAATATACTCTGTTAAATGTGCTGATGTCAGTGAATAATTTAATTTACTCATTCAGAAACAGCCTTAAATGTTAAATTATTGATTTGAAGGATTCATAATATTCTTTATAAAATAACTGTAATAATTGCATATTAACTCCTGTACAGTTTTCAAATTAGTTACATATATTATATGAACGAACCAACCAAAAAATCTTTGTATTTACTTGGTATTTCTTTCAAGATCGTTCTTTATCTCTGTGTTGAATTAATTACGACTTCTTTCAAATGACGATAACTTTTTTTTAATGAACCGATTTTGGTGAACTAAACTTTAGTAAGTTGAGTTAAAACAAAACAATTGGTGAAATTTTCAAGTAAATCGGTTCAGTACTTTCAGAGAAAAATGCGGATAAAAATATGTCGACAAACAGACAGACAGACAGACTAGAATACTTTGATGCTTGTCGGTAACCAGGGTCTGATGATGAAGCTAGATGATGATATTTCAGGTGTTATAATGTTTTTTTTTTAATTTGTTACCTCTACCAAAACGTATGTCGCTTTTATTTATGAAAAAATTGAATCTATGATAAAAACTCAAAAAAATCTCGCTCTGGTAGCTAAATAGAGCGCGGCGTTGAATCCCGCCACTCAATACATCTTAACATTAGGCCTTTGCCTACCCTGCCGTATGCGGTATAAGCTGTATAAAATATATTTTTAAACAATCTTTTAAGTTTTAAAATGGAATTCCAATAGGTTAAATATAACACTATTTTTATGAGCTCAAGTTACATTGAAGTTTACAATTTGCAGCTAAAGTTGTAGAGCTAATATTGTGATTTTGTGATTCTCAATTTCCAAGACAAGCAAAGGATCTTCTTTAGCTATTCGAACCTTAACCTTATATTTTTTCCGTATGATACAACACTATTGACTACTTTTCTTAAAAATATTTTAATTAATAAATATGACTTTTAAAAATGAAATAAACTTAAGACTAAGCATAAGAAAAACGCAAATATAGATGAAGATAATGTTAATTTAACACAATAAATATCAAACGTGCTAAATTAATAGATACCAGTAAAATTAATATAAAAGAGCTTGGGTTTTACCTAATATCATAAATTAAGTAGAACCCAGGCTCTTTTGTACTAATTTTACTGGTATCTATCGTAGATACAACATTATCATATTTATTTAATTTTTCAATTCATGGGTTGGTTCTTTTTAGTTTAATTTGCTTGCTAAAAATTTACTTGTTTTCGTTTTGATTTGCCTAAATTTTTTTATTAAACGTGTTTTAAGAATTTTTTTTATGCTGACTAAAAATATATAGTATAAAAATACTAAACGCTGAAACTAGACTGATTCTCTCTTTTTTATACATATAAAGCAAAACTGCGGAATTATTGTTTTATTGCATTAGTTACCCCCATTATTTATTATAAACATGAACCAATTTTGCATACATTAATAAGAAGAATAATTATGACTACGTTTTTGTGAATTGGTCTTTGTGTGTCAAAATCAGCCTTTTGATGAGGGTAACTTTACAGACAAGACAGACTACAAAATACAGATTTTCATCTATACTGATATATTTAAAAAGTTTTATGTGAATGTCTGTGGATGAAAAGTATTATGAGAGCACTAATATAACACTCTTGATAGTTACCCAGATTGACTGAATTTATTTTGTATTTATATTCCCTTTCGTTGACGTAAGGTCGTCGTGACAAGCGTGTGATTGTAAAAGCGACGGTTTTGTGCTCGATCCCTACTCGGGAAAAAAAAAATATCTTCATCTCTTCGTTCTGGTAACAAGGCAATGCGCGACGTTGAGTTCCGCCAATCAGCACGCAATGTCTCCAGAAAAGAAAGACGGAATGTCTTAACACTAGGTTCTACCTACTCTGCTGCCTGCAGGATGTAGTGTGAAGCTAAAAAAATGTAATTGCACAATAATTGCACCAAATTGCATTATTTTTTAATTTTTAAAGTATTTTTTAGCTTTATTCTACATGAGGGAGGGAACCTAGGTCTTAGACTTAGCAAACTGCGTTCTCCACTTTTCACACAAGTTTCGAGACATTTGAATTGCGAAATTTAACGCTGCGGCATGCTTACATGTACGACGTATGTTTTACAATTTTTCTGAGGTCATAAATATTGCCTGGTTAAAATGTTTTTCACTAGGAACGACAGCTACGGACTTAATTTTAAAGTACCGATGGACATGTTTGATGTATGTTTAATTTATTACAATTTAAAAAAAAAGTCTGAAAACAAGAATTAGAAATTAATATCCATAAACAGTATTTCTTGATCAAAGTTAAACGAACAAATAAATAGGAACATTCTCCTCCTCCGTAAGATTGAATCAGCATCCACTTGTGTAATTACGCAATCTTAGTATGTAGCTAAGGAGCCCTAAGAGGGCTCTACAGATGAATGCAATCGATATACTGTTCCGGGCTTGGCGCTAAGTGCAATTTAAACTATTGACTGGAGAGTAAGTAACAAATGAACTAGTAGCAAAATAAAAAAATTAAAAAACCACCCGGCCAAAAGTATCACCGGCAAAGTACTTGTAGCTTTTAAAGTACTTACGTTTAGGATGTTTATAAAACATAGCAAAGAATTACCGCGATCAACAAAATTAAAAAAAAACAGCTTCACGCTGTATCCAGCACACAGCAGGGTAGGCAGAGGGAACCTAGTGTTAAGACACTCCGTTCCCCACTTTCTGCCGAATTCTGGTGGCATTGCGTGTTGAGTGGCAGAACTCAACGCCGCGCTTAGATTCCACACCAGAGAAATATTTCATCTCCTCGAGTAGGGATCGAACTCACGACCAGTCGGTTTTACAGTCTTCGTGCCGCTGCGCCACGACTGGCCTCTTAAAAAAAACCGTACTCAAATCAACTTATCAATTTCAGGAGCTACGGTACTACGGGCAGACAGACACGTCAAACTTATAACATCCTCCTCTTTGCGTCGGGAGTAGAAAATAATAGTAAGTCTTTTTTTGCAGAGCGTAGAGTTGATAGCATCAAGACACTCCATTCTAGACTTTTCGCCACAATTCGAATGGCGGAACTTAACACTGTGCTTTACTTTTGTCAGCAGAGCGAGAAAATAATATAATTAAAATATCTCTGTGCGTCTCTGAATTTATTATATATTCTCCTTAAATTATTGGAAGTCTGTACATAAAATATTTTTTTTAAAACGTAAATTTACTATAAGGAATTTACTTTAAATAGATAAATACTTCGCAAGATCTTTATGGATCATAGGAAGTAGCTTAATTTTCAATGTTTACCAATGATTAGATTTTTTTATGAAAATTAACTTCATACTGTAAACTGTTTTTTTTTTAATTTTAAAACTGTAAAAACGGCTCAATGGCTCAAGAAAAAGAACTAAGCAATAAGAAAAGATATAAGCAAAGCAAAATCTTCGCTAAATCATAATATAGTTAATATAAAAAAATATTATTAATTTACTAATTGAATGAAAATGGCAAAAATAATACAAAATAAGAAATTATTGATTTAGAACTTTTTAAAGTATTTTCGGTCATGCCGTTGACTCGAACAAAAAGCAAAATGTCGGGATCCAGGAGCAAGGCTTTGAGGAAGAAATTAAAAATACTTTCGCATTTCTTACTAAAGTTTAGTATTTTAGGTCACACATAAATCTCGTGTAATAAATGTCAGAAACTCTTTTATGGCCGACTTGTTCGAATGTTAGTTTTTGGGCCAATACTTCAAAGATTTTTTTTTTAAACATTGAGGCCGTCGTGGCGTAGCAGCACAGCGTCTCAGAAGACAAAGCGCGGCGTTGAATTCCACCACTCAACACGCAATGACTCGAAAATTGGAAAATGCGAAAGAATTTTAGCATCAATTTTTTTACCGATTTTAAAATTTCCTTTTTAATTTTTTTTTGCTCCAGTTCTTTTTTACTTTTCTGTAACATATTGAGGCGCAGGGACACAAAGTTTAACTGTAAAATCGACTGGTTGTGGATTCGATTTCCACTCGAGGAAACGAAATATTTATTTACATTTATATTTTCATTTCTTCTCTCTGGTATCGAGATAAAGCGCGGCGTAGAGTTCCGCCACTCAACACGCAATGCTTCCAGAACTCGGCAGAAAGTGGGGAACGGAGTGTCTTAACACTAGGTTCCGTCTGCCTACCCTGCTGTGTGCGGGATACAGTGTAAAACTGATCTGTAATATATATGTATAACATACCGCAACAGTGTTAGAATTACAAATCTATCCAGATTAACAAAATTATCAAAAATTTAAAATTAAAATCTACTGCCCGCATAAAATGAACTGTAATAGCTATGGTAAGGGATGTATGTGACTAAAATAGGGGAAGCCTCAGAATTAGAGGAATCAGATATCGATGCCGAGACCCGCATTTGATAGTTGACTACTATTCACATAACTAAAAACTTTTTCGTACCTACATCTATATCTACTTAAATAAGAAATTTTACAGCAGTTATTTATTGAAACTGTATATAAAGTCTTATAATTGTATTTTTATCTTTAAAGGATTTAAAGGATTTCAAACAACAATCATCATGTGGTCAGACAATGTCCAATAACATCACAGCGGTATTCGTCGCTTTGAGAAAATTTACTAGTTAAGCCGATTTTATTTCCACAAATACTCTTATACAAAAAAGAATTATAGTAGAGTAAGATAAAACTATAAATGAGCTTTGTATTAGTTTCTTAGTTTTTTTTTACAAAATATGTAAAATGTAAATTAAATTACTTAACGTATTTTTTCATTTTGTAATGTTTTAAACTGTAAATTCCATATTTATTCATCTCTTTCATCGCGTATTATATATAATGAATTTCTTATCCTCTTGTTTCTCTACTTACTAAAGTTGTTTATAATATTTAGCAAAAATTAAAAACTAAATATAAATTGTGAAGCGTAATATATTTTTTTCTTTTAGGTTTGTTAGCTCAGAGCTGTCGACTGGGTGAACCGATTTTGATGACTCTTTTTTTTTCATTTAAAAGCTTTCCATTAGCACTTATTATTACATCGTGGGTACAAAGTTATGATAAGTAATATAAATACATTAAATTCAAAACTCAAGGTAGCTACTGTAAACAGTTGAGAAGTTCCCTTAAATGCTCTTCGTCTTCATTATAAGACCCCTAAAGACAGTCGCAACTCATTTAAGTGTAAAGTTCCTATTCTAAAGTTCTCAAGTTGATCAACATCATGTTCGACTATGATAATTATTTGAGAATAACGACATTACCATAGGTAACTGAAAAATATCTGGATAGCCTAACAAAATCACCACAGCCTCGTGCTCCTGAGGATTTCAGTTTCGTTACTTTGTCATAGATCCCATAATCAAAACCTAACCAAACTCTCATTAAACCACCCTTGAAGGACATTCTTTCTAATAAATAAAGAATCGGCCAAATCAGTTGGCGTGATGTATACTTAATGCAATTTTTTATGCTAATATAAAATTTATATGGTTTTCTCGAAATGGATGGAATTGTCAGAACTGGACCAAATTAAAATAACATATTTTTTTTGACTTCACGCTTATCCCGCACATAGCAGGGCAGGCAGAGAAATGAAACTATATGAATTTATAATATTTCATTCCCCTGAATGGGAATCGAAGCCACAACCATCACACGCTTCTACCACTGTCCAACGACCACTTCGATATACGGCCCACTAATACACAATGATTAATAGCAACTTTGGAAGTTATTTTAGTCAAACATTTTGAAACCTCCGTGGGCGTTAAAGTGAGGTTCAGGTCGAGCACATTGAAGTCCCACCGCAGTTTCTTGCGACGAATCAATATTTGCCACTCGAGTGAACATTTATAAGTTCTAGGTACTTTAATGTTTAGTGGATTTAAAAACTTGTATTTCAAACTTTATATGGAAGACTTATGAAGACTTAAATTTAAAAGATTATTATTGCCTTAAATTATAAAACACGATATGGTACAAAAGTGCAGTTTTAGATTCCATCTCATGAGACAAGCCAAATAAATAATAATTATCTCTGTCTTGTTAAAACATTGGCAGGAAAAACTAGAGACCAAAAAAAAAAGATTCCAACGAATTGAGAACTTCCTTTTTTAAAAGTCGGTTTAAAATGTATAATGTTGATTTTATTACATTTTCTTGTTTAAATAACAATTGCAGGACCAAATAGTTTTCATTCCATTAGGGCTTCCACAGACAATTAATTATAGTTGTCGAATAAAGCAACTCTGTATTGTCTACCACCAATTTGTAACGCAGTTCTAATAAGGACGCCGTATGTTCTAGCAATTTCGTAAGCTATATCAATATCACAGATGAAACATTACTGCTTCATCACAGAATATTTGGGAGTAACGACTACTTTGAAAGGATTTACCACCTCATAAAGATGATGGAAAATGATGAAAGATGGAAAAATTATAACATTTAATAATATTAATAATAAATACTGAGGTTCTAAGCTCTACATTAATTTTTACTTGGCACTTTTTTTTACTTTAGAAAAAATTACAACTTTTCACACTTTAATGATTTTAGATTTTTATAGTTTAACGGCATCGAGTTCCAGCGCTAAAGACGTAAGGTTTCGATATCTTAGGTTCTCACAGGCACAGCCTACCCTTTTAAATACAGGATACAGTGTGGAACTAAAAAAAAGAAAATTATATAACACCCTCACAATTTGAGCATTAAATAACCGTTATACTAAAATTATGATATCATTTTGCCGTAGGTTGTAAACTTTGACGACTTCAACAAAGCTCCGCCTCCGCCTCACCCGCACCTTACCCGACCGTTCAATTAATCTATTTGCAATTTGCTTCGTAGAGTCTCGTCGAGTTTCATTATATTTAAATAGAAATACCTTTTTTTTACTAATTCATTTGAAAATATTACATTTCCGTAACAATATTTTTTTATTATGGCCTATAAAATGAACATGAGTATCAAGAGCTTGTATGGTTAATTTTTTGTAATACAATAAGAAAATATAGTTGATTATAGATAAACTATAGTCAGAAAAAAAGGCTCCGAAGGACAGACGTGTATTTTTTTCTATTATAGCATTTACGAGCTTCCGACAGTTCTTCCTAAAACAAAACAAATGTAAAATGAGAGCCAAGTTAAATGTTAAATAATACGTCGTTCTCGATTTCACCGACAAAAGAATGGGAGATCATTATGGGTCACACAGCAGCGTAGGCAGAGAGAACCCAGTGTTAAGACACTCCCGTTCCCCACTTTCTGCCGAATTCTGGAGGCATTGCGTGTTGAGTGGCAGAACTCAACGCCGCGCTAACTCGTAAAATCGTGATAAATTTCAAGCTCTAAATTTCGACAACTTTTTATGCACAGGTATTATTATATTTGCAGGTTAGTGGACTTCCAACTTGTACAGAACTATTAGGTTGATATTTATGGTTTGGTCTCTGGTGGTAAATGGTCAAACTTAGAGTTAAAATTTTATCTCAAGTGAACACAGAACTCGGCAACCATATAGATCTTCCGTTATTTTGTCAGTGAAAGTGAAAACGACTCTACAGTTTAATATTACAAATTCTACAGAGAGAGCTAGCCGTACTAAAGTAGCAGCTAGTCTGATATCCGCTTGGTAATATCCGTTTGCAGACAAGAGGCACATTATTAGAGGCATCTTATTCTATAATTTAAATTTATTACTAACTTACAGTGATATAAAGACAAAAACAACAAGATAAAAACGTGAATGAGGCCGTCGTGCGTAAGCACGACTGTTATGGGTTCGATTCCCAATCGGGGGAATGGATTATTTTCATTTCTTCGCTCCATTAACAAGTCAAAGTTCGCTGGTGAGTATTTGACACGCAATGTCTTAGCAGTTGGGCGGTGTGTGGGGAAGGAGTATTTTAACACTAGGTTCCCAGGTTCCATTTGCCTACTCTGCTATGCAGAAAAAAACGTAAAACTACAAAAAAAAGATAAAAACTTTCCCTCGTTATAATTTGAATTCAAATATTTAAATAACCAAGAAACAATGAAATATATACAAAATGCGCAACGAAAGGCTCAATTTTATTTTATCCATATAAACCTGGGTTATAAAGGATATTTCATTTTAGGTACTACGTCCCGATATTACTACCTAAACGCGGCAAGGAAAATCAATTTCTTACTCATACGACGTAATCTCAAACGCATTTATTTGCTTAAGGAAGCCTCAATTTCAGTTTGTGCAGAATTCTGTCTGTATATTTTCTATATAGGTATCTTTGTTTTTTCTAGAGGCATAGCATGTTGAGTAGCGGAATTTACCGCTTTACCCCGTTACCAAAACAAAAAAATTGTGAGGTATAAATATTTCATCCGGGCCTATGAAAGAATTCTTGGCTCCCGTAGCCCCGGACTTCTGCGATCGAGTAGGAGCACCGTGGGTAGTGTGGACGGCATTATCCGCCGGTCCATGCGTCCTACATAACCCGCTCGAGTCCCCACTCGGGGAGCGTACCCATAAAAGTGTTTACTCACGATAAAAAAAAGATATAAATATTTATTATTATGAACTCGACCTTTTAACCCGTACCTCAAAAGCTAAGAACGGAACCCTTATACAATCACTTTTTTTCCGTCTACCTCTTTATCCAGATCATTTATCACGAGATTGTGTAAAGGTATCAAGCTGAAATTAATATCAAACACTCTGGTCTATAGTCACTAGAAGCACAAAAAATCTTCTAAGAAAGTTATAAAAGTTATAAATGTTACATTATAAATTAAATAATACTTTGAGTCTTTTCCCGCATAGAAGAGTCAGAGGCAGAATGGAGCTAGTGTCTAAACTCACCGTTTTCATAAGTATATCTAGTTTGTACCTACTAATTAATTCTTTTAAACGAACCATTCGATTCTATCTATAATTTAAATCTAGAAATTTTTGTTATATTTTACTAGTAATATACCGAGCACCAATCAATTAAAATTGTCAGCGAAAAGAGTAACCATTGAAATGAGCTTGATATGGAAAATGGGTTGTATATTTAGAATCGCTGATGAATACCTGTTTTGCATAACAAATAACGTTGAAAGTGTATTCCAATTCAAAAACATATGTACATATATTGAATTATTTATTATATTTTAAAATATAATTTTCTTTATTTTCGTAGAAAAGTGTAGTGATTTTCACATCTTATAGTAACATTGTGAAAACGCTCTTCTTCTCTTCTTTTCAATGTTCGGAGATCTTCTTTAATTGTTAGAGATAAAATAAAGAAAACCGGACCAACCGGACAAGCGCGAGTTGGGCTCGTCCACCGAGGATTTCGTACAAAAATTGGAGATCTCGAGATTTTTCTGAAATTCAAGCTTAGCTTAGCCAGAGACCTTTGATCTGATGTCGCTTAAACTAGCGGCTTTAATATCAAATTTTGCCCTCCTTTTAAGGCTATTTTCAATTTCTTTTTAAGGTTTAACCACATATGTGTAGTTTCATTCAAGTAATCTTTGTTTAGAAATCTATTACATTTCTAAATGTTTCCAATAATTGACTTTGTCATATATATTCCTTCCATGTACAAGCTATTTGTGCATAGACGGAATATATAGAGTTACAGTTTTTTTTATATATATAGATGTACTTATATTTCTTTCATTCAGTCAATCCCTAGCATCATGCCAATATGTCTTGACTATATAAACTTAAAGGCTAATGTATATCAAAGAGATTTTAAATAAATCTTGCTTTCACTACGAAAACTAATTAAGGAACTTAATGAACAGATTTGATCTTTTCAGTGCACAAAAGTAAATTTACTCTTTTTATTTATTCGCTCGGAATAAAATATTAATCGGTAGACATTTAAAAAATATAGTTTTTTTAGGTATGCAACGACAAGAGACACATATTTTTTCTTAGTTGTGATATCATGACCCAATTCTTACAACATATAACTTGGTTTTAATGACTTATAAAATTAACTAAATGAATTGATGAATTAAAATCAGGCCTTGACTTGCCATACAGTTCATAATTTTATAATGTGTAAAATTTAAGAGAGCTTTAGAGAATTTCTTCGCTCTGGCACCAAGGCAAAGGGCCGCCCTGAGTTCCGCCACTCAACACGCAATGCCTTGAAAAATTCGGCGGAAAATGGGGAACAGATGTCTTATCACTATGTTCCCTCTGCCTACCATGCTGTGTGCGTGATACAGCGTGAAGCATATTTTTTTTTTAGAAAATTAAATGCCATCAAAAACATAACTTGTAAATAAAAACAAAGTCTCGCAACTCAGTCTTATACCGTAAAAAGCTGTGAGATCCATATAATACCAAGAAAGTTATTTATTTTTTTAGTATCTAACTAAGGGACCTTCTGTCTTAAGTTTCTCCTTTTATGTTATAAATAAAAAGATGGACTTGGCCATAAAATCTAAGTAATACGTATTATATTGTTGAGAGAACGACGCGCAAATCGCTTAATAAGATTGTATTTATATGTTTAAATATCTCTTTTATCAGTTCTAGGCCAATGTGGCGCAGGGTCACAACGGGCATCATTTGACTGTAAAGGTGACGGTTGTGCGTTCGATACCTACGCGATGGAATAAAATATTTAATATTTTCATTTCCTTACTCCGGTAACGAGGTAAAGAGCGGCGTTGAGTTCCACCACTCAACACGCAAAGCTTTGAAAAAAGCCGGAAAGTCCGTTATTTGTTTGCATCCTATAACATTTTAAGTAAATGAGACTGAAAGGATTGCATAAATTTTTGAGCCCAGAATGTACAGAGACGAATATAGTATGATTTAATAGATTCAGGTACATTATTCTCTCTCTGAAAACATTGTCAGTTTTGGCAATCTGAGAACTGAGTTTTTACAGGTTTGGAAAAAGTATGGTTAAGTTTACACCACAGTTTCTATAAAGTCAACCTCTATAGAATAGGTTATTGCTGAAAAAAAATCCTAAACAATAGTCATCAAAAATATCAGACAAACGGGAAAGCAATCAAAACGCATCGAAACGAAGAAAGGAGTGAAGCAAAAAAATTGAAAAATCATCAGACAATGTGTCAATGTCAATTAGCTGTCACATCTGTCATTAAAAATATGATTGCTTTTAATCGACTCAAAATGGATTTATTTTTGTTTTTCAGTAAATAATTGACTTTGTCTTTATTGATACTATAATTATATGCACTAGTAATAAAGTAGTAGTTGAAATACTTAGACTTAATGAACAAATATTTTATTTTCGTAGTAGTACTGTAATATTTATTTATTTATTTAGATTCACCACTGGTAAATTACATTAATTTTACAAAAATATTAATATTTTAATTCTAAATTACTACTAAATGCATTACCTTTTAAGGTGAATACCTCATGTAACATTGGAGATTAGTGTATAAAAGTTAAAAAAAATATATACTAATTATTAGATTGTTTATATCGATTAATGATCTAAAACTATTTTTCTCATTTTTCCCCGCTTCCAGATTGTTAGCCGATTTTTAATATTCTAAAATTATAAAATAAAAACATTTATTTACCACTACATCTCAACTCTTTACATTTGGGCTTTAGATGTTCCGTATCCTTTTAATTATTAATGAGTTATACTTACAGCACACTCTGGTTCCGTTGTGTAGGATCCATTACTAAAATACTTCTTAGGACATTCAGCCCAGGGTAGTTCAGCTTGGAAGCTTTGTGCGAAGTAGAATAAACACCATGCGATAATAGAATTGTAGTAGAGCGCAACGTTGAATGACACCACCGCGGAGCTAATTCCTATACCACCCAAATACGGAGACACTTGATGCCACACGCCTATAGCACCCTTCCTCAGACGCTGGCCAATGGCTAACTCCAAATAAAATATCGGTATACCCTCAATCGCAAGCATCACAAAGTAAGGTATCAGAAAAGCACCACCTCCATTTTTTTGGGCTAAATATGGAAATCTCCACACATTACCCAAACCGACAGCGTATCCAACTGTTGCCAGTAGAAAAGTTAGCTTGCTGTCCCAAGATTCTCTCTCACACTCCCCACCTTCGGGCTTGAAACCAGCTCTCTCGTCAGCAGAACTTGCTTTACTCGTGGGTGTTTCAGTCGACCGTCGATTGGGGCTCGTGTCTTCAAACGCTTGGTTAGTCGCCCCGTACATGACGTGGGTGCGATGCGTGGAATGGCCATTTTCCAACGTTACCAGACGTCCCCTCAACTCTTTCATTTCCATTCTATCCAACGACCGTTGAGCATATAAATCACGAGAGCTCTGACGTCTCATTAAATGAGCTGTATTCGCCATTTTTGATTTCTTTTATGAAATACCAATTATTTTAAAATCGAAAATTAGATAACAATTGTTTTATTTTAATTCTTATTGTCAAATTGTTTAAAAGGATTCATTCTCGTCGTGGCACATAATGGGGAACAATAAATGGGTGATAATTAATATGGTTTTAATAATGTCCTGTAATATGTCTACTATAGATCGGCACCGAATTTGGGACATGTTTGGTTTAAAATAATCGATTTACATTCACTTTACGACCAAGAGTTCACTGGCTGAGGGTTGTAAAGGATTTTTGGGATCGCAAAAGGGCGATTGTACCGACGGGGGTGTAGGACGTCACTGGCGGGAAAGCGTCCGTGGGATGAGGGAACCTGAACGCCTCACGCGAGGCGCATGCGTCAATAAGATGTATGAAATAGGTTTTTTAGATTCCACCATTAATCTTCAGTCACATAAGCTTTTAGGTGTTCCTACACAATATGGTCGGGATGACTGATAAAGGAGATATACGTGTTGACTGTAGGCTATTGTGTATTGAGTGATATTAAACTTGAAATGTAAATTGTTGATGTTAACGTATTAAATATAAATTATTGTCCCACATGATATGTATTTTTTATATTTTTAATTTTTATTGTTTCTGTGGCTAATATTTTTTTAATATATAATTAATTTTTTGTGATGACTATATCTGTGATAACTTATATTAAGTAACTCAGTTCCGTATGAACTTTATGAGCTTCATCTAGCTTATGTAACGTACAATATTAGTACCATCCATATAATTCGAACTAGCCTCTTAAGAAATGTTCTTGAAATGAATTTATGTAGAAAGTTCTTGAAGTCACTGCCAACAAAGTCGCTCAAATTCCCACAGTGCTTAGGCTTTAAGTTTCTTATATTTAATCTATATAACTTATCGGACAGATTTTTATAGATATTTTTAAGTTAATTAGCGAATTAAAAAAAAACGAATTTGGGAACCTAGTATTAAAACATTCTTTTCCCATTAAGACACTTCCGTTCCCCATATTCCGAGGAATTCTGAGGCATTGTGTCCTAAGTGGTGGAACTCAACGCCGCGCTTTGCCTCGTTACTAGAGCGAGGAAATAAAAATATCGAACATTATATTTCCTCGAATGAGAATCGAACCCACCTCCTGTCACGATACGACGACAGTAGCACGCTTGTGCTCTTATGCCTCTACTGACCTCAAATCCATTATCACTATAGCACTTGCATCACTATTATTGTATTGTATTTAATCCTAATGAAAGTAAGCGATATTATTTGTTCTATTTATTGTGGCTATTTATTTTATTTATTAGTAGGAGTGATAGATAAGCACTCCCTTGAGACCACCAGGGGACGAGTACTGGTAGGTACTACAGTTTTATTGCCGAAGTTTATGATTTCATATAAATAAAATATTTAATATATTGAGGCCAGTCGTGGCGCAGTGGCACAAAGTGTGACTGTAAATCGATTGGTTGTGGGTTCGATCCCCACTCGAGGAGATGAAATATTTACTTAAATTTATATTTCCATTTCTTCTCTCTGGTGTCGAGGCAAAGCGCGGCGTTGATTTCTGCCACTCAACACGCAATGCTTCCAATTCGGCAAAAAGTGGGGAACGGAGCGTGTTAACACTAGGTTCCCTCTGCCTACCCTGCTGTGTGCGGGATACAGCATGAAGCCGATTTATTTATTTAATATATTGATCCTACTTTGAAGTTATAGTAACACAGTAGAAAAGCACCAGATTGACCCTGATTTCGATTTATTTTCAAATATAAATGTAAATATATGTTTTGTGTTATTTATATTATACCGTTTTGATAAGATTAACTGTTGCGTTAAGTTTCGCCGTTAAATAAGCACAGTCTTGAAAATTTTTGAGCTCTCATCGTTTCTCATATAAGAATATTATTAACAGACTGAGATCGGACCGACAACGATCCGTGACTGATACTACTATGTAGGTCTTACCCCTAAGTTATCTTTGTCTACCCCGATAAAATATATCTATCTATATTTTAGTCGTTATAGCTCAATTACTAAATTACTGGATAGCTGAACTGTTATTGGACTTATACTAACTATAGGCCCGTCGTGGCGCAGGGGCAAAAAGTGTGACTGTAAAACCTACTGGTTGTGAGTTCGATTCCCACTCGAGGAGATGAAATATTTGCTCTGATCTGGTATCGAGGACAAGCGTGGAGTTGAGTTCTGTCACTTAACACGCAATTCCTCCAGAATTCGGCATAAAGTGGGGAGTGTCTTAACATTAGGTTCCGTCTGCCTACCCTACAGTGTGCGGGATACAGCGTGAAGCTGATGACTATAGGTATATTTATTTTGTTTTATACAGTTCACATCCAACATACATTTACTCTTAAATCAGTGAAGAGTAGAGAACGGAAGAACAGCTATATGAAAAATATGTATATCTAAATACAAGCTTACATTTCAAGTGAAGAAAATGTTTTGTATAACAGAACAATAATCCAAGATATTTTAAACCGATAAAAGAAAAAATCAAAATATTTCGTCGTAAATTATCATTTCTCGAAGCTAATATTTATATATAAAGATTAATATTTACTCTGAACTGTATATAAAATAACTAATACCAAAAATATAAAAAATAAGCAAATTAACTGGCTTTTGGATCATATATTGTAGCGTAGAGTTAAAAAAAACCAACTCACCGATTGATCGGGGAAGAATGTATGAACCATTGCATCATTTTTTTTTAATTCAAATTGTGATTGTCACAATTCTTAGATCTCTATGCTAAGTTCGGTAAATGTAGCGCGAAATCTTCTCAGCGAGTCACCGATTCTTGAGTTGTGTATGAACGTAACAAGCACCTGCCTCTTAAAGCGTAACATTTTAAAAAAATGTTTATTTTTATTTTTTAATATGTATTAAATCTTCACAATGTACTGGATAGATAAAAAAATCTAATGAAAGCTCATTTCTGGGGATCAGAGAATCCAAATCTTGAAATTATATTGGATTCTTTTTTGTAGTAAATTTCGAACCCACAATTGTCGATAACTACGTAAATAAATCAAATCAGCTTCACGCTATATCCCGCGCACAGCAGAGTAGGCAGAGGAAACCTAGTGTTAAGAGTGTTTTAACACACACACATTCCCCACTTTCCGCCGAGTTCTGAAGGCATTGTGTGTTGAGTGGCGGAACTCAACGCCGCGCTTTGCCTCGACACCAGAGCAAAAAAAAATGAAAATATAAATGGAAGTAAATATTTTATTTTCTCGGGTGGGGATCGGACCCTCAACCAGTCGATTTTACAGTCAGAATTTGTGCCCCTGCGCCACGACTGGCCTCCTTTATATTTTTAACTCGTAGCAATTATATATGTATATTATTTTAAATTTATCAAATAACTTAAAAGGGACTCCTTTAGAATATGCTAAAATAGACACGTCTTGAGACACCAATTTGCGTAAACTTCTGTCTCATTTAACCCTTACGTAACAACTACAAAGTCTACAAAGCTGTATCTCCCTCTCAGAGTTCAGTAAATACCGGGAGGTGAAAATTGGCTAGTTAGTTGTTACTGTGTTCACACTTCAATTATTAAATAGGGTTGCTCCTTTGAAGTTAGGTACGTCTTTTTGTTAATTATTATCGATTTTTTGATTCGTCTCATTTGCGTTTGTTTTAGAACAATAGACGGTAAGAAACTCGTTGTACTAAGTTATCTTATTCTGTATTTTAAATGATTAAATCAATTGTCGAAGAATTTATATAATCATACATTTATTAGAGTTTTGAATCTAACTTTTCGCTTAGAGGTCGTCGGGACAATCAATTATTTTATTTTTACTTATTCTGGTTACAAGACAATGCACAGCGTTGAACGCGGTGCCGCATATTTAAGCTTTGTTGTTTAGAAAATAAATACTTTGTTGTTTATAAAAAATGTTCAGTTTCTATAAACAACAAAGTGTTCAAAGTGTTTTTACACTAGGTTCCCCTTGCCTGTTTTATTCGGGATACAACGTGAAGCTGAAAAAAACTACTATTTCACTACATTAATATTTCATTATTTCAATCGCCATTTAGTTCGCATCTACGGTAAAAATAGGAATTACGTAGGATATACAGTCGAATCTCACACTGGACTGAGTGACTGGACAGAATAGGGAGAGGGAGCCTAGTGATAAGACACTCTGTTTCCCACTTGCCACAGAATTCTAGAGGCATTACGTGTTGAGTTTTTATTTAAAAATTATGCATGTAGGATAGATATAGGTACGCACTATTAAAACGAGGAAAGGCACGATGATAGTTTTTTTTACCCAACATAATAATAATGGGTTTGTTTAAGAATAAATAACAAAGTAATTGAAATATAATTGACGTTAAAGTGAACACATTTTAATGTCAATGCAATATACACGCAAAAAAATATGCGAGGATTTAAAAGAAATAAAAGATTTTCTAAGAAACTTTATATTGTTTTATTCATATCGTAATTTTGTTAGAGTTTTTTTAAGCTTAAAAATGATAATATTATTAATTTCTTTATAAATTCTTTTTAGAGTAGTTCTCTCGTAGAATCTCCTTATTTTGTTATTAATAAGTATAAAAAGTGACTAGAGTTCGAGAATTAACTAAAACATATCCAATATTTAATGGGGCAGACAATATTAAAATTAATACTGATTTTAAAGCGATTTATTATTTTTAATGAGACAGGAAAGTGAGAACAAGTACAGAGTAGTGAAAATTAAACTGTAAGTTATATATGAGGTTATATTCATTATCTCAGAAATAAAAAGGGATTATAACTTTTATCTATATCATAAAAATACATCATTAATTAAATATTAAGCTATTTAACATAAACTTAATCGGTCTTAATTTTACTAGGAGTGTATATTTTTATAATTTACAAAAATCACAACTAGAGACACCAAAAAGTCGTTAAACGACTCAATCAATATCAATAACAACTTATTCTTCTTATAATCTTATAATAATATCACCTGTTATATAATTTTAGTTTTATGTACTTATAATAAGTACATAAAACTAAAATTAGATAACAGGTGGTATTATTATAAGAATGGCAACAGTCTTAGGAATATTTATTTTTAAAGGCCTAATAAAGCTACAAATAAATAAACTTTATAGTAACGAAACAGTATAATAACAATCAGACATTATAAAGTCTTAATTCTAGCTACGGTACAAAATCTCCATCTGGCAAACATTCTGGGCAGCGAGATGAGGTAATACCGGTTTTAATATAATTTATTTGCACCCATTGATGACACTGGTGGGAGCTTGGACTATATCTCGAGCGCTATCAATATAGATCCTGAACCAGTCGTTAAATCGGAAAAGTTCAGGCACCTTGGATCCGTTATGCAATAGTCCGGAGGCATCGATCATGATGTCAAAGCCCGGATAAGCGCTGTCAACGCCAATAGGCGGAAGCTACTGGTGTGGTTTGCGATCGCAGAGTATCGTCCAACCTCAAGAGATTGATATACAAGACCATCATCCGACTGGTTCTTTTACTACAGCAGCGAATGGTGGCCAGCAGACGTTTACAGCGTAGCAAATCAAACGATATCCGAAAAAAACTTACCCACGTACTTTAAAATACAAGAACTGCAACGTCGCTTACTAGTTGTTCTGTTATAGATTTTAGCGTGTAGCAGGCAAGTGATATCAAATTTGTTTCGCCTTTCAGAAACTGCAATTGCAATGGAGAAAAAATATTCAAACTTGGCGCGTTAACTGCTGTTAAGTTACACTATTGGTTACTTTCAATTTTATGTTACTATTAATTAATTACATTTTTATATGATGATGAATCCTGGAAAATCGCCCCACAAGGAACTGACAAATTTGCCTTTTAGAAGCCATTTTGTCTGGTTTTTTTAATCTATCCGGGTTGAAATTCAGTGACCAAGTATTATCCGAGTTAAACATTCTTAATACTATAAAACAAAAGTCAATCATTAGTGAATTAAGAAACTCCAAGGTGAGCCCCGTAAAATTCACTGATTTGCAAAAGTATAAAAAATTTATGGTTTTAGTTTTACGCCATTTTTGATGACATTACGTAGTTACATATAAATAGCACTAGTGCCAGCATATCTTAATAATACTTAAACTACTAACTACTCACTTTTTTTATATTTTTAAATGTATGTTTTATAGTAGTAGTAGTAGTATTTAATAATATAAAATTTATTCTCTTGTACAATAAAAGTATATATCGCTTATAAAATTTAAAAAAAAAGTAAATATTTGTATAATAATAATACACCGTGCCAATGTTTTAAATACTTTTTGAAATCTAATAAGTTTATTTTGAGAACTAACAACACCAGTACAAATTAAAAAAAAACCTATCTTATGTCAGTGTCAACATTAGACTACACGAACGTCGACATACCAAAAAAACTAATTGATACCTTGACATTATAATACGGAATAAGAAAGATAGTGCTTGAAACATGTCGTTTGCCACACTGATAGTATTATATTAGGAAACTAAATGTTTCCTAGCATATAGAACGGTCCTAAAGAGTGTGCCAATATCGCAATGTATTGTTTACAATGGCTGATACCCGTGCTTTTAATACCAAAGCCCGTAAACCCGGCGTTAGTGAATACGCACGTCATGTTTATGGTGATTTATCTAATTGGATTCTTTTTAGAAAGAAAGCCGTGTATAGTGTGTAGTGTTGTTTTCTTAGCGACTGTTACGTTAATATGCTATAGCGGCATCGGCAACTGCCTCTTTTGGGCGAGTCAGTGTGAAGATGAAAAATACGACACTTAATAGCGTCCTATTAAAATTACGACGTGCTCAAAGTACAACCAAGTGTTCCAGGTCAACTATGTTGTGAGAAATCAGTGGGTCAGGATTTACTCACAATCAAAACAAATGAAAGTTTTTGTAAATATATATTTTTTTTTAATTTACTTATGATGGTGTAGGAGTCCCATGAGGATATCAACCGATGGTTGCTAATGTGTACTTATGTATCTTCCTTTGTTGTCTTATTACTATTAACTATGTGATTATTACAAATGTATAGTTATTGTTATTATTAATATTATAATGAAAATTATAATGCTGTGAATAAAATTGAAATTTTAAACTGGACTTTTGTACTTTAAATACTTAATACATACATGTATTTTATTTTTGATATTTTACAATTTGTATTATGTGTGTTCATTAATCTAGTCCTAATGATAACTGTGTGACAAATTTTTATCTTTGGTTTAAATAATATGTTATAAATTACAGGCACATGATTTTATTTAATGATTTCAACCATTTCTTAATGATTAAAGAACTATTTTTTTCTACATAAATATCATCAGCTTCACGCTGTATCCTGCACACACACACACACCTACTTAGTGTAAGACACTGTGTTCTCCACTTTCTGCCGAATTCTGGAGGCATTGCGTGTTAAGTGGCAGAACTTAACGCCGCGCTTTGCCTCGACAACAGAGCTAAGAAATGGAAATATAAATTTAAGTAAATATTTCATCTCCTTGAGTGGGAATTGAACCCACAACCAGTCAGTTTGTGCTGCTGTGTGTTGCTTTGTTGCAACACTTTGTGTTGCTGCGCCACAACTGGCCTCACTACATAAATATAATAAGTATGTACTATATATAAGTATATATAGTACACCTTAGGTCATTAAACTTTCCACTAGAAACACTTTATGATGTGCATATTTTAGGCTTCTCTAAAATCTGCCAAATATTTTAAAAGATCTAAGTGAACATTACAGAAGTAACCTTGTTGATTGATGCAAATATTGATGATGCATCAAATTGTTATAAAAATTAGATAGAAATAATAATCACTTGAAATTTTAAATATATTAAAATAGTCAGAAAAAACATATATTCATCTAGCTTAGTAGAATCTTAAATAAACAAAATAATAGTCTTACTAAGCATAATTTATCAATTTACATAAATTTATTTGCAAAAATATTGTTATATGATCCTACCGAGAGTAAAGTCCAAATATAATCCATCTTGGTCTATCCTGGTTATGGGTTCGAACACCACTCGAGGAGATTAAATATTTACTTAAATTTATATTTCCATTTCTTCGCTCTGGTGTTGAGGCAAAGCGCGGCGTTGAGTTCTGCCACTCAACATGCAATGCCTCCAGAATCTGGCAGAAAGTGAGGAATAGTGTCTTAACACTAGGTTCCCTCTGCCTACCCTGTTGTGTGCGGGATACAGCGTGAAGGAAATTTTAAATAGTGTTCAATGACTCAAGTGATCTAATAGTATGTTCAAATCTCACTCACTTGTATTGCTTATATTTATTATATATTCTTATTCCTTAGGTCTACTGATGTTAACAGTATGCTGGTATATAAACAGAAAATAGAAATTAATTTACTAACTTTCTCCCACATTTACAAATTTCCTAGACATAGCTGTGTGCTCTTTCCTTACAACACAAAGAGCCCACAATCAAACTTAGTTCATGAAATAGAAGGTTCTTGTTTTTCAGCATAACTGATTCTTAGCAGTTTACACAGCGTGAAGATAATAAAAGATGAATGTTTTTAACAAACATTTAATAATTAATTATAATCCTAAATAACACTATTTTGACCTTTATTTGGATTATATTTTCATTGCCTAGCTGAGTAGTCAATCTTAAATGAACCTGTTTATTTTTTTAACAATTCTTTAGGATTGTATACTATAATATGTTTATCAAAATAGAAGTCTGAATCTATCTGAATATACTTGTTATCTACTTGTTTGATAATATTACTCTCCTTCAAGAGTTCTTATATATTACCAATAATTTGGGCAGTCTTGCTTCAGAATATCATTCTAACTATAAACACAGCAGTTGTAGGAGCAATTTCCACTCAGAGGAATGAATAATCTTCATTTCCTTATTCTGGTAAAGACAAGGGAATTGAGTAGTAGTAAATAGTGTCTTAACACTAGGTTTCCTCTGCCTCTGCCTATCCTACTAAATGCAGGATATAGCATAAAAAGAAAAAAAATATTAAACATGAGACATGAGGTTAAAAATACTTGTTCATTATGGGATATAGGACATCATGGAAGAAGTAAGTAATAAACTCAGGAATGGTGTTTTAATTATGTATTTAAGCAGATTACATTACGATGGTATCTTTGACGGTTTTGATGTTTCATTATTATAGTAATTGGTTACATATAAAAAATTAAATTTAACCTAATGAAGATTTGAGCTGACCCTGAAAATAAAAGAAAATTGTATATTAATAAATATTATTCTTAAAGTCCATTATAGTAAGATAGTAATTAGAGATAAAAAAATTAAATGTAGTGGGTCTCAAATTTTCACCTCTATTAAGCCATCTGCAGCTAGAATCCCACTTAGTTATTATTTTTGTGCCTAAATATATTTATTCCTTAGTGTGTGATTAATAATGGAAATAAATAAATATATGTGTATTTATATATTTACGGTAATGATATCTAAATATATAATAGATATTCTATTGTTTATTATATTCACATTACCACAAATTATCCAATATTAATATATTGGTTTATAATATCAAACAAGTACATACGTACAGAAGATAATAAGTAATAATAAATATAAATTATAAAGAGTATCAAACACACATTATTGTATTTACAGACTTCATATACGTTTATTTAATTTTCGTTTAATGCTATTGACTCGATAAATCGTAGCAAGCAAACCTAAAAGATGTATCTATCCAAGACACCGTAAAAAGTCCTTTTAAGTAGTTTTACTTGGCATAATGCCCCATTACACATAATGAATATTTATTTAGACTACGCTATAAAAGGTGCAAAATAAAAAACCATAGTAGCAACTAACAAAGAATAATGACAAACCAACCTCATCGATCTATCTAGAATTTACCAACTGTAAATGTTCTTCACGTCAATATACACAAATCAGTATTATAAATAATAATGTCATTATAATTACCATTTTATCTTAATCTCCTAGCTTCACGTTCAGATTCCAGAAGGGTCAAGATGTCTCCATCACGAACTGGCCCCTTCACGTTTCTGATGATTTGGCGGCTGGTCTCCCCAAGGAACTCCACCTTCACTTGGGTACATTGACCCTGGGATCCTGTGCGGCCCAGGACTTTCATTACGCGAGCCAAAACGTTAGGTTTGTCCATTTTGTATTATAGATATCGAGCAAAAGAAAAATTACACACGTGCTGCGCAACGAGCGTGTACGAAAAGGAAAGATGACAGATAATATATATTTGTAATGACTTTGTAGCACAGATATTCAAAGGTCGAATTAGTGCTGCCAATGTTAATATTAAGTTCGGTAAATATTTTTAATGGAACTCGAACACATACACAGGATTACGGTATTTTTATTTAGCATTATTTATTTTAAGTAACGTCTTTGAAATTTAATTATATGTGTATGTGTATAAATCTTTTACAAGTAAACTTTGCTGGTACATGCTCGTAAATTAATATATAAAAAAATCGTATAGCTATACCACGTCCTTAAATATAGGATTTGGACGACATTCTTATAGATTTATTTTATGATACATCTATTAATAGGGTAAGATTATGCCTACCACATATATTGCACCTATGAAGGAAGATTTTTAAAAATGCTTTTTAAAAATCTCCCTACAGAAGTGCTAGCACAAGTTATCGATGTAGCTCGATGAGAATGTATGGCTCAGTTGCAGGTCCAAATCCCGTTACGTTCAAATTTTTGTTTTCTAAAAAGTATTAAATGCTTTAATGGCCTATACTTATTTTCTTGGGTAGATATATTGGTAGATAATTTTAATACAAAATATGTGAAAAAAAATATTAACATAAAATTCTTATTAGTACAGAAAAAAAATTAGGAGTTAAATACTTAATTTTTTTTTAATGTGTTATATAACATTTAACTGATTGCTGCAACTAAATAAAATGAAAGTAGTTTATTATTTAGGAGTAAGATTTAATATAATAAAACTAAAATAAAAAATTAACATTTTATTAAATAATGTCTTCTCATATCGCGAACATTATTACAAAGCTGTCCACACTGTTTGTTCCATAATTTACTCTCAACACATTATAAACTAATCACACAGTCTCTTCACTTAAACAATAAAAAATAGAAATAGGCCACAAATGAAAAACACTAGACAACATCGGAAATGAATGGAAATTGACAAAGGATGAGATTTATTCAGCCTAGTTCTATTTAAATTGTTTTAACACACATTTCTCAGCCTTCTCAGGCAGAGCTTGGTGTTTTTTTAAATGGGTGATTGATTTAGTCATCACCGGCCGATCTTTTCACTTTCCTCAAACGGGGAGATTGTTTTGGAGTTTTGGGTGATTTTTCTGTAATAATATAATATAAATTAGAATATATTTCATACACATAAATATTTTATATACATAAATACTTTTTCAAAGTGGTAGTAATATGCTATTAAGATAGCATATAGCTATTGTTTATTATCTTTATGTGTTCTAAACATATAAAAACTGAGTTTTATTCATATAATTTATCATTTTCAATGCACTAAAACCAAAAGTAACATTTTATCTAACACAGCCTATATTTTAAAACACAAAAATTCTAACTCAAATCTCATTTTCAATTGAAATTAACATTATTAGTTCAAAACCTGAACAAAATTTAAAAAAATCCTACACACAGTATTTATAACTAAAATATCACAAAAGAGACTTACTAAGCTGATTAACAACTTCTCTAGGCAACCAATCATAATCGACATCATTTGCTGTTCCTGTCTCTAAGGGTTTGGGAGCAGATCTGGGTGACCTACGACGTGCAAGTGAAGACAAGCCTTGTTGACCCAAAACTAGAGCTAAAACACAAGCAGCCCCAAGGAATATGTAGAGGAAGAAGGTTTCCCCATCCAAACCTTCAGATACTTCAACAATGTTGACTGTTTGGTTGTAGACTGCATCCTGGTAGTAATTACAAAAATTATATTTAGCAATTAATTATTTATATAAATTACAAGTGCATCTATTTGTCATATAAAGCCCTGCTAGACAGACGTTTTAAGACACTCCATTATATATTCACAGCATATTATGTTTTGAGTGTTATAATTCAACTCCATTAATTTTCTTACCAGAGTAAAGAAGTTAAAATAATTCATTCTTCTCAGTGGGAATTGTATTCACAACAGTCACATTCACAGTTTGGTGCTGGGTTGTTGCCACAATTACACACTTTTGGGTGTATTATATAAATTATACAGAGATCATCAAGGTGCAGTGGGATAGTGTCTAATTTTAAATGCGATAATTGAAGGTTTATCTCCAATCTTGGTGGAGTTCTCTCATAAATCAATATCTCCTATTTCTCATATATTGGACAAAGGTGGAGAAGAGAATGTCTTGACACTAGACTCTTATTCTGCATTGATACATGTAGGATATAACTGCAACTAAAACATTACATATGTTTATCTTACTTGGTAAAAGTTTCCACTGGCGTCTCTATAATTGAGTTGAATGTTCAATCCGAATGGTCGTCCAGCGAAAGCTTCATTGGGAATAAAGGAGTAAGCAAAAGTAGCTTCCTCTCTAGGCTTAACCTCCTTAAAATAGGGCAATGCAGTGAAATTCTGAATATAATATGTATAATCCATGGGATATCTGAACGAAGCTTCCATGGTCTCAACAATGTAATCTTCAGAACCCTTGTTAATGAAACCAACAAGGAACTCGACAGGGAAGCCAGCTTGTAAATCTGTAAATAATTTCATTTCATGTCATTTTACATTTATGAATATTAATATCTAAGTGAATATAACTAACTAATCTTTCTATTTCCCACATAATAGGATATGCAGTGAATGCCAATGCCCAATGTTCAAGACATCATGTGTTGAGTGACAGAGCTCAGGAAGTGCTTAGTGTTTAAAGTTGTTTAAATACAATAGTTTCTGCATGCGAGTATTGAACCCACTGCCATCATATTTACAGACTAATGCTGCCCCAATGTGCCACACACTTTCCTTCAACATATCTTTTAAATATTTTTTGATTTAATAATATGAAAGAAACATATATGTATAGGTAAAAAATTTGTCTTATACATCTGATGTTTAAGAAAATGTTTCTAAATATTCTAATGTTATACTAAAATTAAATAATATTAATTCTAAATGTAATTTTAACTCACCGAATGCCACATCACCATAGTTTGTTATGGGTTTTGTGAACAAAATAGTAGTATCAACATCCTGTGATGATTTTACAACTGAGTCATCTTCGTCAAGCGCATCTTCACCCACTACTTGGTTGTCTTCACCCTCAATATCCACTACATCATCAAGTTCATCTTCTTCAGCACGAGCAAAGATTGTGTTTGCTAAGAAGATTAAAAAGAAATTTTATTATAAATAAACATATTTCTTAGTTGTGTTATCGTAACACTGTGAAGTAAAAGATGTAGAACATTTTAAATTAACAAATGAAATACTGATTATTAAAAGTAAAGTAAGCATGCATTTAGAAAATAAATGTCAATTGGCTTACTAATTTGTTCTTACTGATCTATTAAATTAAGTCTACTTATAATTTTTCTTAACACATATTGCAATATGTAATATTTCATGTGGTAACAACATATGAAATTGAGTCCATGTCATTATGAAAAATGAAAGTAAACACAATGTAACAGATGGTACATAAAATTCTTAGATTGCATTTTTTTTTTTCTTTACATAGGAATATAGTTACTTGGGAAGGTATTACATAGAAAATAAAATGTAGTAACACAAAGCAAATGGTAGAAAGTCTTTAATTATGGAACAGGAATAAAAATACAATTTAGCAATTTTAAGATTTTACATACAGTAATATTAAAAATAAGACAAGATAATCTTTATATTTTCTCATATGATACTGGTTGAAGAAGGATTCATTAATTTCGCTGATAATTTGTGCCTTAGCTTAATTTAATATAATTTATGTTTTAAAAGAAGCATGATCTCAATTAATAGGAAATTATTTATAGACACTTTCTTTCAAAAATAAACTAAAAACTATGCCACGTACTTGCACAAATACTTTCTAAATAAAAATAACTTACCGCTTTGGAAGCAGAGTAACGCCGCAGGCAGAACTATTAACGTAAGGTAGATTAATTTCATTTTTGTGTTATATTATGGACGTATTTTAATAAAATGAGTTATTTAGTGGTGACTTAGAGCCATTCACCCGACACAATACGGCCACTCGATCTCACCAATGCCAATTGTATATCCAACTCGATTGACGTGGAAGGCAAACTGTTACTAGTGATGTCAAAAAAACAAAATTATCGGTTTGTTAAAAACCGTAATTATTAAATAATGTAATTATTAAATTTCTTAAAATTGCAAATAATTACCTAATTAATGATAGTATTAATTAAAGTCATTAAAATTATGTTTTTCGCATTTGCGAAAAGATTTTACGTTGATAAAAATATTCAAAACAGATTAAAAAATATGTTTATAATTTGTTTTAAATAATACTAAATCTATGTATATGTACTTTTATCTGTAAATTTTTAGTATTTATCATTTTTCAACAAATATCTAAGTGCTTCCAGGTCTAACTACATGCCTGATGTGATCACGATTTCAACTTGACCATATACCACTTACTAAATAAATATATGCATAAATATATAAATAAATTTAATATAACTTTTTATATTCCTCAATCAAAAGTCATTTGTTTAAACTATATGAATTTATACTTATTTAGAAAACGTATGAAAATACGTTCAACGTATGGCTTAGTGATCAGAGCGCCTAGTCGGTCTCAAGGAGGCGCGGGTTCGAGTCCTGCTACGTTCAAATTTTCATACGTTTTCTAAATAAGTATTTTTCTTTCCTAAGTGTGGATTAAGACTTTAACAATGTTAAAAATATATAAATTTATTTTCAAATGCATTATTTAAGTGTGGTTTTAAAATACATATTTCGAATAAAAATTCACAAAATTTGTCTTCTTTCACAACATTCATAAATTCTTGGAAATAATGTTACGTAAGAGTTGTGTAAAGTGATAAGATATTTGTCAAACTATTTTTTTTTTAGTATAATACACAATCATTGTTATCAATAAATAAACTGTCGTCACGTGACAGTATACATTGTTATATAAAAAAATTAAGTTGTGATTACAAGCGCACATTTAGAAGAATATGATTTCCTGTAATTTAGGTGTTTTATATTTTAATGTATAAGTATAACAGAAAGACTAGGGCACAAGCGTGCGACTATAGAAGCTACAGGTTGTGAGTTCATTTCCCACTCGAGGAAATGAAAAATTTAATATTTTCATTTCTTCGCTCTGGTGTCGCGGCAAAACGTGGCGTCGAATTCCACCACTCAACATGCAATGCCTCCAGCTTTTGGCGGAAAAAAAAACGAGTTTTTCTTAAAGCCAGGCTCTCTCTCTGTCTATTCTGCTACATGCGGGATACAGCTTGATGCTGAAATAAAAGCAGAAAGAATATACTTAGTGATAACTCACTAAGTTCTCCACGTCCGGTTGAAGAGGGTTTCTTTTTTGTTAAAAATTACAATTATCACTTGTGCGTAAATATGAATAAAAAAAAATAAAGGCACTATATAATAAAATTATACTAGCTAAACTACGTAAGTAGTTAAGTCACCAGCTATTGCAATTAGGTAATGTTAAGTAGTAAATACAAAAATAATAAAAAATAAAAATGATAATATCATTTTCCACATAGGAATCGATTCTACAACCACCGTATCTACTATAAAGTCAGACTGGGCTTCAATGACCAGTTAATTTTTAATACTTCATTGTATACACCCGAAATTACTTGATGTGTATATGTCCTAATATCTTTCACAATTATTAACATAGTCAAAAGTCAACGGTCACGATTTATTATTATTCATATTAGGTTTATTCAAGTTCGGTTAGTTTTAGTACCTACCGTATTTACATTATACACGGCAATGGCAAAGCAAGGTTTTTACATTTGTTTAACATTTCTAGCTATATTTAATAGTGTCTCTTTTTAATAAAAAGTTTAATATTTTTTAAAATTATAAGTATATTTTGGTGAAAAAAATGGTTATATTTTTATTTCAGTACCAAGATTCTACTTTAATGTGCTCAGACGGAGTTATTCTGCCGCATTACCAAAATGCGATTTCACACCTAAAGATTATTCCGTGAGTAAAATATTTAATAAATTTTAATAAATATTTTTTTAGAGGCTGTCGTGGCGTAGTGGTATACGCATGTGTCTGTAAATGCGATGGTTGTGGGTTCGGTTTTCATTCAGGCAAATAAAATATTTTCATTTCCTAGCTCTGGTAGCGAAGCAAAGTGCGGGCGGCGTTGAGTTTCGTTAAGAATAATAAAATGTGACTGGGTAATCACGATGACTTAGATGATACAGGTTGGAAGAGGCAGCGCTCCTTTTACGGAAACAGCATATAGGGTAAAATATTTCAAACCCATACCTAAAAAAAATTATCAAGATACTTCAACAGTTTAGACGTAGGATTTTTTTTTATCCATACCTGTATTTCGTGTGACGCATTACGCACAGATACCAATAACGTAAACACATACTCATACAAAAATACTACTAAAGGTTAATCAGCTTTGAACTTTGCCGCCACGACTCGATTTCGGAATGAGGCGTATGCGGCGGTTTCCCTTTGATAGGTTTATGTGTGCGTGCGTCGTTCTTGACAAATGGCGTTTTATATAACAACAATAATTTTATTATTTATTTTGTTTGAAAAAATCACTTTTCTCATTATTAAGAAAAACATTTTTTTTAGTTGTAGTAGGCTTTTATAGAGTAGTTAAAACTGTGGTTTCATTTAAAGTGGTGCTGACACTTCCATACAAGATGTAGAATATGCAAGATATATTGTTAAATATTTTTTAGGAATTCATCTTTGGACGCACAATTTACATGTAAAATATTAACATAGAGCTTTATTTTATATATTTTAGGGACCCTCCGTACAAAAAACAAATGAAATAAAATCAGTCAATATTCCACCAGCGGTATTCGATCTATACAAACGCCCAGTGGTTCTCCACCAGGGTCATATGCAATGGCTCTTTGACCATGAAGGTAGAAGATATCTTGACCTTTTTGGAGGAATCGTTACTGTATCTGTTGGTCATTGCCATCCGTAAGTAGAAAAAATGTTTATTTATATTTTTAGCAAAGCCCTTTTAATAGCTATAAATATTTATAAAAGTTCAAAGGAGAAGCTACTTAGTTTAATGAATACCTAATGAACTATTTTAATGTTATTTATGCGAAGTATTTATCGTGCCAAAAGTAATTGTTAAATAAATAATGTGTATGATGATATAGTGTTGAGGCCAGTCGTGGCGCAGCACGAAGTGTGACTGTAAAACCGACTGGTAGTGGGTTCGATCCCCACTCGAGGAGGTGAAATATTTACTTAAATCTATATTTCCATTACTTAGCTCTGATGTCGAGGCTAAGCGCGGCATTGAGTTCTGCTACTCAACACGCAATGCCTCCAGAATTCGGCAAAAAGTGGGGGGGTCTTAACACCAGGTTCCCTCTGCCTACCCTGCTGTGTGCGGGATACAACGTGAAGTTGATTTTTTTTTAATGATAAAGTGTTTTATAGTTACTGTTGAATCAAATTTTATATTGAAAATTTTAATTGGTATTAAATGTGCATCATTTTGTTTATATTATTGGGTTAGAAAATACGCAGGGCTCAACACTATAACAATAAACTGATTGTCTGTAATGTAGCTGTTTAATTATAAGTAACAATGAATGGATGGAACGTGACAATGAGTCATGCTTTTTCGGGTGTGCAGCTGTCACGTCAAAAGAATGGAAATTAAGAATATACACTTTTTTTAGGAAAGTCTCTGCTGCACTACATGACCAAATTTATACTCTATGGCACACGACCAATATATATAGACATCCAAAAATATATGAATATGTTGAAAAACTTATTTCAAAGTTTCCCGGAGATCTAAAGGTAAAAATATAGCAACAAAATTCGAATTTTGTGTAATTAAAGCGTAGATGTTGCTGTGTTGCCAATTTTAAAGTTTTCCCTTTTCACCTTTTATTATAATAACTTAGAGAAAAGTTTCTAATAAAAATATCTACGTTTATACAAAAATTTTAATACAATGTTTTCATCTATACCTCATTTTACTGTGTAAATTTGTAATAAATTATAAAAGGTATCTTAAATTTCTTTCAGGTTGTATATTTAGTAAACAGTGGGTCTGAAGCTAATGATCTCGCGATGTTGTTAGCTAAGGCTTACACTGGGAATAATGATATTATATCGCTACAAAGTTGCTACCACGGTCTCTCCAGCACTCTTATGGGTCTAACAGCGACGCAATCCTATCGTTTACCGATACCTGTACCAGCTGGATACCATCATGTAAATTACAACTTAAAATTAAATGCAATATGACCTATAATACACTTCTAATAGCATAATTAGAAGTTTCTTTTAGTCATTTACTATTTGAAAGACATGTTATATTTTTAAATTCAATATATAAACTTTTACTGGCTATTATTATTAAATATATTTCAAAGTTGCCTTTTATGTTAAACAAATTTCTTCTTGTATTGTGTTTTGCGTTTACGTTATGTCTAATAATTTATAGTTACATTGAAAAATGTTCATAATATAATTATGCCTTCAAGTTAAAGATTGATACTAGATCCATATGATATATTGGAAATGACAAACAGAGCCATACCAGTTTTAAAAGAAAACTTTAAAATGCACAGGCAATGCTACCAGATCCGTTCAGAGGCGTCTGGGGTGGGTGTCGAGACTCACTCTCGCAAGTCCGTGATTCGTGTAATTGTGTTGAAGATTGTTCTTCTTCCGACAAATATATACATCAGCTGCACGAGGTAATATTTTCCATATGTACAAATAATAATCTTTCATAGTAATTTAAAAAACGCATGTAACTTCTTATTTTCGTTTCTTGTAAAATAGACAGAAACAACCTACAATCAGTTTTCCAGTTTCCACACTTTTAGAAACTTTGTATTCTACTAACTCTACTTAACTAACACAATAAAAGTCAAAGATTTTAAATCGTAGATTCCTGACATTATAACTAACGGAATATATTGTAAATCCCATATTTTTTTTTTATTTTACAGCTCCTTGAAAATTCAATACCAGCAGGCCGTGTGGCAGCACTTTTTGCAGAATCTATTCAGGGTGTGAACGGTGCTGTACAATTCCCAAGAGGTTATATCAAAAAAGCCAGTCAATTAATTAAGAATTATGGTGGAGTATTCGTTGCAGATGAGGTAATAACAACCACTTACAAATTCAGCAATACCTTTTTATAGCCTTATCTCACCATCCCCCACTTTTTGTTTCTTTAGAGCTTTTGAAATCATTTTTAATTAATTTTATATAACTTACATAATAATTATAATTATATTTTATAAACAGGTGCAAACAGGTTTTGGCCGTACAGGTGATGCATTCTGGGGCTTCCAAGGTCATGGCGTTGTACCAGATATTGTAACATTAGCTAAAGGAATTGGCAACGGATTTCCATTGGCGGCTGTGGTCACCACTAAAGAAATAGCAGACGCTCATACAAAAGCATCATATTTTAATACTTTTGGTGGTAATCCTATGGCCGCTGCGGTAGGAAAAGCAGTCTTGGAGGTAAAAATTTACTATGTTCAAGTCAATTTTACATAAAACTAATTTGTGCATTTTGTTTTTATTATAAATATTTCTACGTTTATTCAATATATTGTGGTGTACAAATCAAGTAATAATAATTTAAAAATAAGGTACACTTGTACATACTTCCTTAATAATGCCATTCTTGAAACGTGTCTAATTGGTTGCAAATAATTGATCATTAAAGTATGAAAACTTTATTGTAAATATTCCAGGTAATTGAAGAAGAGAATCTTCAAGAAAATTGTAAAATTACTGGAAAATACTTCGTTGAACAATTAATGCAGTTACAAAATGTACATCCAATTATTGGCGACGTGCGTGGAAAGGGTTTGATGTTAGGAGTAGAACTCGTAGAGCCTGGTACAAAACAAGCACTAAGTGTAAGCGACGTTTCTGAAATAATGGAAGCTATTAAGGATCTTGGCGTATTAATAGGACGCGGTGGAAGATGGTACAATGTAAGCTTACTTTTTCTATCTACAGATATGTTAAGAGTTAAGATAATCTTTTCCACATCACTTGATTATGTAAAGTGATAGTACAATAATTGATGAAAAAAATTAAGTCCTAAATATAATCTATGTTTTTTTTTCAGGTATTAAGAATTAAGCCTCCGATGTGTATCAATCAAAAAGACGTTGATTTTGCTATATCAGTTCTGGATCAAGCTTTAACTAATTATTCTAAAAATAAATAATGGATTAATAAAATATTATATATGTTATTGTTGTATATGCATTTTTTATTTATAAAAGTGTTCATTATTCAATAAATATATTTTATAAGATTTTTATCCTACTGTCAAAATATGACAAAATGCAGTAAATCATAGTGCCGAGTATTCATTTCACATAAACATTTCCCTATAACCTATTAGTAAACATTTTGTTTCAATATTATGCTATTTTTATATGTTACCTAGGCCATATATTTTATTATATAGTACTTTTAAAAACGACCAAAATTAAAAGGAAAATGATAAAGGCATATAGCAACACAACATTAGGGCCGTCAAACTATAAATATTAGATAATTGTTTTCGTATATATATTTGAATTTTGACATTTAGCTAAAAAAGTCTTTGCTAAAACTTTGAGTGTAAAAATAAAATATATTTAAATTGAAAATACTTTATAGTTCGCATTATTACAATTTAAAAAAAAAACAAAAAATGGTGTTTAAATGTCAAGAAGATAGCTTTTTGAAGGAGGTATGCCATTGTAGCTTTATAAGGTTATTGGCTATTTTAAATTTAATAATATTTATGGAGGCCTTCATTAACATAATATTCTATTTAATAATTAACAAATATAAACTACTGTCATGAATTTTATGATTTCAT
This sequence comes from Heliconius himera, assembly GCA_021202915.1. Lineage (NCBI taxonomy): Eukaryota > Metazoa > Arthropoda > Insecta > Lepidoptera > Nymphalidae > Heliconius > Heliconius himera. The sequence goes on from JAJHJA010000216.1 coordinate 440,330, forward strand.
AAAAAATATTGTACTACTAATTATTTAATTTATCAGTTTACTTCAAAAGTAGTAAAATGTGAAGAGACCAAAGAGCCTATTGTGGAATATGGAAAAGTATCTAAATTTGAAGGTTACCAAGTAACATTAGAAAATACGATTTTATTTCCAGCAGGTGGAGGACAGGTAATAATGAATTATTTCTTATATTAAATGTTTATTTCTTTTTTTGTTTTACCAATTTTGGAGCTGAGTAGCAGAATTTAGTGAAAAATTCTTAAATGTTTTCCATTTTCCGTTTATTTATATGCATAATATGCATGGTTAATAAAAAAATATCACACATTGTCCAAGTAAATGAAGAAATTGAAAAAATATATATAAATATACTAATGGTAATTAATTTTCTTACTTTAATGTATGCATCAACATTCCCTAGGTAAGATATCGAAAGCGAAAATTGTAAGTATCTTTTATTGCAGTTTTGAATTACTAAAAAGGGTAGTTTTCGATGACATACACATTATTTTTTTTTAATTTTTGAAAAATGTTTAATAGAATTACTCTTCTTAGTAGTTTACAAGAGCAATAAAATTGGCGATTTTTCGCTTTTGACACTTTAGCTACAAACCATCAACATGCCCACCTCATGATAGTCTTGGGCCCAACTCATAAATTTTTATTTCCAAAAAAAATTGCCTTGAAAATAAAAAAAATGTTACACAAACAGATCTGTTCAAAGCTAAGGTTCAGCTATGTATAAGACATGATATGAACTTAGAATTGTGTTAGACAATAGAACTCATAAGTTACTTATCACTATTCAATGATGCAGAAAAAGCCACATTAAAAAAAAATACATTTTTGTAATAATTTATTTTGTTTTTTAAAGCCCCATGACATTGGTTGGTTGAATGACATAGAAGTCTTACAAGTGTTGCGTAAAGGAGATGAAGCTTTGCATTTCACTCAAAAACCTGTAGAAGTAGGTACTGATGTAGTACAAAAAATAAATTGGGTTAGAAGATTTGATCATATGCAACAACATTCAGGTATATTCTTATTAAAAATTGTGTTTCAAATTTTAACAAAAAATAAAAGCAAGGTAAGTAGCTACACACTTTTCCATATAGCAATGTGAGGGAACTTTAAGACACCATTCACCCCTTTCTGCCCAGTTTTTGAGACATTACTTGTTGAATAGTAGAACACAATGTCACACTTTGTTTAGATTTGTTATCAGAGTAAAGAAATCCCGAAATTCATTTCCCCGAATAGGAATAAAACCCACAACTTTTGTAATGTCAATGATTTATTATTATAAAATTTATTTCAGGCCAGCATTTATTATCTGCAATATTAGAGAAAGAGCACAATCTACCCACAACCAGTTGGTGGTTGGGAGCAGAGGAGTGTTATGTTGAACTCAATTCTACCAACATAAGTGAAATTGTCCTACATAATGTTGAACATAGATGTAATGAATTGATAAGTGCGGCAATACCTGTTAATGTTAAGTTTTGTAAGGCCAATGATCCTGATTTAGATGAGGTGATGATAATTTATTATTATGAAAATTTATGTTGTATTTGATTTTAAAAGTTTTGCTTTAAAAACATAAATAATATTAAATTATTTGTGTGTAAAATGTAATAGCCTTAATATACCTTTAACTTAATAAAGTGGAGTATAATGTCTAAACGTATATGCAATGGTTGTAATTTCGATTCTTATTAAAAAAAATTTTTAGTCTGATCAGGGAATGCGCAAGGTTCAGTATCGTCATCCAATATATGTGTTGTGTAGTGCCTTGTTTATTTTTACCCGACTGCAATAAAGCCCGAAAGGAGAGTTATGTTTTTAGAGTGTATTTATATATGTGTGCCTGTCCATTCCTTTGTGCATTTCATTGCTTGTGTGAGGGCGCGAATGTAATTGGATAGATAGAAAGAATACTGGCGAGGCACTCTATTTCCCCCTTTCTGGATAAATACGAGAAACTGTGTTTAGTGATGGAACTCAAAACCGCGCTTTGTGTTGCCCGAGCTGAGAAATTAAAATATTTTTCCTCTCATAGGGGTTGAACCCCTATACCGTATCCATCACGTTTACTGTACCAGTGCAATATACTTACAAGTACAACAAGTGATTCATAACTAAACTATTGACACTCTTTTAAGTTTTTGATAAAATAATTTCTTTTTTTTCTTTTCATTTTGATTTTCCTTTTAGGCACATACAAGAGGATTGCCAAAAGATTGTATGGACACAATAAGAGTTATCTGCATTGGTGATGTAGATGAGAATATGTGTTGTGGTACTCATGTGTCTAATTTAAGGTGATTTATTAAAACTAAATACTTATTAATATATGTATTAGAAATGGGAAAAAAGTAAAAATCCGACGAAGTGAGACTCTTGTCACGCACCGAAGTCGTATTGTTAAAAATATAAAAATCTAATTTATAAAATTTGATAAACTTAAGTTTACAAGCGTGTGCAGTCTATGAAATGAAATAAGTACAAATATTAATAAATACATAAATGATTTTCGCATATCAAACCTTATCGAACCCTTAAAATATGGATATATTAATTTCTTTTATTTCAGTCAACTACAAATGATAAAGTTACTAGGCACGGAACCCGGTAAGAAAGGTAAAACTAACTTAAAATTCCTAGTTGGTGACCGAGTTACCAAAACGTTTCAACGCATGTTGGATAGGGAGAAGGCACTTACTGGTTTATTGAAGTGAGTAATTTTTTTATTAGTATTACGGTACGATCGACGAATCCTGGCTTAAGCCAGCGGTAGATTTCAATTTATATATATATATATATATATATATATATATATATATATATATATATATATATATATTTACTTTTATTTTATTCCTGAGTGTGCTATGCGCAAAAGTGCAAGAAGTTCAAGGCGAGTATGACACATCGACCGTATTGTGTTCACTCATATTTATGCATGGATGAATTAGTTTTTTTTTTATTTAGGTTCATATAATAACCATTGATACATTGACTGTATCGTATGTTTTATCATATTTCTTTACTAAATATTATTTGGTTTTTTTCTTTAAAAAAGAAATTAACAAAATAGTATTTATAGTTAAATCCTAACAAAAAATACCATTCTCGAAAATGGACTTTCTATTTCTTATATTGTTTTATTACCTTAATTACTTTTGTAGAGGTAAAATACACATATGCTATGCTACTTAAAAAATATTATAGTTGTTATAATTTTTGTTGTGAGGACATTAAGCTTTAAACTATGTACAAATTTTTATATTATAAACAGTTACAATCTATTTCTCTTGATAATCAGAATCTGATTGAATTATGTTTATGAACATTCACAAAATGAGGCCAGTCGTGGCGCAGAGGTACTAGTGTCACATGATTGTGATAGGTAATGGGTTCGATTCCTACTCAAAGAAATTTAATATTTTCATTTCTTTGCTCTGGTGTCGAGGCTGAGAGATTCACTCACAAGATTCTCTCTACCTACCCCGTTGTGTGCGGGATACAATATGAAGCTAAAAATGCAAAAAAGTGATAAACATATTTAATGATTATTATTTCTTCACAGAAACGAACCGAGCAAACACGAAGAGCTAGTCACAAAACTACAAAAAAACATAAAAATATCAAACAAAAATCTACAGAATGTTCTAGCAGATTTAGCCCAGTACGAAATAGAAAAGATTAAAAATACACAACCTAAGCCCAAATTCATATTTATGTTTAAAAAGGAAGCGACGCCCGAGTTCAATAGAAATATATGCAAGGGGTTAGAAAATGAGAATTTGTTTATTTTCATGGCGTCTGAGGAACCAGACAAGGTTAAAGAAGGTCAAATTATTATACAGGGTCCGGAAGAGCATTGTTTAGCGTTGGGACAACAGTAAGTATTTTATTAATGGTTTCACGCTCTATCCCGCATGTAGTGGGGTAGGTAGGTAGGTCTTATGTTAAAACACTCCGTGCCCCACTATGTGACTTTTAAGATATTGTGACACAAGTGGTGGAATTAGATTACTCTAGTTAAAGGAAGTGAAGATAATTCTTTTCACCTGAATAGATTTGGAACTCACATCCATTGTGTTTGTAACCTTGTAAAACAACAGCCTCTAGATAAGTTTTTTTATATTTTGATTTTTGATAATTAATAGTACAAAATTTAGAAAATATTATTAATCTATCACTTTGTTTTAAATCTAATAAAGTTTAAAGTAATCTATAGAAAGTACTAGCACAACACTAACAATTACTTATTACTCTTAGAAGCTTAACTTTAAGTTCATAAAATGTAAGTAAAAACAAATCTAATTTGTGTTTTTAATAAAAACAAACATTCTATTCAATATTGATAAAAAACGTATTTTTACAGAATAACTGATATATTGAAAGGCAAAGGTGCATTCAAAAATGGCAAATTCCAAGGAAAGGCGGGAGACTTGAGCGGTATTAGCAAATGCAAAAAATTGATTGAAGATTACTTTATTAATATACCATAGTACAATAAATGCTATTTTATAAATATAAATTAACAGACTTTTTTTGTGATTTATAAATAAATTGTTTTTTTTTATTAATATTTTGTTAAGAAAAACGTAACAGAATAAACGAAAGATTGATGACCCAGAGGCGTAAATTCAAATTCCACTACATTTAATTTTTGTTTTTAAAAACAAGTATAATTATATATTTTTAGTATCTTTCTTTTTGTGTTAGTGCTTCAAAAATAACAATAAAAGGAATGGAGGTGTCTTAAACAACATTTCATTAATGTGTTTACTGTTAATTCACAAATTTATTTGAATCTTCTTTATAAACAATAGTATTTATTAAATAACATGCATAAATAAATCAACTATTTTACACCTATTTATTTAAATACAAAACACATTTCCCTATATATAATTATAATTCAATATCATTAAAAGAGTATAGTAGAATCTCACTAAACCGGTTAACTGTATCATATCACATTTAATAAATGAGATATGATACAGTAAAAAAAAAAAACATTAACAATGAATGTTCTTTTTTATGAAATACTGTTATCTTCTTTCTTTTTTTTTTTTAACTAATATGATAGTTCCACTTTCATAGTTATTTGGCAGATTTAGATTAGGCAGTGCAAAACTACGGGAAGTACAATCCAGCACATTGGTCTTTAATTGTCCTGGATTAGAAAGATTCTACTTATACTTTATACAGAAAAAAAAATATGTGATAATTATTATACATTTAGGTTTTTTTTTTCAATCTCTATCTTCATAATCATCATCAATTGAGTTAGACGCGTTAACACTGGCTATAAGTTTTTCTATACCTAAGTTAGTCCAATCCTGTGATAGATCATCCAAATAATTGTCAAAATCTATTAACTCCTTTTGAACACCTCTATTTAGTAATTCATCTACTGTCTTTAGTATATAGGGGCTTCCTGAAAGATGTATAATGAAAGCATTTATAAATATCATCATGTTTTTTATTTTCATCTTGTATCTCATATATGTAGGTAGGTAAGTAGGTATACAACTACATATACAGGTGGAAGTGTCAGCACCACTTTAAACGAAACCACAGTTTTAACTATTCTATAAAAGCCAAAAAAGTTGTAGTAGCAACAAAAAAATTTTTTTTTTTCTTAATAATGAGAAAAGTGATTTTTTCAAACAAAATAAATAATAAAATTATTGTTGTTATATAAAACGCCATTTGTCAAGAACGACGCACGCACACAAAGTTGTTTAACCTTTAGTAATATTTTTGTATTATTATGTGTTTACGTTATTGGTATCTATGTGTAACTGCGAACACACAAAAACACAGGTATGGATAAACATCGTTGAGTTCATCGTTAAACTGTTGAGTTATCTTGATTAATTTCTTTAGGTAGGGTTTTAAAATATTTTACCCTATATGCTGTTTCTGTTAAAGGAGTGATGACACTTTCACCCTGTAGAAGTTTAGACAGAGGGAACCTAAACATTCCTTTCTCCATTTTCTGTCCTTTTTTTGAAGTAAGTTGAAATCGAAGCCCTTAAAGTCGTTGTTTTGTTATTATAACTGCTTTAATTGCAACAATCTGATTTCTTTAAATTTGTTATAATTACACATACAAAATTATAATAAAAAAAAATAATAAACATACTTTAGTATACAATAAGAAAATAAAAAGAGTAACTCTGTTACTTACGGAATACAACACTAGATGCATCTTTTGGTTTCCACTTGCCCTCACTATATTTGTGTACTTTTAAAGCATACAGCATTTGTGCCATGTCCATTACACTGGAGTGATCCACCTATAATTTTTTTATATTCTTTATAAATAATCTATGTGTGTGTGTGTGTATATATATATATATATATATATATATATATATATATATATATATATATATATATATATATAAATATATATATATATATATATATATATATATATATATATATATATAAATATAATATACACACAACAAAATATATATATATAATATACAATATATACACACTCTTCTCTGCTGTGTGCAGCATACAGTGTGAAGGCAATATATTTATTTTTAATTATATGTTTTTATATTCACACTTAATTTTCCACGCTTTGCATTGTTGATTAGGAGAACTCAATAGGTTGCTATGACATTTTACTAAAGTGGAGAAATTCATATAATTTGTTCCCCAAAGTGGAGGGAATCAAACCCATAAGTCACATTTACAGTCAGACACAAATCTGCTGTGCAACAATAACCTCAACATAGAATATATCAATATTTTTTATTAATATTGTAATCAATAAATGCACTTACAACTATAAAAACGGCTGAAGGAAAATGTTCCACAATCTTTTCTGCAATTTTTAAACCAGGGCACTTCTCAACTGTATTGTCTCTAAAATTCTCACAAGCTGCATAATATCCTACTATGACTCTATTATCAGCTTGTGCCATGGTCTCAATCTGAAATAGAAAGAAAATTCAAATCCATACTGTATTAAAATAATTTTTGATATGATAATGACTTACAACTCAGAGAATGCCAACTGCATGTCACATTCAGCCTGACCCATGCATGTAAGTGAGAGTGCACTAAAAGCAATAGAGAGGCATGATAGGCCCAACTGTTTACAATGTTACTTCTAATTTATCTATAATCTAATTAATGTAAATTTATTAAAAAAAATTCAATTATTATAATATACATTTCAATTAACAATTTTTTTGTATTATACAATGATAATTCAGTGATAATAATGATATTCAATCCATAAACATATGGATTTTTTTATCTTCAAGCTTATGATGTTGTCTCATAAAATTATTGTCCATAAACAGACTTTACAGATAACCAGTTATTTTCCAACTTCACCCTTCTTGAGCAACTTTGTTCATCATTTTTGGATGTAGGAACTTGTTGTTTATTAGTCAAATACTACGACATACTAAATATATTCTACTACAATAGACTAAATATATTCTCCCTGGCTATACTGTATATATATTGAAATTTATGAACTTATAATTTGTTGGTTAATTTTTAATCAACAGAAGAACAGAATTAAACAGCTACACTACCTGTGTCAACGCAACTTCAGCCATTGGGGATAAATAATGGCTATGATGAAACAGTGGCACGGCATCCAGGATATCCAAGTCATGATTTTTATTTACAGACCGAGCTGATATGTTATCGGCAAGAAGTACCCCATTTACAGCACAGTATGGGTATTTAGCTGCATGTAGTATTATCTTAGCATAAGCAGAAGATTCTAAATGTACTATATCCATTTTTGTGAAACTTTTTATGTTACAAACAGATCGAATAGGAATGAATTTATAATAAATTACTTGACCCTTCTTATTAAACTAATTTGTCAACGTCAAATTTTATTATTTTGGAGTCACAGATTATGCTGGCTACACATGTAACGATAAATCGAATAAACTGTTTTGCTTAGATTTATTTATTTATTTCACACTGTTTTCCTTAGATTTATTGATTATGTGTATAAACAAACGTTGCAGATTATCGATTATCGGCGGCAGTTGCAATTTCTATTAGATAAATCGTTGTCGATTACGTTTGCGCAATTTTATCGGCCCGTCTGGATGGAATCGCTTATTTCGGTAGTATTTCACGAAGTTCATGAAGTACTTCTCACTCATCCTAAATAATTATGCCAATCTTTTTTAAAGCAAATTTTTCGAGCCGGTCTTTACACTACATTTTAGCCAGTCAGCTTCACGCTATATCCTGCATAGAGCATTTGATTGCATTACCCACTTTCCCCCGAATTCTAGAGGCATTGCATGTTGAGAAAATTATATCAGAAAATTAAAAAAATAATTAAGTTTATTCACCAGTAGTGGCGCAGGGACACAAAGTGTGATTGAAAATGCAACGGGTTATGGGTTCAAATGTCACTCGAGGATATTAAAATATTTGTTATTTTCACTTCTTTACTCTGTTACCTAGACGAGGGCGGCGTTGAGTTTCACCACTCAACACGCAATGCCTCTAGAATTCGGCGGAAAGTGAAGAACAGACTGCCTTAACAGTAGTTTCCACTTAGTGAATAAACTTTCTTTTTTTATCAGCTTCACGCTGATTACCGCACACATCAGGGTAGGCAAAGGGAACCTAGTGTTAAGACACTCTGTCACTTTTCGCCGAATTCTGAAGGCATTGCGTATTGAGTGGTGGAGCTCAACTCCGCAGTTTGGCTAAATAAATATTTAATTTCCTTGACTGCGGATCGAACACACAACCAGTCGTGTTTTCAGTTACATGCCCCTGCGCCACGACTGGCCTAAAAATAACTAAAGGAAATTCTTAATATTAAAAATAATAAAGCCTACTTGTTCATCCCCCAAGTATCTCTGTAAGTTAATTACCAATTTATAATATAAGTATGGATTGCTATATATTGGCAGGCATACCTTGAGTTCGTTTAAATGACGATATTTTTTTTAATGGACTGATTTTGATAAAACAACATGTTTTGCTAAGTTCAGTATAAATAGGTTCAACCATGATCATACAGATACAGACAGACACGCAAAAATATATATTATTTGTTTTCTATTATTGTGCTTAGAGAGTGTCACTCTATCCATTCCAGGCTAAAATACAAAATGTACAGACAAAATATTTTTACTGTTCTATTATATATATTTTAGTAATGAACTGGGGTTCCTTTTTCATATTACATTTAGATACGGGTTACAGATTAAGAGATTATTGAACGAAATTCGCTTAATCATGTCACGAGATGTCATTGTGTTGTGACATCTTAAATGTCAATTTTCGCAACAATATTTTGTTTATTGTGCTTGCAATTTTTGTAAGAAAAAATATAATTAGATTTTAATATGGAGAAGTATGATACTTCCCAACTCACAGAGTTTCCTCGTTTTGAATCTGAATCGAATCAGGGTGGTGTAAGTACGTTTCTTAACAAATTATGGAAGTTCCCAATCTTTACACCAACTGAAACTGCTGAAAATCAAGAAAGTAAGTCACCAAGTGATGGTAATCCAAACGAGCAACCTAATGTTGATACTGAAAAGGAATATGAGGAAAAAATGGAGACAGGAAGTTATGTCGAAGAATATGAGGGAAGGAGTTTGCCTAATATATTAAAACGAATAAGTGGCCTTGTTGCCTTGGGTTCGGGGGTATGTACACTTATTAGAAATATAATATAAAACAAATTATTTTTTAAAGTATTCGATTCATTTATTTGTTGACTCTTTATAAAAACATTTTATAAGCTATGTATATATAATATATAGGAACTAAAACACTCTGGTGCCCCTGCAACACAACTGGCCTCAAATAGAATTATGAGTGTAGTAAATATAGTAAAGCGAAAAATTGTTATTACTAAAATTTATCGCCATTTTTCTGAGACTATAATAGGAGGTTTATTTTGGACAAGCCTTTAATTGCATTGTCACCAAAGTTATTAAATGTCTAAGTGGCTGAACACAGTTTGAAAAGATTGATGTGATGTAATATAATGTAGAATTCCTCAGCAAATGGACTGTTCAACACATAAAAAAAGTTATTTAATTTCATCTTCAACAATTTGAAATTAGTGCTTTTAAAAAATATTTATAATCTTTTTTTATAGAGTGGTACAAAATATTCAGATACAGATCTGGCCAGATATTGGATGCCAGATGATATTTCAAGAGAATGTTATGAATGTGCAGCACGATTTAGCACTTTGAGAAGGAGACACCATTGCAGAGTGTGCGGGCAGATTTTTTGTTCTCGTTGTTGTAGCCAAAGAGTGCCTGGTAATCTTATTACTTTTTTTTTCATCTCAGTGAAGGTAGATGGACCTAGCATTAGAATAGTCCTTTCTCCACTTACCAGTTAGAGAAATTGCAGCTTGTTTTGTGGAACCCTGTTATTTTTTAAATCTGTCAATAATAACCATTTCTTTCAGTTAGAATCAAACACAAACCATCTCTTGTACAGTTGCACTATTACCATCTTTTAATAAAACTAAAACATAATAGAAATTTAAAGTCTTTGACATAGATGATTTATATAGAATATACATTTATATATGAAAATATCCACATATTTTAGTAGTATTTTTTTACATTTCCACAATCTTATTATAAGTTTATTTTGAATAAACCTTTAACAGAAAGTGTTTCATTTAAAATTATTTAATCACTTTTTGAAATTCTTTTTATGTTTTTAGGTCAAATTTTCGGCTGCGCTGGTGGGCTACGTGTGTGCACTTATTGCTGTAAAGTAGTTCTTACATATTTACGTGAAAATGATCTCTCTGGTGACATATCACCTGATTTGAAAACATTGCAGGAGAGCTTGCAAGTATGTATTCCGATTATTGCAGTGACACTTTTTCCATTATATTTATATTTATTATTATTCCTTGTGCTGCTTCACTTGAATTATAAAACAATATAAAACTGTTTGACAGATATTTTTAATTTTACTCTGCTACAAAAAAACTAATCAATTATATATTTTTTTAAGTTAGAAATATAAAAAATATGGTTATATATTTTTTTACAGTATAATGTAATTGATTAATTATGGCAGTACTGTGCTGACACAGTATGATAAATGATAACGTCATTTCCTTTACACCAACAATTACAAGAAAACTTTACTAAGAAAAAAATACTAAGGAAAATTCTACTAAGGAAAAATCTTTTAAATAGCCTATATACCTATTCCTTTCTTCATCAAAACAGGTAAAGTTTCCAGAGAACAAGTCGCAAACCCACAAAAGCAGGGATTTTATATTCGCACGAGAACAAGAGCCGTGTGAAGTGCGCAGTTCTAGTAAAGAGGCGTTACACGATGTATACAGAATGTTGTATTTCGCATTGCCTACGCAACTACATAGGTAAGATTACTGCTTATTTTAGAAAACGTATAAAAATTTTAACGTAGAAGCGAACCTGCGCCTCCTGGAAAACGACCAGACGCTCTGACCACTAAGCCACATGTTAAAAATAGATAAGATTTTTTTTAGCTTCACGTAGTATCCTACAGAGGGAACCTGGGAATTACTAGGGCGACGAAATTAAAATATTCAATATTTCACGTCCTCGATAGTGAATTAAACCCAGAACCTGTCTTCAAACACACTTTTGTGCTCCTGTGCCTTGTAATGTGCTATATTAGAAAATAATCAAATATGTGTATATATATGTATTTACTACTGTATACTGCCGAATTCTCTATACTTTTATTTGGGTAAAACATAAATGATCTAGTGACAAGGCACTATGTTTTCTCTGATGTTAGTTTGTTATCTTTAAATTTATTATTATTTTTCTATTATATGCTGATATAATCGAAATAATTTTAATATTCAGGTATCGTCTTGTGAGATATAACAACGTGTGGAGGGGATGCGACATTATGCAGTGGCTTATGGATAATACTTCACATAAGACTAGGTAATTATTATATCATACTACTTTTTTTTTAGCTTCACGCTATGTCGCGCGCATAGCAGTGTTGTCATAGGGAACCTTCGAATCTATACGGTATTCATGAGTGCAATGAGATAAAAGGTAAACAAACCACCATCAGAGCGGTGAAATGAAAATACTAACGGAGTGTCTTAACACTAGGTTCCCTCTGCCTACCCTGCTGTGTGCGGAATACAGCGTGAAGCTGATTTTATCTTTTTAATAAATAATAATAATTCATTTCGCGCATTTGCGCCACAACGACCTCAGTTTATACTCTAACGCTATAAAGTAATTTCCGGTCTATATCTAAGTAGTGTACCCGCAGGGCGCAGGCGACGTTCTTCTGCCAGCGCCTGCTGAGCGCGGGCTGCATGGAGCGCGTGACGGAGCCGGCGCAGTTCGCGGACTACGCGCTGTACCGCCCCGTGCACGTGCGGGGCGCCGACGACGACACCGCGCCGGGTGCCTGACTCACGTTACTAAATATAGAAAGATATAGAAAACGTACAGACATTTTGAATATGCAGCGGTATTTGAACCCGCGTCTATTGGGCGTCCTCCAAGCGCACTGACCACCTTGTTGAGAACATATGACTTAGTGGTTGATAAAAGTGACATATTATGATTTTCAAAAGTCGCAGGTTCAAAATCAACTACGATAAAAATGGTTTTATCGCTGTTTTATAATTTTTATCAAGGTGTAGATGGCTACATCTTGATAAAATTTATAAGACAGCGTGTTTTTTATGAATATTTTGATAAATAGTATGTACTGTGTTTACCATGCTTCTATTTTATTGCATTTGTGAATAGACTTTATAATTTTTAAGTACTTATTGGCAAAGAGATGGTTCGCAGAGAAAGAGAGAATACTAACTATATATAAACATCTTTGTATATGTAACATTTTGTTTTGTCACTGATGTGTCTTTGATGAACTTATAACTGCCATCTACTCCTATACTTATTTTTTCTTTTTTTAAGTTTCACGCTGTATCCCACACATAGCATTATAGAGAATGGGCAGAGGGAACCTGGGAACCTAGTGTTAAGACTCTCCGTTCCCATTAAGAAATTTCCTTTCCACTTTCCGTTAAATTCTGGGAGCATTGCGTGTTCAGTGGCGGGTCTCAACTCTCAGATCTCAAATTGCCTTGTTACCAGAGCGAAGAAATGAAAATATTAAACATTTCATTTCCTCGAGTGGACATCGAACAGACAACCTGTCGTGTTCACAGTCGCATCCTTGTGCCCCTCTGCCACAACTGGCCTTTTCTATATTCATAGTAATAATTTAATTAAATTAATTGTTTTTAATTTTTAAAACTAAATGTTGTAGATGAAGAATGTAACAGCAGGCTGGTAGAAAGCGTCTCTTCATATTGTCTCGATTTAAACCTGGGGAATAGTTCAGCGAGACTAATTAAAGCTACAAAGACAGGTTAGTTAAAAAACTTTTTAGTTAATTTTAAAATTTTATTAAGTTACTTTTTTTTAAACGATTTTGTCTTTCTTTTATAGAGCCACCGTCAACGCCATCTAGTGAGGAGGATCACCCATTTTGGATCATCATGAAAGTCAGTGTTTCGGTTTTTATTCATTTTATAAAATTTAATTTAATTTTATTTACACGTAGTGTGATTGTACAACCGGCTGGTTGTGGGTTCGATCCCCATTCAAGGAGATGAAATATTTACTTAAATTTATATTTCGATTTCTTCGCTCTGGTGTCGAGGCTAAGCGCGGTGTTGAGTTCTGCCACTCAGCACGCAATGCTTCCAGAATTCGGCATTTCTAATAATTTTAACAATGTTCTATAAAATATTTTTCTTTTGGATTAATCCAGGAATACTTTAATGTTTTTAGGGTTCGGTACTTGAAAACTAAAAACGGAACTTTTATAGGATTACTGTGTTGTGCGGCTGTCTGTCTGTCAATAGCATTTACTTCCTAATTGTCTGGACGTATCACTTCTGATATTAATATTCCCGATAAAATGTAGTCCAAATTAGTTTTATCAACCTAGTGTTAAGCCAGTGCGTGTTCCAGACGGCAGCAAGCCGGCGTGCAAGGCGATCTCGCAGTCGGGCGAGGAGCACCTGCGCCTGCTGGTGCGGCAGTGGCTGGCGCGCGCGGCGCTGGCGCCCGCGTGGCTGCACGCGCTCTACCCGCTGTGCGTGCGCGCCGCCGACGCCGTCGTGCTGGGTCAGTGCGCCACTACTACTGTAGACTATGTTACATACATACATTACATGGCAGTCGGGCGAGGAGCACCTGCGCCTGCTGGTGCGGCAGTGGCTGGCGCGCGCGGCGCTGGCGCCCGCGTGGCTGCACGCGCTCTACCCGCTGTGCGTGCGCGCCGCCGACGCCGTCGTGCTGGGTCAGTGCGCCACTACTACTGTAGACTATGTTACATACATACATTACATGGCAGTCGGGCGAGGAGCACCTGCGCCTGCTGGTGCGGCAGTGGCTGGCGCGCGCGGCGCTGGCGCCCGCGTGGCTGCACGCGCTCTACCCCGCTGTGCGTGCGCGCCGCCGACGCCGTCGTGCTGGGTCAGTGCGCCACTACTACTGTAGACTATGTTACATACATACATTACATGGCAGTCGGGCGAGGAGCACCTGCGCCTGCTGGTGCGGCAGTGGCTGGCGCGCGCGGCGCTGGCGCCCGCGTGGCTGCACGCGCTCTACCCGCTGTGCGTGCGCGCCGCCGACGCCGTCGTGCTGGGTCAGTGCGCCACTACTACTGTAGACTATGTTACATTACACTATGACTAATGGGAGTGGAAAAACTAAATTTCAAGAAAGCGAAGCCGCGAGCAACTCCTCGTAAGGATGGAGCGCCAGATGCTACGTCTCTGCATACTTTTCTCACCTCGACCACTGTCATCGACCCACACATTCATACTCTAGGGGAATCCTCATGCTTTCTATGTGACCTTCTTCCAATGTCACCGACAACCCTGCTTTTCTTACCACTCCTCTCACACACTTGCTTCATAATTTAAAAAATAACGCAATTTTTCAGATATGATGAGTAGTGATATAGATGTGCGCAACTACGTACAAGTGAAGAAAGTGCCAGGCGGGAATATGTCCGACAGTTGTCTTGTAAACGGTGTTGTTATCACTAAGAATGTTGCTCATAGGTATGTTAATATATATTTTTTTAACTGTGTAATTTTTTTGCAGACTCTTCATTCTCTATTTACTACCCTATAAAATCTAAAAACTCAAGTAGAAATATATTCTGACATCTTATGTTTTTCAAGACAAAAATTAGAAAAAATATTTGATGATAAAACAATAATAAAAATACGTACTTTAGTACAGGTATTTTTTATATTTGAGAATAATAAATTATTAATTATTAATTACATCGATTGGATTTATTAAATCGTGTACAAATTAAAACAAATTTTATATTTAATTTTATATTTTTTTAGGGGAATGCCCAAAAAAATAAAAAATCCCTCAGTGTTGCTTCTCGACTGTTCCATAACTTATCAGAGAGTGGAAGGAAAGTTGACGTCTCTGGAACCACTTTTGATGCAGGTTTGATTTTAATATTGAATTTTATAGTAAAAACTTATTTCAATACAAAGATAGATAAACTATATATTTTTTAGTAAAATATATTAATATATGCCAGTCGTGGCGAACTTACCGTACGTACCGTAACTGTAAAAGAGACTTAGAGGTTGTGGGTTCGATCCGCAGCCGAGAAGATGAAATATTTATTTAAATTTATTTTTCCATTTCTTCGCTATGGTGTCGCGGTGAGTTCTGCCACTCAACACGCCATGCCTTCAGAATTCGGCGGAAAGTGGGGAACGGAGTATCTTAACACTAGGTTCTCTCTGCCTATCCTGCTGTGTGCGGGATATAGCGTGAAGCTGATGTCATAAATCACTGTAAAAAAAAGAAATCAAATAAACTTTTAACTTTACATTGAAAAATTACATATCCATCCAGTTCAGTTAAACAGTAACTATGATAAATAATACAAAAAAAATCTTGTGTCGGATTTTTGGCATTAACTTTAAAATAATGCGACAAAAAATATTATTTTAAATAAAATTTTAATCTTATAATCCTTCCTCACTAGGAACAGGAATATCTAGTGCGTTGCGCAGCTCGCATAGCCGCGTTACAACCGAGTGTTGTACTAGTACGGGGTTCGACTGCCCGCGCAGTGCAAGATTCATTACGGGCTCGTGGAGTGGCCTTAGCTCTGGGAGTACGAGATAGAGCCTTAAAACGGGCAGCGAGGGCGACCAAAGCGGACTTAGTGGCCTCAATAGACGCAAGAATTGGTACACCGAGATTGGGGACTTGTGATCAGTTTTATGTCAATAGTTGTAAGTATTTGGGAAAATTTGGGGTTTTGAGGGATATTTGTAGGTGTTCTATATTATTAGCAACTACTAAAAACTAATAGTCACATATTAGTATGATATATGAATCCTGTAGGGATGAGGACTTAACAAAAAGTAGTTGTGGTGGAACTTCGATTGCTACTTATATGGTAAGAAAAAAACGTACAATTCTATAGAGGAATGTCTCGTTACCAGCGGTATTACTGGTATATTATAGAGGTAGTGGTATATTATATCTAATTTAAGTCAAGTAACTTTTTTATATTTGTACTCAGAAATCTCAAGTTATTATTAATTAAATCACATCAGTAACATAAACGTAAAATTAACAATTTACACTTGAACTCTATTTTTTTGGACAGTTTCCAGGAAGCACGGATTCGAATCCCGCAACGTTAAAATTTTTATATGTTTTCTAAAAAAATATCTATTTTCTTTTCTTGCCAGATTCCAGCAAAACGCTCATGGTTCTCGAAGGCTGCGCGGAACCCCAACTAGGTTGTTGTATATTACTCCGCGGGGGTTCCTTGCAAGAACTAATCCGAGTAAAGAGATTAGTTAAATTCATGTTACTGGCCTGTTATAATTGGAAATTAGAAAAAGCGTTTCTCGCTGACATAGAAGCTATTCTACCCGAACCTGGGACTTTTGTAGATGACGATATTGACAATGAATCGGAAGTTAAAGATATTACAAAAAACACTCGTATAAATTCTCAAAACAACGAGGAGGGTAACTCTAGTAATGATACGTCTGAGGCTGATGATGTTATTTTTGGTAATAACGCAAATCTGTCTAAAGACACAAAATCATTAAATAGTGATAAAATTGAATCTCGTAATGATATCGATAAACAAGAATCGGATAAAACTGTCGATAAAAAAGATACTCAAGGAACAGAAGAACAATTTAAAGAAAAAGATATGGAAAAATCTATTGAAATAGATGATCCTCTACAAAAATCTAAGCAATTCTCTCGTAAAACTGAGAGTGATAAAAACTTGAGTTGTGGAGTGCCGATCAAAGATTTTAGTGACCCTTTACAATCGAGATTGTCTATTGACGATGATGTCTTCTTGCCGAAAGAAGAAGCTAAATTAAAAGCTGATACTCAAAACGAAAGGTTAGCCTAATTATTGCATAGAATAAAGGCTCTTTTTTTAATATTTAAGTTAAAGGATGTTTTTAAAATTTAGATTTTAAAATTATTTCTGTTCGCGTTTCGCTACTTTATAAAAAGTTTCTCTGCGCATTACATCTAATACTGGTAAGTAAGATCAGGGATTATGAAATTTGATTGGCAGCTACTTTCGAAGTCTATAGATAAATAAGGTGCATAAGGTATTACCTAACTTTTGGTAAATTAGAAAGCAATTTTTTTAAAATATTTTCTTCGGAATAGTATTGGATATTTATCGTTATCGATTGCTAGATACTTGGCATGGTGTCAACCCCCTTTAAGTTTAGGAGTGTCTAGTGGGGGCCAAACACCCTTAACCCTAATAAATTTTAAGATCCTGGTTGTGGTGTAAAGGCGACATGGTGATCCTACCCTCGTCGCACTCGTGCTCTCTCATCCCCTGCACAATTTGTAAGCATCTAGAAAGAGAGATTGAGGGGAAAGAAGGATTGAGGGAAGAGAGGTTCTTTGATATCTAAAAAGCTTTAAAATTAAAAAAGACACTATCTAACCTGGTCAGATGGTGTACAAATGATACAGTACTACCTAAATTCCCAAACATTAACTGCTTATCCTGGTGCCCACTTTACCACTCCCACGTTCCGCTTCCATCGCGTCCTCTGGTTTATCAAATTAACAAAAACTAACTCTAACCCCCTAGATGGTGTACAGACGACATAGTGCTATCAATGTCCCCCAACATAGTGATACCGGCACCTACTTTACCGCTCGCGCGTCCCGCTCCTGCCGCGCCCGTGCCCTCTCACCCCCCGCACACCCCGCGGGCTTCAAGAAAAGGGGATTCCCGGCCGGTTACGACAAGCCCAAGGCCGGTTAGTGGTTTTTTATTATCTGCACGTTCTGTTCAATTTAACAGGATACAGCGTTAAACTTAAAAAAAAATGCATTCCACACAGACACTTCACCCGTTCGTAGAGCGCCCAATAACCGCGTCCGCAGATGACCCCGCTTTGAGAGCATCTCTTGCACATTTCCGTGCTACCGGATGTTCTATTGTTGGGAATCATAAACGTGAGTAAAATTTATTTTTAAAAATGATCAATTTTTTTTTAATTATTTTTCAATATCTTTTTTCAAAACAATTTAAAAACGTATTCAAACAACGTTTTCATTGATTTGTTAAGTTTGTATTAGCTTAGTCAATGCTAAGTTTGAATAAATGAACTACAATATAAATAGTAATCAGAGTTCAAAAAGAGATAACTATTTCAATAAGTTACAACCACAGATTATAAATATAAAAAAATGTTCTTTTAACATTCAGCCCAATGTCCAAAATACAATCCATCGATAGTAAAGAAAGTGGAAGCTGAAGAAACAAAGTCATCAGATCCGGAGCCATTAGATCCCTTGTCACCCGAAAATCATCAAAGATTAAGTGTGCTGTTATATAGCTATAGTAGCAAGTCGCCTAATGTGCCTGACTTCTGTGTGAATCCTTGGTAGGTATTTGTTGACAGTTAATTAATTCTATTCGTATTTTAGATAAGGCTTATTTTACTTAGTAAGCTTTTTTTTAAAGTAAATTTTGTCAATTCGCTTTACTTTTTACTGCCTCAATTGATTGGAAAACTGCATATGTGTAAAATATATGTTTTAATAAAATATTTTCATAGCATCACCCTGATGTCAACAACACTAAATAGGAACACCAGGACATCAAAATATTTTTTAGCGTGCTTTCCAAATATTTTAATGTATTTTTGGCCTAGAATAAATATTTGACTGAAACGTGGTTATTTGAATCATATACATACGTATGAAAAAATTAAGTTAAATGTTTTTTCAAATTATATAATCCTTTAAATATTTTTTTATGTAATTCAATATTTCAATATCTTCATTTATTATTTCTATTCATATCATTCTAGGGTAGTAACAATGGAGATGTACGGTCGCAATGACATTTCTCTAGGAGCCTTTCTCGAGAAGTATTGCTTTAATGGAGATAACAAATGCCCTTCCACCAACTGCCATATACCTATGAACCAACACGAGAGAAAGTGAGTAAATATTTTTTTATAATATAATTTTATTTCTTGGAGAATCTAAGAGACTGAAATCTCAGGGGCCCCAGACCTCCGTCATTTAAGCAAATCTGAAATTTTGAGGATTAATAGTCTAATATGTAGTTAAGAGTATATCGATGGGTCCTATGTATATGGGCCAAACTAACAATTTGGCAATTTTCACTTTTTTATGCCAAACGCATCCTATCGATATAATTTATCAGGTCAGCTATTAAAAAATAGAAATTTCTGCATAGAAACAGGACTTTTTGTTAGAATATAACGGCCTATGTAGCACTCATTTAAACGTACAAGGGCCAAATAGTCATTTGAGACTTCTACGCAGGGAATTTCTACACATTTCTTTATTTTGGGGGCCATGTCAGCCAGTTTGATACTTATACGCTAAACAGAACAATGATTGGGCTGTGTTGACTGCAAAAGCTTAGTATTGTTTTTATTACGTTCGTCATTAGGTAGATAACAAAAAACGTCTCTTTTTCACGAGTTATGAGATAGAACGGCCAAAGTGGTAAATTGGCCCATGTACGTGTCTTATTGAGAAAAAATACACTTAAGCCCTATAATATTTTTTAATTTTTGAGTTATTTGGGCGTTACTTTTTATTAATTAGTGGCCCAGATTATATACTATATATATTTTACTGTCCCCTTTGCTATTTAAAGCCAGTAATAAGCTTGTTAATTGCATTTTAATTTTGATTAAAGATTTCGGAGTGACTCTACTAAGACAATCAATATTATACATCACAAAAATAAACTATTAATATGCGTATTTCTAATTATAATCACTAATCAAGTAACATATCTACTGCCTTAAGTTCCAGGAAAAAAACTTACCAACAAACGTGACAGTGGATGAATGAATAGATTCAAAACTAATAAGACTTAAAAATACAGAGAAAACAAAATTTAGAAAATTGTTAGAGGTCATTTACATTAAAATATTTGAATAATTTGATGAAGACACGAGTCGTTATACACTTTATAAGTTTTAGATCATTGGTCATTATTCTAAGCAATATGGATTTATTGATAACTGTGTCTTGGTAAAGGAGCATAAGCATGTGTCTGTGAAAGCGACTATTTCTACTAGGGTTCTATTCTCCTCCGAGGACATAAAATATTTTCAGTTCTTCGCTCGAGGAAAATTGTGGTGTTGAGTTCCGCCGCTCAACGCACAATGCGCGAAAAGTGGAAAGCAGAGCACTAAGCTTCCTCTGTCTATCCTGCTTCATACGGAATGCAACATAAAACTGAGAAAATATATAATGAAAAATATGTAGTAATTATAAAAAATAACTATTACAAAGTGTAATGATTTTATATTTATAAATTTTAATATTCGCAATTTAGCCTTGGAGCGTAAGAAGAAAGAGAACCTTTAGAATAACATATTGTATTAGAATTTAAGATAGACATTGTACAAGCTTAACAGTATTTTACTCTGGAAGAAATATAAGTTCTGTAAAAGCCTCGAGGTGTTTGATTTTGTTACAAAAGGATGATGATGAACTAATTTAAACGAAACAATTTATTCATGTATGTTATGTGTATCATATAATAATAGACATGTATAATTTGTTTCTTACCTATAAAAAATACAGGCTACTGGATGCAAGAAGATATTTATTAATATCATGAGCTGTGGGCCAACAATAATAAATACTTCAATCAGTAAACCTATAATAGTCTAATCTAGTTCAAAATCAAACGAAATAGCCAGCGATAGAATTAAAAACTAAAGAAAGGTGTGACGATTTCAGATTTTGTATTTTGTGTATTTTGTAACTGTAGTGGCCAAAAGCAAGATTTTATTAATGTAAGCGATAAGCGTCTTATCTTAATATAAATAAAAACATTATTTTCTTAAGACAGTACTATATGAAGGCCACGTTTACCACCATTAAGAGAACTTCAAACTGTAGCTTATTGATTCGATGATCTTAAACAAAACGGAGTCGTTACAGCTACTATATTACAATTAGATACATAATTTATGATATCAAAGAGATTCTGTTTAAACTAAAAATGAAAATTGCCGATTTAATCAGACATAAAAACCCAGCAGGACATATGTATTTGTATGTTTGATTTGTTTTGCTATCAGTTGAAAATTATAGAGGGACCTAATACAAAACATTTACGTTTTATAATATAAAAAGATTTGTATTAAAAGTCACATTAAAATCTTAGATCAGCGAGAAATTTTAATTGTTGAAATGGTTATTGCTGTTATAACCAGGTGCTACCGATAAAATTTTGTAAGAAGAAGGACTTGTGTCATTTATGTCGAAAATTATTATACCATCAGTTATAACAACAGTTAATAAGAAATTTTAATCGCCTCTAATTATATCGTTTCAAATAAAGGCAATAAGTGATTTTATCTCTTTATTTTTTTATAGATTTTATACAGACTTTATTTTTTGTATGTCCACGTCAATCCTTTTTTTTATTAAAGCTATTTTTACTAAATTGAATAGTTACATCGTACTAAAATTCAACATTCAATTAAGCTTTTCTTTAAGAAATACAATACATTCATATAGAGGGCCTAATAATAAACATTTTTGGGGCTAATTATTTTTTAAAACAATATGTAAACACGATTTTTTTCTATTACCTAAAGGATCTAACTGAAAACTCAGTTATCATGTTACCAAATCGTATAACGTATAAGTCTCTATGTGACATAGTTACTACAATACCTAACTTACTATCATTCGTAATAATCAGTTGTTATCTTTGCTTCATTATTAATCAATTTTATAACTAAAATATGAAAAAATATGATATATGGTTATTTAGCATAATACGCGTAAAACAGCCAATGTGGTACATTGGCCTTTTTAAAGCGTTTTTAGACAACAATAAATATAACAAAAACTAACGTATAAGGGCCATTGTGCAGTAAAAAAAATACTAGGATAAATATAAATAAAATACTACTGTATATATATAGAGGATAGTTGTTTTAGCTAATAAGCAAAGTTTCATTTTCTTCGGATGTACCAACATAAAATTATAGCAAATTTAAACTTTGGAAGCCTCTCCTGTAAAGTTGTGATTTCGCGCTTTGGCCCTTATACTTAGGAGCCATCGATATGCGTACTTACTAACTTGAAAGTAGGGCCCTTTCAGAGGTAGCGGCTATAAGAATTGTTTGTGACAGTTTCCATCTTTTCTTTTCTTTTCTTAGACAACCTACCACCATTTATTGTCTAATCAGAACAGACTAGCGAATATATGTAACAATGAAAAATCTAAAATTTATTGTTATTAATATTATTTAAATCTTTGAACTTAAATTTGCCATTTTAACATCCGGCATCGTCAAAAGTGACAGGCAAAATATTTCGGTTATATACAGGGTGGAAGTGTCAGCACCACATTAAATGAAACCACAGTTTTAACTACTCTATAAAAGCCTAATATAATTCAGGAAAAAATAAATTCCCAAAAATGAAAAAGTTTTTTTTTTTCAAACAAAATAAATAATAAAATTGTCATTTTAAAACAAATCGCCATTTGTAAGGATGACGCACGCACACATAAACCTATCAAAGGAACACCGCCGCACACGCCTCATTTCGAAATCGAGTCGTATGTATTGGCGATAAAGTTCAAAGTTGTTTAACCTTTAGTAGTATTTTTGTAGTATAAGTGTTTATGTTATTGGGATCTATACGTAATCGCGTCACAGGTATGGATAAAAATCGTGAAATGAAAAAAAAATCCTACGTCCAAACTGTTGAGGCATTTTGATTAATTTCTTTAGTTATAGGTTTGAAATATTTTACCCTATATGCTGTTTCCGTAAATGGAGCGCTGCCTCTTCCACCCTGTATACTATTCGGTTATATATATTAATCACTCATCTATACTTAGCAATGAAATAAACATATATCGATTTGAAAATGATATTATACTCAATTTTTTTTAAATAACTATTTGAATTTCTTATATAGATTTGTACACGAGGATGTTTGCATAACTATAACATGCAATACGATCGGTCACAGCAATGTGGATAAAGTTAAAGAAGAACAGAGTAAACAGGTAAAAAATAAACATTTCTTATAAATTATTGTTATAAATTAAATTTGTTAATTCGAGTGGAAATTGAATCCAATATTCTTATGTTTACTAATTTTCGTATTCGCAATTTTTTTAAATATTTTAAATGTAACTTTTTTAATACGAATTGTCTTTTATATACCGTCATTCATTATAAAAAAAAAAATTAAAATTAAATTAGCTTCACGCTGTATCCTGCACACAGCAGGGTAGGCAGAGGGAACCTAGTGTTAAGACACTCCATTCCCCACTTTCTGCTGAATTCTGGAGGCATTGCGTGTTGAGTGGCAGAACTCAACGCCGCGCTTAACCTCGACACCAGAGCGAAGAAATGGAAATATAAATTTAAGTAAATATTTCATCTCCTCGAGTGGGAATCGAACCCAGAACCAGTCGTTTTTGCAGTCACACCTCGTGCCACTGCGCCACGACCGGCCACTTCATATACTAATGTCGAATTACTGATCACTCATTTAGAAATGCTAAGAATTTCTTTGTTCTCTTCAATATTTCATTTAGTTTTTTGGCTATTTTTGTATTCGAAGTAAGAAAAATGGTCAAGGAATGAAAGAAAATATCAGGCAATTATAATTGCATTTATTGTGGCTATGAAAAGTGCAAGTTATAAGACATTCAACAAATAATGATAGATGTTGTGGTGCAGGGCATAAGAGTGCGATTTTATATGCGGCACGTGGGTTTGATTCCCATACAAAAAATAAAATATTCATTTTTTCTCTCGATTCTGAGTTTCGCTAATCAATACTCAACAATGCTTCAAATTCTGGGGAAAATGGAGAATGACTAAAAATGTGGGATTGTTCTGCGCCCCCAGGTGATGTTCTGGTCGCGCTGCGAGCGGTGCGGCGCGACGTCGGGCGGCACGCGCCTGTCGCGCGCGGCTCTGAGCCTGTCGCTGGCGCAGTACGTGCGCGCGCGCGTGTCTGCGCCGCGCTACCGCCGCCCCGCCTGCGCGCACGCCGCGCACGCGCACGCGCACGCCTTCGTCAGCCGCCTCACCACCGCCTGCTTCAAGTCAGTGCGCCACATTGTTTCACTTGCCAGTTCTACTTTACTGCCACCAATGTCTGTGCCTGTCGCTGGCGCAGTACGTGCGCGCGCGCGTGTCTGCGCCGCGCTACCGCCGCCCCGCCTGCGCGCACGCCGCGCACGCGCACGCGCACGCCTTCGTCAGCCGCCTCACCACCGCCTGCTTCAAGTCAGTGCGCCACATTGTTTC
The DNA here is from genome assembly GCA_021202915.1 of Heliconius himera. Taxonomy (NCBI): domain Eukaryota; kingdom Metazoa; phylum Arthropoda; class Insecta; order Lepidoptera; family Nymphalidae; genus Heliconius; species Heliconius himera. The sequence continues at coordinate 465,243 of JAJHJA010000216.1, forward strand.
ACTTGCCAGTTCTACTTTACTGCCACCAATGTCTGTGCCTGTCGCTGGCGCAGTACGTGCGCGCGCGCGTGTCTGCGCCGCGCTACCGCCGCCCCGCCTGCGCGCACGCCGCGCACGCGCACGCGCACGCCTTCGTCAGCCGCCTCACCACCGCCTGCTTCAAGTCAGTGCGCCACATTGTTTCACTTGCCAGTTCTACTTTACTGCCACCAATGTCTGTGCCTGTCGCTGGCGCAGTACGTGCGCGCGCGCGTGTCTGCGCCGCGCTACCGCCGCCCCGCCTGCGCGCACGCCGCGCACGCGCACGCGCACGCCTTCGTCAGCCGCCTCACCACCGCCTGCTTCAAGTCAGTGCGCCACATTGCTTCACTTGCCAGTTCTACTTTAGTGCCACCAATGTCGCGCGCGGCTCTGAGCCTGTCGCTGGCGCAGTACGTGCGCGCGCGCGTGTCTGCGCCGCGCTACCGCCGCCCCGCCTGCGCGCACGCCGCGCACGCGCACGCGCACGCCTTCGTCAGCCGCCTCACCACCGCCTGCTTCAAGTCAGTGCGCCACATTGTTTCACTTGCCAGTTCTACTTTACTGCCACCAATGTCTGTGCCTGTCGCTGGCGCAGTACGTGCGCGCGCGCGTGTCTGCGCCGCGCTACCGCCGCCCCGCCTGCGCGCACGCCGCGCACGCGCACGCGCACGCCTTCGTCAGCCGCCTCACCACCGCCTGCTTCAAGTCAGTGCGCCACATTGCTTCACTTGCCAGTTCTACTTTAGTGCCACCAATGTCGCGCGCGGCTCTGAGCCTGTCGCTGGCGCAGTACGTGCGCGCGCGCGTGTCTGCGCCGCGCTACCGCCGCCCCGCCTGCGCGCACGCCGCGCACGCGCACGCGCACGCCTTCGTCAGCCGCCTCACCACCGCCTGCTTCAAGTCAGTGCGCCACATTGTTTCACTTGCCAGTTCTACTTTACTGCCACCAATGTCTGTGCCTGTCGCTGGCGCAGTACGTGCGCGCGCGCGTGTCTGCGCCGCGCTACCGCCGCCCCGCCTGCGCGCACGCCGCGCACGCGCACGCGCACGCCTTCGTCAGCCGCCTCACCACCGCCTGCTTCAAGTCAGTGCGCCACATTGCTTCACTTGCCAGTTCTACTTTAGTGCCACCAATGTCGCGCGCGGCTCTGAGCCTGTCGCTGGCGCAGTACGTGCGCGCGCGCGTGTCTGCGCCGCGCTACCGCCGCCCCGCCTGCGCGCACGCCGCGCACGCGCACGCGCACGCCTTCGTCAGCCGCCTCACCACCGCCTGCTTCAAGTCAGTGCGCCACATTGTTTCACTTGCCAGTTCTACTTTACTGCCACCAATGTCTGTGCCTGTCGCTGGCGCAGTACGTGCGCGCGCGCGTGTCTGCGCCGCGCTACCGCCGCCCCGCCTGCGCGCACGCCGCGCACGCGCACGCGCACGCCTTCGTCAGCCGCCTCACCACCGCCTGCTTCAAGTCAGTGCGCCACATTGCTTCACTTGCCAGTTCTACTTTACTGCAACCAATGCCACATATTATTATAAATTTAATACACGACTTTAAACACCATCCACTTCTTATCGAAGTTAAAATTTATTTTAGAAACTAATTAGGCTAGGCTATATATACTCTTTAACACTACAGATATAACAAGATAGCCACGTACTCAGTGCAGCTGCCGCCCGACGTGATCTCCATCAACTACGACACGCGGCTCATGCGCGACGCACTCATAGCGCATCTCAACGATCTCATGCTTAGAGGTCTGGTTTTCATACTACAACAAAATACAATAAATTCAATATTTATTAAGAATTAATATACATTTTCCAAAATAACGTTAAGAAAAGTGATACATTTCCCAAGTAACGTCGTACTTTATTGTGTTTTTATACACTTATGTTACTACGCGGTTGGTAGTCCGGATAATCGCGAATTCGTATAACTAAGGTCAATTTAATCGAATTTGTACTATACCTATAAATATAAAATAATTATATTGGTCATTTATACAGGACACGAAGCATTCAGCAATGCAACGGAGCCTGACGGTGAAAAAGCTTATGCGGCTTTCAAGCAACATATGGACCAAATACATCTGGCGTTGACTACAGATGATAATAATTCACTCGCTGGTTAGTAATTCCTTTTTTTAGTTTCACGCTGTATCCCGCACACCGTGGGGATGGCATAGAAAACCTAGTGTTAAAACACTTAGTTCCCCATTTTCTGTCGATGTCTGTCTGACTGTCATTTTCTGTCGGCGTGTTAAGTGGCGGAAGTCGATGCCGCATTTTGCCTTGACACCTGAGCGAAAAAATGAAAATATAAATATTTGGTTTTCTTGAGTGGGAATCGAACCCACAACTTGTCGTGTTTGCCGTCACACTCTTAAAACTTTTCATTTGCGTCTAGCAAATAAAAATATACATTTAACTTCTACAAAAAAAATATTTGTACACAAAATTGTAAAATGGCATTTCGTCATTATGCCTTACGACTATATGTCTCCTATTGGCAACTTTAGGTTTACATTTTTTTTTAATTAAACTAATTTATAATGAAACGGCGTTCTTTTAACAAGTTTAAACTTGTCGCTACCACAACAAACAGCTACACTTATTCTAAATTTAAAAACTTTTAAATAAAATTCAGGTCCGTCGTGGCGCAGGAGCACAGGCGTACGACTGTTAACGCGATGGTTTAATTCCCATTCGGAGAAATTAAATATAACATATTTTAATATCCTCGTTCTGGCGACAAGACAGAGCGCAACGTGAGTTCCGCACTGTGCCTCGTTATCAAACACGCAATTCCTTAGGAATTTGGCGGAAAGTGGGAAACTGAGCGTCATATTGTCGTTATTTTATCACTAGTGTAAAATAAAACTGCCGCACTCATTACTTTACACCAATATAATTATTAATTACCACTTTTAGCTATCACAATCAAAGATCACAATGTTACCGCTTCGTTGGCAAAAACAACCCGTCCTTCCTCAAGTGACATCAAAGACATTATATTTTCGCGGGCGCCACAGATAAAAACACGCTTGAGACTACAGTGCCACGCGGTGTAGCCAACACGGCCATGCTGCATGGTGCCCGCCCCGGGCACCCCACGAGTCGGGATAAATCACTGTAACAATAAACAGCAGTTAGTCGTGCGCCTAAATTATACTGTATCATAAAACAGTCCCATAATGGAATTTTGCTCATTTTATCATTCTTTACACTGAAATAGCTCGACAACATGACCCAAATTAAAAGGAATATGCCGCACTTAGGAAACCCTAAAGGGACTATACCACACTTAGGAAACCCTAAAGGGACTATGCCACACTTAGAAAACCCTAAAGGGACTATGCCACACTTAGGAAACCCTAAAGGGACTATGCCACACTTAGGAACCCAGACTCATAGCTCAACACAACTTGCCCTTAAAGAGCATTTTACTCACTTAAGCGTACCAAGTTATTAAAGTCGTCTCCCTCTTAAAGAGTATTTTTCTCACTTAAGAGTACCAAGATCAACTTTGAGCCCACATGTCAATATTCAAATAATATTATAAAATTATTGAGCAATATTCCAGATTATACTCTTAGTGTATATTTTATCACGGCTCGCTTAAATTTCAAAATTAAGAATTGCAATTTGTCAAACTAAAAGTAGCAATACATAAATGACATTCTTATACTTTTTTTTTTTTTTTTTTTAACGGGAAATATCAATTTATTTAATAATCATCGGCAAATATTATCGATTCTGTTCCCCTTTTGCAGTTTCATATAAAAAATATATATATTAATACAAGATCTTCTTTGCCAACACGGTTATAATCATGAAAATTAGAGATTTTCTTGATCTAGGTCCCAATTACCAATATTAATCCAAGGTTTAATATTTTCCGCCACAGCCGTGCCATTATATTTCCTAGAACTTCTTTCACTTCCTCTCAGATCCACTACCGCATACCTGTCATGACCCAAAACTTTCTTAACTTGGAATGGACCTCTAAAAGATGGTAATAATTTTCTACTTTGTCCGTCGTTACTCTGGCTTTGTATTTTTACCAATACCAAGTCTCCTTCGGTATACTGTTTAGCTTTTACGCGGCAGTTATCAAATTTTCTTTTCTGATATTCAGCACTGGTCTTTATATTACTATCAACTTTTTCACGTAATTGGGTTACATCTAGCGGTACCTCATCGTGAGAGTCTGGAGCTAAACTATCATTATCCATGCGTAATCTATAACCGAACATGACTTCACAAGGAACAGCTCCAGTAGTTTTATGTATTGTACTATTTAAACCTTGTTGTAAAGCCTTAATGCATTGGTCCCACTTGTCGTCGTTAGTACCAGCGCCCATAGCTTTCAGAGATTCCAAAATAGTCTTATTAAACCTTTCAACCTGTCCATTAGCACGAGGAACACCCGTTGCCACTATGTGTAATCTTATGTTTCTATTCGCGCAATATTGAGTAAATTTAGATGAAGTAAAACACGAAGCTGCATCAGTGATTATTCGTCTAGCGTTACCGAATGTTTTAGATATGTTTTCTAATTCTTTAATTACCCCTACTGTACAGGTCTTACGAACGGCGGATATAAAAACGAATTTTGTAAATGCGTCTACAACAACCAGTATATACTTGTTTTTATTTTTAGTAGTCACGAAAGGACCAAGATGGTCTAAATGTAACGTGTGAAACGGTTGCGCATATTTGGGTAATGGATAAAGCTCTCCCTCTTTTGGTCCACCTTTATTTTTATGATATATACAATTCAAACAGTTTTTAATATATTTTTTTACTATTTTCCGCATGCGTGGAAACCAATATAAAGAATGAATACGCTCAACCGTTTTATCTAACGAGAAGTGACCTACGTCATCATGGTTACCTCTTATTATCTGCCAAATACAGCTTTTTGGAACAACCCAACGACGGCCATAATTAGTTCTGCGATACACTTTTCCACCTAATAATTCGTAATTGTTAAAAATTTCCTTATTTATTTCGGCCTGTCCTGATTCTAGAATTTCCCTGATTTTAACTAATTTCGGATCTTGGACCTGAACTGCAAGTAACCAATCACTTTCCGTTATTGACATGATAATTTCGGTTTCTGATTTTTGTCCAGAAGGTACAGGGTTACGACTAAGAGCATCAACGTGTTGCATTCGACTACCATCCCTATGTAATATATCAAATGAAAACTCCTGGGTCGACAATACCCACCTTGCTATTCGAGGAATAATATCTTTCTTGTTTATAGCGTATCTGACAGCACTACAATCCGTGATAATTTTGAAATGACTACCTAATAAGTATAAACGAAATTTTTGTAGTGAACAAACTATTGCCAACAGTTCCAGTTCGAAAGAGTGATATTTCTTTTCGTCGTCAGTAGTCTGTCTACTATAATAATGTACGACCTTTTCACCTTCGTCTCCAACTTGTGTTAAAATTCCAGCTAACCCTTCTCTACTAGCATCCGTGTACAAAATAATTTCCTTATTTGGGTCAAAAATAGCTAAAACACTTTCAGTTGTTAGTTTTTCTCTTAAATCGTAAAAAGCTTTAGTTTGTACTTCACCCCATTCCCAGACAGAATTTTTCTTTAATAGTTTTGTAAGAGGAGTTGACAAAATAGCACAATTTCTTATAAATTTCCGAAAATAGCTAATAAGACCCAAAAATTGCCGAAGTTGATGCACTGTTTTTGGTATAGGGAAATTCTTTACTGCTTCCAATTTGGTTTCATTTGGCATAACGCACCCCGATTTAATTTTATATCCTAAGAATTCAATCTCATGTTTAAAGAAATTGCACTTTTTCAAATTTAATGTTAAACCATTTTGCTTAAATATTTTTAAAACGTTTTCGAGTAATTTTATATTTTCCTCTACAGTTTGTGAAACTAAATATACGTCATCTAGATATACAATTACATTTCCAAACCTTAAATTACCTAATGTTTTATTCATCATCTGTTGAAAACAAGACGGTGCATTTGCCAGACCAAATGGGAGTCGTAAGAATTCATAATGTCCATCCTCGGTTATAAACGCAATTTTATCGACTGAATCTTTATGCACCCCAATCTGGTAGTATCCGCTTTTTAAATCTAAGCTAGTGAACACTTTGTAACCTTGTAGCCTATCCACCAAATCCTCAATTCGGGGCATAGGATATTTGTCTTTAATTGTTATCTTATTCAATGCTCTATAGTCTATACAAAGCCGTTTCTCCCCATTTTTTTTACTAACTAAAAGAACTGGACTTGCATACGGTGAATTACTGTCACGTATAATATTATTTTCAAGTAATTCACTAACCATTTCTCTAATAATTTGCCTATCTGAATGGGAGGTTCTATAAGGTCTATACTGAATTGGCTGTGAGCTAGATAATTTTATTTCCATCTCATGATTAGTAACTTTACCTAGCTCTTTTATGTTATTGGCTATACAAGTATTATAGTGATTAAGTAGAGTAATTAATTCAGTGAGATGTGAATTTGCATTTATTTCAGATGTAACAACATGATTACAAATCTCCTTTAAATCACTCGCATATTGAAATTGCAAAAGATCACCTACTCTAGAATACACTAAATCAGAACGCTCTGTTATGTTTCTTCCAATTAATAAATCACAACCAACCAAGTCATCAATTACATAAAAATCAACATCATGTAACGCAATTGAATCAAAAGAAATATCAACTAAAACTTTTTTGGTTACTTTTTTATAATTTTGTTTAGAAAAACCTTGTAATATTACAGGAGAAGGTAATTCAGTAAATTTCAATGAAAGTTTATTTACTAATGACTCAGCAATAAGTGAGCAACTACTTCCAGTATCTATGAAAGCCTCGTGACAGGTGTCAAAAATAAGAACCTTTTTAATGAACTTTTGTTTTGAATCTGAAGAAATGAATTTTGTTTCGTGCTGCTCCGGTTTAACCGCAGATTTAACTAAATTCTTTTTTTGATAACATACAGATTCTATGTGCCCCCTTTTTCCACAAAAATCACACTTATTTGCCTCACAATGCATTTTTTTGTGATTACCCCCACAAATGTAACACTTGATAATTTTTCGATTTTGGGTTTGATTGTAATTATTATTATTATTATTACTATCTGAACTAACACATGAAGAGCTAGGATGATTTGACACATTTGAATGTACTTGTAAACTTCTATCAACTGATATTAATTTTTGATTACTAATAGTTTTAGTTTGCCCGTCACGTGAATTATTTATTTGCTTAATATTTTTTTTATAAAATCGTCCATGTAAATAGCTAGCTAACTCATCACATGTTTTGAAATTACCAGATTCTAAGGTAGAATAATCACTGATGTTACCTACTATAATAGACACAATGTCTTGCTCTGAAAAGTTTAAACACAAACGATCAATTTTACATTTTTGTTCAAAATAAAATTCGTACAGCGATTGATTGTCTACAGGCTTTCTCTCAACGATGTCTTTTAAAAGTTCGAACATGTTCCTCTGTATTTGAAAAGTTGCTAGTAATTTAGGTTTCCAATCCTTCCATTGCCATAGGGGCCACTGGACATCTGTACGTAATAATGAATCGTACCAAACTTTAGCCGGGCCTTTTAGCTTATTTAGGGCTTGAAAACGCGTTGTCTCATCTGACCATGCAAAGGTTTGCGCGTAAGATTTTATAATGTTTAACCATGCATTTATGTTGTCTTCTAACGGGTCAAAGTCCGGTATTATATTGTTTAGAGTACTCACAGCCTCGGTATCTTTACGAGATACCTTATTGCGTTTCCTTGGTGGTGATGGTGTTTTAGCACTCGAAGAACTTGAAGTAGAACGAGCTCGACTGCGTTTAGACCGTTTTCTTCCCATGGCGTAAGTTGCAACACACTTCTGATGTAAAATAAAACTGCCGCACTCATTACTTTACACCAATATAATTATTAATTACCACTTTTAGCTATCACAATCAAAGATCACAATGTTACCGCTTCGTTGGCAAAAACAACCCGTCCTTCCTCAAGTGACATCAAAGACATTATATTTTCGCGGGCGCCACAGATAAAAACACGCTTGAGACTACAGTGCCACGCGGTGTAGCCAACACTAGGTTCCCAGGATTTTCCTACCCTGCTATGTGCAGATATAGAGCAAAACTATTATAAAAAAACCAATCCAATTTGTAGTGTAAGATAATTAAAATATTTTGTTTTTTAGAGCGTGTAAGAAAACTATGGAGTGTTCATGATGCTATTATTAATGGAGAGAAGATGTTACGTGATAGTTCTGACGCGCATCGACACCGACCCGCTCCTGAAACCAGTTGTGAGTATATGCTGCCCTGCCTATATTTGTAAATTCATCTTTTAATTTTACGACTAGCTCACTTAGCGATAAGGCCGCCTATTGTGCTATCCAATGTATCATAGTTTAATGTTCAATATGTATATGTATTATTTACTGTACAATAAAGAGTTTTTTACTTTACTTTACGACTAACATTTAATTAAATTCGTATTATATGTTTTTTGCGGCGTTGAGTGCTGCCACTCAACACGCAATGCCTCCAGAGTTCGGTAGAAAGTGGGGAATGGAGTGTCTTAACACTAGGTTGCCTCTGCCTACCCTGCTGTGTGCGGGATACAGCGTGAAGCTTATATGTTATAAGCCGTACGCTGCCGTAGTAAAGTTAGATAGGGGTCAAATAACCTATTCTAAAATTTAAAATGATAACTCCATTATCTTTAAAGATGTGATAGTGATGTTCTAGATCTTATGATAGTAATGTTAATTATGTACAACATTATTGAAAAGAAAAATTATGTATTATATTTTAATTTCTCAGCGGACGATAAATCAGATCCAGATGAAGTGTCAGACATAACTAGTATCGATGCTGCAGGTAACTATGTACTTAAATATAAATTATTTTTATTTAAAAGGCGTTCGATACTTAACATGCCATTCCTTGAAAAAATCGGCGGAAAGTGGGGAACGGAGTATGTTAACATTAGGTTCCCCCTGCTTACCCTGCTGTAAGCTAGATACAGCGTGAAGGTGATAAATATAAATTAAGTTTTATTGCCACAGTTGACTATAATGATATGAACTGTTTTTTTTCTCTTTATAGAAACTTTAATAAAGGATTCCGAAAAAGAACACGCAGGTTAGTAAAAGCAAATGATTAACAACCTATCCTAATTTCATATAATATTTGTTGTATCAATTACCTTCTATGAAGTGGGCCGATGTGAAGTTGATTTATTTTTCATTTATTTTTTATTTATTGTAAAGGAACAGAAGAGGATGAAGAGAAGGGTGATAAGAAGACCGTCAAACAGATCCTATCGCAGCTCCTTTCTAACAACCAGCCTTCTAATCAGGTGAAGCTAAAAAATATTATGAAATATTGAATTATAAAGTTAAGTCTCTGTGGAAGTAGCAATTAAAAATTATTATATTTTAAATTACACTATTTTGCCTTGTGTCGGAATGTAAATGCGATGGTTACGGATTTGATTCTCAATAGAGAAAATGGTTATAAATAAATTATTTTCACTTTCTTTAATAATCCGACCTTGACTTCAACCACTTAACACGTAATACCTCGAATTGCGCAGTGCGTGGAGAATGATGGGTCTCAACACTAAGTTCTCTTTGCCTTTCCTACTAGATGCGGAAGACAGTGTGAAGTAAAAGAATCTTTAAAAACTGTTTACATATATTTTATCAGCTGTACGTTGTATTTTCTATTCCCCACTTTTCGTTGAATTCTAGAAGCGTTGCGTTGAGTGGCGGAACTCAACGTCGCGCTTTGCCTCGACACCAGAGCGAAGAAAATTAAATATTTCATTTCCTCGACTTTTAATAAGACCTACAAACAGTCGCGTTTACAGTCACACAATGCCTCCAGAATTCGGCGGAAAGTGCTTAACGAAGTGTCTTAACACGAGGTTCCCTCTGCCTACTCTGCTGTGTGCGAGATACAGCGTGAAGCTGATTTGATTTGATTTTAAATTAATTTTGCTATTTATTTATTTTTAGGAGGGCATGATAATAACGAGCGGCGTGATCCCGGTGGTGGTGAAGGCGGGCGAGATAGGCTCCGTGATAGCGGCCGCGCTCGCCTCCGTCACCTACACCAAGACGCTGCAGAGCCAGCGTGTCGCGTCAGTTTCTTTTGTTTTTTTTTATTTTTTATGTTTAACTAAACATGAGAGACGCGTGATTCAAAATTATCACTTTTAATGTTGATTTTGTTTTATCTGTTACTTAAACATGGCTTATAATAAGATATTTGGATTGCATTTTAGTTAAGTGGATGGTTAAAAAAATTTAAAAAAATTTAATAGTTTGTTATGCTTTAACACAAGTACATATTGTTCTGGTACTTTTTTGACTGTTTTTATGAATACCCAAAGTCTCATATCGTTGACTTAGAATGTGAGCCTGCTAACAGCTTATTAAACAAATTATCAGCATAGACCAAAAATGTCTTAAAAAGCTACGAGAATATATGTATTATCAGGTTTTTATAATTTCAGAAGTCAAAACGATTTCGAAGATGGTGAGAACACCAGTTCAGTGAAAGAGAAAGCTGATGGTGACAAGGCGAAAGCGAAAAGCAATGATCATATTGAAGTATTGCTAAAGGTAGGAAAATATTAATTTTTTAATTTGTTTATTGCTGAAAACGTAATATTGTATAAGTAGCTTAATCATAATTAGAATAATATTGAATAATATTTTAAATATTAATTAAAAATATAACATTTACGATTCCATCAAATCACAGCGTTAAAATCCACCACTCGAGCCTCAATGTCAAAAAATAGAGAACGGGGCGTATAAATATTTGTTTCTCTTTACATACTCCCATAAAAGTAACAAATGCTAATTATCGCTTATTTAAAATTGAACCCGCTACCCCAGGACGGTCTGCTGTGCCGCGTGTACTACGCGTCGCAGTTCCACAAGCTGCGCCACATGCTGCTGTCCCCGCTTGAGTACAGCGAGCACGCGCGCGCGCACTGGCAGGAGGCGCGCTGCTGCGACGACGGCGCCCGCGACAAGGACTGTGAGTACCAGCTAGTTGTAACTGTCCCCGCTCGAGTACAGCGAGCACGCGCGCGCGCACTGGCAGGAGGCGCGCTGCTGCGACGACGGCGCCCGCGACAAGGACTGTGAGTACCAGCTACTTGTAACTGTCCCCGCTCGAGTACAGCGAGCACGCGCGCGCGCACTGGCAGGAGGCGCGCTGCTGCGACGACGGCGCCCGCGACAAGGACTGTGAGTACCAGCTAGTTGTAACTGTCCCCGCTCGAGTACAGCGAGCACGCGCGCGCGCACTGGCAGGAGGCGCGCTGCTGCGACGACGGCGCCCGCGACAAGGACTGTGAGTACCAGCTAGTTGTAACTGTCCCCGCTCGAGTACAGCAAGCACGCGCGCGCGCACTGGCAGGAGGCGCGCTGCTGCGACGACGGCGCCCGCGACAAGGACTGTGAGTACCAGCTAGTTGTAACTGTCCCCGCTCGAGTACAGCGAGCACGCGCGCGCGCACTGGCAGGAGGCGCGCTGCTGCGACGACGGCGCCCGCGACAAGGACTGTGAGTACCAGCTAGTTGTAACTGTCCCCGCTCGGGTACAGCGAGCACGCGCGCGCGCACTGGCAGGAGGCGCGCTGCTGCGACGACGGCGCCCGCGACAAGGACTGTGAGTACCAGCTAGTTGTAACTGTCCCCGCTCGAGTACAGCGAGCACGCGCGCGCGCACTGGCAGGAGGCGCGCTGCTGCGACGACGGCGCCCGCGACAAGGACTGTGAGTACCAGCTAGTTGTAACTGTCCCCGCTCGGGTACAGCGAGCACGCGCGCGCGCACTGGCAGGAGGCGCGCTGCTGCGACGACGGCGCCCGCGACAAGGACTGTGAGTACCAGCTAGTTGTAACTGTCCCCGCTCGAGTACAGCGAGCACGCGCGCGCGCACTGGCAGGAGGCGCGCTGCTGCGACGACGGCGCCCGCGACAAGGACTGTGAGTACCAGCTAGTTGTAACTGTCCCCGCTCGAGTACAGCGAGCACGCGCGCGCGCACTGGCAGGAGGCGCGCTGCTGCGACGACGGCGCCCGCGACAAGGACTGTGAGCACCAGCTAGTTGTAACTGTCCCCGCTCGAGTACAGCGAGCACGCGCGCGCGCACTGGCAGGAGGCGCGCTGCTGCGACGACGGCGCCCGCGACAAGGACTGTGAGTACCAGCTAGTTGTAACTGTCCCCGCTCGAGTACAACGAGCACGCGCACGCGCACTGGCAGGAGGCGCGCTGCTGCGACGACGGCGCCCGCGACAAGGACTGTGAGTACCAGCTAGTTGTAACTGTCCCCGCTCGAGTACAGCGAGCACGCGCGCGCGCACTGGCAGGAGGCGCGCTGCTGCGACGACGGCGCCCGCGACAAGGACTGTGAGTACCAGCTAGTTGTAACTGTCCCCGCTCGAGTACAGCGAGCACGCGCGCGCGCACTGGCAGGAGGCGCGCTGCTGCGACGACGGCGCCCGCGACAAGGACTGTGAGTACCAGCTAGTTGTAACTGTCCCCGCTCGAGTACAGCGAGCACGCGCGCGCGCACTGGCAGGAGGCGCGCTGCTGCGACGACGGCGCCCGCGACAAGGACTGTGAGTACCAGCTAGTTGACTGCCTATATGTAAATGTCACTTTCAAGGAGCTTTTATTATCTGTAACTAAGCTTGAAATTACATTTTTGTGTGTTGCGATGACCTCGAATATCGTACTTATAAGTTATACTGTATTTATAATAATAAAATAACTTATTATTTGAACGGATGGATAAAAATGGACGTTGCGTTCTTTCGGGTTCTCATCCGCAACAATAACAGTCCCTATTTTAAAGATAGAGAATGTTGTTAATCGAATAGAATAAAATAGATTTTTTTTACGTAACAATTTTTTTATTGTTGTCTTCATTATAATAATACATTTCAAATATGTTTTAGATAAAGGCTTGTGTGAGATAGAAGAAGGCTTTATACGGTCGCTAGCGCACTGCGTGCCGTGGGCGGCCAGAGGTGGGAAGTCGGGATCCACGTTCTGTAAAACTAAAGGTTAGTTAGATACCAATTGTTAATTCATTTTATTTAAGAAAAAAATTAAAGAAGGAAAAATGTTAAAAAAATGATTTGACATAACATTTTTTTTTAATATTGTTTTTAACACTACATACGGTCGCTCGTATAAGGTGTAACAAATTTTGCTTGTCTGAGCACACTTGCTCAAAAGTGTGGATGGACACTGGGCAACTTGTAATTATTTTTTTGGTTAAATAGAGTATACGTTTTTAAATTAATTAAATAGACACCGTTGTGGCGGAACAGCACAACGTTTCACTGTAAACGCGACGGTTGCGGGTTTAAAACCCACTCCGAAAAATAAATTATTTTTATTTCCTCGCTCTGGTAACAAGACAAAACGCGACGTTTCAACGATATTTGAATATAATATGTGGGCTTGGTTATAACATCTTGATGGTAAAATCAAATATTCTATCGCAGATGACAGATATGTTCTAAAAGAGATGACGAAGCCTGAATGGCAGCAGTTCCTAGAGTTCGCGCCCCATTACTTCAACTATGTTACTAATTGTCGACAGAAGAAACTACCTAGCTTACTTGGTAAGTTCTGTAAAGTACTCATTTAAATAAGTCTTCTATCTTGTTTTGAAAATATAATATAATATCATAACGGTTATTTGATTTCAAAAATGATTAAACTCAGTGATGATGTTTCTGGTCGGGTTTTTTTTAAGGTTTTAGGCTTTAGGAGTCATTGATAAATGGTTAATGATAATTTTATTATCTTATTTTTTAGTTTGATTTATAGCGGTTTTAAGTAAATTTGAAAATAGAATGTAGTGTAAGAATATAATATTAATATCGAATGAAATAGGAATTTACATGTATTATTATTATTATTAATTAATTTTGTTAAAAGATAATATTCACTACAGTACTCCCCCCCAGAGACCTGGTTAAGGGCGATAGTAGTCTGGAAATCTAACTCTTCTTCCGCTTCGTGTCCGCTTTTCAAGTTTCTGCTCCACATCAGACTGAGACTGAGAGATTGCCTTTGGTGCAGTAACTGGTCGGTTTAATACAGGAACGGCCTCTCGCGTAACATATGCGGGCTTGAGCCTGTCCACACTCACGTTGTTAGGCTTACCAGATATGTCTATCTGAAAATATTTAGGCGTCCTTTTAAGAACCTTGTACGGGCCTGCATATGGTGGTTCCAGTGGTTTGCGGACGTGGTCCTGCCGTAAAAAAACATGTGTCGAGTCTGCAAGGTCGGCCGGCATATGAAAAGGACCTGTCCTATGCCATGACGTGGGCTTCGGCGAGAGTCGTGCCATACTAGCACGAAGACGAGTAACCAGATTTGTGATATCACCTGTCTTGTAATCTTCAGAGGGTGCGAGAAATTGCCCTGGAAGACGAAGGGGCTCCCCGTAGACCAGCTCAGCTGCTGAAGCCTGAATGTCGTCCTTCCAGGCGCTACGGATGCCCAGCAGCACTAACGGCAGTGCTTCCGTCCAGGTTGAAGAGGGATGGCACATGATAGCTGCTTTTAGCTGCCGATGGAGTCTCTCGATCAAGCCGTTGGAAGCTGGGTGATATGAAGTGGTTCTAAAATGATGTGCACCAATCATGGCTGATAGTGCCTTGAAGAGATGCGACTCGAATTGACGTCCCCTATCAGTTGTAATTCGAAGAGGGCAACCAAATCTTGCTATCCAACCAGAGAGAAGGGCGGCAGCACAGGAATCAGCTGTGATGTCTTTGAGTGGGTATGCCTCAGGCCATCGTGTGAAACGATCGATGACTGTAAGGCAATACCTGAAATCAGACGAAATTGTTAAAGGTCCGATAATGTCGAGGTGGATGTGTGCAAACCTCGACGTAGGAGTTGGGATTGAGGATAAGGGAGCAAGGGTATGACGGTGAACTTTGCTCTTTTGACAAAGTATACACTCTCGTGTCCACTCTCTACAGTCCTTGCGAATCCCTGGCCATACGAATCTCTGTGTTACCAGTCGCACTGTAGCTGTCCTACCAGGATGGCTCAAGCTGTGTAACGCTTCAAAAACTTGTCGGCGAAATTTCTCAGTAATGAACGGGCGTGGAGAAGACATTGATACGTCACAGTAGATCTTCTGGTTAGAATCTGGCAAGTCTACCTTAACGAGTTTTAACGATGAGCCTTTTTGCAGCAGACCTAGCAGTTCAGGATCAGTATCTTGAGCAAGTGCCAGAGCCTGGTAATCAATAGAACGACTCACCTCTTCTAGTCGTGACAGTGTATCAGCCACTACGTTCAAACGTCCTGGTAAGTATTGAATAATGGTTGTAAACTGTGAAATATAGTCAAAGTACCGATATTGGCGCGGTGAGCATTTCTCCCTATTAATGTTGAATGCATAGGTGAGAGGTTTATGATCAGTGTGAATCACAAAGTTTCTAGCCTCAACCATGTGTCGAAAATATTTAATGGCTTCATAAATAGCTAAAAGCTCTCGGTCGTAAGGACTATATTTCTTTTGTGCAGATGTTAGTTTTTTAGAAAAGAAACCAAGAGGTTGCCATACGTTGTTGACACGTTGTTGAAGTACTGCTCCAATACCGACATCAGATGCATCAGTGGCAATAGCTAGCTCTGCAGATGAATCTGGATGAGCCAATAACGTGGCTTGAGATAAACAAGTCTTACATTTATCAAAAGCTTCCATCATCTCAGGTGTCATTGTGATCGGCCTAGCTCCTTTCATCTTGGGTCCTAAAAGCGCAGAGTCTAATGGTGCTTGAATGTTTGCGGCGCCGGGAATAAAACGACGATAAAAGTTAAACATACCAAGGAAACGTCTTAATTCCTTAGCAGTTTTAGGCACGCTGCACTCCTGTATGCTCTTTACGTTCGTTTCTAAAGGTTGAGTCCCAGAACCTGACACTAGGTAACCAAGAAATTTTACCTGTCGCTGCCCGAAGACACATTTGGATGTGTTTATCAAAACACCATACTCCTTGAGCCTGGTGAAGAGTAGTCTGATATGGCGCTGATGTTGCTCTTCAGAACTGGAAAATACCAAAATGTCGTCTAAGTAACCAAAACAAAACTCATCAAAGTCACGTAGTACTTCGTCCATGAACCTTTGAAAGGTTTGTGCTGCATTGCGCAGTCCGAAGGTCATGTACGGGAACTCAAAAAGTCCAAAAGGAGTTGTAATGGCTGTTTTGTGGATATCATCGACGTGTACTGGTATCTGATTGTACGCCTTAACCAAGTCGATCGTTGAAAATACTGAACAACCAGAGAGTTGGTAGGAAAAATCTTGGATGTGGCGTATAGGATACTTGTCAGGTACTGTGCGAGCATTGAGTGCTCTATAATCACCACATGGTCTCCATCCGTCGTCCTTCTTTTTAACCAAGTGCAGAGCGGAAGACCACGAACTGTTAGACGAGCGGGCAGTTCCCTGTGAGAGCATATCATCAAATTCTTTTTTGGCCGCTTTCAGTCTAACTGGGTCTAAACGACGAGGTCTACTGGTAACTGGTGGTCCGGGTATGGTATTGATGTAATGCACAGTATTATGCTTAGGAAGGGAAGACGTACCTGATGGTCTCGTTACCTCTGGGAACTCATGAAGCAGCTGATGGTATTTTGATTCTCCTGAGATGGCTTTGACTGACGCAAGGTCATCGGAGATATTTTCTTGTAGTGCTTGCACTGACAGTGTAGTTGTTCCATCGACGAGGCGCTGATATCTGCAATCTATAAGAAGATTGTAAAATATCAGAAAATCTACGCCAATAATCGGCTTTGAAACATCAGCGATGGTAAATTTCCAGGTGAAAGTACGTCGCAGTCCTAGGTCCAAGTGTAATAATGTAGGACCATAAGTGTGAATGACTGTACCGTTGGCTGCCATAAGTTCATACTTTGTCTTGGTACAGGGCGCCTTGGTAGCCAACCGTGGAAAAACGCAGAGATCAGAACCAGTATCTATGAGGAAAAGCATTTTTGAAATACGGTCGGTAATGAAAAGACGGCCTGTAGGTAAAGGGCAGACGTTGGCCGCTACTTCCGGCTGCCCAGAGAGTTTTCCGACTCTCCGTAAGTACATGGCTGTACACATTTTTTTGCGTTGGAACCAAATTTAAAATGGTACCAACATTTTTGGTGGGAAGTTAACTTCCAACGATGCCTGGAATGGCTCCGGGAACGCTCTTTGAACTTGAATGGTATCGAATTGTGACGTACCTGGGTCGAGAGTTCAGATACCTGCTTGGTCAGGAGTTGGATCTGCTTGGCCATTTCTTCCAACATGGAGGGTGCAGGGGGTGTGGCCATCGCAGACGTGCTTGCGACTTGTGGTGATGAGGGTGCTATTTCGTGCACCTTGTCTGCCAGGTCAGCTAATTTTTCAATAGGTAGATCAGGCTGCGAAGCTATAACAGTTTGAATATTTTGTGGTAATCTACTTGGCCATAATGTTTTTAAAAAATCTTTGGGAACAGACAAACCCGCAAGATCTTGTATGTATCGCAGAAACTGCGATGGCTTGCGATCACCTAGTTGCTCATGCCTCAGCAACTGCATCACCTTCTTTTCTTGAGACGCAGATAATCTTTTAATTAGCTGCGTTTTAAGAGTGACGTATTTATCCGTCTCGGGAGGAGAAATTATAATATCCTTCACCTCGACAGCAAATTGATTGTCCAACTGAGCGGCAACGTAATAAAATTTTGTAGCATCACTTGTTATATTAGATAAAGCAAACTGACCTTCAATTTGTGAAAACCAAAGGGCTGGTTCTTCCGGCCAGAATGGTGGAATACGCACGCCAATCCTACAAACGTTGGATGTAGTCGCGTCCTCCATCGTGTACTAGAGGTCACCTTGCAAAGGTCGTCAATATGGCCTCTTGCCGTTTTTAATCTTCTTGCCAGCAGAAAACGTAGATATTTAATGTAGTGTTCACTAATTTCGGGGTCACCAATATAGCGGTTTTAAGTAAATTTGAAAATAGAATGTAGTGTAAGAATATAATATTAATATCGAATGAAATAGGAATTTACATGTATTATTATTATTATTAATTAATTTTGTTAAAAGATAATATTCACTACAGATTAATTAAAACGCGGTGTTAAGTTTCGACGTCACTTTACTTAATTCTTAATACATATTAAACTTGGCCAATATGTTCACATTTGTTTTTAATAGGGTTTCGTATACATGTGTATGTATATTAAAATATTTTTCGGCTTTCAGCTCGTATATTAGGAGTGTTCAGCGTAGGAGGCGCCGGTAGTGGAGTGCTGGTGACCGAGCACGTGTGGTACGGCACCAATGCTGACGGTACTAGATACGATTTGAAAGGGATCAGTAAACCGCGCCCACTGAATAATGCACCGGTGCATTCGCCAGATGCGGTGTTGCTCGACGACCATTTGTTGAAGTGTGAGTTGTTTTTTATATTTTTGTTTTGTACGTATAATTGTACAAACTAGAGGCCGTCGTGCCGCAGTGAACTATTTAATTGTATCGCTTTAAACACCCTGTGTGGAACTAAAACAAATATGCCTCCAGCGCGCTGGGCGCAGCAGCTGGCGGTGTGCGGCGCGGGGGGGCGCGCGCTGCGCGGCGGCGTGGAGCGCGACACGCGCTTCCTGGCCGACAACGCCGTCATGGACTACTCCCTTCTGCTCGGCGTGCACCAGGGCCTGCTCGTGCTTGGCATCATCGGTTTGTATTTCTTATGCACCATACCTTGTGCACGCTAAACCGGTGTATGCTGCTTTTGAGGACTGCTCTATTCCTGTTGTACTGACAGCAACGACACATGTTTCATATTTTATTTTTGGTTTTATTAAAAGGGAAAGATGAAGTTAGCACTGTTTATATTTCCATTTATTAAAAGGGAAAGATAAAATTAGCACTATATACACTGTACATAAAATATATGCAGGATGGAAGTGTCAGCGCCACTTTAAATGAAACCACAGTTTTAATTACTAAGAACTCTTTAGCAAATGCCATATTCGATAACTTTTTATGATGTATTTGATATATATGTCCACAGATTACATAAGAACATTCACGTGGGATAAAAAACTGGAGCATCTAGTAAAAAAGAATTTAGGCTCCGGTCAACCAACGGTGGTGTCTCCGGATCAATACCGACGCAGGTTCCAAGCTGCCTGCGCTAAATATTTCTTACAGTGTCCAGCTCATTGGGACCATTTGTATGCTGATTGTAATTATAATGCTTAAGAATATGTGAAGCTAAAACAGAGGTGGAGAAGTAAGAAATTTGACACAGTTATACTGTATATAGGGAAGAACTGCAGAACTCTTTTTTTTTAATAATTAATAAATCGAAAAGATGGCTGGCTGTAGCTTGATCGCAATCACTACTTTGTGTTACTAGTTTTTATTCTTTATATACTATCTACCCTGTTTTTAAAGTTTCGAAATTGAAGATTAATATTGTAATTTTAATAATAATTAGTGACCTCAGTGAATTTATTTGATTTTGCTTGCTAAAATTGTCGTATTTAATAGAAAAATATTTAGTTATTTCTCATCTACCTAAGTACACGCGCACAGCAAACGCGGTTATTCCTTTTGGTATAAAAATTTACCTATGACTAAAAAATTCCAACACTTTCAGAGATCTTGTGTTTAAATAAATACTTGAATTATAAAATCAATTTAGTTACCCTATATTATAATGATATTTTTACATTTGTATAAGTGCAAAGCAAATGTTTGTTTTATATAAATCAATGTAGGTTATATTCAATAATATTTATACCATTCTTATTAGAAACACGGGTATGTAACAGCCAAGTGCATAGTAGAACAAATAAAGGTACACATTTCTTTTGTCTCAATATAGAAAATAATATAATTAAACAAACCTAACTTAAATACCAAATAATTGTACACTTTTACAGTGGGTTCTTTATTATTTTACTTTCTTAGAAAGAATATTTATTATTTTGTGATATTTTTACTATTTACTAAGAAATTCTCTTGCATACATATGCATTCCAAATTATTTAAATATTGTATTGTTTTTTTTTATTACGATTATTTAGTATAGTATTGATTTAGTATTATATAAATAAATGTTACTCATATTAAAACAATAAATTATTTTTTTGGTTTAACTTTATTTTATATTTACCCATTTCCGATAATACATAAATCATAAAATTCGTAGTGTTAAAAAAGAGCCATCATGGCGCAGTGGAACAATGTTACTGTAAAAGTAAATGAATAAAGGTTTGATGCCCATAAAGAGGAATTGAAAGGTGCATGTAATTTCCTAATTGAGTAAATAATATTTTGATTTTAAATAATTTTATTTTTATTTTTCCGTTCTGGCAATACAAAGTAGGACGTTGAATCACTCCACTCGAATTCGGACTAAAAATAGGGAACAGATTGTCTTAACAATAAGTTTTCTCTGTCTTGTGAGCGTGAAGACAAAAAAATATAGTTAATAATTGCAAATAACATAAAATATGAAAAAATATATAATTTAAAGAGGTTTTTTGTACAGTTATTTTTTAATTTGATAAGAAATATTTTGTCAAATTATAATACCACGTATAATTATCATCCACGTATATTAGTATACTTTATATGTTAAAAAACATATAAAGGTTTTGATTGTAAACAATTCGTAAATAAAAAAAAATGGGTAAGATCAGTTTAACGACATTAAAACTTTTAAAATTTATAGAATATAAAAGCTCAGATTTCAAAACTACACATATTACAGCTATATATATATTGTTAGAAATCGGAAGCGGGTAACAGTTTTTTAAAAAACACGTTAAAAAGACACATCGTCCATATGTTTCTAAACTATTTGGAAAGGGATACTACGTAATAGCAATAAGTGGCATGTATCACCTAATAACAATACTTCACACTAGTTTCCTTCCAATAGGGGCCGTTGCCGACAAGCAATAGCCCCCGATTGACACAATTCCACTGCTTTTATAGTTATTTTCCACCTAAATCTACCCTCTTTTACACGAGTACGCTAACAATATATATGTATATATCTATATAAATGTAATATAAATAAACTTAAATAAATTTTAATGATAATAATTTAAAAAATAATTACTTCAACATACATAAAACCTTACTAAATAATGACATTAATAAAATGTAAATTTCATTATCACAAATCCGATGTGTGTATTCTGTAGGAGATTCGTGCAGCTACCATAGCTTTTTTACAACTATTTATATTTAGTATATTCTTGATAAAATAAAAAGATCTTTACTAAGATTTATAACAAGACTAAGATAACCAATATTAATAAATACAGAAAAGTCAATGTGTTCATTTTACGTAGATTTATTTGTCACGAACTTGGGGAAAATTGTGAAATGTCCTATTGAAATTAAAATCTTGTTTCGTGTAACTGATTTTGGTAACTTTCGCACTTCTGTTTGTTCAGTAATATACTGAAAGTACTGATACATTATGTAAAGTAATTATTAACTACCATGTATATTCGAAAAAATATACAAATATAAATAATAAAAATTAATTAAAAAAACAAAGTTGCATTGGTACTACCTATACGAATTTATCTTAAAATTATCAATTCAGGTAACCTCAATTTATTTAATTTTTTTTCAATTGAAAGTTTTTTTATAGAATACAAAAAAACATATATACAAAGTTTTATGTGAATAACTTACCTTTGTCTTTGATGATGACACTTCCATCCTGTATACAGGGTGGAAGTGTCAGCACCACTTTAAATGAAACCACAGTTTTAACTACTCCATAAAAGCCTAATACAATTTAAAAAAATGATTTTTCCCAAAAATGAGAAAGTGATTTTTTTTATTTTGATTTTTTCAAACAAAATAAATAATAAAATTATATATTGTTGTAATATAAAACGCCATTTGTCAAGAACGACACACACACACATAAACCTATCAATAGGAAACCGCCGCAAACGCCTCATTCCGAAATCGAGTCGTAAGTATTGGCGGCAAAGTTCAAAGTTGTTTAACCTTTAGTAGTATTTTTGTAGTAGGATGTGTTTACGTTATTGGTATCTATGCGTACTGCGTCACACGAAATACAGGTATGGATAAACATCGTGAAATGAAAAAAAAATCCTACGTCTAAGCTGTTGAGGTATCTTGATTAAATTCTTTAGGTATAGGTTTAAAATATTTTACCCTATGTTCTCGTAAAAGGAGGGCTGACACTTGCACATAACACAGGTATACAGGTATAACTAGTTATCTGATAATTAATACTATCTCACAGCCAGAGGATGAAAATACAAAATAACTATATATAGGATTATATATTTTCAAGAATAATATTCTCATTAATGAACGATAATAGTAGGTTTGTTATTCGTAGATTTGTTACATTTTTATATTGCAAATATGTAAAAATGAAATGCATGTGTCAAATGTATATCTACCAAACCAAAAATTACAGCTTGTCTGCATAAATAATTATCTGACACTTTATTCGTAACCAGTGAAACTAGCTCTTAGTTTCTTAAGAATAATGTGTTTAGAGCTTTAAATTTCATAATGTCCTGAATTTCTTTACAAATGAGCCAAACATTAGAAAATTATATAAAATCAAAACAATTTATGAACAAACATGTACATTTGCTAAAATACATGTTAGATCAAAAATTTTCTTAAGGTAAAGGAAATCGGGAAATGTAAAAGAAAAAATCATTTTTAATCGTTTATTTTCTTCTGATCCACATTTATTTCAAATTATATAAACACAACATTCGTTCATAGTTTTACACTACAAGTATAAGCGGCAGCGTACCAAAAAATAATTATTAAATTTTATTTACATCAATTTATCTTATACAAAAAATTGAAATTACAAAAGAGATGCCTTTATTTAAATATAACATTCACAAATATTTATTTTTATAGTTGCCATTTCGACACAAATATAAGAAAAAATCACTCATAATAATACTATTTTTAGTAATATATAAATTACATTATTGTTAAACAATTGTATTCGATATACACTTAAGGACAATTTGTATATGTATTATTGTAAAATTATCAGGAACTACTCTGAATCATTCAGGATTTATGTTTTTATAACATTCTGTATAATGGAAGTTTCTCATATAAGAAACAAATAAAAAAAAGGTCAAAAATTATTAAATCAATTGTATTATTTTTTATTTTTAAGTATAATTCAAACTGAGGACAGAAAAATATTTCAGAAATGGCCAAATTTGATTTCCAAGAAGTGTAAGTTTGAAATTAGCTAAAATATTCATTAAATTACATTCCAATACAATTATAAATGAAATCAAGAAATTTATTTTAAAATGTACTTTCGTTTATATAATCATTGTAGAACTAATAATTAAAATAATAAAATTGTCATTTTTTATTTTTCGTAGTTTATAATAAGAGAAAGTAACTATTTTTCAATATGAAGATTACATACACAACAGCCTCAACGGCGTATAATCTGTACATTTTTTACATATTTTGAAGCGTTGTACTAAAGTAGGAAAAATTATTTAGAAAACGCACAAAAAAAATAGAAGCCGGTTGTGGCACTGGGGCATAAGTGACTGTAAGCGCGACTGGTTATCTGTTTGAAATGAAAAGAAATGAAATATTTATTTATATTTTCATTTCTTTGCTCTGATGCGAGGAAAAGCGCGGAGTTGAATTGCGTCAATCAACATACAATGCCTTCAGAATTGGGCTGAAAGTGGGGAACGGAGTGTCTTAGCACTAGTTTCTCTCTGCCTATCCTGCTGTGTGCAAGATAGAGCGTGAAACTGATTTATTTGATTTATTTAAGTCAATAATCTCAATAAACAAATTGTTAAATTATTAAGTTTGTTTTGTTGTTGTTAAACAAATTTAAACGTTTTAAGAAAAAATATTTATCTAAACAACCAATTAATATAGTTTACATGTTATTTTGAATTAATTTTCAAAATAGTACATTACTTACAACGATATATTTTTTTAAATGCAAAAATATTCTTCCATTTTCAATTTTCAGCATCCTTATTTCTATAATGATATACACCTTTAATATTAATATTACACACAATATATTAATTTATATAGTTTTGATAAAACTTAAATCATACTGAAAAATAAAAAATAAAACAATACAAGTTCAAATTGAAAAAAGTATAAATAAATAGAATGTATATAAAAAAATATCCAGTTACAAATTTATGAAAAATTTGTCACCGATCTCTATCATATTACAGAGAAAAAAAATAATCGACACAAATAAACAAAATTGTCAAGTTTAATTTTCTTAGAGAACAGAACCTACTTTAAATTTTTGGATGGAATAAATCTTCAATATTCTTAGAAAAAAACTTATATTTTTACTTTTTTGTTAATACAATCCAAACTTTATTGCCTTTTGTATTTCTTAAAATCCAAAACTAACTTTTAAAGTATTAAATGAAAAAAAAAATCGAACAAAAACTAAGTTATAAATTTAAAAAAAAGCAATAGAAATAGATTTTGCCGTCTTTGCAATAACTACGAGAAGACTATTAGACTATTGTACTTCCCTAATATAAAGGTAAATAGAGAAAAAAAAACTTATTTTATGATAAATTTTATGTAACAGTTTCGTTAAAAATTTGGATAACATATTATATTTACAGATTTTAAGTTTTCTTCAGTAAAAAAGAATACATTTTTATTCAAACAATATTTTAAGCAAAAAGTTATCTTTCCGCAAATATTATAATTATTCAGATTTTTTGCGGCTATATTCAAAACTGTCATAAAGATTGAGATAACAGATGTTTAACAAAAAAAATAAGCAAATATATATTTTTTATTAAAACATAATATTTAAACAAAAAGTTGTTTCGATGTAAATTATACGTCATAACTAATCACGTGTAAATCTTTACTACATTAGATGTTTAAAAAAAGGTACTAAATAAGTTTATTATTTTTATTTATAAGATACACCATTTATTTCAAACTGACGCGTTTCATTCACTCTCATACAAAATAAGTTACTGTACAATTGTACACATTGTATTATACATACAATACATGTTTAGGGACCATCCATACAATATATGAAATATTTAGAAAATGTAAAATTACATTTTATTACATTAAGTAGTCATTTTCAGGAAAACGAATCATAAAGTTAATTATAAAAATGTATTCGCTCGTTTTAATGTTTTTTCCATAAAAAAAAACTAAATAATATATGCTAAACCAATATAATATAAATTTTATTTTTAAATATTTGGCTAGGTTAGTCTTGACAGTTGTGAGTTCGATCCCTACTCGGGGGAATAAATTATTGTCATTTCCTCGCTCTGGTAACAAGACAAACAAGGACGCACAGTTCCGACACTAAGCACGCAATGTCTCTCTGCCTATCCTGGTTTATGCAGGATACAGCGTGAAACTAAACAAAACGTATGACGTCCTTTCATACTTCATCATATGGCTGGTCCCTAAGAAAATTTTAGTTTAACAATCTTATCAATAGGAATTGTGATATCATATTTACGAAAAATATATCGTCGACTAAATAAGAAGGCAACGGGATAGATATTTTTTGTAAGGATTCGAACACGCATCCTTTCGATAGCATCTAGAAAAAAACTATAAGATATTATATTAACTTTAATCCATAAATGATTTTCCCAAAATTTTAATTAATAAAAAATCGAAAAAAAAAACCTGTAGAAAGGAGTTTTTTTGCTAAACCATTATAAAATTATTCTAAAATATAATATAAGCTTTAAGCGATTGATATTTGCATTTTAAAGTATTTAGTAGACGATATTTAATATTCAAAAATATTTTGCTTAATCTGAAATCGAACCTACACTCATCAGTTCGCTTGAAATAAAAATAATTAAACAATCATATTTCTTTGTTGATAGTTTTAAAACTTTAAAATTACCTTAATCATACTATTACAAAGAGCACAAAGACATCAATTAGTATTTAACTAAACACAATCTTTACAAATATATTAATTTCTACAGATTTAATGTCAATTAAATAATAATAGGCATTTCGGAGTGCTATTGAAGTACAAATAATAGCTGTTATATATATAAATTTATTAGAAATTATTTTTTTAAAGTCACCACCTCACCAAACTGTCACCATTTCAAAAAAAAATATTATAAACATTTTTTTGAATTTAATATATTTATTTTGGCTTAATATTTAAATAATAACTAAATTATGAGAAACTAAATTATAATTTAAAGTTATAGGAATTTTACTGGAAGTTAACAATTTTATTTTAGTGGAATTTCGAAGTTTCTCAAAAAAAAAATTACTATATTAAGCTTTTTATATGACAAATGAGTGAAGATGAAAAAGCAAATTTGCACAATTAAAAAATATATATTTCAAGATTAATATAATATAATAAAAACTATGTTTTAAGTGAAGTGAAACTAAAGTTTAATTTATAAAAAAATATTTAGATTATTTATTTATTATTTTATATGTTTTGGTAGGCAAATCAAATGTCCCTATAATATTAGGAATTGTATACAATTAAATTTAGCTCACCAGCTTCAAAACAAACTAAAGACACGACAAGAAATTAAAAGATTTAGCACAAAACGGTAACTATAAATACAAAGAAACAAAATCATCATCAATCATAATTGTACTATAAATTGCTACCAAAAATAAAAAAAAAACATATCAATAAAAAAAATTGCCGCAAATCTAATTAAAAATAAACATATGACCAGTGAACGAATGAAAATGATCTGTACATTTGAATGGATTATATAAAATAAAAGCGTATTTAACGAGTACATTTAATATACAACATGGTTGTTTCAAGTGGGGTCCAGTGCGGAGCTCAACGACCGTAGACGTTCTATTCCTGATAGTAGTTCCCTGGAAGTATAAGAAGTTAATATAATTGTACAAAAAATCATGTAACAATATGTTTTCGTATGCTTTAATAGCGATTAGCGATGAGCGGAATTTTTCAAGGAGATGGACTCGTATGAATGTGACGACTCTGAATCTTGATGTCGCTGATGGCAAAATTAGTGTAAAAGAAGTTGAATGTAATACGAAGTCCTAAATGTGGTAAAGGAGCGGGAGCAGATAGAATTACTACCGAGATGATTAAATATAGGCCACGCGTCTTGGACTCGTCCTGCTTTTTGTGCAATTTCAAAAATGAAGAAAAGACGGTTTTTCGTATATTTGGGAAGTATTGTGGAATGTTCAGTAAATGGTATATTCAGTAAATGGAAGATACGAGATGGATGCGGAAAGGCGTATTGCTGCCGGTAACAGGGTTAACGGTGCCTTAGCTGCACATTTGGCCGTACACAAAGCAGTGTTGGTACCGAAACCGAAAGGGTATTAAAGAATGAAAGAAAGATGCATGCTGTGTGAGAATGAAGAAGAATGTGCTCAGCTGGTTTCGGCACGAATGAGTGATGAAAGAATGGCAAAAAGGATTTATAATGGAAAAGAAGTGAAGTGAGCGGTAACAGAGGTAGTGGAAGATCTCGGTTGACCTTCGAAAACACAGTATCCAAAGATACTGGAGGAATGTGACATAAAAAGCATGAGGGCCCCCGGGGGACATTTATGAAGAGAAAGACGTATGTAGAGACCGTATGTTCCGCGCTCCGTTTTCTCTGACTTCTCCTTTAAGGATATAGTGTGAAGCTAAGTTAAGTTATGTTTTACTGACTACCTAAAAGTTTTCGACTAAGTTATGTCAGTTATCGCACTGAAGGATACCATGGAGCGGATGCACGAATGCAGCTCCGTCGCCGTATGTTAGGGAGTAGGAGACGGCGGTATGCGTATTTCTAACTCTCTGTACTCTAAAGCAGTTACTGCAGGAATGTAACAATGACCTCTGTGTTATGGTGGTCCTCGTGCAGGTCATCGTAACTGCAACTGCTCTAGGAGAAACTCTGAGGCACCTTAGTCGTGGCCGCAATAGGCGGAGCTTTCCACCGATACTTCTCATATAGGTGGAGAGTTTCCATTGGGTTTTATTATGTTCGTATATTTTTATGTTCCTAAAAGCTTACACTCACTCAATAAGTAGTGACAAGACAAGTACCTGAGCTGCGCCTCTGCGCGGTCGGCGGCGCGGCGCATGTCGGCGGCGGCGCCGGCCTGGCGCGCGCGCAGCCCGCGCGCCTCCGCTGTAGACGACGATAATTCCTCCTGGAATACAGGATTTGGGTTTGTTATATTTTCAATTATTATTTGTAGCTTCAGGTGTCCTACACATAGCAGAGTAGGCTAAGGGAATCTGAGAACTTAGTGTTTAGAACCTATTTTTCGACAATTTCTGGAGTCTGCGTCTATTTTTTTAAATATATTTTAACTATTTTTTACAAAAATTATGAAATAAGGCTGAGAAAAAAATGTACATTATGTGTGATAATGTATTGTTTTCAATTTAAACAAAATATACTATTAGATATCATTGCTTTATATATCAGCTTCACGCTGTATTCCGCACACAGCAGGGTAGGCAGAGGGAACCTAATGTTAAGACACTCCGTTCCCCACTTTCTGCTGAAATCAGGAGGCATTGCGTGTTGAGTGGCAGAACTCAACGCCACACTTAGCCTCGACACCAGAGCGAAGAAATGGAAATATAAATATAAGTAAATATTTCATCTCCTCGAGTGGGGATCGAACCCACAACCAGTCGGTTTTACAGTCACACCTCGTGCCGCTACCGTGGCCCCATTGCTTTACTTTCAAAAATAAATGGACATTTCATAATAAATAAGTATTATACTATTATTTTTAAAATAGCTTGTAATCAAATTATTACACATATAAAGATAACAAAAAACTTATTTTCATTTTTTTTTACTTTTCACTGTATCTCATATATGGCAGGTTAGACAGAGGGAACCTAGGAACCTAATGTTGACACACTCCATTCCCTATTAAAACACTTCCGTCCGCTACTTTCCGCCGTATTCATGAAGCATTAATTAATTGCGTGTTAAGTGGGGGAAATCGATGCTGCGATTTGTCTCGATATCAGAACAAAAAAATGAAAATATTAAATATTTCGGTTTCCGTCACGTTTACGCAGCCAATGGCCTTCCTATAACCAAGTCACGGCTTGAATTTTTACTTATATAATATAAATAAACTCACCTTTAGCCTTTTGATTTCATTTTTTAATTTAGAATTGATTGATTCCGGATCTGCTGCCCGCGCCTGAAAATAATTTTTAATATTATGTTGCAACACAGTTTAAATTTTTATTTTAGCTTCACTTTGAATCCCACATATAACCATATTACATATTATTTGTCAAACTTTTTATCCACTAACATTTTACACACAAAAAATATTTTATAAAAAAAACGCACACAAACATACATTGACATATAAACGAATACATCGCCACATCTTTCATACAATTAATCTTGCAACCTTCAAAGGTTTTCCTCCAAAAGGTAATTTAAGCCTCACAAGGAGTGTACAGATCGCACTTGAAGATGTCACATGTAAACTTAATTTAAGCTAAGCTGCCATCTAAAGCTAACTTCAGGGCGACGATATGGTACCATACAACTGTAATAATATTGACTACATATATTTACATACAAATCAATACATTACCTCATCATTCATACAATCAAGAGGATCCTCCAGGGGGTCTTGTAAGGGATCGTTTAAGTCTCGCAAGGGGTGCAAAGGAGGCGCGGGGTCGTGTAGCCTCGCACGTACCGCACTTAGTTCGGTTCTTAGGGCTGCCGCTTCTTGCTCCGCGCGGGAACGTCTACTACGCTCCGTGAAAAGCTCCGCTCTGTTATATATAAATATAAATATAAATGATTCATAAACATTCTAAAATTATTATAGATTCGAAAACAGAGTATAGAATTGAAAATATATGTATATAAAGATTATATATAAGAGAATAATAAATATTATATATAAAGACTTTTTAGAATATAGATTATAAAAAGTGGTAAGTCTTGACGCAGGTGCCCCTGCGAATGACTGTAAACGTAACAGTGTCTTAATTGAAACAGTGCCTTTACACTAAGTTCCTAGGTTCCCTCTGCCTACCCTTCTATATGCAGCGTAAAGCTAAAAAGAAGATAAGTTTAGCTCCGTTATACCTCACTTTCTCACAATTTTTAGATTACACATGTCGCGATTTATCTTGTGCACAATTTTAAGTCTTATGTACAAGGAATTTTCACTCAAAAGATTACAATTTAAATTAATTTCATTAACAACAACATCGATTAACTTTATACTGATTTTGCATATTTAAGTGTCATACTCATATGTAAAATAGGCAATTTTGCAATTTGTAAAACAAATTTAAAAAATCCAGTCATGTTGCCCTTAAATATACAATATTATTAATATATTGTTAATATATTAGAATTGAAATACATTCAAATTATTACCATAGGACTTAGGTCATGTAAATAATCTGCATGTAAAACAAGAATGTTTACAAAAAGTATGTACCATATAATAAGCTTAGAGTGTAAAACTGTGATATCCATGTTTTCTTGTATAAATTTTTTATACCATTCAAAAGTATAGAAAAAAAATACAAAATTGAGGTTTCGAAATTGTAAAAACATTTTGAAAATACATAAATATAATTATCGTTTTTTAAAAACGTTTTTGTCTCTCATGTCTCTCCTCATAAATTGCATAATAGGCTGTTAGTAGGTTCACACTCTAAACTAACGATATGATAATAAGTACATATGTATATAATCACAAAATAAGGTTAAGCAAACAGCAGCTTCACACTTTTGGGTACACATAAAGTATATTGAGAGTTGGCACTCAATGTTGCCTTCGATTACCAGTTAGGAATTAAAAAAAATGTATATGTTTATTTCCATTAGTCCTCCCAGCCCACAAACGTCGTATTTATAGTCGGACGCTGTATTTTATTATATCACTATTTTAATAAATAAAACGCGGCGTTGACTTCCGCCAGTCAACACGAAATGTCTCGAAAATTGGGTTTCGCGTGTGAAACAGAATATCTTAACAGTAGATTCTCTCCTACCTACCCTGTTATATGCAGACTACAGTGTGAAACTATAAAAAGCCATTACCTAGTTCTTTCTAATTCTGATATAATTTGTTGTAGTTGTTCATCTTGGTGTTCAGGTTCCGGAGACGTCCTGCCAGGATGCACTGGAAGAAAATCTGGTAACCGCATTGATTCTGCACCTTAAATACAATAAATATTGGAATTAATACTTTGATATCTTTAAATGTGTTTTTAACACCAATACTATAAAAAGCATATAAAATAATATGAGAGTTTATAAGGAGCATAGCTTATTTGAGCATGGATAGATTCCAACAAAATTGTTTTTAGCGTAAAGCTTAAGCCTAGGTAGGAGTAGTCAGAAAGAACAGAATTCCAAATACTATCGTCTCTATGTTTGTTTTGTGTCATCCATTATTATTAA
Source organism: Heliconius himera (assembly GCA_021202915.1). NCBI lineage: Eukaryota > Metazoa > Arthropoda > Insecta > Lepidoptera > Nymphalidae > Heliconius > Heliconius himera. Next base: position 496,852 of record JAJHJA010000216.1, read on the forward strand.
TCCTTTTGCATGTTTGTGCACATGCATCACAACCCTCAGTTCTCCTTTGATGATGGAGTATTATTCATCCTTTATTGTCCAGGGTCAACAGAGGCCTGTTCCTAAGTATGGTAAGATACTTAGGAACAGGCCAGGCAGTCACTCTTGTGTCACATATATTTTTTATAATTAGTATTGATTACAAAAGGTTTAAAAATATAATGTATAAATACCTATATTTTTTATAATTGCCTTTGCCACAAAGAGAAGTTAAAATACTGGTCAAATATGTATAAATAATGTTGTGACCATTGTATTAATATTTCCACAGAAAGTAAACAAAAGCAAAACAAATTAAAATTCACAATATGTATAATGCAATTAATTCTAAATAATTTATTAGAAACAAAACAATGTTTGATTTGAATGCTTGAATTCAATATGAAGTTATTATTTATTTTAAAGTATGTTTCCATAAAACACCAATTAAGAAATATAGATATATAACAGCAAATACTATAAGAGCAATAAAATAAGTCTAGCCTATCACAGTGTGTTCAACCAAGACTCATAGAAAGATACTGTTATTAGTTTTACTATACCACTGTACCATAACAAAGCATGGTGTCAAGTTCCACCACTTTGTATATGAATATTACATAGATAAGTGGATACAGTATATGTTAAATCTTAACAATAGGTTTTCTATAGAAGAATACATTACAAATAATAAAAAATATAACAATAAAAATGCTAAAAATAGTTGCAGATTGTATTGGAATGTCAAGATCAAAGATATCCTTGATATACTAACATGGTGTATTGATATTGCAAACAATAAAACTATGAAATTTTAATGCATACCATAATGGTGACTCAAAAGTAATTCAACTAATTTGGTACAATTTGGTGAAATAATCTAAGCTAAATTTATATGACATGCAATAATATATTTTTTTCTTTTTTTCAGCTTCAAACTGTTTTTGCTTGTAGAGAATAGGCAACAAACTAGTGTCAAGACCATTATCTTCTGGCTGCTTAAATTTCAACCATTGTAAGATGAGTCATCAATGAACTATGGTGAACATTGTTCTGACAGAATGGGGAAATAAAAATAATTTATAAAAAGTAGAGTCTTAACACTGGGATTCTCTGTCTAACCTGCTTTGCAGAATACAATGTCAAGAAGATAAAAAATAAACAGAAATTATAAATATAATACTCACCAACATTCGGTGGAAGATCTAAAGGAAAATTATTTCTAGGAGAAACATTTCTGCGATCTGCCGTGTTTACTGATTCTGTCAGATCTAAGCTGAGGTGTACTGGAAGGTCTAAAGGAACTGGTCCAGCTGCTTCAGCTCCACTCGGCAAGTCTAGAGGTACACTTCGGCTCGATTGGCCTGAATTTGAAGCTGCTCCCATATAGGACTCATAGTCATATCCTCTATTATTACCATAGCCACTTTTATTTCTTCTACCCAAAGAAGATGAACCAGCATTATAATTTGTATTAAATGTAAAGTCAGGCAGGTTGTCTAGATCAACAGATATGGGACCATTTGAATTCAGATATGCTTGTTCCACTAGTATATGATCCTGAACAAAATCGGGTAGGGATGGCATTCCTAAAGGTTCTGATGCTAAATTTGGTCTGTGGAAGAAGGGGCCTTCAGAACTACTTGTATACAAGTTATGCTTCGTGTCAGAATTGTCCGCTACGCTAAAAGGTACCTCTACTGAACTACTTGAAGACGTCCCATCACTGTTACGGAGGTTTACTCCGTCATTTTGTTTCTCTTTGGCTTGATTATCACTAGGGCGATTCTTATCCCGCCTCGAATCTGGGTGTATATCTATTTTGGTAGGAGAGTGTTGCACTGTATTTGCGTAAACTTTTGGTCTAGCTCCGGTGTTTTCGTATGTTGAATTGCCTGGTAGAGATAAGTCTCGTTTTAAAAAATGCCGAAATGAAAAAGGGTTTTCATCCTTGCGCATTGCCCCAGTCGATTCTGTAAAAATTAAAAACAAAACATAAAGGAATGTCTCTAATTTAGGGAACAAAAAACAACTTCGCAAAACACTCACTGGACGATGAGCTTATTGGTTCAACGGGCTCGGTTTCCCCATTTTCCTTAACGTCATATTTAGCTTCTTCAATTCCTAAGTCAGGTTTGTTAGTACTCTGCTGGTTTTCTTGTGAATTTCCTGCATTATTTAAATTTTGTGGTGATTTTTTATCCGAAACACCGTCTTCGTCTTCCGCCATGATAATGAAAATGACAGTTTGTAATTGCGTTCAACAATCGAGCTTCAAAATATTGGCAATAAAATGTAAGTTATGGCAACATTGGAGTTATTTTTTATTAAAATTATTAAATAATTAATCTATCTTAAATTCTATTAGTACATTGCTTTTAGTTTCTAAATTGTTTTAAACAAAAACCTATATTAATTTTTCGCCCATTTTATAGCCAGATAGCTTAATAGAATATGATGTTAAGATATTCGTCTACTATTCTCTGCCAATTTCAGAGACACAGCTCATAGCAGAATGCCACGCTATTAAACGACCTTAATTAAGATTAAGTAGTTAAGCCATTTAAAGATTCTAATACCACTCGAGCTGATATTAGCTTATGGATTACTGTACAATTATATAATACTGCATAGATTTTCTATTCATATTCGGTACTTTATTATGAATAATTTGGAGAATAAATAAAAAAAACATAGTTTGTTATTTCACTTTATTTACAAAAAGAAGAAATTAAAACAAAAAGTAAACATTTCATAAGGCTTGTTTATTTTTTCATAACCGACATAATGTGAAGTCATAAATATAACAATAAGATACACGTATTTAAAACAACACAAAATAAATTCGTTTCCAATAAATGCACAATTATATTAGACACTAGGTTAAGAATCTTAATATAAAAATAGTTACATAGGTACATTAGGAGTCTGAGCATAATTTTAGCTTTTTAAGCATCACACATTTATTAATAAGAAAATTATTGTTATAATACACTTTTAGTTATTGTTTTATACATAATTATTTTTATTTTTATATTTATACAGCAAAATGAACAATGTTTTACGATCTCAAAACTTTTTTCACAGCAAAAACTTACGTATGTATATAATAAAATTGTAGTAACAACTTCATATTTTGAAGTTTGTATTTATAGAGCCGTAATCTTTAAGTTATTGACCAGTTTCTTTAGATTTTTTTCTGATAATAATTGTTTACAACATAATTCATTTGCATTTTATAATAATTTTTATTCGACCTCTTGTACTGTTTCATTATAACCTAAAAAGTTACTGTGAAACATTATTTTTATTAATAATAAAAATATAAAATACTTCGAAAATAATAACTTACACTGAATTAGTATGCAGGGAGTGCTATAATATATAAGGATATATTTTTAAAATGATCGAGTTAATTAAATATTCTTTTAATATTATTAAAGATGGCAACACAGAACTAAATTGTACTAACAAGTACGAATTTGGAGAATAAAAAATAATTTGGCACTGATTTGATAATGATAATGCATCGTGGAAAGAACATGACTTAGACTTAACACAATTATATTAGACAAGTACATAAAAAAATATTATACACTTAAAAACTATTTGGACATATTTCAAAAGTAATATTTGGAAATATACAAAGATACATAAGTTCCTGACATTGCACTATATTATTTAACTTTGAATACAATAATAATTTTGTCTAATTCAAAAATAGACTGATAAATAAAAAATAACCCAATATATTTTTAATTTTAAAATGTTATATAAAATCAGTCTTCAAGATGTTTATAGGAAGAACAAATTATAAGAAACAACGATACAAAAGAAAGTTAACAGGCATTATATATTTTTAGTATTTTTAAAGTGTTATTCAACACTTAGGAAAGAAAAGTATTTATTTAGAAAACGTATAAAAATTTCGACTTGAACCCGCGGCTCCTGGGAACCGAACGTAAGGCTTAGTGGTCAGAGGCGCGGGTCAAGTCCCGCTACGTTCTAATTTTTATATGTTTTCTTAATAAGTATTAGGCGTTATATATATTTATATATAACATTGAATATCTCATAAGATATAAGCAATTAATTGCTCTAACGTTAAAAAAGCAAAATATATTCTACTACTGACATTCAGTAAAAAAAGTATAATGTTTCTATATTATAACGTTTTTTATTGATCTTTAAAAAAACATAAACACAAGCACAATATTCTGTCTGTGTCATCGTACAAACATTTGAAATATTGAAGATATTTCACATTTGAAAGATTTAGTGTTAAGCTTAGCTAAATCATTTTTTTTTATATTACCATATCTGTTTTATTTATATTTTGGGCACCAAAAATGTTTAAAAAAAAATATAGCTGTATTTTTTATATATAGAACTAAAACATTTGCCAATAATTCAAGTTCTTGTGAAAATAAAAAGTATATACATTTGCATACATAATAATATGAAGTTGGCATAATCTACTAAATTGAGAGAAATATTTAAATAAAGTCTACCATAAATTTTAGTTTCTACCAGTAAATGCCAAATTCTAAACATACGGGTATTTTGAAATACAGTCAAGGTCAAAAGAGTTTTCATATGTGATATAAGCAAGGAAAAATTATATATATAAAATAATAATTTTATTTTAACCGTTTAAGTATATTTTAATTTTTAGCTTATCCATTAAGAATAAGATAAAAATTTAAATATGTAAAGTAAATCAATGGTCCCATTTGTACAGATTGCAAAAAATAATTACAGTAGACTCGTTTATCCAGCCCTTTATTTATAAACGTTTTGTTGTTACGCCACAAGGACTTCAACAATAATAATATTACAAAAAAATATTTATTAAATAAAAAATATTAAGTCCAGTATTTTTTCAAATTTCTTGTGGAGACATTCAATTGTCAGGATATGCGTTTACCTAATCGCCTAAGCATAAATTCTTTTATCAGTAGGTAGAGGGAACCTAGTCTTAAGACACTCATTTGCCCACTTTCCGCCGAATTCTGGAGGCATTGCGTGTTGAGCGGCACAACAATTATTTTGTTAATTCGAGCTTCTTCTAGTGTTATCATATTTTTCTATAATGTCTTTAACTGATTGTTATTTCTTTAATGTTTTTATAACACAAGAAAGAATATTTTGATTTTTAAATCATTGAAATTATATCACATTAAGCTCTCTTGACCAATGACAATAGCACACTTTGGCAGCAATTTTAATACTATCTGTAACTACATACATTCTCCGAAAAGTAATATATTTGTGAAAATATAAATTTTTGAAAAATATTTGCTTATTTCTTATTAACACATTTACACAGTACTTTTAAATATCTACGTGATTATGAATCAATACATATATTAAAATCTAATATTATCTACATATGAGTGAAATATTGTATCATAATGACTTTCGAAAGTAATTGTCAAAATCACATATTATAGTTTATTCTTAAAACATTAAATAATGAACTGTATCGTAAATACGAATCCATTGAAAAATACATAACAGAATAATAATAACTAAAAATATAATAACGAAAGATTTTCTTTAACATTGAAAGATAATTTATATTCTATATTCTTAGTATTTTATATATTATCTGTTTCTCTTATTAGTTATGCAACTATTGCATGTCTATGATTTATATATTGATATCACAATGGATTTACTTGATTAGTAATATCGATTAGTAATATCAAGATATATATTTTTTGTACTTTAAGACCTTTCAACTTTCTTTCGTTGTTATATTTTTAATTTAGGAAAAAAATAAAAACAAAATTTAAATTGCTTTACTTTACAAGTTTGTAAATAAAAAGCTTTATAATTCAAATAATAAATAGTACAGAAAAACGTTCTTTAAAAAACGTATAGTGTTGGAGATTATTAAAATATTCTGTGTTCATGTTAAAATTGTCAATAATGAAATAAATGATTAATGAATGATAATTTTAATGAAAAAGTTACAAAATATGAACAGTAGTAACCTCGCAAGTATCTACTTGCGTGAGCTGTCAAGACACAGTATTGGCATTATATATTTATTTGTATAGCATACTCAAATTATGAGTGGCTTTCGTACTATATTGTAACGTAACATCTAGCGACTAAGCTATCTGCGATCGCTGATAACGTGTGATAAGTAAAAAACCGTAATTCAGGTTAGATGCAACCAAATATAGATTACGATTTTATTGATCGTTGATGTATCAGATAGAGAGATGTTATTTTAACGTACGAATCGTAACTAATAGATATTTGAAGAACATACGATTTTTTTTGCAGTAATAAGTCATTGAGTAATTAGGTTATTTACATGAGACTGAGACTTTCCATCCGAAAAAAAAAAACATCACATTTATTATATACAAACACATTCCAGTTCAGCGGTATGACAGCTTTCATGTCCAGTCAGATTTTGGTCTTTAGTTTCTCTTAGCACGAGATAATCCATTCGATGGAATGATTTATTATTTATTAATATTTTAATTTCTTCGCTATGGCAACAAGGCAAAAGCGCAACGTTGAGTTTCGCCACTCAACAGGCAATGCCTCGAAAAATTCGGCGGAAAGTGGGGAACGGAGTACAGATACACCACGACATAATAAGTCCAATAGGAAATCAAAATATTTTAAATTTATTTAAAGTGTGTTCAAATTTTTTCTTAGTAAATTAAAATAAAAGTTATACTCCAGACACAAATGTTCCGGCCAGCTGTATCTATAACGACCGTAAAGAACGCGCTACAAAAATATTTAGATCAACATCAGCATACATCACTAGCAGTGGCAGACGACCGAATGTCATGGCGTATATTTATCTTATGATTTTATTGAGCTATAAAAACGCATTTTACGATGATTTCTATTAAATGGACAACAAAGAACCATTTTGGATCGTGGCCAATGAACAAAGTCAAACAAAATGTTCACCTTGAAAGTTACGACGCGTGTTTGTTTATGTGAAAGTTTTATGTCACAGGACCCAGTTATGAACTTTATATGAATATTTTGTGAAGTAAACGTTGGAAAGATAGTAAGTAGTAGTATAGTAGGTTCGTGAATATTTCAAAATAACGAAGATACACAAACAGATAAGACGAGATTTTTTTATAAAAAATTTTTTCTCCATTTTCGCCCTTATATTAAAATGGAGTTAAATATTGACATTTCCCCGAGTAAAATTGGAATCTAGGTACAACCATCATGAACGCATCACCACGACAGCGCTATATACAACTTCAGATACAAAGAAAATATGCAGCAGACATATCGAACATTGGAACCTAGTAATAAGATGCTCCGTTCCCATTAAGACACTTTCTCTTGACATGACGATTTGACATGAAACATACTTTACAACGATAATATGAAACAAACTAAAACAATCGTCGGCCATCGGCCAGTCGTGGCGCAGCGGCACGAAGTGTGACTGTAAAACCGACGGGTTGTGGGTCGAGGAGATGAAATATTTACTTAAATTTATATTTCCATTTCTCCGCTCTGGTGACGAGGTTAAGCGCGGCGTTGAGTTCTGCCACTTAACACGCAATGCCTCCAGAATTCGGCAGAAAGAGGGGAACGGAGTGATTTAACACTAGGTTCCCTCTGCCTACCCTGCAGTGTGCGGGATACAGCGTGAAGCTGATTTAATTTTTTTTATAAAAAAAACGTGTTTACAAAATGAAGCGATTGAAATAAACACAATTCACATTGCTCTCGCTGAGAATTAGGACACAGAACTGAATTTATTACAAGCAAGTAGGTACCTATATACATTGCATGTGTAGCGGGAACATTTCTGCTTGTTCAACCGTCAACATCAAGATTCGAGATATTTTAAGGTCGCTCTGAACAAAGCTCAAAATTTATGTCGCACGAAATATTCTGTTTGTGATAACGCTATGCGAGCAATCGCGTGATGAGATGCTATTGAATCTTATATAACCGACCCTGATGTACATACTACGTACTGTGACAGCGCAGAACACTGTGCAATGACAATTAAATTAAAGATTATATATTTTTTTATATAGCAGAGGGAACCTAGTGTTAAGATATTCCGTTCCCCATTTTCCGCCATTTCCTCGAGTGAGGATCGATTCCACAACATGTCGCGTTTACAGTCACATGTTTGTACCCTTGCGCCACGACTGTCCTTTTAGTAATATGAATTTTCCACATAAGTCTTAAAATTTAAATGTAAATTGTAAAAAATGTTACTAAACGTCTGCTTAAGTTCTAAAAAACTTTAGTGCATAATGTATTATAATTTATGCAGAATAATTTAAGATCAATGTCAACAACGTCATCAGCGTCATCAGTTAAAAAAAAAGAAGTACTTTTTACAAAATGTAACTATCGCAAAATTGCATTTATTACGAAAAATATTTATTAATAATTGTCACCAATAAGTAGTGTTTGGTCACGTTACATAATATATGTTTTTGTCACTATAATAAAAAAAAAGAGTAAGTATTTTTTTTTATATTGAATAACATATGCGTTTGGCGAATTATATATTTTTTTACTAAAGTCTCAATCTATGATTTACCTTTCAACACGTTATCAGCGAAATTAAATCGTTTGTAATACAATATACCGACAAAATCTGTCAGAATGGTAAGTCAATTTGTATTATAACAACAAATTACTTTTACACTTTTAGCAGACACTATTCAACTACAAAATATTAAAAAATATATTTTTATTACTGTTTGTCTTTGCATGAATATAAATATTATTTTACGAAAATAACGATTTATAACCAATTTCTAGCGGTAATTTATTAATTAACGTAACGACGTCATAACAAATACTCGTCATTCTGACAGATTTCTCGTATTTATACTTATAAGGTAAAAATTTCCATTTCTAATCCATTCGACTATAACTTCTACGAACGTAACGTTAATATCACAGGATTGTGGACCTTTTATCTTTACAGTTAGGTCTCACATTGGCCAGCACGTTGGTGCTATGCCATTAGTGTTGCCAGATGTCAGGATCTCCACTGTTATTTTCATTGGAAAATAAAAATTGTTTATTTACATTTAATAATTATATTCTAAAATGACAACACTAGTGGCTTATATTTGCAACTTCATATAGATGCGTCAAATAAACTGTACAATTGTGAACCTCATCGGACTTACCGTAGACGTTAGGTCTTTGCACGTTTACCACATCCAGGTCGACTGCTGCGAGCACTCACGACACCGAGTGTGCACATCGTTTCGGAAACCGTTATGCTTGAAGGGTTGCCAGTTTACAAAACGTTGGGAGATGAATGGTACTGGCAATCCTTATACATAAGTCTCACATTGTCGAGTGCAGCACCCGGGGGGCATTCCCTAGCTGTCGCTGCCGCTGTCGGCCTCTGACGTGCGGGCCGTGGGCTAGCTCGACGAGCTGCTTGTCGACAGTGTGTCGCGGCCTAACTCCGCTGCCATTATCGCGATAGTTAACTCCTTGCGTGCTTTCTGCACTACCCACACCATTAGCGTAATGCCGATGAGTATCTGAAAATTATAATTGAAAATTGTTAGCATGTGACGAATGAAATAAATTTTAAAATAATTACACGATTAAATAGTTGACATACAAAAGAATAATGTTTTAAACATAAAGTAAAAAGTGTTTATAGCACAATAACACGAAAAGTGTGTGAAAAAAATACACATTTCTTTTGTAATCTAGACAATACTAACGTAAATCATTTCCGTGCTGATTTTTAGATAACCATCTGACATAATAGATTGGTTCATCAAGTGTTACCATACAAATAATTTTAGAAAGAAAAATCTACACTGCTTCGGATATGAAAAGATTTGGGCATGATGCTAGAAAAGGTGCAAAGCTCAATTCTATCTTTCATATTTATTATTTTTCGGTTATTTACGGTGCGGTTTTTAATCCCGCTAACATTTTTATACGTTTTCTAAAAAAAAGTATATATTTAAACAAAAAAAAAGAATAAATAATATTAGGTTTTATTTAGGTAACTCTTACTGGGTACTAGTTCCACCCTAGATTAGGTTATCAAGAACATTATGAATATAATTCCGGTAATCACTCTTCTATGGGCGTTTGAGATAAAATATTAATAATGCAATATGAACAAAATACCTATATAAATAAGTAAAGTAAATATTTCGTATCATTTAGACTATAAATACATTTTATATTTAAACAACTGATAACAACGCTGTGGAAAATCATATGACAGATTAAACGGGAATGTATCTCTCAGAGTTATTTGCTAGCAGATTAGCAATTTGTACTTTTCTTATTGCATATATGCTAAGCTTATGGATTCAAATCCAGGCAGCCGCCAAATTCCAGAGGCATTGGGTATTGGGTTGCAGAACTCAACGCCGCAAATATTACGAAATTATTTTAAAAAAAATAAGTTTACGCTGTATCCCGCACACATCAGTGTAGGCAGAGGGAACCTAGTGTTAAGACACTCCGTTCCTCACTTACCGCCAAATTCTGGAGTCATTGTGTGTTGAGTAGCGTAATTCAACGCCACGCTTAGCATCGACACCAGAGCGAAGAAATAAAAATATAAATTTAGAAAAATATTTCATTTTCTCGAGTGGGAATCGAACCCACAACCAGTCGCGTTTACAGTCTTACAGTCACATTCTTGCATCAATGCACTTGGCCTCTGAAATTATTTGATCGATAATAAAACAATTATAATGATGAATCTCAAATTTAAAAAGAAAACTAAATCACGTGAACAAATCTTCGTCAGTCATCGTCTAATCTTTGCACAGATAATAAAAAAAAACAATACATCATTAATAGACAGTAATTATTAAAATCAAGACGTACCTTGTTATTACAAGAGCAATAATTATTATACCTTATCGGTTAATACTCGGTTGTAAGATAAAATATGGGAACAGTTATTAAAGGTTTCTCCGTATATTACCACGTTTACGATTTTTTCGCGTGTGGAAAATATGGAGGCTAGAGGCATAAAATTACTACATGAATGTATACTTAGACTTTTGAATACAGTATTATTAGGCTGCGGAATATTAAATTTTAAGGCGATAGCGTTATACTTCAGGCTAACCTTTACTTTTTAAAGTCAGACAAAATTTAAGTTAAGACAAGCCATTCTCTGCATTTCATCTAAAATGGAGATATTGCTTACGGGGTGGGGGACTAAACACCGCATTTTGTTGAGACAAGAGCAAGAATATTAAAATATTTTTTTTCTAGTGAGGATACAAACCACAACTGTCGCGTTTACAGACAAGCGTCCCACTATGCCATGATGTTCTCATACTTAATAAGTAAATATTGACTAGGTCACATCGCATTGGAGGAAAATACAAGTAAAAATGCTATATCTAGGTACATGTTGGTACATTCTTTTGAAGGAAAATATTATACAATGTACGTACATAATAAATCAAATGTATTATTAAATGGTTAGTATGTAATACAATGCATGCATGAAGAGGTTAATGGCAGTGGACGAGGCGAAAGAGGTATGGAGAGACCGTTTGGCGCTCCGTTCTTTCTGTCTACCCCGCTAGGGATAAATAGATATGTAATAGTACTCATATCTTTATTAAAAAAATATAAAGTAATTAACGAACTAAATTAAAAAAATAATATTTCTGTTTCTATAATTATTTTGAGAAAAATATAAATGATACTTTTCTCAAGAAAAAAAAGAAAAACTTGTGAACATCTTTTTTTCCGTTAAAAAGGTTGCTTTTTAATTATACCTATGTATGAAGATAACAAAGACGACCATGGAAATAACTGTAAAATTAATCTGTATATTGTAAAATCGTGTGTAAAAATGTCATATTAGTTATCTTATCTTGATGTAAAATGTCTCATTGGTTAAGTAGTTACAGCGGCCTTCAAATGAGAGAACAATGGGTATTACAATAGCTGACAATATAATTCATAAAGTAAGAAATTTTGTTATTGCATATAAAGAATATGAGTTTAGATTTCTCTCTTTGCTCTGGTAACAAGATAAGCCGCGGCGTTGGATTCCGCATTCCAATAGGATAATATTCCTCGAAAATTCGGCGAAATATGGGGTACAGAGTTTCTTAACTGTGGGTTCGTTCTGCTACGTAGCATTGAATGATAGAGGGATACTTTTGGGGGATTGATTATATTAATAGTAAGTGTTCCTTAAATTAAAATTTAGATAAGCCATTCTGCGTGTTTATTTTAAGGCCTCTTTTCCTACTCCACTAATATAAAAAAAAAATAACGAAACGAATAAAGTTACAAAATATTTCCATTTAAAGGAGGAAAAACAAAACAAAAATATAGATACGAACTGCCATTGAATTTAAAATATATCTCGCTTAATAATAATATAGAGGTAAAAAAGTAAAACCAGTATGACTAGTTTGCCATTCGTTACACATACATACATACATAGGTACAGGGTCTTACGGCCGGTTTCTGAATTGAGAAAAGTACAAAATCTCAACTGAGAATTCTCAAGTGGTTGAGTACGCACTTAAGTTTTTTGCGTTTCACACTTCAAAACGTACTTTCGTCAAACTGTAATCAACTGATCATTTGCTCAAATACCTTTGAGCACGGCTGTTACGTTCCCATACACGTATAAAAACCGATACTTATCGGCAATCTGTGAAATTGTGTATTAGTTTTAAGTGTAAAACAAAATTAACATTCCTAAATGTATAACATATTCGTATAATTAATATTTCATGTAGTAGTGCTATTTAAAACTAATAATTTCAAATAATTAAATATTCATAATTGTTCATTGTCAAGTCATTGATTGTGTTTCACATGTTTAAATAAAACGGACTATTAGTGTCAACTGGAAAATAAATATAAACAACGGAGTGAGTTTATTTCTAATATATAAGCTCTGAAATGGATAAAAAACAAAAAAGTAAGCGGTCACCTAACTACACTTTAGAAGAAAAAAATAATCTGCTTTCAATAGTATCAAAGTAAGTGTGTTCAATAACATTGCTACACTGTTCTCAATATTTATGGCATTATTGTTGTAATATTAGTTCTACTTTTTATTATTATGCTTCAGATACCAAAACGTTATAGATTGTAAGAGGACAGGAGCATATTTTGTGCAACAAAAAAGGCAGCCTGGAAATCCGTTGTTATGGAATACAACAGCATATGTACGACTGGGAACAGACGAGAAGACATGCTAAAACATTTTTATAATAATATTAAGCATCGCGCAAGAAAAGATTCTGCCATCAAAAATGTCAGTATTAATAACAAATTATATCAGCATAGCCATTTTCGAAAATATTTGTAATTAATAAAAGAAACCATAAAAATACCATAACTAATATTATATAAATGCTTAGAAAAAAAGATACTCGGAGCAACTGTCTCTTCAAACGACAAATGAAAACTTTTTCACACAACCATCAACGAGTAGCCAAGACGAGCAAACTGTGGTTGTCAAAGAAGCAAATAATGAAAGTGTATGTATTTTGAGTCACACCTTTAATTTTATTAAATAATTTATATATATTTATATATTTATGACACAACAAATACATGAATATACATTAGAAATAAAATATTATTTTGGGAAACTAATAAAATTTCACCTCTTGTGGTGGTTGAACGGTTTCCAAACAGTGCCAGTTCAAATCCTATTTTTATGTTTTTCAAATAAACAATAATACAAACTTAAAATTTATGTTAAAATTGTTTTCAACTCCCTCAATATTTTTTCAGAAAAATATTAAGAAAACCGGTGGTGGATCCTTTACACCTACTATAACGGAGAGTGAATATCAAATACTTTCAGTTTTGGACAATCAAATCCATCCCGATGTAAACCCATATGATGAAGCAGCTGAATATTTTGGTAGGCCTAGATCTTAAATTTTATAACAGACAATAACATATTCATATAATTATTAAAATAAAATTTTTCAGGAGAAAATGTTGAAGAAAATTCCAAAAAAGAGCCAGAACACAAATCCAATCCATCCATACATAGGAAAAAGAAACAAAAAATAAGAAGAATTACATTATCAAAAATGCATTCAGCAGAAATGTTAAAAAGAATTTATTTTAAAAAAAAATAGAGTTGGCCTGTTACCAAAAAACAAACTGAAATGCAAAGGTTTAGATATGAGAAAAAGAAGTATGACATAGAAATTGAAATATTAAAGATTCAATGAGAAAAGGCAAAAAATAATTAGGACTATCATCATACTTATAAATGTTTAATTTTTTTACTGTTTTATTTTGTTTAATTTTAGTGTGGACTGATATTGTTATGGAACATTAGTATTATAGAAATATTTACAAATAATATGTTCCTAAATGTATACTTATGTTAATATTTTACAGTATTTTTGTCAATATATTATGTGATTTTTGAGACTGTTAAGTTTTAATAAGAATTTAAAAAAAAACAAATGTTATGCAAAAAATGTTTTATTTATTAGCCTTATATTATACACAAAATATTTTTTATAAACAAAATGTACGAGGAATCTATATACTAATACTAAATTTAACACTTATTTTTACTGATTTAAATTGAACATAGTACAATGTGCCATGATAAGAGCATAAACAAAATAATTTTGATACATACAAGTAACAAATCTAACTATGGAAAGTATTTTATTCTATTCTTAATAATAATAATAAACTTAAAACACTGCTGTGGTAAAATACATGTCAAAATACACTTATATAATGAGAGATATATATTCTATTTCTATGTTGAGAAATAATTTTCCACAATTGCTGTTCTAGCAGCAAAATGTTGTGTATGGGCTTGGGGTACGGTTTCATCATAGTGGTCTTCTTGTGCAAGTTCATCTTGCACAATGTAATCCTCAAGATGAAGAGTCATGTTATGCAACGCAACACAAGCCACAATAACTTTTAGTACCTTCGGAAGCTTAAGTTGCATACCTGATTGCAGACAGGGAAACCTTCTTTTTAAAACACCAAAACATCTTTCTATTGTGTTGCGTGTTGTTATATGGGCTCGATTGTATGCTTCTTGAGGAGGTGTAGTCGGATTTAAGATTGGTGTCATCAAGTATCTTAGACATGGGTAGCCGCTGTCACCTAGGATAAGAAATGATCCAAATCTACCTGTTTCAAATTGTGCAGCAAGTGGGGAGTCATTCCAAATTGTAGTGTCATGCACTGAACCTGGCCAACGAGCTATAATGCTTTGAATTTTTAAGTTAGCATCACAGATAGCCTGCACATTAACAGAAAAATACCCCTTTCTGTTTCGATACAGTTCAGCTCGGTTTCCTCCTGGTAACACTATTTTAATATGAGTGCAATCCACTGCTCCAATTATTCTGGGAAATCCAGCTATTTCGAAAAACTGTGCTGCTACTGATGGTCTTTCTTGAGCAGTGGGCATGCGAACGTATTTACTTCTTAACAATGCGATTTCACAGGTCACTTTGTCCACTACACGGCACACTGTCGCCTTACTTACATTTACAGTGTCCCCTACTACTGCCTGAAAGCTTCCTGTTGCATAAAATCGCAAAGCTATCAATAACTGCAACATAGGAGAAATGCAATCCCGCCGTTGTATGTTACGCACTAACTTTGCCTTGATTTTGTTTAAAATAAATGTGACTGACGCTTTGCTGAAGCGGAAGCGACTCTTAAATTCTTCTTCACTGTAGTCCGTGAAGAAATCACGTCGAATTCTAGGTATTCTGCGAAAGCGTCGTTGTCTGCGTGGACGCAGTTGAGGCATCTCCAAAGACGACAAAGATGTATCGTCGTCGCTCATTATCTTAAAAATATAAATTGTATTTCGTAGATAGAGCACACAAAATTTATATAGTCGCGAACAACAATTTTTTCCTCACAAAAAGTACCAGAAACAGATTTGAGAACAGTTTAAGCAGCCGCGTCCGCACGCTTAACTTTACACTGACATAAGTATGGTTTGAGCACTGTCAAACGTGTTTTGCTCAGTTGTGAAACGCAAAATACGTTCAAAAGCATACGTTGAGCACGCTACTCAGTCGAATGCTCAAATATTGAGAATGGTTTGAGAAAACTCAATTTAGAAACAAAAAAATGCTTAAGTACAAGTTGAGTACAGTTTGAGACGTTCTTAACTTCAAATTCTCAATTCAGAAACCGGCCGTTAGTTATTTAAACAATGATTCTTATCAGGAGAACGCTGTTATGTTCATTCTGCTTTTACTTAATTACCTCAATAGTGTACAATATTGTGTATATAGTACCTACTAGGTACAGAAGAAAAAAATAATGCTTTCAATGACTTAAAAACAAATTATTTTTTTTATTGCAAAAGTAATTTTCAGCTTCAAAGCAGGGTACGCAGAGAAATAGTAGTGTTAAGGTTCTCCGTTTACTATTTTCCTTCAAATTTAACGCTACGTTTTGCCTCGATACCAGAGCGAAGAAATGAAAATATTAAATATTTCATTTACTCGAGTAGGAATCGAACCCATAACCTGTCGCGTTTACAGTGACATTTTGTGCCCCTGCGCCGCGAATGACCCCTCACATAAAAAGGAATTTCATATAATAATTAATATAAGCACATAGCTTTTATCTCTTGACCCAATATTAAATTATTAAAATTAATAAAAAAATAATATCATAGTAATTCATTAATTTGCCAATGCATAATAACCAATTTATAGGGTTAACCCGGGAAAGTCCAGTTCTACAATTACTTATACGTATCGCATTTAGTAAGTTTTTAAATATTTTATTATATTTGTTATTATTTCATACAAAATGAGTGCAAATACAGTTGACAAACTTAAGCTTAAATTTGTCAACTTCATTTACCGCGTGATCAAAACTTATATATATATATATATATATATATATATATATATATGTGATATAAACATATCTCGAAGATCTACAATTATAAAATTTGGCAAGCAGAAAGAAACTTGACACGACAAATATAGGAAAAAATACGAAAAATGTAAATTTATTATATTTTTTTATCAGCTTCACGTTGTTGTTGTTGTTGTTGAAACCTAGTGTTAAGACACTCCGTTCCCCACTTTCTGCCGAATTGGAGGCATTGCGTGTTGAGTGGCAGGACTCATCGCCGCGCTTTGCCTCGACACCAGAGCGAAGAAATGGAAAAATAAATTTAAGTAAATATTTCATCTCCTCGAGTGGGGATCGAACCCACAACCAGTCGATTTTACAGTCACACTATGTGCCCTTGCGCCACGAATGGCCTCATTTATATTTATATTACATATAAAAACTATAACACACTTATACTTGTGGTTAATTTTATACAAAATGCGTGAATACGCCCACAAACTTAACTTTGTCAATTTTGACAAGTTGTATTTTTCGGTGAGCGATTCAGATTCGCTCTTGACCAGTTTTTTATTTAGTTCCACGCTTTTGTCCCGCAGGTTGCATGATAAGGGATATTGTTAGGACACTTCCTTCCCCACTTTTCACACAATATTCGAGACATAGCATATTGACAGGCGGAATTTAACGCTGCGTCGTCTTCTAACTAGAACGAAAAAAGAAAATACCCTCAACTCATTCCTCCGAGTATGAATCGAACCCACAACCGTCGCGTTTACAAACACACGCTGTGCCTCTGCGCCACGACCAACTTTTATTGTATAGAAAAAAAGTTATTTGACAACATGTGAACATTTAAAAAAAGTGCTAGACAAAAGAACACATAGAACAATACAACGAAATCGGTGTCAATGTCTCGAGCTCTCGATACGAGGTGACACTTCGGCGAGTTAACGAGCGTTGATAGAATATTATATACTATAATACATAATATTACAAAATAGTTGTAAGCTGTTCTAAAAATAGTTTTAAAAACAAAAAAGTGCTTGAAATTATTTTCTTCAGAACTCAAGACTGAGGTATTTCTTGTTCCCAGGGCGAGGAAAGGAAAGTAATTAAATAATGATTGAGGAGATGAAGAGGGAATCGAATCCACAACCGTCGCGTTTACAGTCAGACGCTGTGCCCCAGTGCCACGACCGTCTCAGTAAAAGTATTTCAAAAAAAATATCCTTATCAATATGGTATGAATATGAAAGTTTGTTTGGTTGTTTGATAGAAAAAGAATGAAATGTTTCCTTAGAAGGAAGTGAGAAAGTATAAAACAAACGAGGCGTTCATTGTATTGTCGGTATCGATATGATTTATTTAGGACATTCGTATTTAGACACTATTTAAGGGTAAAAATATAAAATTTTACACATTTCTAATTTTTAGTTCGCTAGTAATCCTTTGTTTACGACAAGTAAAAGCATTGCCGCGACAATATTGAATAAAATTGAGCACCGCGCTGTGTTTAAATTCCTTATTAAACAAAGAAAACATCTAAATCTTTAATAAAGTGATGGTGGCTGTTTAACAAGAATCTGGACCTTTATTATCTACTGTTTAAAAGTGGTCAAGTGACTTCAAAAGGAGCAGAAAGAGTATTGAAGACGACCTACCCATATTTTTACCCAGGAAGTGTAGATTCAAATCCAGCCCGATAGGAACATTTATAAAATAATATTTAGCAATAATTAAAAGTAAATAATATATAGAATAAAAAAGTAAATAGCAAAAAGTAGATACTTTTATTTTTTGTAGATAAAAAGCATATATTTAATTGCTCATATAACAAAATTAATTAACAATGTATAACAAAATTGCGATGGATATATTTGTTTAAAACAACTTCCCGTTGTATCCCGCATATAGCAGGTTGGCAGGGAAGGCGTAACACTAGGTTCCCTCTGCCTACCCTACAATATCAATAAGGGGATACAGACGTGAAGCTGGAAAAAAAAAATCTTGATGTGACATTATTCAGCCAACCGTTCTCATATTCACTTGACGGCGTCGTCAATTTACAAATTGAAATGCCAATTGACGTCCTGCCATGGTACAAATGGAGCTCTTCTCCAACTCACTACTACTTCAGTACACACTACGCGTAAGTGCTAAAATATCATTTTTTTTTTTTAGCTTCACGCTGTATCCCGCACACAGCAGGGTAAGGAGAGGGAACCTAGTGTTAAGACACTCCGTTCCCCACTTTCTGCTGAATTCTGGAGGCATTGCGTGTTGAGTGGCAGAGCTCAACGCCGCGCTTAACCTCGACACCAAAGCGAAGAAAATGGAAATATAAATTTAAGTAAATATTTCATCTCCTCGAGTGGGGATCGAACCCACAACCAGTCGGTTTTGCAATCACACCTCGTGCCGCTGCGCCACGACCGGCCTCAAATAAGCTGCTGAATATATAAAATAATAAATAATATTATTTTATATATTCAGCAGCAGCAGGGTAGGCAGGAATCTAGTGTTAGAACACTCCATTCCCCATTTTCCGCTGAATTCTGGAGACATGGCGTGTTGAGTGGCGTAAATCAACCCCGCGCTTTGCCTCGACAGCAGAGCCTAGAGCAAATATAATTAAATAAATACTTAATTTGCTCAAGTGGGAATAGAACCCGCAACCAGTCGCGTTTACAATCACACACTTGTGCCCATGCGCCACGACTGGCGTCTTACATGCACCGATGTTAATGTAATATAATGTAATATTATATATTTTTTTAATAATAAAGTCTTAACATCTGTGCCAATATTATCAGCTTAACGATTTGTATGATTTAACGCTCTAAACTCAGGAACTATTGGCTTGAATTTAACCAATTTTATTGCGTTGGATAATCCATTTATCGAGGAAGGCTATAAATATTACAGATACAGTGAGTTGCGATCGGATGTATCACTCACTGTATGATTTAACCACAGTTAGTAGATTCTAATAAATTTAAATATTTTTTAAACTCTATACCTAAAAATCTTTGCTGGAAGAAGTGCGAATTAGAAGTCAAAGTTGAAAAGCTTTAGATATAATAACAACGAAAACAAACTACAGAAAATTTAACATATTGGGTGCTTTAAAACTAGGTTATTTAAATGTTTTTTCGAACATAATATGAAACCAAAGCACTAATTAGTAAAGCTCAGAAAGTTTCAAATGCACTTTACCCACTTAAAAAAATAAATTAACTTTTCTCCACAATACAAACGTACTCGATGCTTGTACCAGAAAGCAACCAAGATGCTTATTTTTCTTACAATATGTTTTTTTAAGTTTAATCAGTTTCCATTTTATAGAGGTGTGTATAATTAGACGAACGCCGTTGTGGAGCAATGGGACAATATGACAACAATGGTAACATCTTATTTTCATTTACCTGCCTTGATAAGGCAACCGCGGCGTTGAGTTTCGCCACACAAATGCCTTAATGTGGAAAATGGGGAACGAAGTGTCTTGACACTATTCTTACCCTGTCTATATACAAAAAATAGGCGTATAGATACTCCATTTCTGTTTATCTCCGCTCATTTCTCACACATTTTTATGATCGCCCTACGGCTTAGACATAGCGGTTTAGGGTCTAACCCGTCTGATCTGGTCTAACCATAACTTCATTTAATAATTTAAATTCGTTAGTATAATATATTCATTTAATAATTTAAATTCGTTAGTATAAATAGCTGTAAGACCTACAAAAGCTATTATGTTAATTTTTCTTTTTCAATGTCTTTATGTTATTGTATATATTTATGTTTTTGTATGTGTATATAGTATTTATATATTTATGTAAGTGTAGTTATATTGACTAATATTAAGTATATTTGTATGTAGATTTATTATTATTACAGTAATATCTAAAAACCGCACCCGGATCGTTCTCATCTCATCTCTTACATTCAAGGGTTTCTGGTAGAGATCTCTATTAGAGATAAGTTATCCTTAGTAAAC
Organism: Heliconius himera; assembly: GCA_021202915.1. Classification (NCBI taxonomy): domain Eukaryota; kingdom Metazoa; phylum Arthropoda; class Insecta; order Lepidoptera; family Nymphalidae; genus Heliconius; species Heliconius himera. The sequence goes on from JAJHJA010000216.1 coordinate 517,715, forward strand.
ATTCTTTCTGTTGTTATATGATTTCTGTACTTCCTTTCTTGTGTGGTATATAAATAAATGAAAAAAATAAAAACATTTTTATATATCCGTGTACAGAATGATAGGGGCTCATTCTTGTAGTAGACTCTTAAAGATATATCTTCTTTTAAGTGTCAAAGATATAATAATAAGTAGATAAACGTTTTAACAGTTATATCTAATCTTGACTAGATTTTTTTATATATTTTGCCACAAAATTATACCCTCATTGGCTTTCTTTGAAGCTTTGTTGTTTGAGAAAAAAATGTTGTTGGCTAACTAAATTAAGAACGAACTGTTTCAAAGGGTCTAGTCTTAACTCTTTTAAATACAAAAACTCTAGCGAGCGGGCATCAAACTCCCAGTCATCTTTATTTAGTAAGATTATGCCAACTGCGCCTTTACTTTACCTGCCCTGATAAGTTTGTACGTTGTCTATAAAAACAATGATTATATTATACTTAGATTGTATATAAATTAAATATTTGACGTCACCTTGATCCTTGGAATTATATTATTTTATTTTTCCTCCACGTGATAAAGGCGATATGTTCTATGCTATTGTATTAATATATCAAAGATTTAATTGAAAGATGGGTTGATTATTTATATTATTGTATTTTTATATTGCACGACACGCGTAGCCAACCATAAACGAGTGTTAGATGATTTTACTATATTCGAAGTGGGTTATGCATTTCGAATCAAGCGTGGTATAATGGGACAGCGCCTAAATGCAAATGCGATGGTTGTGGGTTCAATTCACACTCAAGGGAATTCATTATTTTCAATACTCCGCTCTGGTAAACAAAGATCGGCCGCCACTTAATATGTTGTAATAATGTCTTGAATTCGGTCACAAAAGCTAGAATCAAGTTTCTTGACTACTACCCAGCTGAGTGAAACTAAAAAAAGATGATTACGGATTACACCGACTTTTTTAAGCATTTTTTTTATATTGAAGGGAATTGAACGTACGACCTCTCATCTACAAACCATTCAATATAAAAAAAACATTCAGACAATTATACCTCACAAGCATGCATGAATATATACTGCACATAAAAGAACAACGAAAAATAATACTGAAAAATACACAAAAGAAAATACAAAATGTTAGAAAAATATTTAAAAAACACGTCTAAAAGTTTTCCCTCTTCACTTTGAATGGAGGCGAGGCTCTCACCGCGGTGTATGGAAACGTGACCAAGACTGACATTTTCTTAAGATCTCGGATAAAAGGTGGCACGCTATAAATAGAACCATATAATCGCGTTTTAATGAAATACCTTTTCACGTTAAGTTGAGGGCTATAAATTACAATATGTACATTTGTGTAGTAATATACTTTAGACTGTAAGGGCGGTGGTTGCAGGATCGATTCGCAGATGTAGTAATGGTCACAATTCTCCGCTGAAGAAAGTTTGGAAATGCGGGGGCGAAGAGTGTCTTAACACTAGGTTTTCTTTTCTTACTTTTCTTCAGAACTAGCAAACCGCCCGCGGCTTCGCCAGTATGTGCTACATAAATATTTATTATATCATCTGAATTACTTTCGCGATCTATGATCTAATAACATTATACATACATTAATAACATTAGAATTAGTAAAGACAATATGCATACGTTAAAAAATTCAGCCAAATTCAATTCAATTTCATAAAACACGTATTTTGTAGCGCGCAATTCTTTACAGTGACATAATTTTTTATTTTTGAACCGATTCAAATAAAACATGTTGAAGGAAGTTTGCCAAAATATAATAGTGAAAACTGGATTAAAATCGATTCAGCCGATTCTTTTATTGTGAACAAACTTATATATCGATGGTCCCAAGGTAAAGTATCTAAAGCGAAAACTCGCAATGTTTTTATCGTTCTTTTAAACTAGGTATTAAGAAGTGTAGTTTTAATATTTGTTTTGAAATATCTTTTTTAATTGTTATTTATGCGTTTTTTAAACTTGTATGTGATCGGAAACTACCCCTTTTAGTATTTCAAAACAGCAATAAGAGATACTTCCACTTTCCACTTTAAATACTTTACCTAGGGAACGTCCATGTCTTTCATGTACAGAGAACAATCAGTTACAATTTTACTATATATATAGATCAACTAAGTCAATAAAATCGATATATATATATATATATATATATATATATATATATATATATATATATATATATATATATATATATATATATATAGCTTATAAATAAAAAAAACTGTTTTCATATTTTTCACGTTTACGTCTTTATGATGCAGGATGAACGTGCGGTGTTTTAATCTTGGTAAGCATGCGTTCCTTAGGGAACTTACTCTTTTTTTTATATATAGCACTCAAAAATCGAATTCGTGACCTACTCCATACCAAACAACGCTAATTGTACACAAACATTTACACCCAAACATAGATGGTATAATTTCAGTTTGATATTTATTATTAGATACATTTATGAATACACATACAAGATGTGATACTTATAAAGAATCTTCTCGGTTCACGGTATAAAGACCTCGGGGTCAATGAATTTGTTCCGTACAAAAACATTCAATCCAAGTTTAATGATAACAAAAACTCTTTAGTGATTTTCATATATTCACTTTTTCATTCGTTGTCACTAAATTGTATAAAAATAATTAGATAAGAAAGGCAGCGATGGTTGTGGGTTCGATCCTACGACGCACAACGTTGAGTTCCGCAGTTCATCATGGAGTACCTCTAAAAGGTAGGAAACGGAGTGTCTTAACGCTAGATATACAGCTTATATGCGAGAAAATAAATAAGCATGTAGGTGTAAAAATAGATAGTATATAAGATGCTATTGTGGCCCAGTTGGAGCGCCATTATGGCGCCGTTAAAACGCCAGTGACATAATTTGGATACCAATAATAAAAACAGGGTGATTATATGTTAAATTGAATTTGATTATATTATGAATATCATGTATTTTATTAACTAATAGAATTAGACAATTGAAACTAGTACTACTACATACGCCAGAATAGCAATTTTAATCAGGTGTCATATGTGTTTTACTTAATTAGTGTCGATTGACCTATCTCTAACCTCGTATATACTGTTTCGTGGGAAAAATAGATCCTATGAAATTTATACAATTAAAATGTCTGGTGATTTAACACTGCTTTTTTCTTTCAATTTATTTTTTTATATTAACGTTGTATCTCGAAAACAGCATACCTTATGCATAGTAAACCTTAGTTAAGATACTCCTATCCCCACTTCAAAGATTCAGGGACATTACGCGTTGGGTGGCGGAACTAAACGCCGCGCGTTGTTCTGTCACTAGACTGAAGAAAGACTGAAGAACTAGATGTTAAATTAATCTATTTCACGAGTGTGAATAGTACCCTCAAGTCACAACCGTCGCGTTTATGTTCGATGGTTTGACTGCCTCAATTCATACTTGGATTAGATGGGATTATATGGGAGTAATAAAAGCGTATTTCCTATTACCAGATTAAACACCTAGCGCCGAAACTTCACAATGGGAGAACTTAAGCTATTTTCCTATAAAAGTTAAATATTTCTATAAAATTTATAACAATAAAAGAAAATATGTACGAATTTGAATATTAAATTGAGTAATCATACAAAAAATATTCTGGTTTAATCATCCACGCTACCTTTACCTATATAAGCTTTACGTTAACCTATTTAGGAACCTAACGTTCGTAAGGTTCCTAAATAGTTACCTATTATGGTTTACAAATATTTAATATAAAAACTCTTTTATAAACAAAAAACAAGGCAATAATACTAAAAAAAAAATACCTGAAAAGCGAACACAACGTAACCGGTCAAGTGGGGCTCGTGTAGAACGTCGTGCATTGATCGCAGCGTGGAGCCGAGGTACACGTTGATCACTTGAGCGGGCAACAAACCCAGCAGTGTTGCCAGGTGGTAGCCGCATCCTCGCACGTCGCTCACCTGTAGGAAAGGTTGGAATGAGTTTTGAAATATCTTTACATTCTATACTACTATACAGCTTCACGCTGTATCCCGCACACAGCAGGGTAGGCAGAGGGTACTTAGTGTTAAGACACTTCGTTCCCCACTTTCTGCCGTATTCTGGAGGCATTGCGTGTTGAGTGGCAGAAGTAACGCCGCGCTTTGCCCCGACACCAGAGCGAACAAATGGAAATATAAATTTAAGTAAATATTTCATCTCCTGGAGTGGGGATCGAATCCACAACCAGTCGGTTTTACAGTCACACTTTGTGCCCCTGCGCCTACTACTATACTGATGATATAAAACGGAATAGACCGCTATTAGGATGAAGACGCAAAACTTAGGAACAATTGATTGAGTGAGGATTTTTGTGTTGGCTAGTCCATACGTCGGAAAGATATAGTAAATAGCTATGCATGCTAGTCTACATTACCCTCACGGGCACTCGGGTACTTATAATGGGTCATACACAACGCTTAGACATTTCTATTTTATCACAGGAGCGAATCCGCAGTTAAATATTAATATTTATTATAAATCAACAAAGTAAAATTCCGACTAAGTCAGGAGCAAGCAAAAGTTTAGTTCGTCCGTTCTATTTTACCCATAGTGGGAAAAATTGTGATTAGATTTGAGAAAGAGAGTAATTCTTAATAGCCTTTCTAAATTTTAGTACATATTGCGACATCAAGATCTTGATATTTATAAATGTCGCTTCACCTTTTCCTCCATAGCAGAAGAGGCAGAGGGAACCTAATGTAACACACCTTTTTCGCCCAATTGTCGCACAATTATCGTTCATTTTGTTTTAGAATTAAAAATACAATTCACATTCGTTTCACGTTCCTTCATTTTTTCCAAACATAAATTATGAAAAACTTGTATATAAAAACAAAACAACCTACAATTATTACGCTCCACATAACCTCCATTAACTGGCTTATAATTAAAATAATCTTCACAATAAAACATCACGCGAAGAATTTGCATTTTAAATACATACATATAAACACAAGCAGTAGTATAAACGTTGAAAATAGTGCTTGAAGACGGAAAACTCATAAATATTACTAAAATAACCTAACATAGGAAAGCGGTGGCAATTACTTTCTTATATTACTTTACTTTTTTTATTTTCAGCTTCACGCTGAATCCCGCATACAGCAGGGTAGGCCGAGGGAACCTAGTGTTAAGACACTCCGTTCCCAATTTCCGCCGATTTCATCAATCACTGTGCTTTGAGTGGTTGAACTCAGTGCGGCTTTGGTAGCAAGAGCGAAGAAATTAAATTATTGATAAATAATAATTCATCCTCCAAAGTGGGAATCGAACCCATAACCTTCGCGTTTGCAGTCACACCATTGTGCCAACAGACCACGACGGCCTCACATTAACTTTAACTTCTAACTAAATTGTATGACACGTCACGCTACTCCTCCATACCTAAGGAAGACAATTAAATTGTTAAAACGTCAATCTCATCGTCAGTTTAAAGAAACAATGAAAGTCATGTCGGCGATGTCTAATTTGATTTCCGGTTGGCATGGCATAAACCACCGCATAGTAACAGCCTTGTAAGTTGTATTTAACTTTGATATTTAATTGTAAATTAAAATTGAAAATTTTAAAAAATATTATTGATAGGTCAATCAAGGTCTTCCTCTCTTACCGCTCACTTTTTCTTAATATGTTTATTTTGCCATTCTTTCACCACTCATTCGTTCCACGTGCCCAAACCACCTCAGCATGTGAAGGACGTGTTTCCTTCTCACCGTGACATTTTTGCTAGTTAATCCAAATTTTAAAGACGCAACGGATTTTATGTCTTTACTTACTAATTGATGATGAAGGTTTATATGTATAATGCATACAAATTGTCTTAGAATTAGAGATGATAATGAGATCCACGCGGGCGGAGCAAGGGCGAGCATGTAGATATATATAAAGTACTCAACTGTACTAATTACTATATATATTCATATAATACTAAAAATATTTTTGATTATTCTTTAACTGTTTCTATTACGTAATAAAATTCTCTGCAACAGCTTACAAACGAATGGAATTTCACTCTTCACAAACGAGGTATTCTGTTAATTAGACGTGTAATTGAGGAATTGACGGAACGTATAAATGGTTATTATTAGTGAATAATTTATACTTGTAACAAACACACCTATTACATATTTATAAAACAAAATGGATAGTGTCCACGCGATTAGTGCAAGGTGGCTTCCTCGTACTGGTTAAACAAAATCCGGCGTTGAGTTCCGTCACTGAACACGCAGGGTGTAAACTCCGATACACACTCTCAATAAGGCTGGTGCATACCGTGCTCTTGTTCCATGCACCAGCACGAGAGTGAGGAGGAAGGCTTTTGTCGTCTTTCCTTGGCTCGCTTGGCTGTCGCTCTGCGTTGTGTCGATTATTGGACGTTCGAGTCAGTAATGTTGGATAACTGAATAAATTGAGTGTGGATAGCAAGCATTCCTACAGATAATAAGTGCCAAAACTCATAAGAGCTCATAAGACCATTAAACGGGAGAAATCCCGCAGATACTGCTATGCTATGCTAGGGTAAACAAAACCTAGTGTTAAGACACTCCGTTCCTGACTTTCCGTAAAAAAAATCGATATTATGAGTTGAATCGCAGAAATCAACGCCGCGCTTGGCCTTGTTATGGAGGGAAGAAATGAAAATATTAAAGAGTTCATTCCCCGAGTGGGAGTCAACCCTACAATTGTCGCGTTTAGTGTCAGTGCCACTGCGGCGCAGTGTGGCGGCAACGGCCGCAATTCATATATCGAAGATAAATAAAAAGTATACAAAAAAAAATTTGTCAAAGTGTTGTCAAACTAACCAGAGGTCGCAACTTCTATTCATGCGTGAGGCTCTCTCAGTTTTGCATTATACACAAGAGAGACGTTCGACCCTGATCTGGTTAGGAATATCGAACTGTTCTATAATTAAAATGTTTCAGCAATTTGTTATTGGCATATTATTAATATTATTCATTAATTTGTCTAATAAACGGCAAAAAAATAATTTAAACCCATTACGTTTAAATTCAAGACTCAGACCGAAGTCCGAAGACCAACTGTCCAAAAGAGGCGTGGATTCATGTTTCACATTCAAAATTCTTACATTTTTCTAAACATTATTGTAATTATGATACATTATATGAAAATAGTGATTAAACACTTTTTAATGCACTATTATAAAGATTTTTCAACGTACCAATTCAAAGTTGGTATAGATTCTAAAATTAGCTTGATCATCAGGACATTTCAAAAATCGATCTCTAGACCTAAATGGTACAGACATCTATTTTGCTTAGTGACAGTATATACCTAAAGATATTTGTATAGATCTCATCTTTAACCTTGAGATAAGTTACGCTTTTTGTAGTAACAGAAACACAAGGTTTTTATTTACCATATTGAAGACATATTCTTCAATATGGTAATTACAGTTCTTGTGTTGTATTTTGCATATTATACAATTTAATTTCAGTTTCTTACGCAGTCATTTGAAATCTCTTAGATAAAACCAAAAATTCTTTCGGAGAGTAAAAATAAAGATTTAGTGTTAAGACACTCCGTCCTTTGCTTTCCAGTCTTAAATTTGCTGGTGAGTGGTGGAACTTAACGCCGCGATTTGTCGCCTTTATCCTCCCATCAAATCAATTTTTTTATGTTTATATTTAAACCTACTAAATTTATTTAAAACTCGTTGAAAAATTAAGGAACACTAGGTTTTTCCGCCTACCCTACTATATGCGGGATACAGCTTGAAGCATTCTCGGTAATGTGGCTTCAATATAATTTAATTTTTAACATGAAATATATTAATAACGTTATGTAAGAAGTTAAAAATGTTCAATTTCACAAATATTTTGTTAGTAAACTGAGATGACGCTGAAAATATTTTCTAATACCGAGTGTTTACATAAAAATATTACAGTTAGTCATCTTGAAAGAATTTTATTTTAAATCTGCTCGTAAACATGTATGTTTATGTATATATTTTTAGTGTTCCTCAGCAGAATGGCGAAAAATGTAATTCCTTTATAATCGTAATGTCTGTCTGTCTGTTCATTTTAATATTATGTAATGTAGTTTACCATGATTGCGGTATTTAAAAAGGAAAACCAAAATGTTAACATTTGAAAGCTTTCAATATCTAAAAGATATATCAAGAGATTCAATTAAAACAATTATTTATTATGCATATAAGTATAAAATTATTAAGAAGAATTGTATCTTAAGCCGTCGTGGCGCAGCGGCTGAGTGTAAACGCGACGATTGTTAATTCGATTCCCTCACGGGGTAGTGAATTGTTTAATTTTTTTCGCTCTGGTAACAAAAGAAAGCGCTACGTTTAGTTCCGCCGCTCTACATAGAATATCTCTACATAACCTTAACAGTAACTTCTCTCAAATACTGCATCAAGCTAAAAACGCCTAAGTAAATAGTATAAGTAAACAGTCATCATGAGTTTAATAAAGAATAAAATATCCATAGGCCCTACCTCTCTGAATCACTTTACAATCATCAATTAAATTTACAAGCATAATCTTTATTATGCTTCCTTGATTTCGCATATAATAATATGTTTATCTTTATAAACATATTATTATATGCGAAATCAAGAAATACCTTTCTTAATCCAATCTTATCTGTATACTAATTTCTTAAGTACTTATTACATTTTAATCAGTCATCGTTCAAGTTCTAAATCATTTATCTAGCTGTTGTACTTACATTAGTACTTAATAATAAAATTGTTAGATACTATGGTACTCTGAATTTGGCTACTCTCTTTTCTCAATATAATTCTGTTAAAAAGCCATGAGGCTACGCGTAGGGGTACAAACAGGTTGTGGGTTTGTTTCCCACTCGAAAAAGAGAAATATTTTATATTTTCATTTCTTCGCTCTAGTAACTATTTGCGGGATACAGTGTGATATTTAAAAAAAAACATTACTTTTTTATTATTTTTGCTTAACACTACAGACACTCGCGGTCCGTACCTTTTTGGACGACATATACTAAAAGTATAGGCTTAGCACTAGACATAATTCCTAAGAGAGTTCAGATATTGGAATTGTCTTTTTTGTAATTATTTTAATGCTATAATATAATTTTTTGAAGCCAGTCGTGGCGCAGCGGCACGAGGTGTGACTGCAAAACAGGAGGAGGAGAAATATTTACTTAAATTTATATTTCCATTTCTTCGCTCTGGTGTCGAGGTTAAGCGCGGCGTTGAGTTCTGCCACTCAACACGCAATGCCTCCAGAATTTGCAGAAAGTGGGGAACGGAGTGTCTTAACACTAGGTTCCCTCTGCCTACCCTGCTGTGTGCGGGATACAGCGTGAAGCTAATTTATTTAATTTATTTTTATCTCTATATATAATAAGACAGTAAAAATATTTTGTCTGTACATTTAGTAATTTTGACTGAAATGGATAGAGGGACACTTAAAAAGACTAATAGAAAGCAAAAAGATTTTTTTTTAATTTCTTGTCTGTCTGTCTGTCTGTCTGTCGACATATTGTTGTCCGCATTTTTCTCTGAAACTACTGAACCGATTTACTTGAAAATTTCACCAATTGCTTTGTTTTAACTCAATTTAGGTTCTAAAGTTTGGTTCATCAAAATCGGTTCATTAAAAAAAAAGTTATCGTCATTTGAATGAACTCAAGGCATTAGCTTGCCAGCGAATGTTATATAGAAATCGCGCTGGTATGACCCTGGCTAAAGAATGACGTTCGAAACGTTAATTTAAACTTTATATTTGTTTGTCATTCTATTATAGGGTGTGAGGCCAGTCGTGGCGCAGCGGCACGAGGTGTGACTGCAAAACCGACTGGTTGTGGGTTCGATCCCCACTCGAGGAGATGAAGTATTTACTTAAATTTATATTTCCATTTCTTCGCTCTGGTGTCGAGGTTAAGCGCGGCGTTGAGTTCTGCCACTCAACAAGCAATGCCTCCAGAATTCGGCAGAAAGTGGGGAACGGAGTGTCTTAACACTAGGTTCCCTCTGCCTACCCTGCTATGTGCGGGATACAGCGTGAAGCTGATTTATTTATTTTAAGTAAGCAAAATTGAATTGTTAGTAGAGATTACCTTCATAAATCATAACAGTGAAGTTTAAATCGTAATTAATTCAACACAGAGATAAAGAACGATTTGATCTTCAAAGAAATATCAAGTAAATACATAGATTTTTTGGTTCGTTCGTTCGTTTGAAATAAATCTATATAAAAATGCCTAAAAACATCCTTTCTACGTGTACTGTGTAATAACTATATATTTACCAATTATTCATTTATCTAATAATATGCAAACAGGAGTTAATATGCAAACATTACAGTTATTTTACAAAGAATATTATGAATCCTTAACCAAATCAATAATTTTACATTTAAGGCTGTTTCTGAAGCAGTACATTAAATTATTAAGTGACGTCAGCACATTTAACAGAGCGTTAAAAAACATAACATAGGTAAAAAGAACGTAATGTTACAAAAATATATATATATAATAAATAATTAGCTTTATGTATATTTTATGAATATCAAATATCGACATTGGTCATATTTTTTAGTTCGAAACAATCAAAAATTCTTACAGAAGTTACGATAATGTCGTAAAAAAATCATAATAGAATATTACAGATTAAAGTAACAAAAAATCATATTAGAAGTCATTATAGTTGTCTTTATATTATATATGTTGTTGTATGTTGTCTTTATATTTGTTTGTCATTCTATTATAGGGTGTGAGGCCAGTCGTGGCGCAGCGGCACGAGGTGTGACTGCAAAACCGACTGGTGTGGGTTCGATCCCCACTCGAGGAGATGAAATATTTACTTAAATTTATATTTCCATTTCTTCGCTCTGGTGTCAAGGTTAAGCGCGGCGTTGAGTTCTGCCACTCAACACGCAATGCCTCCAGAATTCGGCAGAAAGTGGGGAACGGAGTGTCTTAACACTAGGTTCCCTCTGCCTACTCTGCTGTGTGCGGAATACAGCGTGAAGCTGATTTATTTATTTATTTTATGATAGTTGTCAATCAATTCTGCTTATTAAATAATCATGTATTTTAAGCGGGCGAAGCCGTGGGCGGGCCGCTAGTTCTATAATATAATTATCTCTATTCATCGTTTACGCTCATTTGAAACATTCATAGTCGCCAAATTTGGAGTACGTGTGAAAAATAAGTCAACCAATATACTCGAAACCGTTCGAAATGTTATTATAAATACGCAGTAAAAAAAATTACACAAAAATATATTTAAAATTATTAATTGCATTCAAATATTATACAATTTAGATGTTCAAGTCCAAATCTTGAACAAGAAGCTGCAGCCATGAGCTAGTGAGATGTAACAATCGATGTAGTGAAGAAGGTTAATGTCGTATGTACTTGCCAAGTAAGCTGATTATCTCTGCGCAGTACGAGCCATTGTTCTTGGCTATCACTAATATGGAGCAATGCGTTAAATTGCGTAAGGTGCTTATTTGAATTTTTTTTCTGTATAGCAGGGTAGGCAGAGGGAACCTAGTATTATGACACCCACTTCACCAAGCTTCCGCTCATTTTTCGAGACATTGCATGTTGGGTGGCGTAATTCAACGTCGCGCTTTGTTTTTTTAGAATGGCGAGGAAATGGAAATAATTCGTTTCCCTGATTGTTAATCGAACTCACAACCGTCGTGTTTGCAGTCAAACGCATAGTTGAGTAGAGAAAGAGAACCTTACGTTGCAAGTGGGACACTGTTTTACAATTCCGCCCGAATTTAAAACAGTGTGTTGAGTAGCGATACTCAACGCCACTCTTGTTGAAAGTAATTTATTCTATCGTATGGAGATAGAACCCACAAATATCGCTTTTTCAAGCATATACCGTTCCACTGAGCCATAATGGCCTCGAGGTTTGTTATATTATTTTATTCGATATAATATACTTTACAACAAGTTTTCAACAAGCTTACTTCAAGGGAATACAAAAGCGTAGAGGATTGAGTAATAAGGAGACAGAACGTCTGGCGCCACAGTCCTATACTTATCCAAATAAAATCAACCAATAAACTAAACTAAGTTGCGATTGCACAAAATAAATAAACGAATGAATATAATACTTTTTTAGTATAATATAATTATTGTATATACAGATTAAAGGTCAGTTGTGGCGCAGGGGCACAACCGGGCGACTGTAAACGCGTCATGTTATGGGTTCTATACCCACTCAAGGAAATGAAATGTATAAAATTTTAATTTTTCCGATCTGGTGTTAAGGCAAAGCACAGGGTTGAGTTTCGTCACTAACAACAAGCAATGCCTCCAGAATTTGGTGAAAAGTGGAGAACGGAGTGTCTTAACTAGGTTCATTCTGGCTAACCTTTTTCGCGAGAAAAAATTTGAGGCTGACAGGCTTAAATTGCTTTTTAATAATAACAGCCATACATATTATAAACCATTTATTCCTATTTATTGTACTTAAAATAAACTAAATAAGTGGCTCTGCTAGAGTTACACGGTACACTCCACTCGTTACAATCGATAATCTACAAATAGATTAGTTAGACTCATCTTTTATTGCACGCTTATAAGATGCTAAAAATATAACGTAACCTAAAATAGATTATTATCACAATAACAAAAACAACGATTATTAATAACATGTTATTCGAATAACTAATAAAAGCACTTTTTTTTTGTTAAATATATTTTACATAATATGTAGTGTACCTACATTTTCTTAGTTATATTTTTTAAACCTTACACATTCCTAGTATTTTGTGCTGTATTGTGTTGTAATAAGAGATTTTTTTTTTCATCACACTGTATATAGCACATATCAAAATAGACAGAGGGAACCTGAGAACCTAGTTTTAAGTCAGTCCTCAAAAAAATGTATAATATGAACGCAGCGAGACCGCGGCTCTTGTAAACCGTCCAAATTGTAGTTTTCAAGAGATATTTTCCAAAAGGTACTTATTTGAAACATGTTACTTTTATCTTCCTAATAACTTTTACGTTTTTCTATTACATTACAATAAGTATTATTATAATAAATAAGTGGTTTCTTAATGATCGATCGAAACATTTGTGTAGATTTCAATTGACCTCGAGGATTTTTTATGATACACTAAGTTTTCACCATTTTAAACTAAAAATATACATCATCAGTACACATTAAAATGGAGAAATCCATAATAAATAGAATTATAATAATAAATAGAATTACATAATAAATTTAATTATGTACTTATAAAGAAATTTGGGCACCAATCAAACTGGAAAAACATCTAAAAAAAATTTTTTACTCAAATGGGGATTGAAGTAACAACCATCATCGTTCAGTCGGACATTTTAAATTTAATATTTTTATGATTTAAAATAAAATGTATAACTGCTATTACTTATATAATTTTAATACAGCATTGTTCTTTATTTAGTTACCTTTATTATTGATTGTCATTTAGCTCTCACGTTCTGAGTAACATGTCCTTGTTGTCCATTACCGCTTAAGCGGGTGTCTTTTTATTTGCTAACCCGCATAAAGCAGAATACATAAATAGAATTTAGTGTCAAGACACGCTTTCCACGTTGTTGAATGGCGGAAGTCAACGCCGCCCACTGCCTTGCCAAAGCGAGAAAGAAAATAAATAATTTTTTCCCCTGGAAGGAAATCGAAGCCATTGCGATTACAGACTGGCGATGTACCATTGTACTACAACGGCCGTAACGTAAATGTTGACATAGTATATAATAGAATGGAATTATATGCCTGCTATATAGTAGCCAAGTCGTGATGCAACTCAAAGGGCAGGTCTGGTGAGATCCAGCTTAGATCCGATTTTCACCTGTCACAGCATCATACGTAGGTACTCTCAGTACAAAGAGTTTGCAATTGTTGATTCAAGTATAAACTAGTATTACTAGTGTTTTATTTAAAAACTTAGCCGCCCTAGATTGTTTAGGTGGCAAACGTTATTTTCTATTAAAAAAACTACTATATATTTAGGCTACCCAATTTTTTCTTCTTTCTTAGTTATGATCTTTTTTATAATTCAATACATTCATTAAAAGATGTTGCAAAAATACGAATTTGTACAATTACATTTTAATTAAAGGACATTTACTAAAATTGCCTTTATGTATTACATTGAGGGCCAAAAATACAGACAACAATACCGTAAGAGAAAATAGTAGAGAACGGAATTTCTTAACACTAGGGAACCTAGTGTTAGGACTGCCTATCCTACTGCGTGCGGGATTCAGCGTGAAGCTGATTTTATATACAAATTGGTTGCAACTTTCTCTATATTATTAGAAATCATTATATATTTCATCTAAAGCTAAACACACCGTAGAGAAGCCTATGAAAATCGTATTTAGCAGGTGAAGCCTTGGTAGGTCACTAGTAAAAGTGTAAAAATAAAACGTAAACATACATGACGTCAGCGACTGAAGTAATAATATAAAAACATGTGTACAACATAGTTATCGGAAAATAACTAGGTATACTCAGAAGCGTCAGATCATTTTGAAATTGTGATCTATATTTATAGTTTTGATTATATGTATTCGTGTACGTTGTATAATATATGAACTTATATGTATTATTTTGTTTTTTTTTAGTTTCACGTCGTATCCCGCGTACAGGGAGGAGTCAGAGGGAACCTAGTTTCAAGACACTTCGTTTCCCAATTTTCGAAGTATTGCATATTGAGGGGATTAATTTAACGCCACGCTTTGTTACCAGAGTAAGGAAGTGGGAAAAATAAAAAAAACTTCCTCGTGAGGGAATCGAACCAACAGCCGCTACGTTTGCAGTCAGACGCTGTGCTGCAGCGCCACGACGGCCTTTTTCTGGATAGATTATATTAAGACAATATGTATAAATAATGAATATGATTGTGTCTATATCTTCTGTGAGTATTGTGCGTGGTGTACAATTTTATCCATTTTCCGTCATATTCTCTACTCTCTTTCCTTGAAGTAATATTTAAAATTGAAACGAATAGCTTTTCGTTAGTACAGTAAGTGCATCCACGTCCTAACTTTGGGTCAATGTGTATAATAAGTTAGATATAAATAATCAAGTTATAACTATTTTTCTAGAACTCCTTATTTTGTGAATTCCAAGATTTTCAACGAAAGTAACAGTCATAAATATTACAAAAAAAATATCTTCATATTTCATATCTTTCACCTTTGTTGTTTTATTACCTGTGAGAAAGTGTGTGTCTTAATACTAGGTTCCCTCTGCCTACCCTGCTGTGTGCGGGATACAGCGTGAAGATAAGATTTTTTTTAAAGTAAAAAAATATTTTAATATGTAAAACATTTTCTTGAGTAGAGATCGTACCTACAACCAGCCAGTCTACAAAACCAATGCGCCACGATACCGTCCTTGGCTGGTGACTCTTAGATGTACGTTTGACCTCATCTAATTAAACACAAGCATTATCTCGTAAGTGGCCGTAAAACAATGAAGCGCTCCTCACATCTTATCAACGTGTCTTAGTTTCTTATTTCATGTATGTTGATAAAAATTGAGATCGAAGTGATTTTCTCTTACATTATAATCAAGATAATAATTATGCGGCTGAGGGAACCAAATGTTAAGACACGCTACATGTTGAGTAGTGGTGATTAAGACCGCGTTTATCTTGTTTGTTGTGATTAATTCCCTCAACTGGGCATCTAACCCACAACCGTTGTGTTTGTAAACGATGAGACTGCGTCACCAGTCACGACACACGTATATTACATTACACTAATGTTTATTTTTAAATCGTCCATATTTAAAAATAATTTGTTCCGAGTAAAAATGTAATATTAAATTTTAAAAGCCAGTATAAAGATTTCAGTAAACTTTGTTTAAAATGATACCGCCGTTTTAATCGGCGCAATAGTTTCTGTGGATTCAGACATCGTTGCATTTAAAAAGTAGTTGACTCTTCACGTTGAGTTCTTGCCAAGTTAATCTTTTTCAGTGAAAAAAAAAATATTTTCATGTACTAGTTAGCTGATTTTTTTATTAGATTTATAAGTTTTATATTTATTCTTTTATTAATAAAAAAATATAGTAAGTTACAAAATGTGTTTTTTAGTTTCACGCTGTATTCCACACATAGCAGGATAGGGAGAGGGAACCTAGTGACAAGATACTCGTTGCCCGAATAAGACACATTCGTTCTCCACTTTCCGCCAAATTCTTGAAGCGGAACTCAACGCTACATTTTGCCACAAAATCAAAATATTAAAAAGTTCGTTCACCCGAGTGGGAATCGAATCCACATTCTGAACAGCCAGGCCACGACGGCCTCAAGTTTTGGTATCAATACTTATAATAAAATTGTAACGGACCAGTGTCTGTATATGGAAGATATATGTATGACAAAAAATGTTATTGGGACCTTTATTAATGTAGTCCTAAACAATGATTTATTAAATTTTTGTGTTTTTGTCTGTACGATTGTTATCGCTAATCTCAGAATCTGCCTAACCGATTTAAATGCGGTTTTAACTTTCACAAACACAATATATAGGGTTTGTTTTATTACAATCTGTTCATAAATAAAAAAGTAATATCAATTTACAGTACTTAGTTCGACAAATTTGCTAATTGCTATAACAGTTACACAACTGTTTTACTAAATTGGCTGAATCTTTAGCTTTCAATTTGTATAATAGTAAAAACACCGAAATATCAAGATTTGGATTGGGATCGGAGATGTGGGTTCAGTCCCACTCGGGGAAATGATTTATAATTTAATTAATATTTTAAGGCCAGTCATCACACTTTGTGCCCCTGCGCCATGACGCGACTGGTTGTGGGTTCGATCCTCACTCGAGGAAATAAAATATTTATTTTAATTTTTATTTTCTTCCCTCTAGTGTTGGTGCGGCATTGAGTTCCGCCACTCAACACGCAATGCTTCCAGAATTCGGCTGAAAATGAGAATTCCGTTTCTCTTCTTAACACTCGGTTCCCTCTGTCTACCCTATGTGTGTTGTGTGCGGGATGCAGCGCGAAGCTGATTTGGTTAAATATCTTAATTTCTTCGCTTTGGTAACAAGGCGATGGGTCGGTCGGGTTAATTTTTAGAAATAAAAGGTAAAAATTGCGCGGAAAGTGGGAAAAACAGTGTAAGACACTGTTTTTCCCACTCTCACACTCTCACACTGAATTCCCTCTACATCTTCTGCTGTATGCGGAATATTAATATATAACATATTTAATATCCCGCATATAGCTATATATAATAGCTGAAATTACTGTTTACATACATTTATACATATAAATTAAATTAAATATATGTATAGATAAAATTAAAGAGTCTGTCTTTGATGTCATCATAACTGTTTTTTAAGTGCATATTGTATTTACACGATACCAAAATACAATTAAAAATTTTATCATTTTTGTCTGTCTCTCTGTTTACAGGCTCGCCTCCGGACCAGCTGAACCGATGTTATGGGACTAATACTGAAAGATAGAGGGGTTGTGGAGCAACATACAGGCTATTTTGATACAATAAAAAAGTTATATCAATTTAAAGTATGTTGTTTGACAAAATTGCTACTTCCTGAAAGAGTTATTTTATACAACTGTTATATTGAATTGGCCAAATCTTTTCAATGTTGTGTTGTTTGATATTGTTTGTAATTTATTATTTGTATAATGATAGAGAAATTCTTGAAATCTCGGTCTATTTTATCATAGTATAATCTCGAATACGATTATAAAATAGATCGAGATTTCAAGATTTAAGATTCTCCAATGTAAGGTGATGCCCTCTCAAGCATCCAATTTTCAGAAATTTCTCAATGAGAAATATATATTTGTGTAGCAATATATAGTCTAACCCGAACTTTTTCCGAAATCGGAATTTAAGTAGAAAAAACTACGTTTGTTGTTTGCGCGCAATTATGGTTTTAGGTAAACCATAACTGCGCTAGATAGATGTGAAATAACTAAACATTTTACTATTAAATACGATAATAAAATCAGTGCCCAAAACACTTAAATTACGATTTATTTAATGCATTCATTTTTAGGGTTTTAAGGTACAAAAAGAATAAAATCGGAATCCTTATAGCATCGCTTTGTTGTCCGACAGATCACGTTAAGGTATCAACCTGAAATTAATATCAGATATTCAGGTTTAGAGTTCCTTGGAGCACAGACATAAAGCTTCTAATACAACACAGTCAAAAGATATGAGCATCTACGTATCGTTTACTTCATTTTTCATGAAGTGCTCCGCGTAATCAAAACCTATAGTGTACTTCCTGCAAACCTACAGTTACGAAATTTAGGACGAAGTAAGATCTTACAAAAGTAAAAATTTATTTATATTTCATTAAAAAACCATTAGAAACCTTTATTTGTAGTGTGAAATGATTCATACTAAATAATTTATATGCCCGCAAATTTAAGTTTCTTTTTCTTGATTCGCCGCATCATCATGCTAAAAAGTATTTCCCGATCAAAATACTGAAATACACAGAACCCTCTGTGGAGAAGTCCGACTCGCGCTTGGTTAGTTTTTTTCTTAAATATATTAAAATAAACATTTGTATATTTCAAGCAGACGTAGCCGCACGGGGACCGCTCGTTTTAAATAAAATGAATAATGGAAATAAAAATTAAATGCTTATTGCGGTTAATAATTATTAATTGCTGACGTCAAAAAGGCGCTTTCGTGACAAAAAATATAGCACTTCGAGCATGCGATAAAGTTGTTTTTTTTTTTAATCATTTTATTATAACAAAGGTAGACAAAGATCACTTAGTGTTGAGACTTTGGTTTCTTAATTTTTCTTGATTACGTGTTAAATGACGAAAGTTAATGCAGCTCTTTATGGTACTAAATTAAGGAAATAAAAATAATTCACATTATAAAATATTTCCTCTGGTTGGGTCATACAATTATTAAGTACAATATTATACTGTTAGCCAAGTCGTGTAAAGGAGGGTAGATGTCTATAACACTTGCTTTTATAAGCAATGGAAATGTATCAATTGAGGCAGTTGCTTACAGTCAATGGCCCTTATTGGAATGAAACTCGTGTAAAGTATTATTATTGGGTGACATATAACTTATTGCAATTACGTAGAATCTCTTTCCGAATAATTTAGAAACATATAGACAATATACTATACTATACTAACTTCACGCTTTATCCCTAGCGGGGTAGTCAGAGAGAACGGAGCGCCAAACGCTACGGTCTATATGTAGTATGTATTTTTATATTGTTTTTTAAAAAAACGTTAACCCCTCCCGATTTCAAACTATATCATATCATGGTTGCTTTCGAAAAAGTTTTTCATAGCTTCAATCTTCTGTAGATTTGAGTATTTGATATAAATTTCAGCTTGATACCTCCACACGTTCTTGAGAAAAAGGGTCTTGACAGAAGGACGGACGGACATACAAAGTGATCCTATAAGGGTTCCGTTTTTTCTTCCGAGGTACGGAACCCTAAAAAGACATACAAATAAAGATTAACTTAATTTATGTTTTTTACTTCTAATCTTTTCCTTGGTCCTATACTGAATAATTAAGTAGTTTTACGTCTAACCATAAATTCACCTTGAAATGTGTGTAAATTATTAAGAAAGCTTAACATGGTATTTTCAGTGACCTTTTAGTAAGTGAAGGGTTACTTGTTTCATGGAATAAGTAATGAGTTACATGCTTTTTATGACCAATTTACTATTCCTGTAATATACTTGGAAAACTAAGTAGTTACAAAAAACATTTGAAGCATTTATATATATGTAAATTTAGCTTGAACTATGTTCATATAAATATATATATACACACACAGATATATATTTCAATATGTTCAGTGTATAAAGCTATTATGGTGAAGTGGGGTGGCATCTGATTGTAAATGTAATGATTGTGAGTTCAATCCTCAGTTTGAGATGAATTAGTTACATTTCCCAGTCGCAGTTGATGCAATACAGCATTGAGTTCTGCTATTCAACTTGCAATGTCTTGAAAATTGAGCATGTAATGGGGAGCAGATTCGCTTGAGTCTATGTTCTCAGTCTATCCTGTTAATAATTTAGTTATAAAATAAAATTAATTTAATTAACAGCATACAAGTTTAGTAGATTAATTACAACATAATTACTGTTGGTTGTTGTGGTTTTTTGTACATTACTACTTTAGTTATTACTCTGCAAGATTTAATAGAAAAAGATAGAATAAGATGCCATATTATACGCATCAAAAAAAAAAAAAAATTTTATAACATTGTCACAATTTACTCTCTTTTCTATCATATGTATTTTTTGACATTCATTCAAGAAACTTAATACTGCATTTTATTTTTTATTAAATGAAAGTGACAACAACATTAATTTAATGTCTGATATTATCACTGAATTCAATTTAATGGCTCTTTACATTAGGATTCCAGTACTGTTGACTTTGTATTACTGGTTATAGGATTGAATGGAGACATTTATGTAAAAGGCCCAAACTATTACAATTTCACTTGTCTGGTCATTTAAAAAAGTATTTGTTTACATATTACAGGATTATTGTAGTCATATAGAATATATTATACTTTTAGATATTTAGGGAATTAATATAGCTTTAATATGTAAAAAATCATGACTGGTAAGTTTTTTTATTATCTACAAACAACATATTTTGTATTAAGACATAATTGGTATTATTCAACTTACTGCAAATATTGTGTTTTGAAGCCCAAATGGAATCGGCGTTAATCTTGCAAAAAACACGATTTTAAAAGCCTGGGGTCCAGAGATCACTTTAAGGAGGGCTCTCGCTGTATCGTTTTTAAGAAGCCGGTCAAGAGGCAAGTATCCTCTCAGCATTTTCAACGTAAAGTGCGCTACTGCCACGCCAAAATTTGCACTCACGACTACAGTACCCAAACCTTTTAAAATGCCGAACAAATAACCACTCGTTATTATTAACACTAGGTACCCAATAGTCACTGGGAAACTCACGATTAAAAATAATCCCATAAATAATAAAAATATTATTTTCGGATCTTGTGCGTCGACCCAGAATAATATAGTCTTCAGGTATTCTTTAAAGAAATATAACACTAACACTAAACACGTTAGTAATAATATTGAAATAGCAATATTAAATAAATAACTGTATGTCGTCCTGTTGTTTATTTTAGCCCATAAACTTTTCTTCCTCGTTACCGCCGTAGGATCGGCTTGACCGTCTTCAACGTCCACTATTTCCATATTTTTATTTTATTGACAAGGCAAGCTCGAGTTATTTGACGGTGCACCGAATATATGCGAATAGAATAGACTATCATTCGCCATGGCCTACTTTCCGCTACTGTTTATTTCGACACGGGATAAAAATCAAGATTGAGCGCTTGTGACGACCGTAACGATTGTGACATGACATTTGGTGTTGCCAGTTGCTAAATACCATTATTAATATATTATTATTATAACAATAACTTTGTAAAATACTATTATTATTATTGGTCTATGATTTTGACAAGGATATAAGACACAAATGTACTATTGAAATATTGTAAATCTTCAAAATGTAATCATGAGTGTTTATGAATTTAATTGTTTTATTTTATTAAAAAAATACATGTACATGCCTCTTGTATTTTGAAATACTGATTAGGAGAAAAAGATTGATATATATTGTTAAGAAATACTTAATAATATATATCGATGTTTTTCTCATATACATTTTTAGAATAAAGAAACAAAATAAAAAGAAAATGATAAGGCTTATTTTATATAAAAATATACTTTTAAAAGATTATTATATAAATTATTTTTTGTAACAAGCAAACAAAAAACTGCAATTTATCTATATTATATACCTTGTAAGATCTTTGATATATATTTTCATGAATTTGATGACCACATTATAATTTTAATTTTAATACGAATTACGATTTGTCACTGTCAAAATATCGTCTTCCACGACGATTCTCGTCCCAGGTTTAAGTTATTACAGGATCTCGCATGGTTAAGCTTTTTTTAATCGCAGATATCCTGCGATAACACAATTTCTTTTTGAAAATAAATTAATATTTTGTGTGTCATAAGTTATTAACTTAGTAACAAGTACAGTAAGAACCTA
The DNA here is from genome assembly GCA_021202915.1 of Heliconius himera. Taxonomy (NCBI): domain Eukaryota; kingdom Metazoa; phylum Arthropoda; class Insecta; order Lepidoptera; family Nymphalidae; genus Heliconius; species Heliconius himera. The sequence goes on from JAJHJA010000216.1 coordinate 539,852, forward strand.
ACCATGCCGCCGAAAAAAGCTGGCAATGCAGCCAGCAAGAAGACAGAACAGAAGAAGAAGGAGAAAGTTATAGAAGTAAGTTTAAAGTTTTATAAATAAGAAACTGTTTTTCTAAGTAATATGGGAGTTGTACTATACTCAATATTTAAATATATTGCTATGGTTCATAATTGTGATTGATAAGAAAACATGATGAATGTTGATGATATTTTGTAAATAATTTTCTTTAATATTCAAATAAATATTTATCTTTAGGATAAAACTTTTGGATTAAAAAACAAAAAAGGTGCAAAACAACAGAAGTTTATACAACAAGTAGAAAAGCAAGTGAAAAGTGGGGGAATTCATCCAGCAAAACCCATGGAAGATAAAAAGAAGGACAAGGAACAAAAAATGAAAGATCAAAAGGAATTAGCTTTGCTTTTTAAACCAGTCCAGACACAAAAAGTGGAAAAAGGTAAATACAATCATTAGTCTGAATGATGTGTCATTTACAATAAATATATCCTTACAATTATTGTTTTAAATTGAACATAATAATTTATTTATTAAATAGTAACTTTAATCTGTGATCTAATGAAATAACTAGGAGTTGCATATGATATCTGAGGTGAGACACATAGCCTCACCTCCTTGATAAACGGAGGATACAATAGGAAAAAATCTATTCAAAGCAGTACTTCTTAAGATTAGCACATTCAAAAGTGCCTACTCTATTAGTATGTTTAATTTAAACAAATTCTTTAACTTAATAATATTAGTATAGAGTAAAGTACTCATTGATATTAGGGATGTCTCAAAACTTTGACTTCAGTTCTGATACATACCAATTGATATAAAACTTATCACTTCATCAAGTGGTTCCTACATTATTTATTTAGATATTACAATTGGAGGCAGCAACAATGACAGTTGTGGTCTGCATGTAAATACAAGCTTAAACTTGTATGGGTAATGCTTCTTTGCATGCACCAAAAGTCAATTAGGTACTCTGTCACAAAATATTTTTCATGTAAAGAGAACTGTCATTAATTTCTTTATGAGTGTCACCTTTGAATTAAACATATCTAAAGTTTTCATAAGTGTTTTGTTGTTTTGTAACATTGCTTGATTATTGGTAAATTTAGGTACTAAGTATTTTAAATTGTTCAATACATTAAAATCTTTTAGGATTATTTCCATGTCATTTGTATGAATACTGCAAGATGTATACTATGTTTTCTCATAGATATATTTATTAAAAGGACTACTAAAGGACTAATATAAATTTTATGCAAAAATATATTCAAACTTTGATTATGACTCTGCTTCATGTTTTGTCTCCGGTTCTGACTCTGATAAACCAAAAACTTGTCTACAGTTCTGTTAAAACATCCTTGTAACATGCTTTATTGATGTTAATGTTGTTATAAAATACTAAAATTGTAACTTTATTTGAAAAGTGTAACTGTTGACTTTCTTGCTTGTCGTTTTTGAGCAGAATTGCTATCTAAGCCAATAGGTAGCTTTTTTCAGTTTTTCCACATTTCAAAACTGCCTAGAGAACTCTATTTAAATTAAGTATTTTGTAAATTTAATTAATTTCAACATACTCTTAGTTATTTCCCATTTAGGTATATTATATTTTTTTATTATAACTGAAATTTAAAATTTACAGGCATTGATCCAAAATCAGTTGTGTGCGCATTCTTTAAGCAAGGACAATGTACTAAGGGTGATAAATGCAAATTTTCTCACGATCTAACCATAGAAAGAAAGGTATGTACAGACACTGTTGTTACATATGTTACGAGGATAAGCATGTGAAGAGAAGAAAATAATTAACTCCTTGCAATCACTGTGTGGGGGTATAAGTTTCTTTCTTGAGAATTTTCTTAGGGGCACAAGCATGAGATGGTTAATACAACAGTTATGGGTTCCATTCTCACTTGGGGGTATGAAATATTTAGTAGTTTAATTTCCTTGCTCTGGTAAAGAGGCAAGGCGCGGTATTCAATTTCTTTGTTAAATGTGCAATGCCTCAAGAATTTGGTGGAAAGAGGGGAATGGAATGTCTTGTCACTAATGTGAGTATGTGTAGTCACTATGTCAAATCTGAGAGTAAAAGTTACCTGCATCAACTTAGAAAGTGGCAGAGAATAACCTCTGGCACTTTCCATTGGTCATGTATTAACTGTCCTTGTAGCTAAAAAAATTGCTTTCTATAAAAGCAAACTTATGGGAGGTACTAGCTGGTAAGGGACTGAGAGACATTTAATGACCTTGTCTTCTTTTGTCATGTTCTTAGCTGGATTTGGAGTAAACACTCTTGATAAGTGCTGAGCAAACAATTTAGTTTTTTGGCTTCACTTTTTGCCGTGCATGTGTGGATTGCCATTTCTTTCTAGCTATTGTCTTTTTTATTTTTTTGAATGATACAAAGGAATGATATTGACGGCTCTTTGACAGAGTATTGAGTTTAAATAAATAATACTAATGTGTTATATTTACAGGCAGAAAAAAGATCATTATATTTTGACATGAGAGATGATGACGAAGACAACATGGACAACTGGGATGAGGACAAACTTAAAGAAGTAGTTGAAAAGAAACATGGAGAAGGGAATAAACAGCGACCCTCTACTGATATTGTAAGCAATGATAGTTTTTTAATACTATTGTCTTTTACTACTATCTATACATATATGTTATTTTTATATACTTGAGAATTTGATTCTCAATCAGGGAATCCATAATTTGTATGTCCTTGCTTTGGTAACAACCGTCAATATATCGAATATTGGGTGGTGCGTTGGGTTTGAGGAGCCTTAAAAGTAGATTTTCTTTACTTACCCCAGTTTGCCTGCAGTATACAGCATGAAAGGAAAAAAATATTTAAAATAACAATTACAAATGTTATATTTTCAGATCTGCAAGCATTTCTTAGAAGCTGTAGAGAAATCCAAATACGGGTGGTTTTGGGAATGCCCATCGGGCACTAAATGTATATACAGACATGCGCTACCCCCTGGCTTCGTTCTCAAACGTGATAAGAAGAAAATGGAGGAGAAAAAGAATGAAATATCACTTGTCGATTTGATTGAAAGAGAGAGGGCCGCGTTGGGTGCAAATCAAACTAAGATCACTTTGGAGACCTTCCTTGCTTGGAAGAAAAAGAAGATTAAGGAGAAACAAGTATGTAATACTTACTTACAAGTATAATCTATTCACTCAGGGAAATTAAGTATTTTACATTTTCTTTTCCTGGTTTAAAGTAGACTGTGGGGAACAGAGTGTCTTACTAGTGTATTAACAAGGTTCCCTATATTTTTAACATGTTTAAAGTGTTATTTGACAATTAGGAAAGAGAAATACTTATTTAGTAAACATATAGAAGTTTGAATGTAACGGGATCGAACCCGCGCGTCCTGGAAACTAACGTAGAAGCGTAACCTTCTGCCTGTAAAATAGGTTCCCTATACCTGCGTAGGTATAGCAACGTTGCTAGCGTGATTCAGCGTGAAACATAAAAAACTTACTTTATCATTAATTTCTGACTTAAATCAAATTCCAGGACGCCCTAACCAAAGCAGAAGAACAGAAACGCACCGACTTCAAAGCGGGCAGATCTATCGGCCTGTCTGGCAGGGAGATGTTCTCCTTCGACCCTGCGCTGGCAGCCGCCGATGATGACGACGACGAAACCTTCGACCTCCGCGATCTTCGGCCCTCGGAGGAGGAGGAGGAGGAACTGAGTGTGGAGTACCGGGACATACAGCTGGACCTCATTGGGATGGAGGCTTCAGAGGTTGGTCTTCAGAACTAACTTGTAACTATGACTAAAAAAATTAAAAAAAATTAAATTAGCTTCACGCTGTATCCCGCACACAGCAGGGTAGGCAGAGGGAACCTAGTGTTAAGACACTCCGTTCCCCACTTTCTGCCGAATTCTGGAGGCATTGCGTGTTGAGTGGCAGAACTCAACGCCGCGCTTAACCTCGACACCAGAGCGAAGAAATGGAAATATAAATTTAAGTAAATATTTCATCTCCTCGAGTGGGAATCGAACCCAGAACCAGTCGGTTTTGCAGTCACACCTCGTGCCGCTGCGCCACGACCGGCCTCACTATGACTATTTAGTGTATATTTCTGTTGTGGACTACACTAGACACTATACAAGTAACTACCTAGTCGACGTCTTTCTTGAGCTGTACTGTATTGTTAAATTGATATTTCTTTTGTTAACTTTACTGAACTATTTAGTGGAATATAATGAGTAATAAATATCCTGTAGAAGTGTCGCGAAATCCTCAAGGCACCATGCTAAACTTGTTTTTGTCCGGTGGTGTCAGTGTTTTCTGTCTGTCAGTTACTTAGCAACTAAAGTGTTTATATTATTTATATCCTATATGGAGGAGAACTGCGACACGATGGTCGAAAATTAACGACAGCTTAATAGCCTAACTTTATTAGATTTATGTAACTAAGTTTATTACCTGTATGTAGCTTTGCTCCTGTTATCAAATGGAAATAACTATTTTTTATGTATGACACATGACGAAATAAATATTTTAGTTAGAATAACTTTATATTAATACTTATTTAGAAAACGTATAATATAAAAATTTGAACGAAGCGGGACTTGAACCCGCACCTCTTGGAAACCGACCAGAAGGCTACCAGGCCAGGAGGCTAGGAGGCCAGGCTACGTTCAAATTTTTGTGTTTTCTAAATAAATATTTATCTTTCCTGAGTGTGGAATAACACTTTAAAAATGTTTAAAAATAACTTTATATTGTTAAAGATACAATAAAAATTTCTTCAGGTTTATGCTGTTACATTTATATAATTAAAATACGGGCTTTAGTGTTGTTGTAGTGTAATTTTGTTCTTTTGTCTTATATGGTTAATTTATTCGCGCTCATACTAATACTTTATTTTTTACATCTATTTGTTCTATCAGGTGGACGGTTCCGGTACTAAAGCAACTGAAGACCGACTGGAACAGCTTGGCAAAGGCCTGGAGAACGGTGAGACAGACGAAACTAAGGAAAACCAAGAAAACGCAGTACCTATAAACGAGAACCTGTTCCTCGATGAGGACCTGGACGAGGAATTGCAAAATCTAGACCTGGAAGATTAATTTAGTTTATATATATGAATAAAATGGATGTTTAAATATAATAATTTGTTATTTTTCAAAATACATTTTTTTAGCTATATAGCAAGGTAGGCATAGAGGGAACCTAGTTTTAAGATACTCCTTTTTCTTAAGCACCGTAAATTTTCGAAATACCTAGTGCTGATTGGCGGAACTCGACGCCGCGCTTTTGTCTTGTTACCAGAGCCGACCGAAGGTTCGGTTTCGGCTTCAGCCAAAAACGGCCGAATTTTTGTCCGTGCCGAAATTAAGTACGTCACTCTACTATTATTGTAGCCTACGAGTAATAATATCAGTTAATTAATTCCAAATTATAAAAATAAAATTATGTGTAACAAATGCATGTTTGTTTATAGGGTGGAAGCGTCAGCGCTCCTTTTACGGGAACAGCATATAAGGTAAAATATTTTAAACCCATACCTAAAGAAATTAATCAAGGTACCTCAACAGTTTAGACTAGATTTTTTTTATTTTACGATGTTTATCCATACCTGAATTACGTGTGACGCAGTAACGCATAGATCCCAATAACGTAAACACATACTACTACAGAAATACTACTGTTAATCAACTTTGAACTTACGGCTTGATTTCGGAATTAGGCATATGCGGCGGTTTCCCTTTGATAGGTTTATGTCTGCGTGCGTCGTTCCTGATAAATGGCATTTTATGTTACAACGATAATTGTATTATTTATTTTGTTTGAAAACATCACTTTTTCATTTTTGGGAAAAAAATGTATTAGGCTTTTATAGAGTAGTTAAAACTGTGTGTTCATTTAAAGAGTGGTGGTAACCACCACTTTAAATGAATTGAATTGTACCTTATTTTATTTTTCAATTTTGAGTTTGAAAATAAAACAAACCATATTTGAATAAAATTTTATTAATAATTAAAAAAGTCGTCGGCTTGTACAGTCTAAACCTGCTAAATGCTTATTAAGAGAATTATCAGAAGAAATAAAGACGTCTTTAAAACAGTACGAATTAATATAGATGTATTATCAGAAGGCTTTTACAATTTCAAAAGTTTATTTGTAATCTTTAGTATATGAAATAAAATAAAGGTCAATATTGTACGTTTTTTACTAGTTTCGAATGTTATAAAAATGTACTTTATTTATTTCATACAATAATTTAAAGATTAATGATTAAAGTGTAATGACAATCCATAACAATTAAAATTTTTAAAAAATATAGGGTTTATTCATCAATAGTTAACCATCTTGCTGGATTTTCAATAGTTATTTGATCTATGAGGCTCTGTGAAAATCCTTTCATTTTCATTTTAGGTAACACGTTTGTTATGATATGGTCGTAGCCGTGTCCACCAAACTCAGTCTGAAAAGTGATATTATTTTTATACTTTTTAGACACTCCGTTCTTCATTTTCTGACAAATTTTGAGATTTGGCAATGTCGTCTTGCCAAAGCCAAACTTCGAAAGCAACAGAATAAAAATAACTTATATAATTTATACTTGTTTCCATCAAGTGGAGACGAAAAATCATTTTAATTATTTATAATAAGTATATATAATTCTCATGCTATTCGTCTTAATTTTGAGACCGATTTTAAGTTTTTTCAATGATATAAATCTACATCTACAGGGCCCTCAATTAATATTTTAATACTTTAAATAGTAGAAGATCAGCTTCACGCTGTATCCCGCACACAACAGGGTAGGCAGAGGAAAACTAGTGTTAAGACACTCTGTCACTTTCCGCCGAGTTCTGGAAGCATTGCGTGTTGAGTGGCGGAAATCAACGCCACGCTTTACCCCCGACACCAGAGCGAAGAAATGGAAATATAAATTTAAATAAATATTTCATCTCCTTGAGTGGGGAGAACCTACAACCACTCGATTTTGCAGTCACACTTTGTGCCCGTGCGCCACGACTAGCCTTTAAGAAGATTTAATGCAGTATTTCAATATACAACATAAATCTGCCATCTCTAACTTACCAATCTATGTTTAGTGTGTATGTCGTGTGACATAAGAACCCTCTCTTGTTTGCCATCCTTCACGAGTTGATCAATCATTTCAATTCTTTGGACATCTGACGGCATGTCGGTTAATGGATTTAACTGGTAATAAGAAACTTCGATCCCAAATAAATCGAACTGGCAATAAGTACCTAGTTCGGAAAATTCTAAAAGTTTTTCCGTTTCAAGCAAGGTTCCTGTAATTAAAATGTATAATAAAAAACTATTTATTTTGAAATTAAATATTTCGTTTGCATATTTAAAACAACAAAAAGTAGGTAAAACAATATCTATAAAGTTATCTTGACACGCAGTTGTGTTTCAAGCCAAGTTCGAATTAAATATTTTGTATCACGAAACATTTAAGATATTTTGAAAAGTCCTCTGAAGTCGAGAACAGTGTAATGTTAAGTTTTCACGATTAGTAAAGCTTGGCAAGCGTTCTCAAGCTCAATTCTTCATAATTTGATATGTTCTTGACAGCCAAACAACAACAACAAATCTGGATATCGAAGAGAAACAAATAAAACACTAAGAATAATGTTTCCCTAAATTTAAGCTCATTTACCATGCTTATAACTATTTAGTTTTTATTATTTCATTTACATAGCAATTCGTGTAGATGTTCCTAGCAATACTATTCTATTTTGAAAGAAGATATGATATCTTATCAACAAATATATACTAAAAGCCAAGTTCAATATGAAGAATATGCGTAATAGATATATTTGAGTTATCAATAGGTATTATAATAAGTTCTGCAGATAGTTAGTCATATGTAAATAAATAATTGTTCAGTATTTGACTTGGCTTGTTTTTGTATAAGTTTTTAAATTTATATTATTGACTAGCGGCCCGCCCACGACTTCGCCCGCTTAAAATACATGATAATTCATTTAATAAGCTAAGAATTGATTGACAACTATAATGACTTCTAATATGATTTTGTGAGTCAACCATAAAAGATAGACATATGCTGTCTTGGCATATTTTTTTTATAATTTTATGTAGAATATTTCCGTTATACATGGTTTCGCTGTAGCTTTAACCATTAAGGCTGCACACGCGACGGAAGCTTAAAAAATCAAGTAACTTCTCCCGTTTTCCCAACATTTCCTTTCACTCCTCTACTCCTACTGATTGTAGCGTGATGAAAAGTATACTATGACCTGCCCAGGAGTATGAAGAATAACTGTATCAAGTTTCGTTATAATCCGTCAAGTAGTTTTTGTTTCTATAAAGAATATACAGACAGACAGAAAGACAAAAATTTTACTTATTGCATTTTTGGCATCAGTATCGATCACTAATCACCTCCTGATAGTTATTTTGAAAATATATTTCATGTACAGAATTGACCTCTCTACAGATTTATTATAAGTATAGATGTCATTCATATTATTGATGTAATATTCATTAAAAGCATTGGTTGTTGCAGTTTCATATATATATGTTGCACTTACTATCTAAGTGAGACATTACAGCTTTATCGGCCTTGCCTCCAGCTTCTAAATAAAGGCGTATAATTTCAAAGGGTGCTTCAGGATTACGATGCGGGTGGAAGCTAACACCACAGCCAATCGACTCTTGTAATTCTCCAGTAGCTCTTATCGCTTTACGTTCAAAATCTATGAAAATGTAAAATATGTATAGTATCCACAGTGCACATGATAGTTGGAATGCGTTGTACTTTTAATTTACATTTGGGTGTAAGTATAATCTTTTTGTAGAGGCCAGTCGTGGCGCAGGGGCACAAAGTGTGACTGTAAATCGACTGGCTGTGGGTTCGATCCCCACTCGAGGAGATGAAATATTTGATTAAATGTATATTTTGCCGTTGAGTTCTGTCTCTCACCACGCAATGCCTCCAGAATTCGGCAGAAAGTGGGGAACAGAGTGTCTTCACACTAGGATTCCTCTATCTACCCTGCTGTGTGCGGGATACAGCATGAAGCTGATTATTAAAAAAAAATATAAACTTTTTTTGTTTCCTACGTCCACCCACACACAGACAAAGTAGGATATTGTATTCTGCCACCAAAATTTGTGAAGTAACACTAATTTTCACTGCATATTGTGCATGTTGCAAATTTATTACCTCGTATGGGCCAGACACTTGCTACTTCACCGATGAAACCTGCTTTAATGTTATTATAACCAACTGTAAGCTCCTCTGACATGTGTTTGTACATATCTTCTTGCGAATAGGCCATCACGTCCGCAGCCTGTACATCCTCAATATAAAACCCTGTGCCCGCTACTATTTTCACGTCGGTACTATATGCAAGGTCATAATAAAATAGTACGTTCTTTTCCAAACCTTCTGTAGTATTTTCGACAATCGTACCTAAAATATTTTTTAACTTTTGGCATCGTGGCAATTTTGTCTTTTTTAGCATTATAATAATGTGGCTACGATATGTGACTTAAAATAAAAATGTATTAGTGGCATCGTTAGAGCGGTTTATCTTATACTTATTAAGAAAACGGTTTATCTTAATTAAATTTTGATAATGAGGAATCAAAATTGTTTTTTTTATTATAAGTTTATAATTTTTGGATATTATTGTTTTTAGTCGCATTATAAAAGTCTGGCTTAGTTTGGATTAATTTTGCTATAAAAATAATTATTAACGTACTAATGTACGTTAATAATCATTAAAAATAATGAATATAGCAATTTATGTAAGATATTTTTATTTGACAAAATTTCACATTTTCATTTACATTTGTAAATTGTAAAAAATGGTCTAAGCAGTTGATTGAGCATAAGATTGCAATATAAAGGTGAAAACTGCAATTAAATCGGTTAAGCCGTTCCTTCACGTAATCTCTTACGTGAACAAACACACAGACAAAAATTTTAAAATTTATTATTGTTGTTTTTATTACTTTATTAAATCCCACCAATAACATTTTTTCTTATACCATGTACAGACAGATAAGTTACGATCTTATTATAGGTCTAGGTGATCTTACCTCCACCACAATCTTTATATCTATGTAAATCCTTCAAAACTGCATCCTGACATTTCGAGTCATTAAATTTCAAATTGAATCGGTTACCATACGGATACTGCCGGACAAAACCTACATTTGTCAGTGAAATTTCGGAATCCACATGTGGTGCTACAGATTTTGGTGGTTTCCGATAGAAATGCTCGAAATCCATGCACAAATGCTCATGGGTGAGTGTTCTGCCGAGTGACCTTGGATGAAAATCGCCTAATACTGCAATTTTAATATAAGTCAAAATAAGGATCATTCGTAAATCAATTTAAGCGATCAATAATTATAAAAAAAATTGGAGATGCTATGCTATAAAATAAATTCCAATCAAGAAGTTGGCGATGCGGCAGCCTTCATGGCCCCTATTTGGTCCATGAATTAAGATGCAGTTATTGATATTAGACATTTAAAATAAATATATTATTCACTTACTAATTTTTAAAAACCATCTTAATTTTAAGAAAAGTAAAAAAGTTCTTATAAGACAACTTGTATGTAAAAAAAAATAACTAAATCTAATCTTGATTTTTAAAAAACTTATTGTTATTTGAAACAATTCAGAATTTAGAATATATTTATCTAATTAGAACTATTTTTATACGTTTTATTCGGTCTTTTAAGTGATACCTATTTTGCTTTGTTTTTAATTTACTAATCTTCATTGTGTCTTCTCATCATCTCCATTCTACGTGACATTAGAGAAATAAACTGTGCTCTACTGTCACGCCTAAAAGCCATAAAATAAGAAACGGATCAGACCATAATCTATTTAGAGATGTGCTTATGTACTGTCTAGAAATATTTTTTATGGCGGCCTTGACTTTAGTTTTAAAATGATCTTTTTATGTAAAGATGATTTTAAATTTTTTACATTCTTCATAAATAAAATTCTAGAGAGGACCAACCGCTCTCCTTCCCCATTCTTACGCATTGCATTTACATTTCAATTCGTCCACCTTAAAAGATATAACCTATTTTCTTAATATTGAACTTGTCTATTTATTTTAACATTTATATGTTATGATTACAGTTAGTTCCTTATTATTTAGATAGATTTTCTTAGTTTGATAAAAAGCTATTCTAGGTTCATCTACCTGGCTTTATGAGGGAAACCCGAATATTATTGCATTGAGACAGGAAGCTAATAAAATATTTCTTTTTACCTGTTTGTATTTTAGGAGCCATAATATAATAGTATTTATTTGATGTAAATTGTCTTCGAATCTCTTTATTTAATATGACACACGAACCACTGTGAATAATAGCAATATTACTATTATAAAGAAAATAATTTATATCGTAGTATTGTGCCTATTTCGTTATCTCTTATTATAAAACAAATAGTTTCATGTTACGCAGCGGCAACAGCAATTTACGTAATATTTATTAAGTTTAATTTATATTTTGATTAACAAATTATTTAGATAAGATCTAAACTAACTTATTGCTATTAAAAGTACTATTATTAAGAAAAAAAAAATGTAAGGTATAAAAAATAGGCAATATTATAAGATAAATATGGAATTCTCGATGGTATAATACATTACACTATCTTAGTTAATGCCATTTCAAAAACCGATTGAAGTTTGGCGCCTTTTTTAGATTGCGATCGTTTATTTACATATGTAGTGATCAAATACTATTTCGGCAACTTAATGTATACGGAGTGTTTTTGTCAGCACCACTTTAAATGAAACCACAGTTTTAACTACTCTATAAAAGCTTAATACATTTTTTCCCAAAAATTAAAAAGTGTTTCTTTCAAACAAAATAAATTATAGTTGTAAAATAAAATTCCATTTGTCAAGAACGACGCACGCAGTCATAAACCTATCAAAGAGAAACCGCCGCATGCGCCTCATTCCGAAATCGAGTCGTCGAATACCTACGGGTAAACTTGGGCGTTATAACATATAACAGATAATATAATTCATTATAATTTTCTAATGTTCTAATCATTATTTATTTTCAACACTGACTGTTATAAATAACAGTCAAAATATTCATTATCTGCTATAAAACGGCGTGTGGCGCCTCGGTTCGGGAATGTTCGGGAATATTTAGTAGTTGTTCGGCCTACATCGAATCCAGCCAAGGTCAAATAAAATAATGATGGCGAACTTCACATCGTATAACCTCGCACAAATATGAGCTTTAACTCAATGGCAGAAAGGCCAAATATTACTTACATTAAAATAACTAATAACAAAAATATTAGTCTGAACTTCGTACATTTTGTCATTGTATTATATTTACGTTGAAAATAATATAATATATATTATAACAGTTTAAAATAACAGTTAAAAAAATATAATATAATGAATAATGCATTATAAAAATATAACAGTAACGCCCAACACTACCTACGGGTATTGGCGGCAAAGTTCAAAGTTGCTTAACCTTTAGTAGTATTTTTGCAGTAGTATGTGTTTACGTTATTTGTATCTATGCGTAACTACGTCACACGAAATACAGGTATGGATAAACATCGTGAAATTAAAAAAATATCCTACGTCTAAACTGCTGAGTTCTTTAGGTATGGGTTTAAAATATTATACCCTATATGCTCTTCCCGTAAAGGGAGCGCTGACGCTTCCACCCTGTTTATTTAAATACGAGGTAATAACGCGGAGGCTATGTCTATAAAAAAATTTTTTATGAATTCGCCAACTTCTCACAGTTCTATAATCCATTACATTGGGAATTGGATAAAATCCAAAATGGCAATTTCGTCGCCATGACTACTAACAAACATGTTACTTCTATTAGTGTCAATTCTTAAATTGTCTTAGTTAATAAATATATTAAAGAAAACTATATATTAAAACTAAATAAAGAGATACAGTACTAATCAAAATGCCTATAATAGTAAAAGATTATACATGGATACAGAGTTCTACGGCTATTCACGTGAGAGTTCCCATTGAGCCTGTTTACAAGGAAAAAGTAGATTTATTTACTAGCGATTGTTATATTAAGGCTAGCTTTAAGCCGTTTCTGTTGGAATTGTTCTTACTAGATGATGTAGATATTAAAAGAAGCAGGTGCATTATTAATAATGATATGATTCAAATAGACTTAGTGAAAAGAAATGATAACGAATGGAGTGAATTGGAAAAAACGTTATCTAAGGATGAAAAAAAAGCTATCAGGGAGAGGGTTTTAGAAGAATCACAAAAAAGAGCATCTAAAGAAGCTGAAGAAAAGGCACTAAGAACTAATGAGCTAAATAGATTCACCGTCCAACAGGCGATGGATATAGACAGTAAGCAGCACGTTTTAATGGATTCTAGAAAATATGAGCAATGTGAAAAAGCAATGCAGAATTTAGAGCTATGGCGTAAAGATACTATAGAAAATACAGAAAATATTAATTTAGCTCGTAAATCTGGTGTTACTATAACAGAATTAAAATCATCTGACGATGAGGAGCACCTTGAGTGTAAAACCCAACCGAATATAGTGAAGACAAAAATAAAAAGAGTTCAAAAATCCGATTATGTTGATAGAAAGAAAGACGAATGTGCCAAGAGGGTTTTGCCACGATTAAGGCAAATGGGTCAATTGGAAATAACACACACGCCTCGGTCTTTTCCTACACCGAGTAGGGAATCCACTGCTGATGAAGAACAGGCGTGGCTCAAAAATATAACGCAGGCGAGACGAGCGTGTGGTAATATTTTTTATTTTCAAGGAGCATCTGATGGTAAAGGCGTCGGTTATGGGTTCCATTCTGAGTAGGAGAAATCAATTATTTTTATTTCCTCGCTCTAGTAAGAACACAGTGTGGCGTTGAGTTCTGCCATGCCATGCCATGCTGTGCCATGCTGTGTATTAAGTACTTAGAATCTCGAAAACTAGGCCGTACGAGGGAAACGGAGTGTCTTTATCACTTTCTCACAATTCTTTCTGCTTACAAGGGATACATATAAAATATATAAAAAAAGAAAGTTTAAGGCGAGCAAAACAATTATTGATAGTAACATAAATAATAAAATAAAATATAATTTACTTATTAAGAAAAAGTATAAAAAATTTTGAACGTAGCGGGATTTGAAATTATTTAAAGGATATAATTTGCTTTTGAAGAAAAAACATTTTATAATAAAACTAATTCAATTAGTTTTTAAGTGAATAAATTCATAAGATTTATTTAATCACACGATATTAATATAATTTTTTTAATAAGGTTTCGTATCAGAGGACCTACGGCCTGAGGAACAGGACCCTCAATGGTGCAAAGAGAAAGGCGACCAGTTCTTTCGCAGTGGAAATTTTTTGGGTGCAATTAGTGCTTACACCCACGGAATATCCCTCTCCGACAAACTGCCGAGTCTGTTCTCTAACAGAGCTGCTGCGCATTTTGCCTTGGGAAACTTTAATAAATGTGTAAAGTATTACTTTTTTTACTTTACAAAAATACAAAATTTTTATTCATATATGAGGCAATCAGGGTGCAGTAGGACAGGTATTGACTGTAAACGCAATGGTTGTGGATACGCAGCTCCTTCAAGGGAATTAATATTTTTAATTTTTCTAGTTTTTTTAAGCACTTGGGTTTTGGACGGAGAGTTGAGAACGGAGAGTCTTGACAGTAGTCTCTTCTTGTTTACACGCTAGTGACATAAAGCGTGAACGATTTGATCATGTAATTTACAAGTTTTACCTAAAAAAAACCATTTTGAATCAGGTTCAATTTGCCTACAAAATTTACTTTAATCTGCAAAATATTACTCAGTATTACTATAAAAGATGAGTTTTTTCTTATTGAAATGATTTGTGGATAGCATTTTTATAACAATTAATTATACAATAATTAATTATATGCAAATCAAAACAGCACTCAATTAATAAAAATACACATATACCTATATAAATAATTACTATAATATAATAAAAAAAAAATAAAAAAAACAGTATATTAAGAGCAGTTCTCCAGATTGGAAATGGTCAACAATATATATATATACAAAAATAAAAATTAAATATTTTTGTCGCACATTTATACACTTTGAAGTTTTACTAAAACTATCTAGGTAGGTAAAATAGGTATATCAGTAAAATAATAGTTTTATTTTTTTAATTTCCAGGCGAACGACTGTTCCACTGCCCTAGATCTGATGATACCTGCATGCGAAGGGAATAGACAAAGCCGCGGCAAGTGTATAGCCCGGAGAGCCGCTACACTGGCTCGCTTGGGATACTTGAACAAGGCTATCGAAGAAATGAAAGCCGCATCCAAACTACTACCAGATGACGAAAACATAAAACAAGATATACACGACATGGAGAGGGCTTGGGAACAAAATCCTGATTCCGATTGAAACATTAAATTTATGTAAAAACGTGTTATATTAAATAATCATTAAAATATAACCATCACATTATATTACATACTATACAAATAATGACGTTTTTAATAGGACTGCATAAACACTTTAGTGTATGACTGATAAATGAAATAATAACAGTATTATGAACATTATAATAAACATACAACTACAACTAATGTTTGTTTTCTATACTATTCATCTTTAATTTTTTTTGGTGAGGCCAAGATTGTTTAATAGCGCTTGAGGGGAAGGGTCCCTGCCGCGGAACCTGCGGAACACTTCTCCAGGGTGACAACTACCACCCGATGCCAAGAAAGTGTCCTTATATCTCTTCCCAATGACCATTACATCCTGGTCAGACTCTCTGGCCTCGTCAAACGCACTGTATATATCCGCTGCTATCATTTTTGACCATAAATGACAATAATACGCAGCCCCCCACTCCTCAGAGAATATCTTTGTAAAGGACAGTGGATGTGAATCGTATTTGTCGAATGGTAAAGCGCTGTACTTTGGCCACAACTCCTTAACGAGATCTCGCCAGAAGGTTTTCGTCGAATGCAATTCTAAATCCAGGCGCGATAGGTACAGTTCCCTGCATAAATCGTAACCGGTCATATGCCTCCTAACATTTTGCAGATTTTGAATAATATCGTCCGGCAACGGCTCATCTGTTTTGTAGTGTCCGCTGATGCCTTGAATAGTGTGGGGGTCGTAAAGCCAGTGGGTCATCACTTGGCCACATACTTCAGCGGCATCCCATTCTACGTTGGAGAGTCCGGCCACTTCGGAGTAGTTTGCCTTTGTCAACAAATGCCGGAGTGAGTGTCCGAATCGTTTGAACAGAATATTCACTTCTTTAAATGAAAGTAAAGATTGCTGGCCGTCTAGTGGCGCTTGGAAGTTAAATATGAGAGCAGATAAAGGCTGCGTGCTCGCTGTAGAGCTTTTATTGCGAATAGCCACATGCCAGCCCGCGTCGTCGTATACACGGATCTTTTCATCCTGCCTGGCGTAAGGGTCCAAATAGAAACTTGCAATAGGCCTATTACTAGAATCGTCGTAAACATCGTAAAATTTGACATCTTTGTGCCAAGTATGAACATCTGATCTCTCCACAATTTGTATTTTAAAAAGGGTACAGCACAAGTTAAAAAGACTGTTGATCACTTTCGGTAGTGGGAAGTATTCTCTTATTTTGTTCTCGTCAAAGTTGTACAAAGACCACTTTTGTTTTCTCTGCCAATATGGAATATCCCATAATTCTAATTTGGTGTCAAACCCTCTATCCACTGCAAAATTTTGTAAAGACTCAATTTCTATATTTTGTACAGATCTTGCGATTTCAAGGAGACCGTCAAATGTATTATAAATATTTTCTATGGAGCCAGCCATTTTAGTTTCCATGCTCATATCTGCAAATGTATCATATCCTAAAATTTTTGCCTGTTCCATTCTCAAACTTCTCAAGGCTTCAATGTTGATACTTGTTCCTAAGTCTTTATTACCGTAGCCCGAGCACCGTTGCACATGAGCCTGCCACGTATTCCAGCGTAAACTCCTGTCAGGGCAGTATTGAAGAAATGGTTCAAATATGTGTGGTTGTAGTGTAATTTTCCATGGACCCTTGCTAGCATCATTGTTTACTGACATAAATTTTGCTAAACTCTCTGGAAATTCATTGGCTAATTGTTCATTATTAATGATACTGCTAAAACTTTTTGTTGCAAAATTAACTTTGTCTCTTATAATGGTTTTTTCTTTTTGTATTTCATTTAATACATTATTAAGTCTCTCTCGCTTTGATCCTTTAATATCTAATCCATTGAGTTTACCTTCTAATATATATTTGTCTAAAAGTCTTTGTTCTTCGTCACTTAGCTTTTTTAGTCGATTTTTTTCATTGACAGCTGCATGAAAGATAGGTATGCTATTAAATTTTGACGATCGTGCTTTATGTGCTCTTTCATGAATTTGAATATATGACTTTGTAGGCATTAGCGAGCTGTTCCCTAAATATAAAGTTTTTGCCATTCCCCAAGTCAGTTCCAGCTGACTGTCTAACTTTTCTAATGGTTGAAAAATCTCTCTAAATGCATTTTTGCAATCTAAACTTGATTCTTCAACCTGTCGCACTCCATTTTCATATTCCATGCTCTGCTTGCTGATAGTAGCAATACACTTTTCTATAGTAACATCGTTAAATTCTGGTAAGCCATTGTCTAGTAAAAGAGAATTTTTATCTCCATCTTCACCAATTTCTGGAATTCTGAAAAATGAATAATTTTAGAAATTGAAAGGAAATAAACAATTTAATAATATTGTTAATTATATGTTCAATTTATTTAAGATAAAATTTAGGTTTAGTATATATTTAAATGAGAAACCTGATATATAAACATTTATGGTTTTAAAAAAAATGCTTCTAAAACAGTAGATAAATTAAAACATATTTAATTTTATAGTAATAATTTTTATATTTATAAAATTGTATGATTGAATTTTAAACTTAAAAATAGGAAACAACTTACAGAACTACATATCCTGAATTACGTTTGTTTTGATAGTATGGCCGCTTTAAATTTCTTGTAATCACATTACTTCGTAGAAAAATAGAAGCCATGCTGGAAATTATCCTTTTAATTATATTTATTTCATAATATTGGAAAATATACCGATAAAATGAAGAACATATGATGTTGACAGTTGACTTTTATTACACAGATAAACAGATTAAATATGTAACCTTTTTGTGATAATCTATAATTAAAGATTATTATATATTGGCAACAAAATTAAAAAGAAAAAAATATATATTTATTCATAGTTTTTACATAAGAAATATTTTATAGAAAACTGTAATGTGTTTAGCTCAATTATAGAAACGGAAATGAATTACATTACGATACCTATAACTAGTTTAATTTTTGGATCGGCTTAACGAATATTTTTCGTATTAACCTTAATTTGAAGTTTAAAAAGTTAACTTACTTTTTAAAGAAAACTGTGAAATAACACACTAAAAATGTATAAAACAATACTTAGGTTATCTTTAGGTATTTATTTACTTTACACAATCTTCATATTCTTTTAATTATCATTCAAAACGTAACAGCCCGTTTCTACGTTTGCCGAGGCCAAAAATGTTCGTTTGTCGAGGCTTGTGATAGCTTGTCGCCGGTCTAGTATCGCTTGCGAGGTGCTTACATGTTTGGCGTTGGAGTTTGTGAGCGTTTGCGGAGCCATCACAAACGTATAAATCACGTAGGTATTACATTACTCGCGGTCTACTCGCAGCTTCGCTCGCGTACCACTTATAATATTTTTATTATGTTGCATTTGCCAACAAATTGACCATTAACAACTTGTTTTCATAATTCTGAGACAGTCCAAACACTACGTGGCTGCATAAGAGGATGTCATCGGCTGCAAGGGTGCCCCCTGCGCGAGTCGAATCTAGGTAATCATAAACAGAGCATTGAATTATTTAAATTTTTCGATAGCATTTTCTCGAAAAGAACACGTTTAAATTATATGTAGGTATACTATAAAAGCCGAAGTTTATTTTCATATCATTTACGAGCCCCGCAGGGGGCGCCCTTACAGTCGTCGACTCCTCTCAAGCAGCCAGTTAGTGCTTGCATTTCTTCTGGGACAGAGTACCCTCTTCCCTACCCATCCGGTGTCGCTGTAAAGGCCAATAGGGCTATTAGCAATTACCTCAAGTTCGAAAGAATTCATATCATTTTCTTGATGATGGAATAACTTTCGCTAGTAAGTTTCAATATCCATGTTAAATAAAAAACGGTGAAATGACACCTTACAGTTTTCAATATTTTTTTGTCAGAAAATACCTTATTGTGAATTATTTATAAGATATATAATAAGGTGTCGCTAATGTTTTTTTTTAGAACTAATGGAATAGAATATTATACAATGTTTTGAGGTGTATTTAGCTATTATGCAGGGCACGCGCTTAAAGCAATTCGATGGGGTTCATAATTATTTTTATTCCGTTATTCAAGGCTAAGTATGACTTAACCCGTAATGTCATACACTCCTGAAGAATGTAGCTTTCATACAAAACAAACAAGATGTAACAAACAAAAAAAAAGTTTAAGCAAACAAACTCGCCGCTTTATTATATTAGTATAGATATTTCTATTTCTATTTAATTGTAAAAAATATGGTAAAAAAAAACAAATTATGTGTTTATTTATTTTATTACTACATACTCTACTTTTTCATTATTTTTATCTATAATTGTAGCTACATCTTCAGTTAAAGATACATTGACCATTTGGCAAGAACATAATGCGTTACAGTCTTTACAGTTAATTTGAGTTTTCCCATGGTCTTCTTGTTCTGTAATCTGTTTTGTCTCCTTTACAGGTGGACTGCAACAAAATTCTGTATC
Organism: Heliconius himera; assembly: GCA_021202915.1. Lineage (NCBI taxonomy): Eukaryota > Metazoa > Arthropoda > Insecta > Lepidoptera > Nymphalidae > Heliconius > Heliconius himera. The sequence goes on from JAJHJA010000216.1 coordinate 559,735, forward strand.
TAATCCCATTTTTTCACCGTCCTCTAAAGTTTGTGGTAGATGCTGATTAAGAGTTTCAGGCAAAAGTAGACTGGCAATGCCACCAGCAACCAAAAAGGCGCCCATTATGATAAGGGGCAAAACCATAATATCAGAACCCTGCGATTATAAATTAAATATGAAGAAATGAAGATATTACTTTTATTATATATTAATTACAAAGAAATGACTACTTATACTTACAAGGTAATTAACCAGTGGTATAAATATAGGGCCAAGCATTCCAAGCACTGAACTTAGGCTCATACCGAGGCCTCTTACAACGGTCGGATATAATTCAGAAGCCATTAACGGTAGTACCACAAACGCTGATGATATACCCATTTTTCCCACACAATAAAGTGCAAGAGTTACATTTGTTTCTGCAAATAAAAATTAATAAAATTAGCACGATTGCTTTTCTATTTACTGGTATAAAATTATTAAATGTGAATGTGACGTAGTTGTTTATAATATTTACCATGCTGTACCAAAAATGTCGTCAAGCAAGCTACTCCTCCAACAACCATGCTCATACATAATGTCCATCGTCTCCCCAATCTTTCCATAGAGGGCCATAAAAACATGTACGTGGGCAATTCAACTACGCCAGCCAAGAAAAAGTTCAAAAATTCGTCACCACCAAGAACAGGTGCATAATATGAGAGACCTACATATACGCTTGTATTTGTAAACCAAATGAATGTAATTATAATGGTTTTCTTCCTCAAATTCGGAGTTCTAAATAAGTCCATAATGCCATATTTTCGAGATTTCTCATTTTCTAAGTCCTGCTTTAGTTTGTCCGACTCATATTTTCTGCGTAAATGCACCATGTAGTTGGCTGGTAAGGATTTCCCGTTAATTCTGAGTAAAATGTAAAGTATATAATTTTAAAGCGATATTCTAAAATAGAACTAAATTCGGAAAATGTTAATTATTTAAAAAAAGAATTATATATTGATGTACAGTGCACGTATCCGAGCATATACTGACCTGGCCATATTTTTTAAAATGACCTCTGCCTTTTCAAACTGTCCTCTTGCTAATAACCACCTGGGACTCTCCGGCATTGGCCACAGATATATAAAGAAACAAACAAATGGCAAAGTGCTAGCTAATGCTAAATGACGCCAATCTCTCACCAAGTAGACCACACCAGCCAGCAAAATTAGTCCCATAGAATATGCAATATTCGAAAGAATAGTGCAAAGAGTCCTACATTTAGGTCCAACAAGTTCTATTGCTGTAATTAAAATAGTCATTTTATAAAATATTTATTTTTATTAAATAATTCGAAGCCACAAGGCTTGGTCCAGGGACACAAGCATGTGACTGTAAATGCGACGGTTGTGGGTTTGATTCCCGCTCGGAGATATGAAATATTTGATATTTTCGTTTCCTCGCTTTGGTTATAACGCGAACCACGGCGTGATTTCCATCAATAAAAATGCAATGATTCAAGAATTCGGCTTAAAGAAAACAGGGAACGAAGTATCTTAAAGGGAATCCGAATGTCTTAATACTAGATTCCCAGGTTTTCTCTTCTTACCATTCTATTTGCAGCTTGAAGCTAAAAGCTAAAAAAGTTTTTTTTAAATATAAGCTTTTTACCAATTAGGTTTAGAAACCTCAGTTTCATTCATATTCTGGGGTGTTTCTTACACCATGAACATGTTTATTTACAGTCAGTCTGTTCTATTATGAGCTCAAAATCCGAAATTATTAAAAATTTTATTGTATACAAACCCAAGACATAGGGAGTTGCCATGATGGCGGGTACAGTGAAGCCGACGCCGAATCTGTAGACGATCCAAACATAATAATTCTGAGCAAAAGCCGTCGCCACTCCAAAAACACACTCGATAGCCAAATAAATAAAGAAAGATGGCTTCCTTCCGAAAGTATCTTGGAGGTAACCAAATATATAGTTTCCTATTATACCGCCAACGGCCAGCAGCACTAGACCGAGTGTGGGGTAGAAATCTTTATTGCACACAAGATTCCACTGAAATGCAACATTCATTATTAATTTTATTATCTTTTTGCTTCAGCTTCAGGCTGTTCCCACACAAGAGTAGTCAGTAGGAATTTGGGAACGTAATATTAACACACTCCCTTTGATACTTTCGTTTCCCGCTTTCCGCCGAATTCTTAACCCATTGCGTGTTGAGTAGCGCAACTCAACGCCGCACTTTGCGCCGTTATCATTACTAGATTGAAGAAATGAATATATTAAATATTTCATTCTTCTGCGCCGAAATGCGCCACAACGACGCCACTGTTCGTGTTATACTATCTACAATTTTGTAAAATTTTAATAAAAAAATAAGAAAATATATACTAATACCTCAGTAACAACTGTATTTTTGTATGTATCCATTTCGTATATCCATCCATCAGTGCATGGGATGACTTCTGTTAGATCTCTATCTAAAATCGATTCTGGATAACTTTTCATTACCTCACTGTAGTTCAGTTTATACATGTTACATTGAGAATACTCGAGTTCGCCATTTTTTAGTTCCAATGGTATACTAAAATATTACTTCTGTATTAAAAAATGTTACTTAAATAAATTAAATATATTTTAAAATTTTACCTCTTGGCTAGAAACAATGGCATTCTAATAGTGATATATTTCTTTTTATATTGGTGATAGAAACCAATGCTCCGCATAAATTTGGTTTGAATTTACAACAGACAACAAGTTCTTATTAGTTTCAAAACGACTGCTGAACAATACACTTTACTTACCAAATAATGCAATATAAGTATTAAAATGAATAAGTTAGTAATTGAGGCCAGTCGTGACTCAGGGGCACAAACTGTGACTGTAAACTCGATTGGTTGTGGCTTCGATCCCCACTCGAGGAAATGGAAGGAATTTCAATTTATATTTCCATTTCTTCGCTCTGGTGTCAAGGCACAGAGAGGCGTATAGTTCCGCCACTCAACACGCAATGCCTCCAAAATTCGGCGGTTACCGCCTGGGTTCCCTCTGCCTATCCTGCTGCATGCGGGATACAGCGTGAAGCTGATTTATAAATAGTAATATCATACCTTATGTTTTTTATAAGATCTATGTCAGTCAGAGGTTCCAATTCGGGCACTTTGCACCAGTGTTTCACATCTGCTGCCATGAATAGTTGTGCGTATGCATGAAATCCGCAGGGTATCACCGCGGGTAGCAAGATGAAGTAAATTACCAATTTCTGATACCGTCCAAAAGTACCGACATCCTCGAGTATTGCGTCAAAATCCATGTTTTATGTTATATTTAACCTTTTATGTAATATTTTGGATCAATATTTGTAATTAAATTAAATCTTATTTTTTTATTAATATTAAATATATTATAATAAATCTATTAGATTTTGAATGAATCTATTAAAGTATGCATTAAACCAATATAAATTCAAATAAAATAATTAAATAACAAATTTATAGCCGGGATTTTTTTAAATTACTAAATTACTAAGAAAAATCGATTTTTAAATCAAACATAGCCAATGTAAATCATACTGTATATTAGTTTAAATTAAAAAAATAACTGCCTCGTACGATGAATATTAAGAGACCGATCAAATAGACTCACCTATTAGACTAAATAATTGAAGTTAATTTTTAGGGTCCCAAGCACTCCTCATCGCCGAGCATGGGCCGGGCGACTGACACCGGGCACGAGGAGCAGGGACTACTATACAGGGACCCTATATGCTACCGGTTATGTACAGTGGGATTCAAAACTATTATAAATTATAATAATAAGTAATGGTAACTTTTAATAAAGACCAAAATATTTCTATACAATTTAAAATGTGTTTTCCACGTTTTGTAGAGATATCTCTAACGATTTTACACAAAGATAGGTGATAGATCTTGAGGCTGTTTAATTATTTGCTTAAAAGAACCGGTAAAACATTTACTAAATTTAAATTGATTGTTTCGATTTTATCTCTTTATCCTGTTGTATAAACTATATAATTTCATTTGTTTGACGCAATAACAAGTACCTAAGTAGAAAAGTAGGCAATTCTAAACCACAATATAACGATTTCCTCGATCTTTTTACAATCCCCTAAAACTGCCCGTAAAAGTTAATACAAAATATACCTTTACATTACGAATATATTTGTTTAAAACCTTTTTATAACGAATTTTCAAGTTTGCAAAATATGATAAAAAGTATAATTTATCGCTATATAACGAATTTCATTAACTTATAATCTTTACATAACGAATTCTATCAGTTTACTACATTTAATTTCATATTAAATTCATGTTTCAACAGGTTTAGACTTCTTTCGTAAAACAGTTAATATTGTTTATCGTTCAGTAATGTAAACATTGCTGTTTGACAGATGAGATCAATATTTTTTTTACCTTGTTAAAACGAATCGTAGACTTTGCTTTATATGATGCGTATATATATTGAACTTGTTTAGAGGTGCCTCAAGCATTTTTTCCAGAATTCCACGGAAAAGGGAGAGAGGGAAGCGCAGTGTCATAACACTAAATTCCCTCTGCCTACCTTGCTGTGTGTGGGATACAGCGTGAAGCTGATTTGATTTGGTTTTGTTTCGAGGTGTTATATGTATTAATTTATTAGAAATAATCATATGTTAAAGGATATATCTAAAGTAATTTCTCCTTTCGCCATAAATATATTTTTTTAAATTTTAGTTTTTACTCTTTCCGGGTCCTAATTTAAAATAATTTAGGTAGCATGTGAGGAACGGATTGTCTTAACACAAGGAAAATTTCATTTACACTATTATGTGGCAAAAAGCGTGAAGCTGCTGTTTTTTACATTAAGAATTTTATTTAAAAAATCAATAACAATTCATAGTTGAATATTTGTTATGACAGACGATCTAAAAAAGTTGTGATGAAACTTTGATTAATTGTTAAATTATGTAGGCATCATCATTTATATTATAACAACGAACTTATTGTGTACAATTTTATCATCAAAATTAAAATTTATTTAATTTATGTTTTAAAATATCCTAATTTGGTATCTACGTGTGTTCGTTTTTCACTTTTTGCTGACCAGACCGAAGAGTAGGTACACCTACTAAGATTTTAGTAGGTGTACTTTATACCTAAACTAATGGCCGTCAGCTCACAGTCCCCAAGGAACCTACATATTTCGGCGTTGTACTCCACGTATCTAGTTACGGAACGGAACAGTTTTAGACACAAATATATACCTATAAAATAATAAGTAAGTAAAGAGAGTAAGTTAGATACTTTCCAACCACATAATCTAAATATTTACCTAACGCAGATTATTATTTTTCATTTATTTTAAAGCAAAATAATATACTTTTTGTATTGACATCACCCAATATACATTATGGGATGCGCGTGTGCAATTATCTCATTCGTAGAGCACAGTCAGTCAATTCGATTACTGTATAATTGGAGCAGCGAAAGGCCAGTCTGACCAATCAAGGTCGGAGTTGATGAAACAAAGGGCAAAATCCATTGAAGAATTGCTGTGGACATGAGGACAGTTCTTTTTAGAGAAACTGGCAATGGATCTTACGTATATCTGTAATCAGGATAGCTTCTAATATTTGAAGGGATACCAAGGCTTTGTCATGGTCGTTTTAGAAACAACAAGCTGAATATACAGTGCATATGGATATTTAAGTTGTATTTGATATAAAATTTCAACTACACATGTAATACTTTTTTTTTGCACGCTGCATCCCGTACATAGCAGAGTAGGCAAAGGAACCTGGGAACCTATTGTTAATGTTAACATAGTCTGCTTCCATTGAGACACTTCCGTTCGAAATTTTAATATCAATTTTTAAATGTTCCACATATTAATAAAAATGAAGGACAATATAGAAATAAATGTCTTGCCAATAAGGCGCACTAAGACAGCGTTCCATTTAAAACGCGATGATTATGGATTCGTACAGCGCTCGGGGGAATGAGTTGTATTTAATTTAGTCTCGATTCCATTTCCATCTAGATTCCACAAGTTTCTCTCGTAGAGTACTACACGCAGTGTCTCAAATTCGGGCGGAAAGCGGAGAACGTGATTACCTTAAATCATAACCCTAAGTTTACTCTGCTATACATTGCTTAAAAAATATTATAATCTTCGACTTTCTAGCTGATTGTCGCGTAAAACATTCTTTAGAAATATATTTGGAGTCACATGCGTACATAGAAATAAAACACAATATAAAAATAGTTATAGTTTTAATATTTTAAATTAAAACAATCTATGTATTTCGGTAGTCTTATTTAATTGAGATGAAAAAAAACAATAAGCAAAAACTATTTAATTATAGCTTTAATTAATACTAGACCAACAAAAATAAAAAAATCTTACAAAAATATATGATTATTAATATGTGTTAGAGAGTATTAACTAAATCTTATGGCACATTTTTCTATACCATTCGGGATCATTCTTAGCAACGGTTTCCGGTCGGCCATCTTTGTGTCGGTAGTGGAATTCGGAGACTCCCCGTCCCGGCACGCCGTTGACGATGAACTTGCAGAACCGCTCCACCATCCTTGCGTCCCAATCTTGAGATACGTAATGTATCGACTCGTATTCTACTAAAACCTAAAAGTTAAAAGGAAATGATAGAATATTAATTTTGGAAAGTCAGTTAATGTTTTTTGTATTATAACGTAATTATTATCAAAAAGCGAATTTTGAGTTTGTTGTCGACTGTTATCAATAGAATTGCTTTCTTAACCGGCAGTAGGTTCAGGTAGGTAGGTACAGAACAGACACTATTGACATTTTTATGTATATTATTTATAACATGACGATCCAAAATTGCCTGTAATGCTCAATTTGATAAACAACATTTAGATTTTGATTATAATTTTGATTACTTGCCGAGTAGTAAGAAGTTATTTTCAAAGTTTAAAATTTAAAAAATAGTTAAATTTACTAGAGTTAATTCAAATTTCATTAATTATTTTACTGTCTTAATTATATGATTAATATTTATAAGTAATTTATATTTAACTTAAACAATATAAGAGATCTCAAGAAAAAAAACTGGCCTAATATTTTTAGTTTAAATCTACCCATCTAAATAGTGAAATAATATGTAACAAAAATATATACCTGAACAGTATAAACTTCGTCCCCTGCCTGCATTCTAAAAGCGTAGTCGCGAGGAGCTGTGCCGCCTTGACCGTGCTGGTACAGCTTCAGATCTACCCACTTGATGGGTAAAACATCACCGTTTGGTAATCCCACCACGCCTGCTTCCATGCTAGATTTATAATTAATTAATGTTTATTAGTAATATAAAGCCAGCCCTTTCATTTCCTCGCTCTTGTAACGCAATTTCTTCAGAATTCCGCTGAAAGTGGGGAACGAAAGTCTTAATGGCAACGGAGTGTTTTAACGCCAGGTTCCCAATATCCCTCTGTCTATCCTGCTATGTATAGGTACAGTCGGATACAGTGTAAAGCTAAAAAAAATTTTATTTTTAATTACCTAGTAGCAGTGCAGGGCTGACATATGACACCCACACTAATGCTGGTGCCATCTTGTAAGAAAATATGATGAAAAGCGTAACGGTGCATCAATGTCCAATCACGAGTTTGGCCTAAGTAAAAAAATAAATTTTAATTTACTATACTCAAACTTTAATTTAATATACTCAATTTTTTTTTTTTTATAATCTCCAGAGTTCTCAAACTTTATAATAACTTCTTATACTATTAAACTTCGCTCCTTATCAAACTCTTTTAATTTGTAAAACTCTTTTATTTTTTTCTTTCAATTTGTAAACGAGATAATTGTGGCTTCGATTTCTGCTCGGGAGTATGAATTGTTTTCTTTTCTCCACTAAGACACAGAATGCTTAGAATTTTAACCATTTTTCTCCTTACTTACACTATATGCCTTTGCGGGCTAAAAAAATGCTAAATCTAAGAAAGATTTGTGTTACAAACTTATCCTAACAGGATTTATATTATGTACATCTTATCGTATATTGACGCCAGTCGTGGCATAGGGGCACAAGCATGCGGCTGTAAACGGGACTGATTGAGGGTTCGATTCCCATTCACACTATACAAGCAATGCACAACGGGAAGTGGGCAACGGAAGTGTCATAATGGAATCGAAGAGTCTTAACAGTAGATTCGTAAGTTCCCTCTGTTTCTAAGTGAAAGTGAATAAATATATTATGTACTACATTCTATATATACGGAGTGAAAGTGTCAGCACCACTTTAAATGAAACCACAGTTTTAACTGTTCTATAAAAGCCGAATACAATAAAACAAAAAAATAACGTTTTAAAATAAAACGCCATTTGTCAAGAACGACGCACTCAGATATAAACTTATCAAAGGGAAACAGCCGCATACGCCTCATTCCGAAATGGAGTCGTAGGTATTGGCGGCAAAGTTCAAAGTTGTTTAACCTTTAGTAATATTTTTGTACTAGTATGCGTTTACGTTATTCGCATCTTTGCGTAACTGCGTCACACGAAATACAAGTATGGATAAACATCGTGAAATGAAAAAAAAAATCCTACGTCTTAAAATTGTTGAGGTATCTTAATTAATTCCTTTAGGTATAGGTTTAAAATATTTTATCCTATATGGTGTTCCCGTAAAAGGAGCGCTGACCCTTCCACTCTGTATACTTATATTTCTTACCAAAACTATGATCTCTGAATGATGGTAGAGTGTATTCATAAGACTCATTTTCTATCTTAAATTTACATTTGAGAGCGCCAAACTGCTCGTAATGCGACTGATGAGCTCTGAAATAAAAGAATATGTTAAACAATTAATTTGTTCTACCTTTACCTTTAACCGTAATTTGTTCTACCTTTTTAAAAAAAATGTTGAAAATGTTAGATAGCAGAATCGAGAAAAATAAAAATATTATTGTTTAATCAGTTGTGAGTGTAGCTCAATCTATTTATAAATATTTTTCCTTGCTAATGACATATAGCGCGGTGTTGAGTTCCGCCACTCAAAACGCTATACCTCCAGAATTCGGCGGAAAGTGGGGAACGGAATGTATTAGCAATAGGTTCCTTCTGCCTACCCTGTTATGCGTGGGATGCAGTGTGGAGCAAAAAAAAACTGACTGTAAAAGCGATGATTGCGGGATTGATCTCCATTACAGGGAAAATTTTCGTTTTGCCGCTGTTTTGTAGCAAGACAAAGTTCCATTTGGTTCCAATTCTCAATACAAGCTATCTGAAATTAGCGCGAAAATCGAAAAACACAGTGTCTTAACACTTGGTTCCCTCTCCCTACTTTCTTATAAGTTACTAACGTTTTCAATCCTTCAAAATAGCCTCGGCTCCATTTCTCTCTGGCTATGGACCTGATGACGGCTGGCGGGTGTAGATCGCTATCGTAGTCGAAATATTTGCCCGTCGCTGTCCATTCCCCACTGAACTCTACTTCCACGGTTTTGCTTGGATCATTTTGGTACCTGAAATAGTTGTCGAGATTTTAAAATTATTGAAGTCTTGTGCTGATAAGAAAATGCCTGATATGATAAATACTAGCTAACAATAGTTTTTATCATATCAGGCAGCTGTTAATAGATACTAATTAGAATTTTGAACTTTATCTTTATAAATGATAAGGATATTTTATGTATAAATATTATTTTACAAGAATATTTTGAGATTTGAAAAAAAAAATAGGACATTTGATTGAATTTGCTAATTGATTAGGCTAATATGCTATATGGTGTTGTTTCTATATTAAAATTATAGTATTTAAGGAAAATCCAGAGAGGCCAGTCGTGGCGCAGGGCACGAGCGTGTGACTGTTTAAAAGTGACGGGTTGTGAGTTCAATTCCCACTCGAGGAAATATCATATTTAATATTTTCATTTCTTCGTTCTGGTCTTGAGGCAAAGTGCGGCGTTAAGTTCCGCTGCTTAATATGGAATGCCTGTAAAATTCATGGGAAAGCTTAAAAAAATGTTGAAACGAAAACTATACTATTTGTATATAGATACAAACCACATCGGTCCATTGTAAGAAATGGCCCACTTCTTCATCGGCTCTACAGGCTTAATTTTAATGCCCTCAGCCGCAAATTCGCCGATAGGTGCTCCAAATAATACTGTATCTGGTATCTTCTTACTGCAAAGAAGACCTTTTCCTGGTAACTGTAAAAAATAATAAAATATTTTACATTTTTTTACAATGAAACAAAAGGGAGGAAAAAAAGGATATTTAGATTTGATTTTATAACTGAAAAACAAACGAAAACTTTATTTATCTAGCTATCTGTCTGTCTGTCTGTCATCGGTTCCTCTGTCAAGATATTTTTTTTAAGATCTCGTGAAATTTAATTGTTTTTATATTTTTTTTGCTCCATTTTGTTGCCCTAAATATAGAGTCACACCAACATTTCATATGAATACAACTAAGAAAGACGATAAGTGATTAGTTTGTTTGTTGCTTGTAACAATTAATACGGAGATAATGGATTCCATGACTAAATTAGGCTAATATTTGTGTTATGATTATAAATAAATGTGTTATGGTTTTGTTTTGTCGTTTGTAATATAGAGTTTTAATACTTATTTACGTCTATTCAAATAAGAGTAATAAGAACTTCAAAATGTACTTTTTTTTATAAACCAGTGGATTCTCGACTTCTATGCTTATTTTTTTCTTTAAGATTCAAATTTATATTGGACAGTTTCCAAGAGGCGTTGGTTCATATCCTGTTACGTTCAATTTTTTAAACGTTTTCTAAAAAAAGTACTTAATACGAGTATAAGTGAACAAATAAGAACAATACCAAAATATATTAGTAGATGGAATTACTTATAAGTTAATTGAATAGACACCTACCCCGATATAAAAGAGTCCATTGCACATGCCCATGGGTCGTCGTTCACAACCTGATATCACGTACACACCCTTATCTCCTTCATCTTTTTGCGCTGATATGAAGAATACTGCATCGAATGCCTAGATAAATAATGTCAATTAAATATCATCTATATGAAACATATAGTTAAATATGTAGTGGTGTTGTGTTGCGGAACTTAACGCCACGTCTCGTTGTCATAGCGGACAAATAAAAAAAAATCCCCACATTTTGAATAGTATTCACAACCGTCGGATTTATATTCAGCAATTGTGCAAAGTCGGCTTTTTATAAAAGTTATTAGTTATTCAGCGGAAATTCATTCAGCATCCGGCGGAAACAGGGTATCTTAGCATTAGGTTCCCTCTGCCAACCCTGCTGCGTGCGGGATACAGCGTGAAGCTGGTTTTAAATTGACTTCAAAAATATGTTTAATACATACCTTAGCATGTTCGCTGAGTGGTTGTGCTCTGTCCATATCAGCGGGATCCGCATAAGCCTTCACTCCTTGTCCAGCTCTACCATCGTTGCCGACCGCCTTATTCTTATTAAAATACTGAAAAACAACAGTTTTTATAGCCTTTTATTACTACGAAATTTTTTTTTTCTACTTCAGGCTGTATCCAGCATACAGCAAGGTAGGCAGAGAGAACTTAGTTCACTAGCTCTGTCTCTCCGTTTCCCACTTTCCGCCGGATTTCCTAGGCAGTGCGTGTTGACTGGCCGTGGAACTCAACGCCGCGGTTTGCCTTAATACTACAGCGAGGAAATGAAAATATGAAATATTTCATTTCCCCAAGAGGAATTTAACCCACAACCGAAAACACGACAGCATATCACATGCAATCGTCGCCTTAACAAGGCGTACAAAAGTATGCATCTACTACACTGACGCCGAAAAAGACGCTATCGGCAGGTTCATTCGCCGGGCAAATGAAGGTTCCGTGACTGATATAGTGGAACACAACATTAAAATGGCTATTTCCTGTAGAGATGAGGAGGCAATAGAAATATTACGGAAACAACTAACTGTGCCGCAATCAACATAATCAACGGCCAAAAACTCGGATTTGACAAAAGGAACTCGGATTTGACAAAAGCAGACCATTCAAGATATTAAAGTCCACTTCACATTTTAAAAAGAAAAACTAACATTTTTAATAATCAATTAAGAACAAAAAAGGCACGGACAACAAAAGTCTGTGGCGCAAAACAATTCAAGCATAAAAAAAAAAAACCCACAACCGATGCGTTATCATCACATTTTTGTGCTCCTGCGCCACGGCGGCCTCCATTTTATACACTTAATACAACTGTCCTACTGCGCCACAATGTATTTATTAATTTTCTTTAATAAATTTAAATTTCTGTTTAAAGATCTTTATTCTCATTTCGACAATGTCATTTACATGAGAAATTAAATAATAAGAAACATTATATAATACTAACAGGCTTTTGTGAACAAAGAGTTAACATAAGGTAAACATAAAATGTAAACATGCAGTAAATATAAAATGTAAAGATGCAGTAAATATAAAATTTAAATATAAAGTAAATATAAAATGTTAATATAAAGTTAACATATAAAATGTAAATAAGTAAAAATTGAATGAGAAATATAAACATACAAAACAAGATAAAACAAAATGATCACTTAATGAATTCAAATCCAAGCCCCATCCATGCCCATTGCCGAGCCATAATTCACCTCTTAAGAAGAGAATGATCGCTAAGCACGAACGTGCGAAGCCCAGTGGCGTAGCGAGCGTAACTCGCGCCCGGTGCAAAATACCTTTTCAGCGCCCCCCAGACGAATATTTTTGCAGTTTTGCAGGCCTTTTGGCGCCCTTTTGGAAGTAGCGCCTGGGGCATGATGCCCCCCCTTGCCCCCCCCCCCTCACTACGCCACTGGCGAAACCTGAACTTAAATTCATTAAATGACTTACTGTTCCTAATCGATTGCGGTAAATCATTGTATAGCATCACAATTTAATGATATATAACTTTAGTCAGTTTAAATTAAAAACTTGAAAGTTGATAAGTAATCTTGACTCAACAGGTGTTAATCAAATAATTACGAAACACATTAATTACATAATGAAGATAAAACGAAACGGTCAAAGTACTTGCATAGTGTCGTGGCACAGCGGTAAATCATCTGATTCTAAACGTGACGACCATGTTCGATTTCTACTCGGGGGAGTAAATTATTTTCATTTTCTCGCCCTGAAAACAAGGCCAAGGGTGGAGTTAAGTTTTGTCACTCAACACGCAGTATCTCTAAAAATTTGTCTGTCCATGTCTCGACACTAGTGCCGAGGGAACCTAGGGTTCCCTCTGCCAACCTTACTATACGCGAGATGCAGCGTGAAATTAAGAAAAAAATATATAAATGAATTATCCGGTGTGGCTTGGAATTTTTCGAAGATCCTTAATTCCAATATGATTGGGTTTCATTATCCTAAAAAATATTTGTGAGTACGTGAGATTTCATCACTTTCCAATATCCATTTGTTTGAAATTTTTAAAGTGGCGAACGGAGAGTCTTAACACTATGTTCACTCTGCTTAGCTTTATTCTCTTGTATAAATAAATATAAAAGTAACTAGATATTTCAATACTATACTTAAATATCAATAAAAAATTAAGAAATATATTTTCAGTAAAGATTATTTGGAATGTTGCTTCGGAACTCTTCTCTTTTTGCAACTAAATATGGAATATAGAAATTTTAAGTTACTATGTTGCACATTAAATGCTTTTGTATGCCTGAGCAAAGGGCATATAACGATAACATCCGATATACTGTATCTATTAAGAATATATATTCCTTATATATTTTCCTTATTTTTGATATGGAAATGTTGATAAAATACAAAGAATTGCTCAAATTGCTTGACTACAAAATGTGGAGAAACACCAATATAAATTATACTTTTTTTATAAATTCAAACTGAATCCCGCATTCAAACCATGCCATACCGGTCGCTTCATATCTATATATTTTTTTGCTTAGCTTCAAGCTGTATTCTGCGTATATTAGAGTACGCAGATGGAGCCTAATGTCAAGACACTCTTTTCTCCATTTTCTGTTGACTCATTGAGTACTGTGCGGTGGAGTTCAACGCCACACAGCGAAGCTACAGTAATTCACAGTCAAACTGCACCGCAGCAGCACGGGAGCTAAATGAAAATTAATAAAAAATTAAAAACAAAGCTTACCTTTCTATAATAATAGAGGCAGGAGAAAACAGCATATTTCAAATAGTACCATTTTCCAGGCACTGTGTATACACCAAAAATCGGCTCCGGATCTTTTTTTCTAAGGAAAATTATTAATAATATTATAATTATTACGGCGGCGACAGTCAGGCATGTCATTTTGTCGAAACTCAAGAACTGAATGAGCAGTGTTTATTGTTTACAGCTGATAACAGACGCAGATGTGTGATAAAGTGAAATAATTCCGTTTTGTGGTCAGTTTTGATGTATATTTACTCTTGTTATCTAATTTGAAATGTTAAGTAAATTTTAGTGCAGTATTAGGGTACTATATGGCAGATTAATGATATGTCAACATAATCTTTTTATTAAAAAAAAGACAACGGACAGACGAAATTGTTGAATTTAGAAAGTTGAAATTTGGTATCCATGTAAGTGTGGCTAAGAGTGTGTAAATGGCAATAAGGACGCTATGACAGAACATTCTCATTCTTTGTTATTTTTAATAATAACAACTATTTTTAAAAAATCTGTTTTACGCACACAGCAGGATAGACTGAAGGAACCTAGTGTTAACACACTCCGTAAGTATTTTACTATATACACTATTTCTAATACCTTTAAGTACTTTACGTATATAGCTGTTTTGGTGAACCAATGACATACCTTTTTGAGCTGTCTGAAATACTGAAGCATAGTTACTTATTTTATCTTTTTTAAAGATCGAATGTATTTATCTTTCTACCTATTTTATATTTTTATAAAAAACACTAGCGACCCGCCCACGGCTTCACTCGCTTAAACTATACGATTATTTAGGAAAAAATTGGTTAATTTTTATATTTAGTGTGGTTCTATTCTATACTCATACTATACTAACAAATTATATTATTATTATTTTTTAATTTAAAGCTATTTCTTGATTGATTTTCTTTGTTTTTCCTCGCAAAAATTGTTTTATTCTATAGAAATATGTTTTATTATTTTATCCGCAAAAAAAAGTTGAAAGGCATTTATGCTGTTCCACAAACTGCACTAGTGAAAAAAATAAAATTGTTGATTTAACTGTTCCGGAGATTAGCCCGACCAATCAAACAGTTATTTGTTTTAATATTTTACTATATGCACTTAAATACTACAGTATAAATTTAACCTTTTTAATGTCCACTTTACATAGAACGCATTTTTATACTTATCGCGATTAAAAGATATCTAGTCCACGAATTGACCAAATAGCAAATTATCTATACAAAAAAAAATATCTATTTAAAATTATCTTGGTGATGAAATACTTTAAATACATGAGTATTTGTGTCATGTTGTGTGAAAATGGAGGAGTTATTTATTGTTTTTAAAAATAAAAAGCAAGTTAGCTTAGCTATTGTAGATAGATATATCTTAGTCCTACAATTCAATAGTGCATATATATATCGTATATAAAACATGGTTCAGGTCAGAGCGATCGGTTTCCAGGAGGCGAGGGTTCGAGTCCCGCTGTTTACAGTTTTATACGTTTTCTAAATAAGTGAAATTTGATTTTATTATACATTTTTGAGACGATTTTTTACCACATGAGTATCATAACCCTCTTTTTTCTTGTATATGTCTAAATTTTTCAGAAATAAAATGGAGGCTATGCTACTGACTATGATACTGTTTCTTTTAATGATATAATAATGTTTAAAATCGGTAGTTTTGAAACCTATTGATACAAACAAACCAAAAAATCTTTCCTGAGTAATAAAAAAAAACTTTTTTTTTATATACTTTTTTTAAAAAAAGAAATGATATTTGAACGTATCAGTATTTAACACAACCTAGTAATTAGTCCTAGTAACTTAATTTATACTAATAATGAGATTACAAAATGTATTATTTCGATAAATTAATAATATGATAAGAATATTTTCTTTATCTGTGTAAAGATAAATATTAATATGTAATTATTAAACTTGATTTAAATGTAGAATTTGATTAAAATAATTGTCGAGTTTTCCTGCAATAATCATTTCATATAGCCATGTTTTTAGGTTCATGCATCCGCTTTCCGGTGTAAAGGAGAAAAACAGGTAGGTAGAAACTAGGTAGGAATTAGACTTTCTGAACTTTTATACATTGTACATTAGAGAAAAAAATAATAAAAAGCAAGAAAAAATTCTTCGCTCTGGTGTCGAGGCAAAAGCGTGGCGTTGAGTTCTGCCACTTAACACAATGCCTCCAGAATTCGGCAGAAAGTGGGGCACGGAGTGTCTTACACTTGGTTCTCTCGGCCTACCTTGCTGTGTGCGGGATACAGCGTGAAGTTGTTTTTTTTTTTAAGAAAAAATGTGAAAATCAACCCTTGCGCAGCGTCTACAGCTTCATAAGGGGCAAGACTCGCCGTTCTGTGATTTAGATTTTTTATAGGCTTTGTAAACTTTGATTGATTGATTCTTTTACACCATTTAGATATAGTATGAAGGTATATTTTATTGAAATAATAGATGTCAATATTTAAGAATGTTTTATTATAAATACACATACGCACATTCACACGATTTTTTAGTATATAAAGAAGTTATGTTTTTTCATCTATTTTACTTACACATTTTTATTTTACATATGAAAATTAAATGAATAAAAAATATTAAGTATTACTTGGTAAGTTACCAAATTTACATTTGTGTTCTTAAATACAATAAAAAAATATTAACTTTTTTTATTATACTTTCTATTATTATATTTACACTGTTAGCCTCAACAGAGTTTAAGGAGGAAACATAAAGGAGGACATTATATTTGTGACTGGCGGAACTCAACGCCGCGTTTTGTTTTCGCTCAACAGAGCGAAGAAATGAAAAAAAGGATAATGTTAAATAAACAATTATACAACTATTTCGAGGCACCTATAATAGTAAGAATGAATAAGAAAATATTGATTATATCTAAATATAAGTTTAAAGCTGCAAAAATATATTCTTCAGGCGATATGCTGTACTTGTGTTTGCCTCCCATCATCAGCTGGGTGTCGTAGACGAGGTACAGGGAGAATATGAGTGCACCGGCCGCAGCGTATACTAGAGTCAGTATGTTACTACGTATTATAATAGCTAAGATACCTGAAAAAACAATGTGTTTTATTAATATTTTTTATTACTTTTTTTAAATATATCTATAATGTGAAATGTATGTTTTTATTTTAAGTAAGTTTCTATTGAAATAAGTTCGAGTTTCCTCTTTCTGCTGCTTCAAAAATTACTACTAGTTTTTTACATTTTCCATAAAATAAACAAAAATTCGAAACATTTCAAGCTTCTTTTGAACCTTTCACAACTCGTAAACAAATGAGTTCACATGCATGACATTTAGAATATTCCTTAAAGCCCATAGGGGCTTCTAATATATTAATATATATTTATATTTTTTATAGTTTCAACAATTTTTATTTAGACTACAATTCAATTTTTTATTGTAATAGCCATTTTCGTACTATTTCATTTCGTAAGTTTATTCAGTTTTTAAAGAATTCACAGAAAAATTTTGCTTACCAAATACAAGGAGGACTATGGAAGCGGCTACCAAGGCGCCGCCCATCATTGTAAAGTCCCATTTAGTTTGGAACGCGAAGATCGTTAAACCAAGACATACGGCTGCTGTGATGCCGACCGCCATCATTACCTATATAAATAGTAAGAATAATATTTTTATTTTTGATTTTTTATAAATATATGACAATACTACACTAAAACGTTAAATTTCGTTGTCCTTCGGATATTAAAAATAATTTTAATGTAGTAGTTTTAATGTAATGTAGGTAAGTGGACGCTTTTAACTGTCGTCTCTTGTTTTATCTTCTCTCTCTCTTAATCTCTTTTATTTCTTAACATTCGATTACGTTTCTTAACATTTAAACGTTAAAAATAAAACTTCAATAGGTGAAAGGAAAGGAAATAGGAGTATTTTAACACTGTATAATCTCTAACTATAAGTGTGCATCTATTACACATTACATACAGATGTGTAGTATATTAAAGGTACATACCTCCGAAACATTATACACGCTGGTGGCCACACCCAAAAGGAAACTTTGGGCTATAGTAAATATTGCTAAGAAGATGAAGTTCATAGGCGAAGTGCGCCGGACCTCTGGACAACACGCCATTGAGATGAGGCACACAAATAATACAACAAATGCTACCCAGCTGTGAAAGAAGAAAAAATATAATTATTAAAATAAATTAAAATATATAGAGTTTTTCACTCCTAGTTCATATTTAGCTACACACATCAAATTCGCCGTTTTTAACTTCAAATTTGTATTTCTAAGCCTCAATTTCATCCATGTTACAATAACAAAAAATCTATTTGAAATTAAAATATTATTCCCCTATAGTTCTTCGATCCCCGTAAAAATTTATGGGTCCCGCTTGTTACTCCTAATGAATTATTAGACTGTTGATTTTTTCTTTTTAGTCTTATGTAGTCGAGTTTTATGTTTTTTATAATTATATATTTGTTACGTCCCAAATATTCGATCGCTTAGTAGCTAATATCTGAATTAGGCACTTTTCTTTATTATTAAGCTTAAACGTACCCACACTCCATGTCTTAACGTGTTTAATTTTCTGGGTCACCTTGTGATTTATAAATATATTTCACTCATCTCAACTCATCACCGTGCATTGCCTCGTCAGCGTAACCAGAACAAGGAAATTAAAATATTAAATATTCCCTTAATATTCCCGCGAGTGGAAATGGGATCCATATGGTCGAGTTAACAGCGACTTCAAACTTTTTAAACATAATGTCACTTAAACGTTAATAGGTGTCTCTGAGTATGGTTAAATCTCATAAGTGATGAATTTCAAGTTCTACTACTTACAAGAGATAAGAATTCTGTCGAACAAACTGTTTAGTTGGTTCGTGGAAGAGAAACAACGCAATGAACCCCATCGTCACTAGGAGCTGAGACATCAGTATTGCGTAGACCTAAAGAAAAATAAAACCTTTTACTTATTTTTTTAATTTTACAAAATCAATTATGCTAGAGAAAGAGAAAAAGAGCCTTAAAATGTAATTATTTATTTTTTATCTAATAAGCCAATTTCTTTTTTTAATAATTTTCCTTAAAATAATGAAAATTATTTCCTTTATTAAATTCTATACGTGCCATTTCTAATTGAACACTGTGTTGTAGATACAAGAAGAAAAAAATATTTTTCTCTATAAATGCAGTCATTATCAAATCAGCCAGTTCAGTTTCCAGAAGCCAGCGACAATCATATAATTTATTAACTACTAGCGGCCTGCTCGCGGCTTTGCCCGCTTGAATTACATGATTATTCATTTAAGAAATATAGATATTACAAACAGCCTTAATTATTAATTAATTGGTTTGGATAAATACTCACGATATTCTTTGTAAAATAAATTATATTAGCTCCTGTATAGTTTTTAAATTGGTTACATATATTATTAGTTAAATATATAATTGGTATACAGAATATACATAGAAAGCACGTTTTTAGGCATTTTTATATAATCTATAAAATAATCAACATTTTCGGTCAAGTTCAAGTCGTACTCATGCCCCGAGAGTTTCGTACCAGCTTCATGAATATATACACCAAAAGCACCAAAGGAATAACTAATTAAGTTGTCATTTTGTATTAAATTAAGTACAGATTAAAATTTGTACCTAATGGTTTTTTTCTATGACACAAATACAATAAATATTCAATTTTTGAAAAATAATTTTGGAATTTTCCTTTATACGTGCCGTAAATTTTAACTTCTTAACAAATTTCGTAATTGTATATCAACGGGAATTATCCTATAGTTATGATAGAAAATGCGACAAAAAACGAAGCATAAACCCTCATATTTCATCGTCATTTGATTGCGATGATTTAGAAGATAGATTTTTTGTGCTCTAAGGGAATACAGACTTGAACATTGAGGTATCTAACCTTTAACCGATCTTGTACAAAATAGTGTTGACAGACGGACAGACGGACAAACAACAAAGTTGTCTTATAAGAATTTTGAGGTACTTACCCTAAAATACCCTTGGCACATACATACATGCAACATACAGGTGCAATAGTGCAATGTCGGTACGTGTCGCTTGTAAGTTATGAAATAATACTGCGGGATATTTTTATAAACAGTGTCAGAGCATTTTTTTCTTGAGACACAATTTTTTAGAGGTTGCTCCCAAAAGTTAAAGATTATATACGTTTCTTAAAAAAATATTAATAACATAAACGAACGAACGGACTGAAGAACCTATTCAAAATATTTCTTTGAATATTAAGTCATTCTTTATCACTGTGTTAAATAATTAAGAATTAAGCTAGACTGTTACGAAGATAATCTTCACCAACAATTCAATTTAGTTTACTTTGTAGTTAGTACTATGAACAATTGTACTTTAAAAATACGTAAATTTATCAACAGTCAAATAAATAAGACGTTTCTAAAGTCTTTTGGACTTACAATTGAACTGTAACCATTCGAACATTGTTAGAAAAATACTACTATGTTTATGTTAAATTTATTATAAGTATAGATTACACTTACATGACGTAATTACCGTTAAGCAGATAATAACTCAACAATATAATAACATTCATTATGATATGTAGTCAATAGATATCATTGCGTAAGTTTCTTTTTTTTTTCAAATATAAATATCTTTAAAACTTTAAGTACATTATTTTTTGATAGAGTGTAGCGGTAATCTTTCCAAACTATATTTTTTTTATGTTTTTTATATTTATAATATATTTTACAGCGCCATCTTTTATCTATAGATCCCATCGCAATTAGTGATGAGCTTTACGTGTATGAAACATTCGTTAGTACCTATTTTTGTCAATAGATAGCGTTACTTGTGTCGATTTTTTATTATCTCAAATATTAACGTCTTGAAAACTTAAATACTTATATCTTTTGATAGAGTGAAGCAATTACAATGAAATAAACACTAAAACCTACCTTGATTTATTTGTAATTTTTATGTATAAAAATTGCTTAAATTTATTGTGTACTTTTTACGTGATGCGTGTTCACATAAACAGACAAACAGACAAACAGACATACAGACAAACAGACAAACAGACAAAAATTCCAAAAATGTTGGAAATGGATTATGTTAATTATCCTTTAACACCCTGGCAATTTTTTTTTAAATATTTACAATGTACAGAAACGTCTTTTCTACAGATTTATTATAAGTATAGATTAACTTTATTTAAAAAATCGAAATATCTACCTTTCTAATGAATCCTTTTCGTATACTTTGTTCAGTAAAATCAAAGGCGGCATGGCCCTCCCCATCCTCACCATAACTTTGAGGACCGTAGTACCCTGTCTGAAAATTAAAAAAAAATAGGTAAAAGAATATAATTTCTTCAATATCATTGGGGATAGTCGTGGCTTAGGCAACGGTTGTAAGCGCGACAGGTTGTGGGTTCGATTACCACTCGAGAAATAAAACATTTAACATTTTCATTTACTCGCTCTGGTAACGAGGCATAGCAGGGCGTTGAAATCCTCCACTCAATACGAAATGTCTCTAAAATTCGGGAATGGAGTGTCTTAACACTAGGTTCCAAGGTTTTCTCTGCCTAACCTTCTATGTGCGGAATACAGTTATTGGGGAGGGACGTACTGTTTAGACACTCCAAAAAAATATTAGTGGAGCTAAACACTTTCTTTTCTAACCATACCTGAGACAGACATTATATGAGTACAACCACCGTCTTAAATAGTGTGATAAATCACTATGAAGGTCGCGCTAAAATAAATAATTTACATGGAAATATCATAAAGTTTTTTTTATAGCAAACGAACAAAAATCAATTCATTATATACTTAAAGTAAAAGTAATAAAAAAAAATATTTACATACGGTGCCTACAGTACATATAAAAAAATATGATTTCTTCATCATTTCTTATCACATGTATTTACTTTCATAAACAATGTGTGACTCATCAGCGTTAGTATAACATTTTGTTTCATGTATATAATGTGTATGTAACATGTATATAAGATATAATGCATCTTTATTAGAATTACTGACTTAAGATGACTAAGTGCTTTGGGGGTTTCCCCGCTCTCGTGGACAATGTGTTCCATCAGACCACAACTGAATAAAAAATGTCTCGAAAATCGGTCTGAGCGCGGGTAACGGAGTGTTTTAAGCCTAGATTCTCTCCTTTTACTGTATTATTCGAGAAAAGCCGTGAATTTCATTCAATTTCATTTAATTTTTAGTTTACGAAGCATAATTTTAACCTCTAGAAGTCTAGACTGTAATATCCAGAACAATATCCAATTCACAATAAGCTATTGTAAATATTGTAAATAATCTCGTCAAAAACAAAATATTTAGATTCTTGACACTATTGTTGCAATTTTTTGCTCTACATTGTAAATCGGATGTTGTAATGAGATTGCAATTGTAATACTTAGACTTTTGTATTGAAACTTAAAAGTTATATATTTTCAATTAAATCAATGTTTCAATGGGGAACGGAGTGTCTTAACACTAGGTTCCCTCTGCCTACCCTGCTGTAGGCGGGATACAGCGTGAAGCTGATAATAAATAATGCAATGTAAAAACATTTAAATTAGATTACCAAACTATTGAGTTGAAAGATTTTTTTAGTGACGAGTGCAACGATTTTTTACAGAAGTCGGTTAAAAAAACAGTAGGTTCTCTCCGGCTACCTAAATGCATTAGAATAAAAAAACAATTTTATTTTATTTAACTATATTCTAAAATAGAAAAAAAAGGGCAAATAAAACTGCTATTTTTTTATTTAATAAGAATATTTCTAAAGAAAATTAAAAATAACTAACCTGAGCCATATCGACGTCCGTTCGCGTATCGTGTAACACAATCACTGATAAGATATAAGGTACAGCAGTCAACTGGATAAGGTGTCACATACTTTAATATGAATAATATGGCTCTTTCCAGAATTAAAATATGCTAAAATTCGGAGATTAGTTTGAACGTAGCAGGATTTAAACTTGCACTTCTTAGAAACCGTCTAAGTCCTGACCACTAAGCCATACGTTCACTACCCTTAGTAGTCAAAGAGCTTAGATGGTATCCGATAGGCGCGGATTCAAATCCAGCTAAGTATTTTTTTTTATATGTAAATATTTTTATTACCTAAGTATGGAATAACACAATGGAAACGTTAAATATTATATACCAATATGAAGTTATATACCAATATACTATTCTGGTATCTCTACTGTAAACTTAAAATTAAAATCCTATAACTTAAGTTACCATGGATAGTTCAGTAAATAAATAAAACTTGGTGATTCACTCTTTTCTTCGTATTTTCATTATAACCAAGCAAGTAACTAAACTTTACATAAATGTAGGTATAATATTGTGAATTCGTGACATAATATAACACAAGCCATTGTTAATTCACAATAGCACATAGCTAAGCGTTTTTTTAGCTTCACGCTACATCTCGCACGTAGAACAGTAGGCAGTGGGAACCTAGTGTTAAAACACTCCGCTACCGTCGCCCACTCGCCGCCGGTTTATCGAGGCTTGTCTCATTGCAACAATACAAAAATATATACCGCAAAGTGTGCCAGAAGACGCGACTGGTTGTGGGTTCGATCCCCACTAGAGGAAATGAAATATTTATTTAAATTTATATTTTCATTACTTCGCTCTAGCGTTGAGGTAAAAGCGCGGCGTTAAGTTCCACCACTCAACACGCAATGCCTCCAGAATTCGGTGGAAAGTGAGGAACGGCGTATCTTAACACTAGGTTCCCTTTGCCTACCCTGCTGTGTGCGGGATACAGCGTGTAGCTGATATATTTGCATACGTAAATTATATCTATGTTATAGATAAACATATTGATGCTGTATGACTCATCACTGCCATGATACTATTTTTAGTAAACAAGTAGGTATAGGTAGGAACGAAGCAATTTATCAGTAAAGGTGAACGATAACGATGCTTCAATAAATCAATAAAAATTATTCATCTTTATGAACTCCATATTGAAAATATATTAAAGTGATACAATTTCAAAAAGATTTCAAAGATATGTATTTTATATCTTTTTAATCCATTTATTATTTTCGTTTGTTTAATATGAAATTATATTTCTCACGAATCATTACAAGGTACTTAAATAAAATAAATACAATAACCCACGCGTTTATAAGTTTCACATATATTTATTTATTTATATGTATATCAAGCAGATTCCCACTTTTTCAGCATGTAGGCAGAGTATGCAGAGAGTGGAGGAAGGTGTTTAAATTCTCCGCCCAACTTTTAAGACGTGTGTTAAAACTAATACAAGTCGCTATCAATCACTGCTATAAACCTACCACACCATTTAGATTCACTTGACACCCGCTTATACTATAAAACTGGAACATATGCCAGAATTCGATGTCAGTAAACTATTTCCTTAGCATGAAATCAACCAGTGTGGCACGTTTTTTAATATTTTAAAATAAATTGCCCCCATAAGATTCGAAGATTTGGTGGTTGATTTTGAACATTGAAAAGTAAGCCCAATATGTTTAACCCTATAATTAAAATAAAATAATTTTCCTTATACGTAAAATAAAACACCAATTAATTCAGTAATTTTAATTAAAAAATAAATCAAAAAAACACAAAATCTAAATTAAATAATACCTTATTCACAAAACAGTGCTATGTGTATATACATCTTTTATTTTGAACTAAAACACTACCCGTGTATGAACAGACAAACATTTAATATAATATGTATTCAGCATATAGTAGAGTAAGCGGAGAAAACCTAGTGTTAAGACACTCTGTTTTCCACTTTTAAATATGAATATATGCTTGGACAAAGGTAATGGAAAAGGATTTTAAGTATAAATAAATAATTCTGAACCTATTAAGCTCAATTCAAAAGAAATGTAATTTAAACTTTAATTGTGAAAAAATATGATAGATTAGCTTTTTTAAAGAAAAAAAAAACAATAATAATTTTATTCCTCTCCAAGTATAACAAAATCTAACAGGTTTTCTCAAAATTAAAAACGCTATATCACCTTCATCCACGCACGAATCCATTTGTATACAACAATATATTTTTTTATTATAAAAATAGGCTAACAGCAATGGCGGAATTATTTGAACATTGCTTTGTACCAAATGTATTTGTTTAGATATTTCAAATAATGTTATATAAAAATAATAATATCTATAATTTTAGAAACATATTAAAAAAGATATTTATATAATTAAATTGACTATCATTAATTATTATATTATACAATAATAATAACTTATGTATGTATATAATATTATGTAAATAAAGTTAATTTCTTCAAAGTTTTTTTTTTATTTTTGACATTTAGAATAAAGCAACAGGATGGTTACAGAAGTTTTGAAATTTAAAAGTTAATTACAGTTCATTGTTATACATTCTTGAAGCTATATTTTATTATTATTTTGGCGTTAATTCAATGCCAATATTACAATAATACACAAATTTTAGTATAGAAAGGTTATCAAAGCTAAGTAAATGCAACTACATCAATATCTTATTTATAGAATATTATTATCATTGAGAATCATTAAAAAAAGTATCAGAATTGTAACCCTTAAATGATGGTAAAAAATCAACGTATTTAAATAAAACTGTAACTATCGACATTACTTTACAATATTATTTGTAATATTGATTTAAAATTTATTATAATAATTATGAAAACGAAATATAATAATAGATTAATTAAACCTTTTCGAAGGAGAATTAAGAATATGTTAAAAAAAAATACGAATAATTCATCTTAACGACTTTTATTAAACATCGACGACTACAATATAGATATATACCTAGTATTTACTTAAATTATTACAAAATAAATACATAATATATAAGTTATACGTTTTAAAAAGTTATTATTAAAAATACACAAACAATTTTATGAAATAACGTTAATATCATACTTTTTATATCATTTAAATGTAAGTAGATTCATAAGTATTCGACACTGTTAATTAATCACTTCCCGCCATTTTAAATTGACATAACACAACTTCAAAATGGCGGCCAAATAAGTTTTACTGAGTTTTAAAAAACTAATATCTGTCAAAGACCGATAACTTGGGATTTTATTGTCTGTTATATAAATTTTTATACAGAATCCACACTTGACGTTTTAAATTGAAATAAAATATCATCATAAAATAATTGTTTCAGGGAATGATTTTAAATAATGTATATATAATATATTTATACTTTAGAATAGAGTAGGTTTGCAACTTTTTTTTTTCTTCAATTCTAACACTGATTATAATCTTATTTATTATGAGAACGCCAAAATTCTAAAACGAAATATTTAAAGCTTTCTTACAAAGATACACAATAAATACTAACGACTTAAGATCTTTGTCACGACTAATTAAAAAAAAAGAAAATCGCAATCGCACGTCAAATGCAGAATAGAATAATAAGAAAATATACTGGCTTCAAAACACTTAGTTAAATTGTTGTATATAATATTGGAAACAGATGAGAAAAACAAAGTTTCCATGCATTTAAGAGAATATTTAGCTGATGGGTGACGGAGATCAATGCAAGAATTTTGTTTAATCAAGATTATTTTAAGCCTCAAAATGCCATCAAACGAAAACAGAACCTTCACCCAGTTACTACCCAACTGCACTAAAATATCTTTCGATTCTAGAAAACTGCATGGAATTTAACCACAAAAAAAAAATAGAAAAAAGTAGGTTCCAACAAAAAATCCACTTTAATCAGATCTTGCAGCACCAATGATGGTTAAAATATAAATAAATATATTAATAATGTCTAGGTACAGGTTCAAAGCCGCGAATACATATTCCTCAGGTGAAATCGTATATTTGTGTTTGCCGCCCATCATCAGTTGAGTGTCGTAGATTAGATAGAGCGAGAATATTAGAGCGCCTAGAGAAGCGTAGACTAGTGTCATTGTTTTTCCCGGGACAAAGATGGCGACGATTCCTGGAATTGAGAAAAAATAAATATTTTATTTCAACTATATATTATTCATATTTTATACTGAAGAAAGGTCACATAAAAGGCACGACGACCCTCCGGAGGGCGTGTATGACAAGGTTGATGACATTGTGGATGTGGCGAAAGAAGTATACAGAGATCGTAGCATTTGACTGTATGTTCTCTTTGACTATTCCGCAATGTTGGAATCGAACCTACATTCTTAGCGTTTACAGTCAGACATTATGCCGCTCCTCTACGATACTAATGCTAAAAGTTTCAAATTCAAATTCAAATTCAAAATATTCTTTATTCAAATAAACTCGTATAAGCACTTTTGAATCGTCAAATGAACATGTAAACAAAAAAAACAAGCTACCACCGGTTCGGAAGGCAGTTCTGCTGAGAAGAGCCGGCAAGAAACTCAACAGTTGCTCTTTTCAACGTCAATGGTATTATTACATTATCTGGCAGCTAACCTGCATCACATTCAATAGACATTAATTCCATACATGTTTATCATCTAAATATTCTTGAACAGTGTAATAAGCTTTACTTGTTAGTATTTTTTTTAAAGTTACTTTAAATTGTGGTAGTGGCAAACTTAGAATACATTGCGGAAGTTTATTATATACACGTATACTCAGACCCATAAAAGATTTTTTTACTTTTTGGAGGCGAAAACTTGGCGTAACAAGTTTATCTTTGTTTCTCGTTCCTATCGTATGTATATCACTATTTTTACTGTGACACTGTGCATTTTGCCGGACAAACAGAATATTGTAATATATAAATTGTGAAGCAACTGTAATAATACCTGCATCTTTAAAAACATCTCGCAGAGAATCTCGAGCTCTTAGGGTATAAATATATCTCACGGCTCTTTTTTGGAGAATAAATATTGAATTTATATCGGAAGCACTGCCCCATAGCAACATTCCATAACATAAAATACTATGAAAATAGCTATAGTAGACTAGTCGGGCAGTTTCAACGTCTGTCAGTTGTCTTACTTTTTTTATTGCGAACGCGGCAGAGCTGAGTTTATCCGCAAGTGCTTCCAGATGAGTGTTCCACTGGAGTTTGGAATCTATAGTTAAACCTAAGAAAATAGCTGATTCCGACACATTGAGGGTTTCTCCTTTAATTTCTAGACTAAGATCACGTTTATTAACGTTTGGCAAAGCAAATTCAATACATTTGGTTTTTTTAGCATTTAACATTAAATTATTCTTATCAAACCAATAAAGAATATGGGATAATGCACTATTCACTTCGTCATAATTTGTTTTATTTCTGCCTACCTTAAAAATTAAAGAGGTATCATCTGCGAAGAGTACAATATCACATAGGTTCTTTGCATAAAAAGGCAGATCGTTAATATAAAGAAGAAATAAAAGGGGACCAAGAATAGATCCTTGTGGAACGCCCATCCTTAGAGGAGATCCAGATGATTTTACATTATTAATACTAACTTTCTGGATCCTTTCGTTTAGATATGAGGCAATAAGATCAAGGGCAGTATCCTGTATACCGTAATGATAAAGTTTTAATAACAGAGTTTCATGGTCTACACAATCAAAGGCTTTGGATAAATCACAAAACACTCCAATTGCATTTTGTGACTTCTCCCATGCGTCATAAATGTGCTTTAGGAGTGCAGCACCCGCATCTGTAGTAGACTTGCCTTTGGTGAAACCATATTGCTCGCTATGGAAACAATTGTTAATACTTAAGAAAATTGTGAGCTGGTTAAATATTATTTTTTCAAATATTTTACTTAAAGACGGTAAAATAGAGATCGGTCTGTAATTTCCGGGGTCAGATCTATCTCCACTTTTGTAAAGCGGCACTATTTTGCTATATTTCATTAAATCAGGAAAAATACCGGATTCTACGCAATTGTTAAAAATTAAAGCAAGATAAGGAGCAATATTAGGTATAATTGTATTAAGAACTTTAACAGACATGCCCCATAAGTCACCTGTTTTCTTTAAATTAAGGCTTTTAAAAGTTTTGATAATTTCTTCTGGTGACACAGTCTTAAACACAAAATTTTGTCTACAACTAGTTACATGGTTTTTTAGTATTAATACTGCTTCCGAAGGAGATGATGGCAGTGAACGTGTAACTGCAGTAGGTATTTCGGAAAAGAAATTTTGAAACGTATTTGCCACTTCTAAATCTGAATTTAAAATTACACTATTTACTTTTAATTTAATAGGTTCACTGACAGCTCTAGATCTCCCAGTTACAGTCGTTTAAAATTAGTAGCAAGGTAGCGAGAGGGAGTTTAGTGTTAAGACATTCCGCTACCTACTTTCTTTTTTTGTTATGTGCACTTAACGTTATTCCACTCTTCTGTTTTTATATTTTATGTCCTTTGTTTTGGAAGGTTGCCTGTAAGAGATTGCTTGAAGCAATAAGGCCGCCTTTGCATACTTGTTTGTATTTATTTCTTTTCTGTGTGTGTATTTTTTTTTGTGTGCAATAAAGTATAAACTAACTAAACTAACTACTTTCTATCGATTTCTGTCGGAAGCATTGCGTGTTGAGTGGCGTAACTCAACGCTGCGCGTTGCCTCGACACCAGAGTGAAGAAATGAAATTTGTGCCTCTCTGTCACGGACTGGCCACGACTACGATAATTCAAATTCCAAATAAATATAATAGGTAAAAAAAAACAAAATAAATCTTACCAAACAACAGCAAAACGATCGTAGCAACCAGCAAGGCTCCACCCATCACCGTGAAATCCCATTTGGTTTGCATCGCGAATATAGTTAGGGCGAGACACACTGCTGCCGTTATACCGACCGCCATCATTACCTGTAACAAAAACAAAATATAATACAATAATACTAATTATACTTATTTATACGTAGTGGTGCCATCGCAATGGTTGTGGGTTCGGTTTCCGCTCACGGGAATTACGTTAATTTAATTTCCTTGTTCTGGTACCATGACAACTAGCGACGTTCAGTTCGTTCAGTTCCTCTTAAAGTGCATTATGTCCAAAAATTGGGCGGGGTATAGAGAAAGTAGTGTTTTAACACTAAGTTCCCTCTGCCTACCCTGCTATATACAGGACACCGTGTAAAACTACACCAAATTTATTTTGTTGTGTCTCACATATGACCACATATGTGGTGATTGTGAATACGAATCTTATTGGGTGTAATGTTCTATTTATTCATCAGCTTCAACTGTACCCCATATATTGCAGGGTAGAAAAAGGGAACCTAATGTTAAGGCATTCCACTTTCCGCTCGAATTTAGGAGACATTGGGTGTAGAGTAGTTAGTAAGTGCCACATTTTATGTTACCAAAACGGAGAGATGAATGTACTTCAATCATCCATAATAAATTTAACTAAATATTATTTATTATTTAAAAAGACCTCGCACTCACCGCATCACTCTGATACATGCTGCTAGTGACTCCAAGAAGAAAACTCTCGGCAACCGTAAAGATGCCCAAAAATATGAAATTCATGGGCGCAGTGCGTCGGACACTGGAGCAACACGCCATCGCGATCAGACACACAAACACCAGGGCGAAAGCTATCCAGCTGAAAATATTAATAAAATAGTAGTTAATTGTTAATATTAGCTAATTCTGTAACCCGCATATAGTAGGGTGCGCAGAGGGAACCTAGTGTTAAGACACTCCATATCCCACTTTCTGCCGAATTCCGGAGGCATTGCGTGTTGAGAGGCAGAACTTAATGCCGCGCTTTGCCTCGACACCAAAGCGAATATATGGGAAATATAAATTTAAGTAAATATTTCATCTCTTCGAGTGGGGATCGAACCCACAACTTGTCGTTACAGTCACACTTTGTGTCCCTGCGCCACGACTGGCCTATTTTATTTTGATTTATTTCATTCCTCCAAATGGGAATGGAATCCACAACTGTTGCATTTTCAGTAGCACGATTGTGCTACGGCGCAACGATGGCTTCAATAAATTCAATCATTTGAATAAATAATTCAAATGTGGCTAATATCCGAAAAACCTGAATCGATTCTAATGGGACTTTCACTGAAAGATAGATCAGCCAGTCAAAGGGCAACATAGACTACTTACTATCAGGGAATTCCCGTATGATTTACGCGTATTTTCTGTTGTGCGCGCGTATCTAACTCCTACCTAAATAGATAGATTTTTTTTCTACTTAATGCAACCTTTTTTTGGAAGCAAACTCAAATAAAATGAAAAAAGATTTAAATTACGTTTTATAAAATGTATACCAGTATACATAACCATACTTAAATAATGAGTCAAAAAATCAAATAACAGATGTTCCTACAGTTTCTGTGGGCAAATCTGCGCGAGGGCCGGTAGTTTATAATATATTTTTAACCTCCGACACAATAGGGGTGTTATAGGTTTGACGTGGCTGTATGTCGGTCTGTGGCATTTTAATTTATCCGCTATTATACTTATTTAGAAAACGTATAAAAATTTGAACGTAGCGGGACTCGAACCCGCGCCTCCTGGAAACCGACCAGGTCAGTTTTATAAGTTTTCTAGTGTCGAATAACACTTTAAAAATGTTAAAAATAATCAGATATTGGGAGTTTTTTTTTAATTTTGATAGTGAACGTCATAACACATTACTAAAGAGCCCAAATCGGGCTTATACAATAAACACATACAAAATAATAAAAATAATAAAAGAAACTCACAACATAAAGGTGTTCTTCTGCACCCACGCTTTGGTTGGTGCGTGATACACGAAGAGAGTGATGAAAGCCATAGTCACGAGAAGTTGACACATCAAAATACCATAAACCTGGAAAAATAATAATAATTATTATTATTATATTAAATAATATTATTTTATCATCATCTGCATCCCCAATTTGGGAGCGAAGGCAGAGGGAACTTAATGTTAAAATACTTTGTTCCCCACGCACTGCCTTATTTCCGAAATATTGAGTGGCGGAAACACGCATAATTAGAAATAAATATAAAAATAATATCAAGTCAGCTGTATCCTGCACACAGCAGGGTAGGCGGCAGAGGGAACCTAGTGTTAAGACACTCCTCATTTTCCGCCGAGTTCTGGAGGCATTGTGTGTTCAGCGGCGGAATTCAACGCCGCGCTTTGCCTCGACACCAGAGCGAAGAAATGAAAATATAACTGTAAATAAATATTTCATTTCCTCGAGTGGGGATCGAACCCATAACCAGTCGATTTTACAGTCACACTTTGTGCCTTTGCGCCACGACTGATGAGTAAGTATGAGGATAATATAAAGAATCCCAAGAAATTGCATTATACATATAAAAAGACGTCGTGACTAAATCAAATATTATAATTATGAATATTCTCATAAGATGGATGTTGTTATTATTGTAATGGTAAATAGAATTGCAGGAAATAAAATGTTATTAGCTTATTATAAAAATACAAATTTTAGACGAATTTAAATTTATCAGTTTCAGTTAAAACACCCCCCACCCACCACCACCACCCAATTTCCGAAACATTGTGTGTTGAGTGGCGCGATTCAACGCCGTGCTTTGTCTCATTATCAGAGCGAGAAAATGAAAATGTTAAATACATTCCCCTAATTGGGGATCGAACTCGCAACGGTCGCGATTACAGCCGCACCCTAGTGCTATCGGGCCATGTTCACCATTTTAGTACTTATTTAGTAATAACTTTATGTAATTTTACCTTTCGAATGAAGGATTTCCGAATGCTCTGTTCATTGAAATCGAAGCCTTTGACGTCGGAATCTTCTCCCAAACTGCCACCCTGCCCCGCGAATCCCGTCTGCAATTAAAAAAAAAAACCATCATATTAATAATTAAACCTAAAGTAAATAAACTAAAATTAGTTAAGCATTAATATAACTAATATAATACTAATATTCTAAAATAAAAACACGATTTGAGGCCGGTCGTGGCGCAGCGGCACGAGGTGTGACTGCAAAACCGACTGGTTGTGGGTTCGATCCCCACTCGAGGAGATGAAATATTTACTTAAATTTATATTTCCATTTTCTTCGCTCTGGTATCGAGGTTAAGCGCGGCGTTGAGTTCTGCCACTCAACACGCAATGCCTCCAGAATTCGGCAGAAAGTGGGGAACGGAGTGTCTTAACACTAGGTTCCCTCTGCCTACCCTGCTGTGTGCGGGATACAGCGTGAAGCTAATTTAATTTAATTTTTAATTTTAAAAACACGATAAAAAATAGTAATGTAATGCAATGGATTTGGTCTATTACCAAAACCATTTTTAAGAATTATTTATGTATATTGGTCAATAACAAGCAATATAATAATACTGAAGAGAGAAGAGAAGAGCAATATGATTTAACGCGCCAATTTTAGAAAATGGTGTCCAACTGATAGTCTTGTTGAATACAACAAGAGAAATATCTCTTTATCGAAGAAGGCTATATCCCGTTAATGGTTTCGATATAACCTACTGTATGTAGTTTAAAGAGCTATTTTGGATACTTTTAGGTCAAATTTTATTGCATATAAAATAATATGGTAAAGTTACAACAATTAAAATTACAACCAGATAGATCACATTCAGATAGATGTTGGAAAAAAAATCGATATTTTTTTTGACTAATAAATTCTTTAAGCAAAGATTTCTTTAAAAAAAAATGTCACACAATTATAAACTCTAACCGCAAAACTCCTCATCCATTCCATTTCTATACATGTTTTCCGTCAACCTACTCACTAATATAAAATTTATAAGGTTAAGCAAAGCCCACTAGATTAAATGGTTAGATTTTGGGTTATAAAAGATAGTACAAAACATTAAAAAAAAGAATAAATAGGCGTAGTAGGCATCGAAAAAAAATTACCTAAAAATATTATTTGTATGTAAAAAGTTAAATTACACCTTTAAATAAGGCTGCGATATTCTAAAATGTAATTTTAATACATGTATAAAATTCATAAATGCCATGCTAGATATTTCAATGTATACCATTTAAAATAAAATTAAAAAAAATATTAAAATTATACAAAAATACTAGAGTTCTTCGCTCTTTTAAGCTTATATTGTTATGTATTATATCCAAATTATACAAAATCTTTACACATAAATCCTAATTTATGTCATTCCGATGCATACCATATATTTTTGTAAAATTTCATCTAAATTCGTTCAGTAGTTTTTGCATTAAAGTGGAACCAACATCCATCTTTACAAACTTACATATTTATAATATTAGTAAGAAATTAGGAACAGTGGAAAGGATATAATGGGATTTCTTAAGATTTATAATAAAGATGTATATCTACCTCGCCATATCCACCATATCCAGATGGCTGCTGGAATCCAGGCTGGGGAGGGGGATAGCCTCCTTGGGGATAACCTCCTTGTGGAGGGTAACCTCCCTGGGGATAGCCTCCCTGAGGCGGGTACCCCGCTTGTGGAGGATATCCACCTTGGGGAGGATAGCCTCCTTGTGGGTAACCGCCTTGGGGATAACCTCCCTGAGGATATCCACCTTGCTGATCTGAAATTTGAAACGATATTTATATATACATGGTTTACTGGGTTTATCTTTAATCATTATTAAGTGTGGTAGGCGCCTCGTTTTACTTTACTTTTATACTTTTTACGTAGCAATATATTTACTTTTTTAAATCTATTGTCTTTAAAGTTATAGGTTAGATTTGCTATACCTATCATTAATGAGTTGCTCTGACAATACAATCTATATTATTGATTTGTATGAATAATAATTAATATTTATTTAAGACGTACTTAATATATCATGTTGCAATTATACCTAACCATACAAGCACAAATTCAAAAATATTCTCTGAGATATAGAATAAAAAACTTTGTAGCTAAAGTATTTTTGGCGTGGGCGTCAACAACGGAACAATAAATATTACGATCCATGCACACATCTTTCGCCTCGTCCACTATCATCCTCTGAGGGGATCCTCACGCGTTTTTTTTTCATCTTCACAATGTATCCCGCCGATGCTGATGTAGTATACAGCAGAGTAGGCAGCGGGAGCCTAGTGTTAAGACACTCCACTCCCTACTTTCCACCCAATTCTGGAGGCATTGTGTATCGAATGGTTTTATTTTCTCCAGCCCACAACCTCCCGCGTTTACTGTCACACGCCTGTGCCCCTGCGCCACGAATGGCCTCGATCTCTTTCACATTATCTTCCTCAGTAATCTATTCTCTACATTTATGACCTTACAGTCACCATATGGATTTTATGTTATATACAAAGTAATGGAATATCGAGATAGTCATGTCATTTATTGTTTAGGTATCCATATGAATGAATTATAAATAATATATATTGATCCACCAGTAAGGAAAAGCGATGTGGGTGCTATTATGACGTATGTTTGTGTTATTATTTGTTTGTTATAAGGTCGTCGTGTAGTTGTATGGTGTTATATCTCTAAATATGTTTAAATATATTTTTTTTTCTTCTAAAATTATTTAATAATATAATAATATTATTGGATAATTTTAGAAGAAAAAAAAAGACGAAGCTTTTATTATAAAATAAATGTCAATATAAAATAAACGTGAAACTCGTTATGGAAAAACAAAAATAAAATTCACAAAATAAATTTTGAAAAGAACAACATGATGGAAAACCATTTTAATCTTAAGTTTGTAAGTGACACAGTCATAGTGAACTGCCATTGTAGTAGTTATAGGATTAAAATCGAGCCCAAGTATGTTAAATAATTAAATTAAGCTCCATTTAACTAT
The DNA here is from genome assembly GCA_021202915.1 of Heliconius himera. Taxonomy (NCBI): domain Eukaryota; kingdom Metazoa; phylum Arthropoda; class Insecta; order Lepidoptera; family Nymphalidae; genus Heliconius; species Heliconius himera. The sequence goes on from JAJHJA010000216.1 coordinate 595,577, forward strand.
TTAATTGAATTAATTAGTAACTGTACACACAATGAGCGTAGATTCCAATATATATAGGGGAATATTACTTTACGATATTTCAAGGTATCTATATTTTGTGGTTTAGAAAGACAAATCAATGCGATGAGCAGTTCAACATACAATTTCTCTAAAAGTGGAAATTAAAATGAAATGGATACTTTTCCCTACATATTCCAAATGAAAACGTATGAAAAAAAAAACGCGTAATCCGAATAAAGAGATCCTACCTATCACTTCTTTCTCTGTTTTATACATACTTGCACTATCAAAGGATAGATTTTTAGGGTTCCGTACCTTTTAATGGAAAAAGTAACCCTTATATGTTTGTATGTCTGTCTGTCGATCTGTAAAGAGCCTTTATCTCGGGAACGCTTGGAAATATCGAGTTGAAATGCAAACCATGTAATCAGATCTACGGTCCCTTGATTTCTTGAGCACTAGTACAGGAAGCTTTTATTCCTAAAAAATTAGCCTTAAAAGGGGAGGCAAATTTGGTATTAAAGGCTCTATCCAACGCTGGTATCAGATGAAAGAGCTGTGGCTAAGCTATGCTTGAATTTCAGAAAAAGCTCGAGATCTCCAATTTCTGTACGGAACCCTCGGTGTGCGAGCCGAACTCGCGCTTATCCGTTTTTTCCTTAGTAGATCAAGGAATTTTATATCTTGAATTGAAAATAATAACTACTTATTGGCCAACAAAACAATTTATTTTACCTTCATTATGTTATAATAACATAGCAACACTAAAAACTAATCGAAAACATTGAAATAAAAGATCTTATACAACAAAAATCCATTTGAATAATGCGACCGTGGCCTTTTACAGTCAGACAGACTGGCGACTGCAAGTTTAATGGTTTTATCGATTTCCTTCTAAACGGAAGTAGTATGAAAACAATATGTTTAACCAAAACAGAAAATGTAAAAAATATAATAATAATATTAAATTAGCCCAATTTGTTTAGTTTAACGCGTTAATCTCAGGAACTACTAATTCGAATTGAAAAGTTATTTTTTGTCTTTGATAGATTTTTTGTTTTTAGTTATCGAGACAGGACTAAATTAAATAACGTTAATATGAGAGTAGTATGTCATACACAAGCCTTAGTTATTTCCATTTTGCCACGGGGTCGAAGCCGCAGATTTAGTTAACTAAATTAAGTTACTAAGTTAAATCATATAAAGCTTTATCCTTACGTACTGAGTGGTGTTATTAGAATTAGGTAGCTAAGGGTTTATAATTGTTATATTGATATAAATAATTATATTAACTGATAGACAAATTCCACCTCAGTCTACCTGTGATCATGAAAAATATTCAAAATATCTATTTCTACTTCTATTCTCTAAATTAAAAGTAGATATACTTAAAACCGAGAAATATTTAAAGTCCTTTTTTATCTTCATTTAGCATTTGAAACGTTTAAACATGTCTGAAACATGTACAACTTTAATTACATTATATTAACCTAAGTTGGATGATGCAGATTCAACGCGAAAAAGAACCTTTTTGAAGCAACATATTTACTTGCACAATGATATGATACAATGTCACTGAAGTAACTGTTAGCACAAGCATACGTCATAATTAGGACCGTGACGAAAACGATTAACTATTCTTTATAAACTAGGAAGGTTATAATTTGAAAAATTAATAGCCATTTTACCTTTATTTTCCATTTTCTAACAAAAAACTCACATACACTATTGCACTTGATGTTTTAAATTCAATATCAAAATTATTAAGTACAATTTTGCACTTAAATCACCATTTATCACTTATTTGCTTTACAAAAACACGGAGAGAAGAGTGACTAAATCACATTTTATCACTTATTTGCTTTACAAAAAATATAAAGAAAAGAGTGACTCAAGACTAACAACGTTAACCGTACGAAGGATTCGCATCAACTGCACTAACTGACATACATGCAATTTTTATGTCTTAGAAGGTAGGTTTACTATTTTAGCTCTTATTTTGTTTGCATTAGAGCCGAGATTCATATTTTAGTGTGGGAGTTTTTAACACATGCGTACTAAGAAGTAAGTTAATACATCATAAATGGCGCCGTCTTGGCGCAGATGGATCAATTGTGCCTGATAGTACACGACGGTTCTAGGTTCCTATTTTTAAAAGAGCATTCATATCTGTAACAATATTATAAAACTAAAAAGTTTGCTTGAATTCGTTAATCTAATTCTAAGTCCTTAATTTTGTGAGAAAAGTCAATCTTATTTAAATATTGGGTTACCTAATTCACTTTGGTTATTTCTATTTAACCACGGTCCCGGGCCGCCGCTAAAAGGTAGTTGGTTAGGTTTTCCTAGCCTCGTTTTTAGTTTCCCTTTCTAGTCTAGTTATGCAAAGTATGACGTACCTTTAATAAGAAGTACATATATCCTTGTTAGGCTAAAACTAACCGTGGCGGCGTTTTATGCATACGGTGTCAGGGTTCCAAAAATAAAATAAAAATAAATATAACCAAATTTTGAATATTGTAGTCCGAAAACATAATAAATATTATTTTATTTTAATATAAGTATACAAACTGTAAAAAGTTTTTAAAGATAGCCATAAATTTGAAAATATAAATTTTAAAGGAAAAATACTGTAAAATTTTGTGAGAGGTTTAGACAACTAGACAACAGAGTATTAAGGTCAGGAAGTAAATACATAGGAATTACAGAGTGTAACAAATGGTCTTATAATAATGTGCTTTACTTTAACTATCAAAGTTACCTTCACGCTGTATCCCGCACACAGCAGGGTAGGCAGAGGGAATCTAGTGTTAAGACACTCCGTTCCCCACTTTGAATTCTGGAGGCATTGCGTGTTGAGTGGCAGAACTCAAAGCCGCGCTTAACCTCGACACCAGAGCGAAGAAATGGAAATATAAATTTAAGTAAATATTTCATCTTCTCGAGTGGGGATCGAACCCACAACCAGTCGGTTTTGCAGTCACACCTCGTGCCGCTGCGCCACGACCGGCCTCACTATCAAAGTACTATATAAATAATTAAATTACAAAAAAACAAATCGGCTTCACGCTGTATTCCACACACAGCAGAGTAGGCAGAGGAAACCTAGTGTCAAGAAACACCGTAGCCCACTCTCCGCCGAGTTATGAAGGCATTGCGTGTTGAGTGGCGGAACTCAACGCCGCCCTTTGTCTCGACACCAGAGCGATGAAATGTAAATATAAATTTAGATTAATATTTCATCTCCTCAAGGGGGGATCGAATCCACAATCAGTCGATTTTACGGTCACATTTTGTGCCCCTGCGTCACGACTGACTTCGATTCTTTTTTTAATTTTATTAATAATAATAATAAAAGAATTTAAAATTGGAATAATAATTATGTGTCTTATTCAATGCCATTTGCCAAACAAAACGCTCGTTGTTATGACTACGGAAAATATCATGTTGTAGTTGGAACTGTAAATATATTGAGTTATCTAGACGAGTATGTTAGCGGCTGAAAATTAGTTTATTGTAAAATTCAAATAAAAACTGATCATGTGAAAATTATTCTCCAAGAATAATTATAATTTTTAACAATAAAAACCGACTTCTTCAATTTCAACCGGATCCCATAATCATAACCTAACCAAATTTTCATAACCCCTTTAAGTGTATCCTTTCCAAAAAAAAAAACAAGTTAATCGAAATCGGTTGGCGAGATATTGAGTGATCGTCCATTTGTCGCGCACATACTTAATGCCAATTTAAGACTTATGTGATTTTTTCATGGATGCTATTGTCAGAAAAAAACCAAAATAAAAAAGAATTATGAAGATTAGTTCATCCAGTCAAAAGTTCTGAGGTCTTTCAAACATAAAAAAACACAGTCACAAAAAACACAGTGGAATTGAAGGAGGTGGTTATTCCTCTTTATTTCTCCTTTTACCTTCTCTTTTCAACAAGTCGGTTAAAAATATTTTAAGATAAACAAAAGATAAGTTATTCTTTATCTTATCTTTAACTTTATAGAAATAAATCTATGTTAGTGTTAATATAAAAGACAGCTGCCACCGTGGCGCAACGGTACAGTGTATAATCAAAAGTCAACAGTCGTGGGTTCGATTGCCACACCGGAGAATTAAGTATTTTCAATTCGTTGCTCTGGTAAAGAGACAAAACACGACGTTGGATTACAAGATTCAAACCGCAAAGTCTAGAAAATTGGAGGCAGTGTCTTAACTTTAACTTCTGTGTGTCTATAGCTTATAGCAGGGTATATACAGCGTGAATCTAAAAAAAAGCCTATTTAAAATATTATAATAAACATAATACGAGTGTCTGTACTTTCACTTGGAATACATTTTTGTGCAACAAGCATGACTTCTGGCTGGCTGGTTACCGTCACCTTGATAAAATATTTAACAACAATGTATAAAATACTATTACTTAAATATCCACAAGGATATTTTGGGCATTTTCAATAAAATTATAATATATAAAAAAAATTTATGCGTATATTAGCTTAGTAGCCCGCACACAGCAGGGTAGGCAGTGGAACCTAATGTTAAGATACTCTCAGCATTACGATACTTCTTTTCCCCACTTTTCGAGTTGAGTGACAGGATGCGCGCTTCGCCTCGTATATAATATAATTTTTAAATAAAAAAATAGTAGAGACGTGAACCTGTGTTATTATCTCGCTTTAAAACAAAGTATATTGATTGTGAAGTATATAGGTATTGTCTATAGAAAAATCAAAAACAAACGTGATTAAAAAAGTTAGTGTAAAGATCCAAGTGATGTGACACAACTTTTACTCAAAAGGACCATTACATATTGATTGGAATTAAAACTACAACCCTCGCGTGCATTAAAAAAACCAAACACGGTATGACGGCATTAAAACCACATTTACAACAAAAAATATCTTTTGAGGGACCAGAATAGCTTTTAATCAATTTCATATATCGTTTTTAAGCTTATGACGTTTTCATATGTACATTGTAGTCATGTATCAGTGATTCAGTATGTCAAAGTTCAACACCCACGTCTATAGTCCGGGACTTTCCCGAGATATCATAATATGAATCACTTGATCTAATAAACAAAGTGAGATAAGAGCCTTTTATCTACGACTTTTATTATGCAAGTAGAGGTCAGTCAGTCAGTGGCGCAGTAGCACAAGCGTATACGGGCCAGGTTGTGGGTTAAATTCCCACTTCCAGTGTCTTAAAGCTATGCTGCCTGCCCTGCTACAGCTGCTAACGCCCAATATTAATAACTTATCTCCAACGTCAATCTTAGATTCTAATTCTAATCTAAGATTGACGTTGGAGATAGGTTATTAATATTGGGCGTTAGTAGCTCAACCTGCAACTTCGCCTTGTTGGTCAAATAGAAATAACTAAATACTCATTATGCCCTCGGAAGCTCTCAAGGTCTCCTGTCGTAGCGTCGTGGAACATTCATGGACGCTATTAATATATTGTATTGTTTGTTTCAATTAATATTATAAAATCATATAGACACGCAGTTAATTATCTAAGCTTCTATATACTAATATCATTGGTTCAAATTGAAAAAATATATATATTGTTTTGTATATTCTATGTATCAACGAAAGCTCTTAGTTATTTTCATTCAACCACATGTGAGATATCGCAAGTAAAAGTGAGTCACTACAAAAATTGTAAAAAGAAACTGATGATATATAAGTTTATGAATGCATTTGTTTTTTCTAAAAAATAAAACAAAACGCTGACAACTTAACTACAGTAATTGTTTATTCATATATCTTTCAACAGATTGCATAAGAAAATCGACTCTAACAGGTATATTAGAGGACCGTGAGAAAATGTTTTATTTAAACAAGTTTTTATTTCAAGAATTTATATTCTTAAGAGTATAAGAATAAATTATCAAATTATAATATTTCACCTTTATAACTAGTCTAGTATAGACAACGTGGTTGAGTTTTACATATTTACTTAAGAATAAATTTTATGTTATTTTTTATATTTATGTTCCTCTATAAAATTTCTGTCGTCTGTCTGTAATCTAAATATTGAGATGAGGTCAACAACCTGTCTGCGTATCTATATGCTATTGATAAGTTTCAGAATAAAAGGAAAACTGTACTTTTGTAATATCATGTTTTAATATCTAGTTTTATGAAGAGTTTAATGAAGATATTTTTGAACACACTTAAATAGATAAATAAATGTTTAGATAATGTTTTTTTTCCCATTAGTACTTAAACATAGTGTACTGGGATTAAACCCACTACCTATGACTAAGCAATGAGAGTAACATACCAATACCAATTGAAAATGAGAAGGGAACATTGTAAATAAATTATATATAAAAAAATTACACAAGAATTGTATAGTTAAGCTGTTATATGAGCAAAGTATCCACTATTTTACCACTTAAGATAATCATATTACAGTTGTTGAAGTGTAGGTAGTAGGTCTGATTTACAGATGCACTTTAAAGTGTCAATTTATTTCACATTTGCTATTTATATGACAAAACTTCCTATATTTTAAATAAACTTAATTTTCATTTATATTTCCCTGCTCTAGTAAAGGAGGAGAGACTTTGAGTTTTGCCACTCAACAGGCAATGTCAAACGAAAAAAGAAGGGAACAATGTCTTAACACTGCATCACATTTGCATAGCTTGCTATGTGAGAAAAAGTCTAAAGCTGCAAATATTTTTTTTCTAAATTGTTAATATTAATAATAACAAATTACTAAAGCTACTAGTGTGCATTAAATGTATGTTATAATTGCGATACGCCACACTGTGAGATAATTTAGGCGTCAAACTGAAGTGTGCATATATAAGATATTCCTCAACAAGTAACTGCTCATGTAACTACTCAAAATAGTGATAGTAATGAAAGTTTAAACTAATTTTTTTTAAATCATTTGTTTTGTGTAAAGTATAACTGTAAACACAGTGTTGTAAATTCCATAGAATCATTAAATTCGAATTATTTTCATTTACCCACTCTATTAGACAAAGTGCAGTGTTGAGATCCACCACAACATTCAAAGTCTCACAAATTGGGAGTCAAAGTCTACTAAATTATATCACAGAACAAAATCATAATTTACATATAAAATGTTATATGAATTTGTATAAGAGCAAGTAAATGGTAAATTGTGTTTATACATCCACACATAGCTTAGTGCTAAGAAGTATATTTACATCAAGTGTAAATATAAGCAAATCCAATATATAAACAAATAAATATTAGTATTTGTATAATATTAGTGAATACTAAGAAAGATTTGAAAGTATATGACAGGTTATATTAAAAAGATCTTTTGTAATTGTATTAAAATAACCCTTCCTTAGTCGGGAAAAACTTAGAAAACAAAAAAATATATATGGAACACTCTTTAAAAATTTACTAACATTTATTTGCATGTGAGGAATATAAGTATTTTTTGCATACTGAGAAAATAGCAACAATAAGAGCATTAAATGTGCAAACCTTCATAGTATAATAGTGCTTTAGCTTTAATGAACATTAATTAAGTATAATCAAATTATGAAAAGTTGTTTTAATGAAAGAATTTGATATTGTTATGCAATAATGTACAAATATTTAAACCAAAATTTTAAGTTCTTTTTTAAAAATGAGCTTCATGCTGTATCTCACCTATAGCAGGAGCAGGCAAAGGGAAATTATTGTTTACAACACTATCCTACCACCCACAAGCTAGCTTTCAAGACATGGGAGTCAAGAAGGGTATCTTAAGTCTGCTTATTGTTTTTTGTCATTTAAATAGAGAGAGGAAATGAAAATTCGACATTCCTATAAGTAGGATTCGAACACAAAATCATATGTACACTGTAAATGTAATCAGATGCTATGATGTTGAATCACAATAGCCTACTACAATAACACTATAAATGTTAATATTAAATTATGAGTAAATGATATTTCTATAGCACTATCTGTGGAATCATTAATGCATAACAAATAGAAAAAAAAACAAAGAATTTGGACAATGACACAGGGTGCACAACATTCAATTATAAATACATATAACCTCCAGGATAAACTCCTTGATTCTGCCACATTGTCCAAAGCAAAAAACTGTAAGAAAAAAAATATTAAATATTAAAAAAAATATACATACACATTGTGTTGTAATTTGGTTGGTCAGATGTGTTTATCTTTTCAGATGCCGTTTTGACAACACTTCACAGCACTTACGGGTTAAAAGGGGAATGCTGGAAAAAGATATAATTTTTAATATAATTAATTTTAAAAGTAACAAAAGAAACATATGTAACATAAAGATTTATAAAAAAAAAATAATTCATAAGATAATGATTTTATATTTATTTTTCTTGTGGCAATTTTTTGTTTTGATAGATCTTTTGATTTAGTATTCAGACTTTCATGTGCATTTACAAAATATAAATTATACATTTCTAAAATGTTAAAATTTATAAATAAATGTATGTATATTTTAAGTATATATGAAATAAGTTTTTTAGTTTTAATTACGATAAAAATTAAGCATAATTATCTTAGTTATGGGTAAATTAAAAGTAACAAATTAAGTGTCATCACAATCAATTTTTATCTTTAATGTTTGTTTATTATGATTTCATATTGTGATAAATGTTAGATTAATTAATAAGCAGACTTACTTTCAAATCTGCTATTGTAACACACAACACTGTATTTTTAAATTATTTTAGTAAAACTTTCAAGAAAGGTATATTTAGAATTCTAATTTATTTGAATTTTAAACACACATAAAAAGTCTTAGAGCTTTTAATTTATTGTTATAAAATTTTACAACAGAAATTTAGCAGCTGCAACAGCTGTTTCAGGTTTTTTTTTTAACAAATAAATGAATCATCTAGCAATCACCAATAACACTGACGCAATAGAAATCTGTTTATAATAATATTAGTATATTTTCGCAAATATTTTGAGTAAAATTATAGGGACTATAGCAAAAATATGCAAGCATTTAATAAAAATACTACCCAGGCTCTGGAAAGTACTAGACTACAAAATGAATGGCGCAATCATCGATTTTACTTGTCCAATAATAATTACTCTCACCTTGTCTAAGCACTCTCAGTCCAAAGGAGAATCAAAGTTAAAGAATACACTAGCACAAAGAGAAGTAAGACACTTTATTTGATTAAAACAACGAATGACCTTACTTAGTCGTTAATTTAGATATTTTCGGTGTTACACTGTGACTTCATTAATAATTTGTAATAAAACGGGAAATGTCAAATCAACTTGTGTTGGTGCTGCCATTTGTAAAAAATATTTTCGTTTTCAATCGACAAGTAACTTAATGGAAGCAACCTGGGAACTGGCAGTTCTCCTACGATTTTGATTTTTAACAAAAAAAAATCTCCGTGTATAGTTGAAATTTTATTGTGAGATATAAGCTTTTGACATTATAATGCACAATTCCTCCAAATCTTTGATACAATGCTTCCGAAGGACATCTGAGGTGTCCCCCTATTTCTTTTACTCACTTTTCCTTTATAAATCTTTTTTGCTATTCTTTCATTAGCATTCATTCGCATTCGCATACACATTTCTTCTATATTCTTACCGCAAAAGTGTGATAGATTTATAACTAGAGGATCAGTGTGTTTGAGGTCAAGTTATGGTCACGCGAGTGCTTAGGATACTGCCCTAGGAACAGACGAATATGTAGTTTTTGCTAGAATAAGGGGTCTGTTTTTAATTTGAGGCAGCCGCGCGAGGCGTCCAAACTCAGAGTTGAATTATCGCATAAAAAGCTATAAGTTTTAAGATCCATCGATCAGAGAGGAATAAAAAAAGTGGTTCCAAAATATTAAATACCTATAAAAAACAGGAAATGGAAATACTGAAGTATACACTGTCAATATACTTAAAAATTATATGAGGGAAGCGGCAATAGAAATATGTAGTAAATAAAAATGAGGCTTTAGCAAAAAGCATGACCAATGATGGGATTATGAAGTGAAAGACACTGTAGAGATAAGAAAGCATGTTAGGATCATAAGACCTCGGATAAATCTTTTTTAAAAAGAAATAGAATACGCTACAAAAGCATCGAACGAAAGTACTAATAAAGATGAAACGTGAAAATTCTAAGAAAGAAAGGGATAAGGGTCCCCAACGATTGTCAGTCCTAAGATGCAGACCACGATACGTTTCTATAAAAGCAAAGGTTCACAGACACTGCAAGCTAGAGGGCTATCAATTTCATTATCTTGTATAGTAAAATTTGCACTACAATATTAACAAAGAGAATGAAAGAAAGATCCGAAAGATTAGAAAAGCTGTAGTTGAAAGGATAATTTTTTTTATACCGTTAAGTTTTTTCAGCATTAAAAATAGGAAAAGACGTTTGATAGAGGTGCAAGACAAATACTTTGGGAGACTGACCCGTTACAATATCAGCGGACCGTTGTTGAAAAGTCTGTTTATTGAGATCACTCAGCTTGTGTTAGAAAGGAAAAGCACGTTGCCTTGGTATGACATCCAATCGAATATTAAATAAGGTTGCGCCATGTCAGCTTGTTTGTTCATTTTATATTTAGCTGTCTCCAAGGAGTGGCAAAAAGTGACATGGGCGTAAAAACTTCCCTCTCAAACGAAAGTCCACTCTCAAAGAAGGAAAGTCCACTCTCAGAGCCTGTTCCTGCATTTGAAAGAAATTAAGAAAGGACGCAAAGGCACATTGTTGTCTTAAACAGAATAAACGTTGCCTTAGTTGTTTTGATGAGACCGTGAAACCTCAGAATAGTTGACGTTTGGCCGTACATATTGCAATGCAGGAGACCTGGACATGGACACCGACGATGATAGCAAAACGTGGGTACTATAGAAGTAGAATGAAAGAAACATAAGATATACAACTTCAAAAAACACAAAAACCATTGACAATAAATCCCTCGTAACTACTTAGCTGTGTAAAACCTCCTATGTTATAACCCCGAAGTTTAAATTGGCTTAATTGGCGGTCTTTGAAGGGTATACTTGTAAGTATACCCATCAAAGACTGCATCAAAATTGTCAAGTGGAAGTTTTAGGATAATAATAGGCCTATAGAACTACTAAAACATTATCTTACATGTAGATTTTATAAAAAAAAGATGACATTGCTATGGGTTCGCCAGGGGCCCTGGTAGTAGAAGATATATACATAGAAGATTTCGAGGATCTGCACCATGTCTACCTAGGATATATAAGTTACGTTGATGATATTTTTACAATTTTAATGCTAGACAATATCTATATAATCCTAAAGTACCTCAATACTATTAATTATAATATTCAATACTATATAATATAATGAGGCCAGTCGTGGCGCAGGGGCACAACGTGTAACTGTAAAATTGACTGGTTGTGGAAATGAAATATTTATATTTTCATTTCTTCGCTCTGTTGTCGAGGCAATGTGCCGCGTTGAATTTCACTACTCAGCACGCAATGTCTCCAGAACTCGACGGAAAATGGGGGACGGAGTGTTTTAACACTAGGTTTCCTATGCCTACCCTACTGTGCGCGGGATACAGCGTGAAGCTGATAAAAATAATATATAATTCAGAATCTTATTACATTACTTTTATTTAGAACACATCTCTGATGTCAAGAATAAACATGAATCCAAGTCAGCTGCGTATGGGTAAAGAGTGGATAAGCACAACCATTAATTACACCAGGTCGTATAAATCCCAAATCCTCGCTAGGCAGAATATATATATCGCAAGAATTCTTTTTAAGTAATTTTTATTCAATGGTTAATTATAGTCATTATAATCATCATGAAAACAACAAATTAAAATCATGAAAACTATAAGATTAAAATAATCTTTATTTCAAACATCATGCAGTAATATAATGTACTAATTATTAAGTACCATTACAGTTATGGTATAAAATATATGTTATAGATATATATGGCCATAAAATAAGAAACAGAACAGAACAGAAGATTCTGTTCTGTTCTGTTTCTTATTGTATGGCTTTTAGGATGTTATATCTTCTTTAAATATATATCCTAAATCCTAATGTCAAATGTAAGTGACAAATGTCAAAAAGCTGTTGGAAAACTAACCTCACTTTGCAAAAAGACAAATATTTTTGAACTAATTTTATTGTAGAGAAACATAAACAATGAATATTTTAATTAAAGAAATATGCTGTCCACATCATTCAGGTACAAAATATTTATGTACTAATATCACCTATCTAGTACTAGTTTTTTAAGTATTGTATTTTTATTTTTATTTAATCTCTGAATTGGAAACACTTAATAAAAGAGTTGTATTTTGTAAATTACAGTGATAAGACGTTCATTGAGTACTAGTTCAGCGTTGTGTAGCCAGAGATGGAGAGTAAAGCAAGGGTTGTCAGCCAATCGTAATGCTGAAGGAGTCCTCACTGATGCACCTGACTATACATTTTTGGATGGAAGACCTACGCCTTTACTGGTTATTTTTATTTTATTTTTTATCTTCTCTTTACTATTGTGGGTGTCCCAGGGATAGCAAATCCTTTTACATCCTGCTCAAAATAAAAACTATGTATATTTCGTGGGTTGTAATTAAAATGTATATTTATTTTCCTTTAAGCTTCATACTGTATCCCACATGTATCAGGGTAGACAGAGAGAACCTAGTGTTTTAAGATATTTTGCTCCGCACACACTTACTCTTTTCATTTGAAAATTGATTGAAATTGAAGAATGGTATATCTTGACGCTATATTTTTTTAATTTACATAAGTATATGCAAAGTAAAAGCTAAAAAATTCAATACTTTATTAGAATTCATGTTTAATGATAAGTTGGCTGTAATATTTTTTCTCTAAATACAGATATATTTTTTTTAAAGCTGTTGATAAAAGTTCTATCCTAATATTTTAATTAAACTTTTTTGTTATTACAGCACAAACAAAAGAAAAGGATGCTTTTACAACAAGATTATGCAACAAAAATAGTAACATTATGTTCAGAATTGGATTTTGCTAAACAAAGATACCAAGACATGCTTAATTCTAAAGAAGAAGAAAAACAACACATTATAAAGAATAGACTCAAGCCCAAAGGAAAAGCAATGAGGAAATAAATATGTGTTGTAATTTTAAGTATAAATTGTTTGTTAGTTAATTAAATATTTATAGAGTAAATGTAATTTTTATTTTAAAATTATTAAGTTAGTAAATTGGGCGTTTTTGTGGCACAGTAGATGTCTTATGTTTATGCAGTAGCTATGAATTAAATTTCCACTAGGACTGGGACTATTGAAATTATTTTTATTTCTACATTCTGATAGACATGATGACTTGTTGTCCGTGCCTTTTTTATTCTTGATTGGTTAAAGTTGTTGGTTTCTTTTCAAAATGTGAAGTGAACATTTATACTTTGAAAGTCGTGTAGGGTATTAGACCAGTAAGAACACTTACTGGTCTTAGTTTCGATGATTACTACAGACTTGAGTTCATAACTCGTAAATCCCTAAGATTCCTTGGTGATGCGCGAGTCCACCCTCCCCCCCCACCCTTTTCGTGCCCTGATTGCCCTGAAATTTCACAGTTTTTAGTAAAATTGTGTGAACTAAGTAAAAGTAAAAAATAAATAAGCTCAAACACGATCTGTCTCCCTTAGTGCAGAAATCTTTTTAAACATCCGTCTCCGTCGAGAAATGAGAGAGATATCGAGAACTACAGGTTCTATAAGGTTATCAATTAACACCAGTCCAAATAAAACGAGTCCAAAGGCGACCGTCGTACCTACCTACCTTTCTTAGTTCAGAAATCCAAAAGGATTTGAGAAAGACAAAGACAATAAGTCCTTATCCAAATTTCAGGTCAATAGGGCACTGGGAAGAGTCTCAAATTGAGCTTGCATTATTTCACAAACACTAACACACTAGGGAATTCTAGTCTTGGCGCAGGGGCACAAAGTGTGTTGCCAAATCGATTGATTGTGGGTTCGATGCCCACTGGAAAAAATTAAACATTTATTTAAATTAATATTTTCATTTCTTCGCTTTGGTGTTGAGGCAAAGCGCGGTATTGACTTCCGCCATTGGCCATCTTACGGTCTCATCTACAGTCTCTAGATTTTTCTTAGTGGTGTACTAAATTTTATAAATCTACTACGACATATTAATATATACACCTAATGGTGGATTGTGCAAAATTTTGTAATCAGCCATTTATCTAGTTGCGGTGCCTATTTTGAATTTCATTGATATCATAATTTCAGGTCTCAAATTGAGCTTGCATTATTACACTCTAACACACTAGGGAGGTCAGTCTTGGCGAAGGGGGACATAGTGTGCTGAATAATCGACTGGTTGTGGGTTCGATGCCCACTCGAGAAAATGAAATATTTATTTAAACTTATATATTTTCGTTTTTTTGCCTCAACGAGGCAAATCGCGGTGTTGAGTTCCGCCACTTAATACGCAATGCCTAAAAAATTCGGGGAAAAATGGGGAACGGAGTGTCTTAACACTATGTTCCCTTTGCCTACCCTGCTGTGTGCAGAATACAGCGTGAAGCTGATTTAATTTAATTTTAACTAATACACTAAAACGGGATGTTAAATAGAACATTGCAAAATCTTAGAAAGGCTAGGCTTACGCAAAAATTTAGTATTCAATCTTTATAACATATAGCAGACAAATAAAGAAATATATGCAGGTGTAAAAAACATGTTGCCTCCTGTGAGGTTTGAACTCACGACCCCTGGTTTACGAGACCAGTGCTCTACCACTGAGCTAAAGAGGCTTGCTATTTTAGGCTGTTATTATGAAGTATACTATTGTCAATATTTTATCCTTAATTGTTTCTTATATCTTACAGCGTAATGGTAATTCTGTTTTCGTTCAAAAAAGGAGCATTAATAATAAGTATTTTTTATCTGTACTAAGTACACACGTATATGAAGTTACTAAGCGGGCTTAGCGTATGATATATATCAAAATAGCCTAAGTTAGTGTACAAGCCTCTTTAGCTCAGTGGCAGAGCACTGGTCTTGTAAACCAGGGGTCGTGAGTTCAATCCTCACAGGAGGCAAGACTTAACTTGAATTTAATTTTGAATAAGTGCATCGTATTGTGTATTTTTTTTATACATATGTGTATAATATGAGAAAATAGGAGTGATTTTGTTATGATCATACATCTTTGCTTTTTTTGGGTGCAAAAGGAGAATCAGTAAAGCTGTAAAAACACTTATAAATGATTATAGATCATGTGTGAGATTAATTTTATTTTAATATAAAATATATTCAAAATACAAAATTTGTCTGAACAGTCGATCGGCGCGGCGTTAGTTTACGCTACCGCTAATGTTTATAAAATGGACAGATAGTGGAGAATTTATAAAATAACTAACGACACGTGAAAATAAAAAACGATTTATTATACGTACTTAATGATAAACAATACGGATAATGATAAGAAAAGGCTTTACGCTTTTGCTCGCATACCAGGGTTACAGGTAGGATTAAGATACTCCGTTCCCGACTTTTCACCTAATTTTTGAGATATTACGTATCGAGTGACAGGATTTAACGCCAAAATCAATGTTAAACCATCAATAAACTTCTATATATTTGTTCTAGGTGCAAAAAAAAATAATTGAATTGTATTTTAAAATATGTTTTTAGGGAAACTACTATTTAATTATTTTTATATTTGTACAAACTATTAGTAACCTTTTCAATGATCTCATTAAAAGCCACTTTAATAAATTATTGTAACTTTATTATATAAAGAAAACCAAAAAATAAAAACGGATACATTCAAGTATTGTTTGCCTCCTGTGAGGATTGAACTCACGACCCCTGGTTTACAAGACCAGTGCTCTGCCACTGAGCTAAAGAGGCTTACGACAATAGTTTATTTATTGTTAGACATATTTCAATAATAGACCAGCAACGTATCACGAATAAAAACAGCTTTTCCTGTATGGCAAGGTTGACAGTGGGAACCTAGTGTTGAGACATTTGTTCGCCAATTTCTCTTCAATTTGGCGGAATTCAACGTACGCTTATTGTACTATAATTATTAATAAAAGGAAATTTTCATATTATTAGTAATTATAGTAAAATAAATAGTGTTTAAATGGCTGAAACGTTTGACTGAGTGTCTGAAATTGCTGTCTCGGTATTATTATTTTTTGTCTTTGCGTCTTTAATTGGATGAAAATTGGAATTTAGAGTTTATTGACATTACTCACTATCTATCCTACAGACGATGTATAAAAAAAATAGAAAAGTCCCCTCTTGACAGGGGCACAAAGTGTGACTGTAAAATCGACTGATTGTGTGTTTTATCCCTACTTGAAGAAAAGAAATATTTATTTACATTTATATTTCCATTTCTTCGCTCTGGTGTCGAGGCAAAGCCCGGCGTTGAGTTCCGCAACTCAACACGCAATGTCTTCAGAATTTGGCGGAAAGTGATTTAGCTAATTTAATTTTGATTTTAATATTTTTTTTCCTCTTCACAGATTTTACCGCATCTCCTCCTTCTCTGTTTATTGTTAATACACTCAGTTCCTCACTTTCCGCCAAATTCTTAAACGATTATTCCGCCGGATTACAGTAGTCCGTGGTCTCGGGTAGACCGTCTACTCGTGACCACGGACTACTGCAAAGTGTTCGAAACGTCGGGTTGCCAAAAATATATAAATCTAGATATACGCGACTAATTCGGTTAAAATACTTTCATTTTAAATGAAACGAATTAATTTTCCTCAATGAAACGTGAAGCCACTACCGTCGCGTTTACATTGACTATCCCACTGTGCCACATTCGTCTTAAGATATAAATTTTAATTATCATAAAGATAGGTCATTGCTCTGTAAATAAATAAACATATTGTATGTCAAAGGCCACGATAAGAGTTATGACAACTATTCAACAAACATAATATTTAACATAATAGATCTTTTTGTACTGACAATTATTATATTAAACTATAAAAAAAATCACATGCCTCCTGTGAGGTTTGAACTCACGACCCCTGGTTTACGAGACCAGTGCTCTACCACTGAGCTAAAGAGGCTGACGTTGTTAAGTCTCGTTTTACAAGTCACATAATAGTTCATTAATTTCAATAGAGGTTGGTAGTAATGAGTGGATATATTTTAATTTTATGTTCGTTCGTTTCTTTTATTTGATGTTTGAAGAAAGTCGTAGCGCAGGGACATAAAGTGTGACACTGTAAACGCGACAGGTTGTGGGTTCGATTTCTATTTGAGAAAATGAAATATTTATCATTTGCATTTCCACTACTCAACAGGGAATGCCTTCAAAATTCGGCGAAAAAAGGGGAACGTAGTATCTTAACACTAGATTCCCTCTTCCTACCCTTCTGAGTGCGGGATACAGCGTGAAGTCAAAAATCGTTTATTCAATAAATCTTGACTTTTCGTACCTTCAAATACCTCTTAAAATAGCTTCAGCTTTTTTCTTCGGACCGGGCTCTGCTATACTAGACAGTCTCTATACTTAGTGTAAACTCATTCTGTTTGCCACTTTCAGTCTAATTTTCGAGATATTGCATGTTGAGTGGCGTAATTCATTAGTCGACCAGAGAGAGTAAATTAAAATAATATTTAACTATAATATAATAACTGGATAAAGATCAAGCTACCTTAATACAGTATGATACAGTTAAATGGCGAAATCTTATCACTTGATGACTAACTAAATAACCTAACTCTTCTAACTCTACTAACTAACCGACTAACTGACTAACCGACTAACCGACTAACCGACTAACCGACTAACCGACTAACCGACTAACCGACTAACCGACTAACCGACTAACCGACTAACCGACTAACCGACTAACCGACTAACAGACTAACCGACCAACCGACCAACCGACCAACCGACCAACCGACCAACCGACCAACCGACCAACCGACCAACCGACCAACCGACCAACCGACCAACCGACCAACCGACCAACCGACCAACCGACCAACCGACCAACCGACCAACCGACCAACCGACCAACCGACCAACCGACCAACCGACCAACCGACCAACCGACCAACCGACCAACCGACCAACCGACCAACCGACCAACCGACCAACCGACCAACCGACCAACCGACCAACCGACCAACCGACCAACCGACCAACCGACCAACCGACTAACCGACTAACCGAAACTTTTTGTCGAATTATATTATAAATAAAAAATTAAATTAAATTAGCTTCACGCTATATCCCGCACACAGCAGGGTAGGCAGAGGGAACCTAGTGTTAAGACACTCCGTTCCCCACTTTCTGCCGAATTCTGGAGGCATTGCGTGTTGAGTGGCAGAACTCAACGCCGCGCTTACACAACCAGTCGGTTTTACGGTCACACTTCGTGCCGCTGCGCCACGACTGTGGTGTTGCCAGAAGAATAAAATGAAGTTAATTGACTGATATAGCATCGGTCCAATTTAAGCGCCGGTTTTTTTTTTTTTTTTTTTCTTAGAGTATTACGCTATGATATTGGTATCAAGATTTTTTTTTTAGATATGGATATGTTCTTTATTTTTGTAGAAAATTTTTTGTTTCATCAGTTTCTGCAGTGCACACAATGAATGACAGTCTATCCCTACCTTTGTACACCTTGGGTTACATTATTGAAATTTTAGTAATGGTCCCAAAATTTTTTCAGAAATAAATATAGCCTATGTTACTTAGTGATAATGTAGCATTCTAATGGTGAAAGTAATTTTAAAATCGGTTCAGTAGCCTTTTTGTTTATCCACTACAAACATACAAATCTATCCTCTTTATATAATAGTATCAAGTGTAATAGTATATATGTATATATATAATCACATTATATTTATTTAAATTGTACAAAATTAAAGTATTACTTGTACTCGTTTCTCTCTAATAAATATCGTAAAGCTTTTACACGAAAGCTCATTTCAATTAGTTATAAAAGCTCGTTGTAGGTGAGTGTTTTAACAACCAAGTGCCTGTATAGTGTACATACGTTTTAGGGTATTATAAGTTGTAAATGTAAAGTATTGCATTTTGAAATATAATAGAATTTTTAAATAAAAAAAAATATTTGAAAAAAAATATAAAAATATTCTTTTACTTTAAATAATCTTCTAGACTATAGTTTTCTATAGTGTAATAAGTTGAGAAAGTTGAAATTTTTAAACATTTATATTTTTGATGCATAATCATCGTTATTTCAGTTAGATTTTATTGTATAGAAATAATGCACATCAAATAAATGATAGACAGAATCTAGGTACCTTCTTCTACTCAAAGGAATTATATCCAAAATTTGAAGTAGTTCCTAAAGAAAAATATCTATTAAAATAATAGGTTAATTGGCAGTTTCATCTTTACCACTGTATAAATAATATGTTGTTACTTATGATATGAGGCCAGTCGTGGCGTAGCGGCACGAGGAGTGACTGTAAAACCGACTGGTTGTGGGTTCGATCCCCACTCGAGGAAATGAAATATTTACTTAAATTTATATTTCCATTTTCTTCGCTCTGGTGTCGAGGTTAAGCGCGGCGTTGAGTTCTGCCACTCAACACGCAATGCCTTCAGAATTCGGCAGAAAGTGGGGAACTGGTGTCTTAACACTAGGTTCCCTCTGCCTACCCTGCTGTGTGCGGGATATAGCGTGAAGCTGATTTTATTTAATTTAATTTTTAATTTGTTACTTATAATTTCCCTAATTCACGTGACACGAGACGGCACTGTGAATTACATATTTATAAATGAAGCAACGTAAATACGGATAGCTTTTAAAAATTTCAACAATATTCTCTTGCTAAGTACATTTTTTTACTTACCTTCTGGGGTTGGTGACTTTGGGTTCAATGTCCAAGGAAAGTGTTAAATTTTAACTACTTAAGCTTAGTTTCATGGTTGCTGATGCTGAGCTCTCTAACTGCCGGTCACTGTACCCATTAAAACTGTGTATAAACAAAGAACAATATTTAACAAGAAAAGAACTATATTAGTATAAGATTCTTAATACACCACCTATTGCCATTAGCCTCTTTAGCTCAGTGGTAGAGCACTGGTCTCGTAAACCAGGGGTCGTGAGTTCAAACCTCACAGGAGGCATTAATGTCTTTTTTGTCGAATTATATTATAAAACTGTAAAATATTATATTTAATATATTATGCTTTAAAGTTATTTAATATAAGTATTTTTTCTTTTATATATAATAAAAGAGTATTTTTTCAATATTTAGTAATAGGGAAGTATTTATTATAATTTTTTTTAAAATATATCTGATCTATAATAATTAAAATATTGCCATTTTCTAAGTTGTGGGTGTTATACTATTTTAATACTATTTCTGCATATGGAGTCGGAGATATGTCTTGAAAATATTCTCTCTTCTTTTCTATAAAATAAAAATTCATCTATAGTGTATTTGCAAGTAAATTCATAATAAATTTAATAATCATATGCGTTATATGTAACATAAGTATCAGCCTCTTTAGCTCAGCGGCAGAGCACTGGTCTTGTAAACCAGGGGTCGTGAGTTCAATCCTCACAGGAGGCAATTGAATTATATTTTGAATATAATAAAATTTTAGAAAAAAACAATATTTTGTTTTTAAAATTTTAATTCTTTTTGTTTTTTTAATTAATGTTTTCTTAAATACATTCTTTTTTTAATTTATAAATGGTTAAATGATAAAGTTCAAAGCGTATTTTGAAAAAAATAAAATTTTAGAGAAAAACCATATTTTGTTTTTAAAATTTCAATTGCTTTTGGTTTTTTAATTAATGTTTTCTTAAATAAATTCTTTTTTATATTTTTTTAAATGGTTAAACGATAAAGTTCAACGCTATTTATAAAAAATCTCGTATTATAATAGTTGGCCGTAGATTAATTAATAATTATTATACAATTATGTACGTCGTTGAGTTCCACTTCTTAACACAACGCCTCAAAAATTCAGCGAAAAGTGAGGAACGGAAGTGTTTTATAGCGAACGGAGTGTTTTAACATTCTTTTCCCGGGTTTCCTCTACCAATTCTACTATGTGTGGAATACAGCGTGAAACTAAATAAAATGGAAAAAAAATATTTCACCTATCGTTTTTTTATATAAATTTTCTACTTTATGATCTCGAGATGCTTTACTTTATAAAGAGCATGTTCTATTGACCCCACTTCCTTGATCTTATTAGTGTGCGTACAATTTTTGTATAAGAAATTCAGGATAAATATATTTAGTTACTGCAAATATCAGTTTTAATAGCTTGAGACCGTTGGTGGTCGTGGTGCTTTTTACTTCTTACTCTAAATGCGAAGGATATGGATTCAATCTACTACAGTGATTATAAATAAACTAAACGCTGTATTCCGCATATTGTAGGGTTCCGGGTTCCCTTCCTATTAAGACCCTTCCGTTCCCCACTTTCCGTTGAATTCTAAAGAAATTATGGGTTGAGTTAAGCTCCACCAGTTTAACACCACGAGAATAAAAAAAGCGTAAAAAATAAATCATAAAATTAAAAAAAAATTAAATTAGCTTCACGCTGTATCCCGCACACAGCAGGGTAGGCAGAGGGAACCTAGTGTTAAGACACTCCGTTCCCCACTTTCTGCTGAATTCTGGAGGCATTGCGTGTTGAGTGGGAGAACTCACCGTCGCGCTTAACCTCGACACCAGAGCGAAGAAATGGAAATATAAATTTAAGTAAATATTTCATCTCCTCGAGTGGGGATCGAAGCCACAACCAGTCGGTTTTGCAGTCACACCTCGTGCCGCTGCGTCACGACCGGCCTCAATAAAAATAAATCATATGAAAAAAAAATAAAAAAAATCTCGTATTGCCTTACAGATGGTTACTATAATATTAAGTGAATGCTGAAGAGCTTTTGTTGAGGGTTCGAGGGACTCTGTTAACATGTCAAGTCCCTATTGTAGAAGGATATCGGTCATTTGTAAAGAATAAGAGCGTACGATACACTCGATTCTTACAATAACTATCGTTTCTATAGATTTGTCATCGACAGCAAGAGGAAAAGATGTGAGATTCGATCTTGCCATATAAAAGACGAAAGTGTAGAGTAATGATCCCGATGTATTAAAGACTAGCCGCGTGTGGCTTCGACCGTTTAATACACAATTTTTTATTTAGTATAAAGACAATATACTTACTACTTTAAAATCTTAAGTTTCAGTCATTTCAATAATTCTTTTGTAAAATTTTGTGGAACAAAATATTTTAAATTGATATAACACTTTTTATTCAATTTTATGTTTATTCATTTTTGAGGCCAGTCGTGGCGCATGCACAAAGGGTGACTGTAAAATCGACTGGTTGGGTTCTATACCCATTCGAGGAAATGAAATATTTATTTACATTTATATTTTCATTTTTTCGTCCTGGTGTCGAGGCGAAGCGCGGCGTTGAGGTCCGCCACGCAACACGCAATGCCTCCAGAACTCGGCGGAAAGTTGGTAATGGAGTGTCTTAACACTAGGTTCCCTCTGCCATGGTTATATGGTACAAATCGATTCATACAATTGATTTAGATAACATACGCACTAATTATTAAGCAAAAGGTCCTAATATACAAAGGTGAAAACCGCAAAAACGCACACACCGAAAGTCAAAAAGTTTTAAAATTCATAGTTTTAGGTTCTATTTATTATATTGCTAATTGCTTTTACTAATATATTTTCTCATGTAACAGGGATGAATTACAATTTTATTATATGTATGTATAGATGAAAGTGTATGCATAAATTTAGGGTATTATATTTAAAAAAAATAGATAAGCAGCGGCGTTGAGTTCCGCTATTCACCAGGCATTGTCTGGAAAATTAGGCGAAAACTCCTCAGTTACATTTTTTTAGCTTCATGCTGCATCCGGCTCATAGTAGGTCTTTTTAAATATTTTTTAAAAATATTGTAAAGACTCTCGCGGTAGCGGCACAACATCGGTTGTGGGACTGTAAACGCGTCAGTTATAAGCTCGATTCTCACTTGGGGCAATTAATTTATTTCATTTCCTCCTTCTAATAACATGACAAAGCGTGGCCACCCAAGACGCAACGTCTCGAAAAATTGGGAATGGGGTGACTTAACACTGTTAAGTAAACACTGAGTTCCCTCTGCCTACTCTTCTATATGCGGGATACAGCGTGAAGCAAAAAAAAACCTGTCATTAATGTCAAATGTCAATTAAATGCTATAATAAACGTACAAAGCTGTCCCAATGTTTGACATTCAACATGTGAATCTCGGCGATCCAATCAACGCTAGCGAGTGTAAATTAATTCAAAATGAAGGGATTGATATCCATAATTACATTTTCAGTTATTAAAGCCTCTCTCGGTTTGCGGTTGGAATTTATAACTTATTAATTTTATTGAAATTATTATTATGAGTTTTGATTTATTTCTTGTATGTATTCTATACTATGATCACACGCGGTCTAGGGACTAGGATGTAGATAAAAGCTAGTATAGTATATAGTATTAGTATTGTATTGTATATGTTGTATAGTGTTGTATTTGTTAAATATTATCTTATTATTCTCAGTATCTATATCTATACTTATAATAAAATCGTAACGGATCGATGTCTGTATATGAAAGATATAAAAAGAAAATATATAAAGAAAAATGGTGGCATTTAATAACTTAATAGAACTAAAAACAATAATTTTATTTGACAAAATAGATAAATAAGAGTAAATAACCGTTTTATTGGATTAGCTGAATCTTAAGTTTTCAATATAGCTAGCTATAGATCATGTTTTTAAAATAATTTTATTAAAACAACACGAAAGTAATTCAGATTAATGAATAAATAATTGTAAAGTTCCAGCAGGCGAAGCCACGCGCGGGTCGCTAGTATCAAATATCTGTATATAGAATGTCAACATACGTAAAAATAGTTTCAAAATAAAATTTAACAAATGTCTATAGAGAAATCTCAACAAGATATTTATATTTACGTATCAATTATTTAAATCGAAATCCCGTCTAGGGATCGACATTTATCACGAGGTGAGTGGAAAGTTGCCGCATGACTGGGTTCTTTAGTTACGGGTAAGTACCTAAATGTCAAAGCGTAGTAGCTAGCTAGTACTCGTATATGTATTGGAATTAGATTGAATTTAAAATGTGTTACTTATTTAAAATTAAAATACTACTAAATGAGTGTAAGTTCCATTTAAGTAAAAAAAGTTAAATAAAATCAGCTTCACGCTGTATCCCACACACAGCAGGGTAGGCAGAGGGAACCTAGTGCTAAGACACTCCGTTCCCCACTTTCTGCCGAATTCTGGAGGCATTGTGTGTTGAGTGGCAGAACTCAACGCCGCGCGAAAAATGCGCGAAATGGAAATATAAATTTAAGTAAATATTTCATCTCCTCGAGTGGGGATCGAACCCACAACCAGTCGGTTTTACAGTCACACCTCGTGCCGCTGCGCAACGACTGGCCTCAGTAAAAAAAGTTATTAACTGAAAACCGAATTATTGAGTCTATTTAAAACTGATAAAGCAAGTAAGCAATATATATTTTTTGAAATGGGCTAAACTGCTGTTGACCCGGAATGATCTTTACAGTATCGTCGCGTAGGGAGGGGTTCGTGAAGAAATGCGCGCATAAATAACCACGAGGGCTAATAAGTCTTTACGAATACTCTAAGAATACAATCGATATGAGAATATTCTACTTAAAGTGTTTACCAATTTGTCCAACAAAACGTGTAAATATATTTTGTACAATTTATTCCCTTATAGAGTTTTAAATTATTTATTAGTCGTTTATTAAAAAATATTACTTTTACACATTAAGTAAATCCCAGTAAATATTATAAAGTGAATTGAAGGAGATATTTTTTTTGTTTTCCTCTTTCTTTTCTCTACATTTTGGGCATGTAAAAGTAATATTATAGGTAAAAACGAATAGTCCACAGATAATGGATGTTTGTCAGTCACGTAATACGAGTGGCAGAACGGAGTAACACGGAGTGACTCACCGGAGTGGATGCGCTTAGACTCGATTGCCTTGTGTTGGTACAAAAAAGGCGCACCAGCGTCGTAGCTACGGGAATTAAGGAATAAATATGGGAACATATTTCGCAGACACTTAAGAAATGGCTCTGTTCAGTCCCTGGAAAAGATTTGCCCTGTACTTACGTAATGGGTTAGTATTTTTATAGAGAACTAGTGGGCGCGCGCAGCTTCGCCCACTTATTTGCACCCTTAGGGATGAATTCTAAAAAAAAACACGAAACATAACATAATATATAAACTTTCAACCCTTATTTCATCCCTTTAGGGTTAACATTTTTCAAAATTCCTTCTTAGTGAATGTCCAGATTACGAAAATAAATATCTCCAAATATTACGTTTCTACGCACAGCGGTTCCGGCTGTGCGTGCGCTTACCTCAGTCAGTCTGAACATATCCTTTTATATATATATATAATTAAATCTATAGAGTATTATATTATTATGTGAATAGACTAGATGATATCAAGGCCGACGTGGTAAAGTAATGGACGGCACGGAGTTTCTTAACTCTAGGTTCTAGACATAAAAAATAAGGTATTGCACATAAATATAAAATTTCTTAATAGGGAACAATTTGCGCTCTCAGCTAACATGTAAAAAGTAACTTAATAACAACAAAAATGTAGTAAGAAATCGAGAAAAGTAGTAACTTATAGTTAGTACAAACCAGTAGATATATTAAATAAAAAGTACAAATTGTAAAATAGAATAAATCATTAAAAAAATAGGGCTCGTCCGGGATTTGAACCCGGGACCTCTCGCACCCAAAGCGAGAATCATACCCCTAGACCAACGAGCCATATGACAATGATTACCACAATAATATACGTATATTTTTGAAGACAACAATTTTATAGCGGTAATTAGTTTATTACACTACTAGTGGGCACGCCCGGCTTCGCCCGCTTATTTGCAGCCTTAGGGGTGAATTCTAAACAAAACAACGAAACACGTGTTCAATAAAATATTTTTAACAGTCTGAATTAAATTTTTATAAAAATCGGTGGCGATTTAAAGATTTTTCCATATAAACTTTCAACGCCTTATTTGACCCTTAGGGGGTGAATTCTAAAAAACCATGAAACACGTGTTCAATTAAATATTTTTAAAAGACTGAATTTCAAATTTTATAAAAATCGGTGCCGATTTAAAAAAAAAACATACAAACTTTCAACCCCTATTTCATCCTTTTAGGGTTAAAATTTTTCAAAATCCCTTCTTAGTGGATGTCCAGAATATGAAAGTAAACATCTGCCCAAATTTCACGTTTCTACCATCAGCGGTTGCGTCTTACCTCAGTCAGTCAGCACAAGTCCTTTTATATATATAGATAAAACCATTTGTGTCAATAATATAATAATAATAGATTAAATAATAAGATAATATATTGTTAAAGCCGTGGTAGCCCAGCGGCATTACGTCTGACTGTGAGCATGATGGTTGTCAGTTCGATTCGGGGAAATTAATGAGTTATTAAAAAATTGTTGTCCATTTTACACGTAAGAAAAAAATCTTGTAATTCAAGCCTTGAGCGCTTGACAGGGTTATGAAAATCGTAAGATACTTTATGCCTTTCTTGGTTCTAAAAAATACGTAAGAAAAAAAATTATATATATATCGTCAATACGTAAACGCCATCGTGGCACAGTGACGTATGGCTTATTACGAAAGGTGACGATTTTGGGTTCAATCTCATTGGGAGAAATATTTATATTTACACTATAGATATTTCTTTGGTATAGTTTCATAGTTTCATATTTTTTCATGTATAGATAGAGACCTTATGACCAGTCACTACATTCACTACTTTTCGTCCGAATTTTGTGATATTCCGTATTGATTGACTGAACTCAACGCCATACGATGAATGAAATTATTTTTCCGAATTGGTGATTGAGTCCACGACCTTCGTGTTTAAATCACGAAAACCGACCACAAAACTATAAGCTTGTATTATTATTTATTTATTTCAATCTTTATTTATTTTTCAGCTTCACGTTGTATCCCGCATGTGGCAGGGTAAGCAGAAGGAGCCTAGTATTAAGACACTCCGCTCTCCACTACATTGCGTGTTGAGTGGCGGACTCAACCTCCGCGCATTGTGTAATGGACAACAATCAAGAGTGCATATAAATTTCTATGAAATTTGAGTAATATATGATATTTTTTCGTTACTGAGTAATTAACAGACAACGAAAAGACGAATCTTCGGTACTTGCACGTAGGCAGTTAAGGAAGAGTAGGGGAGCAAAAAAAGAAGATTTCTCTAATTTGCCTACGGAAACGGTAAAAAATCGTGATCTTCCATTTTACGTTTTAAAGTCCATTTAAAAAGTTGCAGATGACAACTAACTAGTAGCAGCACAAGAAGAAGACGTATTACAACCACTTTCATTAAAGTTGCCTTTCCTTCATGACTTATACCACACACGGATCTAAATCTCAGACTGACCGTGGTCGAGAGAGGAATTTAATCACGGGCTGGCTTTCGTGCAATTGTGATACGTTCTGTACCCACTAAATACTACTTAACTTTGACATGTATATTGTAAACGACCAAAATAATATTGTATACAGAAATATCTGTATTTGCCTTGTCATGTGACCTTCCAGTAGGTTATTTTTAGAGTTCTGTACCTCAAAAGGAAAAACAGAACCCTTATAGCGCTGGATTCAATTACAAAATGTAAACTAAGAAACCTTAGCAGTTCCTTAGCTCTTCAGTAATGTGTATTTTTAAGAGGTGGAAAATGGGAAACTATTATTTTTTTTATATATAAACATGAATTTTAAGGCATTATATATATAATGCCTTATAATTCATGTGACATTTTTTGTTTTTGGGGTTCCGTTATTTTTAATGAAAAAAGGAACCCTTATAACATCACTTTCCTGTCCGTCCGTCCGTCTGTCTGTTTGTCTGCATGAATACAGTGCCGCAAAATTAAGTTTCTTCTCTTTTATAAGTTATATTTCCAGTTGACATGACACAATGCACAAATCAGAAAACGGAACCCTGGGTATGCAAGCTCGACTCGTATATCACTGGTTTTTTTTTTTTCACTTTTACGCCACAGGTTTAAAAGAAACATTAATGTAATTGGGCTACAATTTAACAATATGTTAAAGCCGGCGAAGCCGTATTTATGTCCCTAATCAATAATACCTAATAATTAAAATAAAAAAAGATGATCAATTGTAAAATATAAAAACAAATTTATAAATGGTTGTGACGTAACATTCAACAACACCATCAACATCGACATCGAGGGGGATAACGTCATAGTTATCATAATGCTTCTCTCATACGTAGGGAGGCTACTCTCCTGCAAAGAGAATATACACTACTCTTTTTAAGTGCTGCGTGTTAAATGGTAGTCATATTATATTATAAACATAATTTTATTATCTTCACGCTGTATCCACTGTATAGCGGTGTAGGAAGAGGATACGTAAGATATTGATCGTAGAGTTTCAGAACTCGAAACCTTTTTTCAAAAAATTTTATCAGCTTCACGATGTATTCCGCACACAGCAGGGTTGGTAGAGGGAACGAAGAAATGAAAATATACATTTAAATAAATATTTCATTTCTTCGAGTGGAGATCGAACCCACAACAAAACGATTTTACAGTCACACTTTGTGCCCCTGCGCACTGCACACGACTGGCCTCCTTGAGTATTCTTCAAAATAAATCTTACTCTTAATTAATTCTTTCTAGTGGGAATCAAACCCACAACTGACACGTCGATGTGTCGCTGTGACAAGACGGTCTCATTAAAACATAAACACAAATATAATTCTCCCGAGTCGTAATCGAACCTACATACACTGTGTACTCGTATATGACATTAACGTCAACTAACCTATAAGAGATATCATTATTAGAATATCAGTAATATATATTTATTTATATTATCCTTTTCACAAATTCAGAAGCAGTATTTGTGTGGCATTGAGTCAATTTATGAGGTAAAAGCTCCATTTATTTTCTTCAACTCGATTTCACATGAAAATAAACAACAACGCTGAAAGAATAAAATAATATTCAATTACGTTTGAATATACGTTATATACTATATATAAATACAAATTTATTTCTGTTTAGGCTAATAATAACATATACTTTTTTACGCAGAATAACAGTATACTTTATTCTGTGTGTGTGTGGCGATTCTCAAGCGTAGTTCGGGCTATGCAGAAAGAACCTAAGCTTCACATTCCGTATTCCGCATATATAATACGGTAGGCAGATGAACCTGGGAATCTAGTGTTAAGACACTCCGTTTCCATTAAGATACTTCCGCTCCCCACTTTCCACCAAATTCTGGGGGCATTGTGTGTTGTAGATACTGTGCCACTATGCCTCCATAGCATTTTATATAGATTCTTTCATGTATAAATATGTAAAAGGTCACTTAAAATAAATATAATTTATTTTTGTCCTTTTAATTATAGGTATTTACCTATATACTTAGTATGTATTTGTATATATAGGAATCTTATTTATTCTTTTGTCTTTTTCATTGATACTTATCTACCTAATCTTATTTGTTTAAAAAAATTTAAGTCTTTATTAGCTTTGTAATTTTTTTTCAAATAAACTTCTAAGGGATCAGATAGAAAAAATAGACTAACATTTTACGTTATATTTTTTATTAAATATTTTTTTGGACTTCGCACCTCAAAACGAAAAAAACGGGTCTATTGTAGGTTTTTTAAGATTACTAATTATTTAAATTGAATATTAAATTCAGATCTAAGTTCCTTTAGAGCATAGAAAGACCCAAGCTTCCATATGAACGATAAGAGCCCTTATGCATCGTTTTTGTTACATATTGTATGAAATTCGCAGCGTAATTAAAACATATAGAGTACTTCCCGTAAACCTACATGAAATTTGGCACGAAGTGAGAACTTACAATAACAATATAATAAATTAAAAAGCAGAAAAGTATTTTTTTTAGATATTTTATAGAAAAAAGTCATTGTAAGTTTATATTTTTAGTTTATTTCTTACAATACGAGGCAAAGCGCGGCGTTGAATTCCGCCACTTGACACGCAATGCCTCTAAATTTCGGTGGAAAGTGGAGAACGGAGTGCCTTAACACTAAGTTCCCTCTGCCTACCCTGTTGTGCACAGCGTGAAGCTGATTTTAATTATTATTCTTACAAAACGAGTGCATACTTAATTTTATCCATAATTTTTATCCAATTTTATCCATCGCGTTATCAAACACTATAGGGAGGGATAGGGGATAATTCTCGTAGACCAATTTTATTACCAATTTTCATAACTGTAGTTATGAAAAATGGTACAGAACCCTTGGTGGGCGTGTCGGGTTCGTACTTGACAGATTTTTAAGTCTTTACTCTTATATACTTAGTAGTAACTAGTCAGTTAATACATTTCTTCGTCACGTGTATGTATTCTATATACATACAAATATACGTATAAAAGGGTATTAAAAGTTACCTTCATTAAATAAGAATAAATATGAAAGGTAATACTTTGACTGTTCGTTTGATCTTTAGTAGCAAAGTATGAACGTTTGTTACATAGTTAAGCTTGGCAAGGTGATTATTTATATAATCTGGGATTTAGGGATGTTTCCAATACATTTAACAAATCATGTACCTTCTTAAGTGATGTATAAAGGGGTTTGGTTAAAGAGGTCGCTATGGTGAAATTTTCTTAATATAAAAACTTATATACTATTGAATAATGTCAATGTTTCGATTTAGTTTGATTTAAACTTTGATACGTACAACGTGAATTACTTATAGCTATGATCCCAGGACTCCCAGACCTACGCCATTTAAGAAAAGCTAAAAATTTTGCGAATTATTAGTCTAATATCTAGATAAGATAATATGCATACTAACTACTAACTTACCTACTTACCCACTTTGAAGTAAGTAAGTACGTAAACAGTTTTAACTGTACTATTAATCCTCAAAATTTCGGCTTTGCTAAAATAACGTAGGTCTGGTGGCTCTGGAACCTCAGTCTATTAGTTACATGAACTGAATCCAAACTTTACTTTTGAACAGATAATACGTTCGTGTAACGATTTTTATTTTTTTATTTTTAGGTCCAATTTTTGTTAGTAAAATGTCTGGGATGGGTACAACACTATTCTATTCCTACCCACATGACTAAGAGTTGTGTATATCATATGACGCTTACTAAGTGCGGCTGGCATTTCTGACCGCAGGCACGGTCTTACTTACAATGATTAAAGTAATGTAACATAGCAACTTTTCTCGACTGGACTGTCCAACACGAAAAAAAAAAAAATCAAACTGAACCAGTTTTTGAGATTAGATTGTTCAAACAAACAAACTGGACAGCTTTACAAAATTAGAATTTTTAAATACTTATTTAAAAAACGTATAAAAATTTGAACGAAATTTTTATACGCTTGTTACAACTTATTTATGTTGTTGGCATCTCTGTAGGAAGATTTTTACAAATTTCCGTTACCCAAAGATAATTACTAAGAATTATGGTCTGGCAAGAGAGAATGCTATTTATTAAATATTCTTAAACATTTTTAAAGTGTTATTCCACACTTAGGAAATTTGTAAAAATCTCCCTACAGAGATGTTGACAACATAAATAAGTTGTAACAAGCGTATAAACGTTTCGACGTAGCTTAGTGGTCAGAGCGCCTGGTCGGCTTCCACGAGGCGCGGGATCGAGTCCCGCTACGTTAATATTTTTATACGTTTTCTAAATAAGTATTTTTTTTCCTAAGTGTGGAACAACACTTTAAAAATGTTTAAAAATAGAATTTTTAATTTTAAACTTCACAACACGTTACAATGCCATTTAAAACATAAATAGTTAATTGCACCATTTTAGTATCCATTTATGTATATACAGTTATATATATGAAAAATAGAAATAAAAGATAAAAGCAAGGTATACCATACATATATTGAAGACCGGAAACGAAAAGCTTCGATGTGGCATGCCTATTGGAATAACATCAAAGGCGCGTCAATTGGAGCGTACAAGCTAACGTACGTTGTATGATGGTACGTACTATGTAGACCGCGGTAACTGAGTGTTATAGTATGTTATAATTATTTTTAAAAAAATCAGCTTCACGCTGTATCCCGCACACAGCAGGGTAGGCAGAGGGAACCTAGTGTCAAGACACTCCTTTCCCCACTTTCTGTCAAACTCTGGAGGCATTGCGTGTTGAGTGGCAGAACTCAACGCCACGCTTAACCTCGACACCAGAGCGAAGAAATGGAAATATAAATTTAAATAAATATTTCATCTCTTCGAGTGGGGATCGAACCCACAACCAGTTGGTTTTACAGTCACACTTCGTGCCGCTGCACCACGACTGGCCTAAATATAATTATTTAAATTTTATTTTATGTTATTTATTTTTATAAATTGGGTAATACATGATTTTAAGGCCCTCGTGAGCAAAAAATTATATTATTTAGCCTTAAATAAAGGAATAACAATAATAATGAAGGCCACCGAATTGCTTTAAGTGCGCAAAAATGGTTAAATATATGTCAATATGACAAAAATATTCTATTTTATTAGTTCTAAAAAATTCGCGAAACCTTATATCTAAATCAGCTTCACGCTGTATCCCGCACACAGCAGGGTAGGCAGAGGGAACCTAGTGTTAAGACACTTCGTTCCTCACACGAGCGGAGAAATGGAAATATAAATTGAGGTAAATATTTCATCTCATCTAGTGGGGATCGAACCCACAACCAGTCGGCTTTACAGTCACACCTCGTGCCGCTGCGCCACGACTGGCCTCAACTTTATATATATATATCTTTTATAAATAAGGCACAATAAGACATTTTGTGACAAAAATAATTTAAAATTACAAAGTAATATTTCATCGATTTTCATTTGTCATATATATTGAAACTTACGAGCGAAAGTTATTTCATCATCAAGGAAATTTAATGATGATAAGTTTCGGCTTTTATAGTATTTAATTTGGACGTATATTTTTGGAGAAAATGTAAAATGAAGATAATTCAACACTCTGCTTAGGGCTGCAAGCCTAGGTTCGACATGCGCGAGGGGCGCCCTTGCCACCGATGACACGATGGATAAGGAAGAGTTTTCTAAGTTAACTTTTTTTTAAATTAAAATATTTAATTTAAAAAAAGTACAAGAACATTGTATTTGTTTATTTTATCAAATTTTAAGAAACATTTACGTATATATGTCAATTTAAGCCTCATCCTAACTTCCACTAAAGTGGACCTACACTACGAACTCATGTTTTCTGAAAATGATATATAAATAGACAAATAATTTTAGAGTCAATTTAATTTAAACTCTAAGATTTCAAAAATAAAGATCATTTTCAAAAATAAAGATAATAATTTTAAACGACAGTGAATATATTATATTCTATAGTAGAATGTAATAGAGCAATATTAACCGCGTCTACCTCAGTGTACGGTTCAACGACATTCGTTCTACATATAAATGGGATTTGTTTATATTGTGTACTACAATATGGATGGGTATAATTTTCTTTTCAAATAAGGCCTTATATAGTGATGTTAGTCCTCGCCCGAAACTTTCGTTCTCTCCCAGACTCCTTAATCTAATATTTTTTTACGGCTTCACTCTGTATCTTGCATATAGCAGGGTAGATAGAGGGAACCTAGTGTTAAGACACTCCGTTTCCGAGTTTCCGTTGAATTTTCGTTGCGTGTTGTAAGAGATGGGACTCAACACCGCGCCCTGCCTTGTTACTAGAGCAAAGAATAAAAAATATGAATAAATAATAATTAATTACTCAGAGTAGGAGGAATCGAACACTCAACAGTCACAGTAGCTTACAGTTAGACGCTTGTGCCACTGCGCCACGAAGGCCTCTATTAAACGTTATACATGCGACATATCAACTATAGGTCCAGTAACTTCTGTGTTTTGTCATTGATGCTTCTATATATAGATACTATATTACGGAGGGTATCTTTCAGCTTGGACATTTTACATGTATAAGAATGTATCTTGTTTCAGATACGACGCCTTACATTTACACTCTCATATGACACTTTGTCTATTATTTATTGTTCAAAGCGAGGCGTCAAGCGCAATGAAATTGGGAGGGAAGTGGGAAACTAGGTTCCCTTTGCTTTTTTTGCCATATGAGGGATTCAGCTAAAGCTACAAAAACATTGTGTATAGTTTAAGACAATAATATCTTAGATCTGTTTATAGTGAGTTATCACGTATAGAATAGCTACGTATTAAAAGGATAATGAAATGAACATGTGATAGTTGTGGGTTTAATATTAGAAAAATATTTAAATTACCATCATAATATGTATTTTCTCGCTCTGACGCAAAAGGCTGTTGTGGCACAGGGACACGGTCCTGTGACTAGATGAGAGATGACAGTTATGAGTTCTAATCCTACAGTCAGGGATATTTATTTTATATTTTCATTTTCCCGCTCTGGTAATTAGGTAAAGCGCGGCGTTGACTTCCGTCTCTTAACACGCAGTGCTTCGATAATAATTCGTTGGAAAGTAAGAAATAAAAATATCTACCCTACTATGTGCGGGCTATAGCGGGAAGCTAAAAAAATAATAATACATCGTTAGGTAGGTTTTCTTTCTCTACTTACTTACTCTGCTTTAAACAAGAGACATGTGAAGCTAAAAAATGATATGTATTTTTTTTAGTACATTATCACATAATAATATATGATTCACAAGTGTTTCATGAAATTTAAATTTAAAATACTCTCTATTCAAATAGATTTTTGCAAGCACTTTTGAATCGTCAGAATTGAAATTCAACAGTTGCTCTTTTCAATATTATATCTATAAAGGTTACAATTTCATTGTATAAAACTGTATATATAATATAATGGTAGCTATCCTGTATGAAATTTAAATTATTTTAATTCTTCTCTTTTTTTATCAGTTTCACACTGGATCCCGCAGGTTAGGATACCATAGCAGGGTAGGCAGAGGGAACCTACTTTTAAAACACTCCTCATCATCATCTCATTTTTATTCTTTAAATATCTTTAGACAGTATAATAAGCTTTTCTAATTAATGTTGTTTTACGGTTACTTTGAATTTCTGTATTAGTTAATTTAAAATACGTTGCGGAATGTTATTATAGACAGTTATAAAATATTAAGACCAGTCTTAGCGCAAGGGTACAAAGTGTGGCTGTATATGCGACTGGATGTAGGTTCAATCCGCACTCGAGAAAATGAAATGAAATATTAATTTAAATTTTTAATAATCGTTTCTTCGTTCTAGTGTCGAGGCAAAGCGCGGCGTTGAGTTTCGCCACTTAACACGCAATGCCTCCAGAATCCGGCAGAAAGTGGGAAACGGAGTGTCTTAACACTGGGTTCCCTCTGCCTACCCTGCTGTGTGCGGGATACAGCGTGAAGCTGATTTATTTATTTTGATTTTTTGTTTCACGCTATATCCCGCATCCGCAGTCTTCAAAATTCTTCAAAAATGCTCATTTTGTTTTTCATTCTTTTCGAATCTAAAACAACATATATTTCTGCAATTTACAAGACACAAATGGTTGAAAATATAAATAAATCAACAGCACATACTTAGAGAACATCATTTGGGGGCGCTTGATGTCTTTGGTCTGTTCATTATCGATTGATTGTAATTATTTGACTAAAGTCAACCTTAGCTACTATTTGATCGTGTGATCGTTGTATTGATACATTTTTTTACAGTTTTACATTTTATTCTACATGTAACGGGGTAGGTAAGAAGATCCTAGTATCAAGACATTTCACTCTCCGCTTTCTGCTCTAAGTCGAGACACTACGACTGGAACTTAACGCCACAATTTATATTATTAGAGTGGGGAAATGATAATCTATATATATAAAAGGACTTGTGCTGACTGACTGAGGTAAGACGCACGCACAGCCGTAACCGTTGATGGTAGAAACGTGAAATTTGGGCAGATGTTTATTTTTTTTTTATTTTATTTTATTGTAGATAGGCAAACATTTGTCCGCTATCTCACCTGGTGGTAAGTGACGATGCGAACGATGATGGAGCATGCTTACCTAGATAATGCCTATTTACTCTTGCCTTGAAAAGGGCCAAGTTATATTTGTCGGGGAACAGTTCAGCAGGCAGGGAGTTCCACTCTTTAGCAGTTCGCATTATGAAAGTCGAGGCGAAGCGTTGCGTGCGAAAAGGTGGTATATCGACAACATATGGGTGAAATCCCTGCCTACGTCTAGTGTTCCGCAGGTGGAAAGGAGAAGAGGGTACTAAGTCATGTAGCGCTGCTGCACACTCTCCGAAATGTATCCTGTAAAATATCGACTGGCAGGCTACTTTTCGACGATGTTCAAGGCTTTGCAGCTTTGCCTCAACAATCGCTGTGTCGCCAATGAGCTTCTTGGCGCGATTTTCAATCGAGTCTAAGGTCACTAACTGATATTTAGCAGAGCCGTCCCAGAGGTGACAGCAGTACTCCATACACGATCGGACTTGAGCTTGATAAAGTTGGAGAAGCTGTCCCGGAGTGAAATACTGCCTAACCTTTGAGAGGACACCTAGTTTTTTAGCTGCAGTTGTAGCTAAAGACTCGATGTAACGGCCAAAGTTCAAATCTGACGTGAGGTTCATGCCAAGAAGCTCAAGATGATCAGCTATCGGCACGGGTACATCTCGGAAAGTCGGAGCAAGATCGAAGGGGCTCCGTTTTGCAGAGAATAAACACGCCTGAGTTTTGGTAGCTTTAAACCAGACAAGATTGGCATCGCCTCATTCGGAGACGCCCTGAAGTGCCAGGTTCAAACGATCGATCATAGACTCTCGACAAGACTGGATTTCGTTCCGGCTGGCCTTAGCATTAGACACATATTTGTCAACAACCGTACACCGTTTGTTAACATATCGTTGATGTGCAGCAGGAATAGGGTTGCGGACAGAACAGAACCTTGAGGAACTCCGGCATTTATAACCTGTTGATCAGATACGCAGCCTTCCAAGACCACTTGTATCGATCGCTCACTCAAGAAGTCTGATCCATTTACAAAGGTCAGTCAGGTCAGTAGTCCGTATGCGGGAAGCTTACTTATAAGGCTTGCATGCCAGACCTTGTTAAAAGCTTTAGAGATATCGAAAGACACGGCAAGGGCTTGGCCATATCTCTCGATAGCCTCGCTTCATATGTGAGTGGCATACACAAGGAGATCTCCTGTCGATCGCCCCTGACGAAATCCGTAAGGCAATGATGGTGGTGTTTTACCTGCATCATCTAGACGCGAATTTTCTGCAAAAAGAGAAGCGAACAAATTCGCTTTCTCTTCCGCAGTGTGAGCAAGCGAATCATCTGGCCATTGCAAGGGCGGCAAAGAGGATCGACAGAAGTTCGCCTCGACCGCTTTCGCGAGTGACCAGAATGCCTTACTACCCGCAGGGTATGAGGCAAGCTTAGCGCCTACTTTTTGAATGCGGTCGAAACGATCTCTGCGTAATTCTTTTTTGCCTAGTCTGGAGGCCCTGTTGAAGTTTTTGTTCAGTTCACGAGTATTCGGAGCTTTGCGCGTGCGAGCATCAGCCCATGCAATATACGCCTCCTGTTTCCGCGCTTCTGCACGGTCACAGTCAGCGTCAAACCATGGGCGAGCTTTACTACCAGAAGGAATATCAGAGTATGGTATAAAATATTCCATGCCCTGCCGTATGACTTCGGTTATGGCTTCTGCGCAGCTCGACGATTCTCCTGAAGAAAAACAAGATCTCCAAGGATAAGCTGAAAAGAAATGCCGCATCTCATCCCAGTCTGCTGACTTGTATCGCCACACCCGTCTTATACCGCAAGGGCCCTGATCGGGCGGTGAGTACACTGATACAAACTTCACCAGACAGTGGTCAGAGGAGCCCAAAGGGGCTGTAACTGCCACAGAGCATCGGTCTGGGTCCGTAGTCATCAGAAGGTCTAAGCAATTAGCTGTGTGAGACTCTACATCGGGTACCCTCGTCGCACAATTGACCAGTTGGGAGAGATTTAGCGATAATGAAAATTTGCGCGCCTCTCGTCCAGCGTGGTCAGTCATCTGGTATGGGAACAGCCACTCTTTGTGGTGAGCATTGAAGTCCCCCAGAACGAATAACTGTGCGGCTGGGTACCTCTGCTGAGCCTCATCAGCGGCTTCGCTGAGATGACCAAAGAGCCTGGTTGTCTCCTGATCTCCGCTGTGCGAGCGGTAGACACCAGCATACACATTTTGTGTAGCTCCAGTATCGACCAGTACTCAAAGTATAGATAAACCTGGTATCTCAAGGTTTTTGAGACGCTTGATGCAGATGTCATCGCGAACGTACACGCAGACCCCTGCTCGTTGTTCGAACCTATGTTCCAAGGAGTAGCAGGGTAGTTGAGGTACGAAGCGTCAGCTGGACATTTGATCTGCGTCTCAGTTAGGAATAGAAGATGCGGTCTTTCGGTCTCAAGGTGGTAGTGGACGGCGTTGATATTTGAGTGCAAGCCTCGAATATTGGTGAGGTGCACTTTCAATGGGAGGACGTGCAACCGCTGTTTAACCTTGTTTCTATTTTTGTGCTTCATGAGTTTTTAATTTAAGAAGAGGCAAGAAGTGAATAGGCAGGAGGGAGGCAGTTGTGCGAGGCATCTTGACTTATTTAGCCAGAGGAGTGAGCTGATTGCGACCACAGACAGAAGAGGCTGGCTTGGAGACCGCGGGGACGCCCGAACCCCCCCGGGGATGCTCACCTGGTCCTCCTATCCGGTCGCCAACCGGCAAGGTGGAACAACCCGGGATTTTTCGTCAGGTGGCGGGGCAGCCTTTCACGGGTGGCTTTCCCGCTACTTGGGCCCCCAACTGCCTACGGTCGGCCAGCGGTGCACCGTGCTTCGGACC